>JANBXA010000141.1:36340000-36940000 GCA_030556225.1 Cricetiscus sungorus | reverse complement strand
GTCAGTCTGAAATACACACTGAGTGAGGCCTATTAAAAAAAAAAAAACTTTTTAAAGAAGGACCAAATTTATCACAAGTTAATAGATTGTTGTTTGTAAATTTCAGGATTAAATCACCTTCTTAGAAAAACATTAATTTGGGAAAATTCAGGTCTAAATATTTTGAGCAGCAACTGAAAATGAATGGTGCACCATGAAGGGGTATACCAGAAATAGAACTGAAAACCTGTTCAGTAACAAACGGAAGACCTGTTCTTTTCAGATTCAGACATTGCTACTTGCTCATAGAAGTGATTCTTCTCTTGTTTGAAGCTGAGACAGTGTTGAGAAAAGTGTGTTTTATATTCATCTTTGGGTAATGCAATTCTCTATTCTTTAAGGTTGTATTTCATTTCTGGTTATACTTAGAAGTCAGGAAGAAGTAAGTGTCTGGGACAAGGTAGATATCAGAGTACTTTACAAAAAGAAAATGTAGTAATGTGAAATGTTTTCTATAATTATTTATGAGGTAAATGTTAAGATAATGCCTAAAGTGAAGTATAAAGCTATCTGAAAAAAAACAACTTCATTGGAATTTACTGAAAATAATTTATACTTTCCCAGGATGTCTCATTTGAAAAACAAAGTTGATTTGGCAGTGTTTCTCCTGATCAGTGCTTACCACTCTACATTTGCAATAGGTGCTTTTAATTAAAGAGTTCATTCAGTACAAGATTTCTTTATGTTATTTTAAATAATTGCATTGGTGGTGAACAGAGCTGTCTCAAGATACTCTTTAGTTACCTCATAAGAGCGGTGAACATGATTCAGAGAGAAAAAAGAAAACACGGTTTTTCTAGTAGGGGTCTGTGGATATTGATTGAGTTCTTTTATTAGAAACCTAATGAAGAACCATTGCAGTGCATATTTTCTCTCTCTCTCCTTTACCAAATAGCTAGTGATTATAAAAAAATAGCTTTGAAGACTCCCCATGGAAGGCCTTACCCTCCCTGGGGAGCAGAAAGGAAATGGGCTGGGGTTTGGTGGGGGCCAACAGGGGAGGATGGGAGGGTGAGGGAACTGGGATTGACATGTAAAACAACCTTGTTTCAAATTTAAATAAAAAAAAGGGAAAAAAGAGGAACTGAAAACAGTGTCAAAAAATTAGCTGTCTGTAGATTTTCCTCTGTATAATGTATAGAATTTATTCATAATACATTCTGTCTCTATATCTGAGCACTGTGGTCTAGTTTCTACTAAAGTGATAATGCTCTCCTAAGACAAGAGTAAATGTAAGGAGAAGTTACATAAAGGGAACCATGAGCCAGACCTTTCCCAAACTGAAAGGTCTCCTTGCTTCACAGTATGCATGAGGTAAATGTCTATGTATATGGGGGTTTTATGTTTCTGAGAATATGCATATATATATACACAGAAGACACTGAGAGAATGTGTACTTCAAGAAGCTTACTGGGATGAAGCTTACTATGGGTAAAGAGAAAGAGGTTGAATTTATGTCACAAAAGAAAATAAGGGAGGGGGGGCAGGATTGGGTATGAGCAGCATTAGACAATACTACAGATGTGACTGTGTAGGACAAATTCACAGAGAGATCTGTATCAGACTCCTGATAATGGCATCTGGTGTCAGGCATAAATGAAACGCCTGAGCTATCTATAGTAGAGAAATGTGGCCTTTGCTAGAAAGCTGGAAAATATTGGATTATGTCAACAGCTGCATTACAGGGAGATAGAGATGAATATCTCAGCTTCATGTCTGCCACAGTGTGCCTCTGTGTGTTACTGTTATGCACAGAGTTCAAACAAGAAAGTGATCTATGATAAGTCTCCCAGCCAGTAAGATGTTATTATGTCTTATACCACATAGAACCAGACTACATAATATTGCCTTTATTCTTTTAAGCTACACGTAGTTGACTTAATTTGGGTCACCGTGTGAAGATTCTCTTTACTCTGGTGGAGCAACTCCTTTGTTGTCACTGACAGGTTGGGCACCAGAGGAAGTCAGGGAACAGGGAACGGGAGGCCATGTTCATTCCCTTTTTACATTTGGGAGTCACATGGGGAAAATAAGAAGGAGTTAGCCGAGAATATTCTGGAAAACATATTTATCCTTGGTCAGAAGCAGGAAATCAAAAAGGACTCTAAAGAAGGAATTGTCTGTGATGTTATTTAGTTCCCTGATCACTGATTTCAGTCAACACTAACTCCAGGGGGCACATAAGAGGGGCTGAAAGGTCAGGCCTGGGAAAAACAAGGCCACACACTTATGCCAGAGAGGATATTTAAGCTGCTTGTCACACCATTCTGCTTCTTTTATTTTTGCCCATGGAAAAGAAGTAAAAAGGTATATGTAACACATTTTGATCAAATATGTAAAAATATGCAGTTTTTTCCTTTCTTCAGAAAATAGCATTTGTATCTCTTATTTTCATTGAATGTGCTGATATGATTTTTTTAACATAAATTTTCAAAACAAATAGCTAGCATTATAGGAAAACAAATGCTGTATGTAGTCTAATGTGGTTTTAAACTCACAATACTTACAAAATCTTCCCTATTAACTCACAGTTATTTATCTGGCACCTGCTTATGACTTAGAACTTAGGATTTCAGGGTATAGTGTACAAAATATGTCCTATATAGTATCTAGCCTATTAGGACAGAATAAAAAAAGTAGGTAACTATAGAGATTGTTACAAGGTAGTGTATATTCAAGGGCTGAATTGTGTTCAGCTTCAATGCTAATAGTGCTTAACAAGGGCTAAATTTGAGGGATGCAGTTAGACAAGTCCTTGACAGGCAGACAGGTAGGAAAGGGAGACACAAATGGATAAATGAAGATGGCAGACTTCCAGCTTATCCCTCCCTGCCACTGATCTGAGACGAAGGCCTGGTGGGCCTTTGCTCTGACCAACAAGCCTGCTTCTAGCTGAGCAGTCCAGGTCAGTTGCATATGTTCAGGGTCAGTCCTGGGAATGTTTAGCCAAAGCTGAGGACTTGGCCTCTTTTCCTTGTCTAAACTGAGAATCCTAACACACAGAAACAGCACCCATTCCAGCCCTACCCAAACAGCCTCAAACAATGCACTGTTTTCTCTCTGTTTTACAGGCATCTTTTTGTGTGTCTTGCTGTGTGTGTGTGTGTGTGTGTGTGTGTGTGTGTGTGTTTTTGTGTCCCCAGAAGTCTCTCACATAATACCCCGATTAAGTTTCACTATTATAAAGATTTCTAACTACCTTTGATGCCATATCTAACCCCAGAGCTTCAATCTTCTGGACTCCAGAGTCAAGTGATTTCATATTACTTCCCCTCTTCTCTCCTGACAGAAGTCATCCAACTAGATCAGATCAGTGTTAATGCCTTTACTCCACGATGATGCCAATTAATGTCTCTAATTATGCTTCTATGGGCTCTGTCTATCCAGAGCCTACCAATTTATATCCAATATTCAACTTTCTCTCCACACACACACACACACACACACACACACACACACACACACACCTCAGAAAGGGAAACCATGATAGACTAAGGTAACAACAGCACCAAAGTTCAATTTGGTGAATTACTGGGGTTACTGATAGGAGTATGGGTGAATGGTTACTTACTGGAGCGGAGATGACTCAAGAGCCTGCTCCAACATGGGTGATGACTCATAAAAAGCTCGCCCTGATGTGGGGGCTTCTGCATAGCTTCCAGGCACTTGACAGATTTCAGCACCTGGGCTGGTCAGAATAGCACCCTATCAACCAGAGCGAAGGCCTTCCAAGGTCTCCCCAGTTGCCACTTTCCCAGACATGTGACCTTTGCTTGCTTCATGAACATCCCTGCTGACCCAAAAGAATATTTAATTTAGGGCACAACAGGTATTGTGAACCTACACATAGCTGTTGAAGCTTTCCTTATGTTCTACCTGTCGCCAAGGGTTGTTTCTGTGTGTGTATGTATGTATGTATGTATGTATGTATGTATGTATGTATGTATGTAAGCGCATCCATTTCAGATTCCACAAATAACCTGAAGCTTCTGGTCTCCTCAGTTTCATTGTCCTCCTTTGTCTAGTTAGTCCTCGCTCGGCCCCTCCTGAGTAGTCATCAAGGTCCTCTTGTCTTATTTTAGAACTGTCTCCTCTGAACTCAGCTCTTCTTTCTGTATCTCCCTTTTTGACTATCACATCCTGTCCTTCCTCAGCCATCTTGGTTCTTGCATTTAGAAACATTGTTTCCCAGTTTGATATGATTTCAATAGCCCAACCTAATTAAACAGCAAAAAAACCCCAAAATTGAACAAGGAAGTCCATTTTGTGTTGGTTAACTACTCCTGGACATGGGGCCTGTGTTGATGTGTGATTTATATTCAATTGGCAAAAACTGATTTTCCCTTTCCCTGGAGGTAGCAGAGACAAATAGCTTATTGGTTAGGGGTGGGACTTTGTGGCCACTTCCCAGGCTTAGTGCTGGTGTCTTATCTGGTAATTCATGGTTTTGGGGGTGCTTTTGGTTTTGGTAATTTTTGTCTCATTGTGGGAGTGTGTCTTCTGAATTTTTTTTTCTCTTTTGAGCAAGAGAAAGAACATAAAGTTTCATGGGTAAGGAGGTGGAGAGGATCTTGGAGGAGTTGGGCAGGGGAATGATAAAATGTATTATATGTAGAAAAATATTAAATAAATAAAAACCTTGAGAATTATGGATTACTCTAATTCATATACCTGCTTTACAGTCTAATCTCAGGGAAAACATGTCTCTAAATGACCAAGGAATCAAGTAGGAAATAAGGTAAAAAAAAAAGAAATATGTCAAGCTGCGATTTCACTCTATAATAATAATGGTCAATGTGATGAACCCACCAGTCTAAGTTCCGGTGCTCATGGAGTTCTCAGTTAGGCCTCAGAAGAGATTTTAAGGGTGTGCATGGTTCCTGTGTGCAGCTGACAGGTAAAGACAGTGCAATTGAGAGATGTAAGCTTTTTAATAAGTTCACAGCCTTAGTAGATCAGTGGAGAAACCCAGGCTCAAACCCAAGAAGCCCATTGTGAGGATTCTTGCTGGGTAGGGTCTCTAGAATTTTCTTTACAAAGAGATTAGCATAATTAACAAAGAGTGTTTTGGAAGATTGCTCTGACATCTGCAGGAGAGCCCAGAGAAGGGATTAGTCTGGAGGTTATTTTAGTCTGAAAATGTCAAGCATTTGAAGCAGTAGCTAAAGTGGAAATCTTGTGTATTCAGCCTAGCAGGCAGGGCAGTCTGAGTAACAGGGCAAGCCAGAGAATGGAAAAGTGGAAAGTTAAGAAATTAAGAAGAAATACACAGTATATTCTGGAAGTGTTTTTGCAAACAACAGGGATACTAGTATATCAGCAACAATAATTTCCTAAGGAATTGTCTATTTTTAATGTAATTCTTCCGACCAGGTGAATTGAGTATGGTTTTGAGTTTTCCTTTGTGGAAACTGTGCATTGCTTAATTGCAGTGAGTTTTTTTTTTTTTTTCCGACTCAACTTACCTTTCCACAATTATACTTAATGCATATGCAAAGTGATGAGCACTTGTGAACAAAACTACTAAAACCTTCCAGAACCATTAGTAAATCACCCAGAGAATTTGAGATTTTATTGCTATCATATTGTATATAGTTGTTATACGTATCGTATGTAGTTTTTTTTAAAATTATCGCTATAAACTATTTCATTTTTAGACAAAAAGGGGACTATGTGATGATATCTTGCTTGTATAAATAAAGCTTGTCTGAATATCAGAGGATAGAGCTTATCACTAGCTAACCACAGAGGTCTGGAGGTCTTTGCAGACAGAAAGGAGACGGCTGGGTGGAAACAGGAAATGAGATGGCAGAGACATGGATGGACAGAGAGAGGATATAAGCAGGGAGAAACAGGAACTTCTTCTCTTTTCTGCTGGCAGGCTAATGAGGTAAAGGTGGCATTGGCTTGCTCCTTTTTTACTCTGACCTCTCAGCATTTTCCTTCATATTTAACTCTGGGTTTTATTATTTAGACCAATTAAGAACTCCATTAACACTATCGCCTTGTTCATAGCAGCAACAGGTTTAAATTTGCACTAGTAGATACACGGTACAAAGTCACATTGTTGTTCTTTTGTTAAAGTTATAGGAATAAAGGCAGGGGTCCCGAGTGAGGGACCACATGGGAGAGCATAGCAGGTTCTACAGCAGGTGAGGGTGACTAAGACAGAGGGAGTAACACGCCAGATAGACAGAGCTTAAATGAGGAGTTTATTTAGAAAGGGGAGTGAGGGGGAAGGGAAGAGCATAGAGGCACCAGGAACAGAAGGGAAGAGGAGAGAGAGAGAGAGAGAGAGAGAGAGAGAGAGAGAGAGAGAGAGAGAGAGAGAGAGAGAGAGAGAGAGAGAGAGAGAGAGAGAGAGAGAGAGAGAGAGAGAGAGAGAGAGAGAGAGAGAGAGAACGCAGAGCAGAGCAGAGCAGAGCAGAGTAGAAGGAGCATAAAAGAACAAAAGAGAAAGTGGGCAGGGGTCTGTCTTTTAAAGCCTGAAGACTAGTATCCATGGAACCCTGGGCTGACCAGAGTACTGCCTAGTGCATTCTGCTAGGTGACAGGGCAGGCCAGCGTAATGCCTGAATCCTTACACACAGACTATAATTAACACTTAGACACTGATAAGCAGAAAAAAATGACTTTGCAACTATGTAACTTGTTACCCAGACACTTCCACATCCTACTTCCTTAGGTAATTCAACTAATTTCAAAGTAAAACAGGCAACTACAGAGGCAGCTTATGTAGCTCCTTCTAAAGAGGGTCAACACATTTCCTTTTCCAGTGTTCTGACACTAAATTTACACCCACAGGTAGGTTGTGAGATTGTTGTCTTAGGTTTATAGTGAGCTTATATGGAATTGAAAATTCTTCTATGTTTTTAATATCCCAGTAAAATAATCACAATGAGCTAGTTTGGTAGCAAGTAAGAGAAAAAAAAATATACAGCCTTTTAACACAACATTTCATCACTTTTTGTAGTAACGATGAAGCCCTTGGGAGTACAGATTTCAAAAATCTTCAAAGTAAGATATTTAGTGTAGTTAAAGTGACACATTGGAAGCGAGAGGACCTATTGGCTTGCTCTCTTGTAAACCACAGAATTGTGGTTCCTTGTTCATTTACCAGATCTTTTAAGTAATATTAAAGATCTTGACCTGGGTGTGATACTGTACAGCTGTAACCACAGAACTCTAAGATGACTAAGTGAGAGGTTGACTTAGAATGAATGAAAGAGGAGGGAAGGAAGGAAACAAGTAGAAGAAATCTCAAAGAGTTCTTTGATGAATAGAAAGCTCTTTTGCAATACCGTCCACATTCTTCCTCATTCCTCAAAGGATAAATACTGTATCTAATAATGGTCTGTTTGCAAATACAAACATCCACTTTTACAGGATCTGGGGTGAGGACTTCAATGATCTCAGAAGCTGGATGTAAACTCCTTCTGTCCTCTTAACCATGTCATGTAAGACTTGTCTAAGTGTTCAAGCCTTTTATGCAACACATAGATAGGACTAGGACAGATGAAATCCAGAATTTTCCTGGAACAATGTTGTTAATTTTTAACCAGACTGGGGTTTCTCCTTATAAGTTGAATTACATATTTTTTTTTCTCTTAAGAAAAACAGGTGGGGCAAAATAGACATTGGTAGTGACCCATGATCTTAGAACAATCTTGGAAGCCATTTGCCAAAGGCTTTTTAGCCGCCAGTAGCATCTTATACCCCATACTTGAGTATCCCCAGGATTTATGCACTGAAGATTTGATTTAAGTGTATTGGAGGTGGGAAACCTTTAAGAGTTGGGGCCAAGTGGCTAGTCCTTGCCTCAATGGGGCATGTCCCTTGGTGGTTCTCATGAGAGGCTGATAATAGGGGTAAAACTGGTTTGACCTTTCTTCTGCCTCTTCCCAGGTGTCCTTGAAATCCAACATGGTGCCCTCACTAGAGCCTGAGTGATGTTGCATGGATTTCCAGTTTCCAAAACTTCCAGCCAAGCAGCTCTGTTATCAAGTTCGTCTGTGTTCAGTACTCCACAACAGTGCCAAGAAGCTGGTTGACATACATCCATATTAGCAACTTTCACTCTCATGACACTTGAGATTTTGAGTCTATTATCTTAGTTATTTTTCTTTTCCTGTTTTCCCTTCCCTTGAGTTTTCTTAATACCCTCTCATGGTCTCCTTTCTAGTTTCATGACCTATATCTACCTTCTCCCTCCAAAATACACACAAATAAAGATCAAAATCTAGGTCTGGATGTGAGAGGAAACCTGTGATATCACTATCATGATTCCATTTTCTTTAAGACTGAATTAAATGCCATTCTGTATATGCACCACATTTTCTTTATCTAGACTTGTTCTATTAATAACCTATTGTGAATTGTGTAGCAGTAAACTTGGGTATACAAGTATTTGTGTAGCGTAATTAGACACCTCAGGATATATGCCCACAGTATCCCCTGGGATATCTGGGTTATGTGATAGTTTTCTTTTTAGTTCCTTGAGGAACCCCTATATGGATTTCAAGAGTAGCTGTATTAGTTCATGTTCCCTCTAGTAGTGAATAAGGATTTCTCTTTCCTTCCTTTTTTGCCAGCATTTCTTGTCATTTGTTTAAATTTTTTATTACATGTATTTATTTGGTGTGCAGGGTGGGGCTTGCATGTGTCATGGTGCATTTATGGAAATCAGAGGATAACTTTCAGGGGTTGGCTCTCTCCTTCCTTTATGTTGATCCTGGGGTCAAACTCAAATCATTAGGCTTGTCAGCAAGTGCCCTTACACACTGAGCAATCTCACTGGTCCTGTCATTTGTTTTCATGACATGATCTGAAGTGTGATGTCCTTTTGTATGCTGCAAATATGTGTTGCTTCTATTGGTTGATGAATAAAGCTGTTTTGGCCAATGGACAGGCAGGATTTAGCTAGGCAGGAATTCTGAACAAAGAGACAGGGAAAAGAAAAAATAAAGGACAGATGACATGTAGCTACCAGGGAGGTAGGACACTAGAGAATTCTCCGGTAAGATGAGGCTGTGTGGAGATACACAGATTAATAGTTATGGGTTAATAACTAAGAGAGAGCTAGCCAGTAACAAGCCTATGTCAATGGCTGAGAAATTATAAATAGATATTAAGTCTCAGAATGGTTATTTCATAGTGGCTGCAGAGACCCATTTGGGTGGAGAGAAACCTGTCCAGTGGGACTGAGACTAGCTGGAAAAAAATCTCAACAATTACCCATTTTGACTGGGGTGAGATGGAATATCAAAGTAGTTCTGTTTATGTATCCTTGATGAGTAAGGAAGCTGAACACTTTACTACATCCTCTTTTAAGAACTGTTTAGAAAGCTAGCCCACTGCTTATTATGGATTTATTATTTATATTTGATTTAAAAAACTTTTATATTCTAGGTATTAGCTTTTCTGCCGAAGGATAGCTGGAAAAGATTTTCTCCAACTTTTTAGGCTCCCCCTTCACTATGTGGATAGTTTCCTTTGCTGTGAAAAAGGTTTATGGTTTTATGGAATCTCATTTGTCAATTATAGGGCTTATTTCTTGTGCTATCATTAGACTCCTTTCCAGAAAGTTCTGGCCTACGTCTCTTTCTTGGTTGCTCCTTTAGAAATTTCAGTACTTCATGTTTTTATGTCTAAATCTTTGATTAGTTTTGAATTGATTTCATGCAAGGTGAAAAATATGGATTAATTTAATTCTTCTGCCATGCAGATGTTCAATTTTCCCAGGAGCATTTGTTGAAGAACTGCCCTTTGTTCAGTGTATGTTATTGACACAGGTGGCTGTAGGTATGTGGGTTTGTTGCTGGGTCCTCTATTCTACTGCATTTATCTATGTACATGTCTGATTTGTACTAGTATCACGTTGCCTCTGACTCTCTGTCTCTGGCAGTATAACTTGAGGTCAGTGATTGTGAGACATACAGCATTGTCCTTTATAGTTAGGATTGCTTCATATTTGGGGTCTTTTGTGTTTCTATATAAATTGCAATATTTTTCTACTTGTGTGAAGAATGTCAGTGAAAATTTATGCATTGAGTAATATAATCATTTTTACAATATTAATTCTTCATTCTGAGGGCATAAAGGCTCTTTCCTTCATCAGGCATCTTCTCTTTATTCATTCATGTGTAAAGTTTTACTGTAGGAGTCTGTTATGTTCTTGGTTAGGTTTAGTCCTAGGAATATTACTTTATTTTAGTCTACTACTGTTATAGGGGATAACTTTAAAGGCCACCAAAAATGAGCTGGCTTTGGACCCCACTTCTGCTTTGATTAGACATCATAACTACCATTTCTTAAGACTTAAAATATTATGAAATGTTAGACATATTAAGGATTCACTGAGGCCCATTAAGAGAGAGCTACTTTTTCCTAGTCAAAAGAATGGAGTTCAAGTTTTACCTCTGGCTCTGGGTAAAGACATGCCATTTTGATCTGCACCAAAGATTAAAACATTATATATTATTATCTTTTCCCTAAAGAGTTGATACAGCTGGACCTGTAAATCACCTGATCAAAAGAACACTCCCTTAGAAGGCTGACACCTTATGTCATGCTAAGGAGATGAGAGGAATTGATCCTTAATGAGGTAATATATTTTACCCTTCCCAGAACCCCCTCCCATGACACAGCCATTACAGAACTTCCCTCATGCAGGACCAAGTTTGTGAATGAAGTATAACTAAAAATGTGTGACTTTTACCTCATTTTCTTTTGGATGCTGACCAAAACTCAAAGCATGCTTTCTCTGACTCTCTCGGGCTATCTCTCTCTTGCTCTGGAGAATCCAGTTCCGCATCCATCCTGCAGCTGCTTGCAGACTTCTATTGCTAAACATCTGGCTCTTTGTACCCTCATTCAAAAGACATGCCCTTTTCTCTTCCATAGGAGGAAGGCCATGTTGGAGATTACACAACTTAGCCCTTAGCATGGTTTATTTCTATTTTAATATTTTATTTGAAAATGCATTAACCTCACTCAGAATGGTTGTCATGAAGAAACAAATGACAACAAATTTTGTCAATGGTGTGAGGAAAGGGGAACTTTACACTGTTGGAGGAAGTGAAGCTTGGTGCATCCACTATGGGAGCCAGAGTGGGGTTTCTAAAGAAGTTATAAGTAGAATGACAACATGGCAGACATGACAACATAGCAGACATAACACTCCTGTGCATATACTCACAACTATACATCTCTATTCAGGTACTTTCACGTCCATCCTTTTTTTTTTTTTTTTTTTTTGCTGCTTTATTCAGGAAATAGCTTGGAAATGGTGTCATCCTAGTTGTGCATCAAATGATGAAAGCGTGGAACATATAAATAATGAAATTTTACTAAACTCTAAAAATTAAGATTTATAAATAAAAGGTGGACCTGGGAAGCATTACATTAGGTGATGTAACCCAGGCCCGGCAAGAAAAAAACCACATATTCTCTCTCATATGTCAATCCCAGCTTCCCATTTTAGATTTGTGTGTTTGATTTTGGAGTGTCTGTAGAGGTCAAGAAGTTGGAAAGGGTCTAAGGAGGTGGAGGGTAAGAAACCTTAAGGGTTGAAGGGTTAATAAAACACACGACAGTGCTATATGTGCTTTGTGGGAAGCCTAGGTGTTAAAGGGTTAAACAGAGATTGGGGCAGGAGGATAAGGAAAGAAAAGAAGGGGTGCTAGTTGACAAAATTAAGCATCTGTCTATCTCTCTTCTATCCAATTATCTCTATCATCTGCCTATTTATCTGTCTATCTATCGACTTACCTTGTGGAATTTTACTGCTTTTCAAGCTAATTAAAGTATATCAAAAAAAAATAAAGAAAAGGAATTTGAGCTTAGGACTCTGCATGGTAGGCATTTTTTTTTCTAAACGGTGTCAGTTATTAAGTAAAACCCTTTAGTGATGGGTGTGGGAGACCTCCCTATGAGTTATAAGATAACATAGGTTTTATCATTCTTGTTTGCTCACCAGTAGATGGCAGGACACTATTGTTGATGGCAAAGCACCCATTGGTTGAAGGAAATAGAGACTTCAAGCTGGGGTTGACCTGGAATTGTCTAGCCTGTTGTCTAGCTGTCATACTGTGGAGAGGTGCTACTGTGAATGCCACTGGAAGATAGAAGTTATCAATGGTATTATCTAGTAGTGAATGCTGAATGCTACAGTGCCAACCTGTCAATTAAGCAAGATATATGTGCTCACTGGTGAACTATTGGCATGACTGCTACAGGGTAGCCAATTGATTTCTGATTGAATTACCTCCTGTTGAGCAGGAGGTAATTCAAGCCTGGTACTATAAACCTGGCTAAAAGCCTATTGGTGGAGAAGAGTCATAGGCCTTAGAGTGATCTACTACTGATATTTTACTAAGAGGACATGCTGTCAAACTACCTTCTAGGTATTATGGCTATATTCATTAGTGCTGTTCCCAACTCTGACCAGAGAAGCTTCTGTTTGCCGTGGGCAAAGTTGCAGTTAATGAAGCAATTTTTATTTGATTAAAGGGATAAGAATAAGTGATCGTTTATTGCTTAGTTCCAAGTGAGGCATCAATATCCCCTCACCAAGACTCATGGGAAGTTGAAAAGGAGGGATCACAAAGAATGTAGTAGCCAGAGGATGGAGATGAATGCTGTGGAATGTTGTCTCCTGGACATGACATAGCTGTTGTAAACTTTACGTCAGTCATGGTTGCCTGCACAAGAACTAGATAAGATCAAACCAACGAGATCTTTCAACATTACAGTGTACTGTATTAATTGAATTCAGTGGGTTACATGTTAAGGGCTTAGGGGAAGTATGAGGGAGGTTGGGGGGGTAGACAGGATCAAGATATATCGTGCACATTTATGACATGGCCGTGACTAAATTTTAAGACTAAGGTAATTAAAATATCTTCTAACAGAAGGAGTTTTCACAGAAAATGTCATTAATTGTGCTGGGACTACTGCACTGTAGAGTGTGGGTTCCTCTTCCTTCTCATGGCACACTTTAACTGTTTTTCCCATCTCTCTGTCCCCCCTTCTGGGTTTGTCCTTACCTATTTCTAATGTGGAACTATTTGTTTGTTTATTTATTTCTTTTCTCATTTTAAAAAGCTTATTTATTTATTTTTTAAATTTTACATATAGATCCCAGTTCCCTCACCCTCCCTCTCCTTCCCTCCCTCCCTCTCTCCCTCCCTCCCATGCCCCCTGACCACCCTCTCATCACATTCTCCCCTCTACTCCACAGGGAGAGTGGTACCTTCCAGGAGGGGTCAACAAAATCTTTCAAGTCATTTGGAGTAGGGACTAGGCCCTTCCTCCTGCCTCTAGGTTAAGGGAGTATCCTTTTGTGCACCAGGGATACATCCTGGTTCCACTATCTGAGGTCTTAGACTGCCCAGGCCTGCTAACTGAGATCCATGTCCAGGGGGTCTGAGTTGGTTCAATGCTGGATTCCCAGCTATCAGTCTTGGGGCCTATTAGGTCCTCCTTTCAGGACAGCTGTCTCTGTGGGTTTCTGTAGCCTGGTCTTGTCCTCCCTATCTGCATCTGGATTCCACTTCGGCTCAGTGTTTAGCTGGGAGCTATTTATTTTTATGATAGAACTCTTAATGCATGAAATCTAACATTGGCAAAGAGAAAACACAGATAAAAGGTTGGGAGATTCAAAGATATCTATCATATTGAGGAATGGTCATTATTTTAGAAATACAAGTTGGAGTGAAATGATTAACATATATATATGTATATATATACATATGCATATATGTATATATATATATACACACACACACACACACATACACATAGAAGCATTCAATTTTTTATTTAATCTCTGTGGACAAAATATATTCCCATAGCTGTAACTTTTTCTATCTCTTTTTCATGTTCAATATTTCCCTTCTTTTCTTCTCATTCCAAAATTTCTGGATTTATAAAAACCACTTTCTTAAGAAAACATAATAGCTCTATTTTAAAAAAAAAAAGCTCAAGGACATCATTTGACACATAAAATTATGATTATGTTTTAAGTTTCTAACAGTTAGAAAGCCACAGGTAAGCATGTTAGCCACCCTGAAAACATGTCTTTTTTCATTAATAAATTTAAATTAAATTATTTGTGCAATCTCCTTGAACTGCAAAGGATCATAATTATTTTTACGTGAGCGTTCTTTTGTAAGCAAGTTTGGTACTGAAATTTTCTGCCTGAGAAAGAATGAGGACATTCTAAAGAGAAACATGTGTGTTCCCCACTCTGGCCATGTAATTGTAGAAAGTAGGCACCCATGGAGTACTATAGCAGTAGACACTAATCATGTGCACACTTGTGAGCACACACACATCCATCCCTCATACCACACAAATGGACAATGACAATATGCACACTTGTGAGCACACACACATCCACCCCACAAACAAACCCAATCCCCAACAGTTTTGTAGCTTTTATTTATAGTTATCATTTGCCAGGTTTTTTAGAGGCTCACTTTAGTTTTGCACAAGTGCACCTGTATGGGTATGTGCACATGTGACTGTAGGTGACTACAGAATCCAGAAGAGCTTTCCCTGGAGCTGAAGCAGGTAGTCATGAGCTGCCTAACACGGGTCTAAGAACTGAAGTCAGGTATCTGCAGGAGCATTGCATGCTCTTAGTTGGTGAGTCATCCCTTGATTCCTACTTGTTATTTTTGACTATCTGATTCTATCCTCTTTAGCACTGAGCAATCTTTAATCTTAAATGCATACTTCTAAATGTGTACATGAAATAAAGGTCAATGGTGAGGCCTTTAGCATGGACTTAAGATAGCATTTCCTTATATAATAATTAATCAGAAGAGAAAGATGTCCTTGCAGTGCCATTTTAAGGTCAAATGTTTTCTGTTTTCTTTTGTATGAGGGTAAACTGTGTTCCATATATTCACGTGTGTACCTAAAGGACAATGAGAAGAAGGGAAGAATACAAATGGAATAGTCATGCTGAGTGCCCTTCCTGGACCATTCATGTTATTCCTGTTCTATATCGTCTCAAGGAATCTCAGGAGGGCTCTCTGAGTAGGCAAATCATACTGTGTCTGTTTATGATTGTTTTCTTAATAACAATATTAGGTACACAGAGAAGCTGGGCTTTTAAACCTACACGAAAGGAGAACCCATGGAGCCCAAGGCCGTGTGTTCTGGCCTTAGAACGTTCCGGATGTTCCTCCCCCAAAGGGTTTAGAGGAAATAAATATCTATGTGAATCAAAGTGTCAGCAAGATAAATGAGGCTATAAAAGCAAAGTAGCCAAACAGAATTGAGGCTTAGGTAGGCAGGCAGGGCTCCTCAAACAAGAGACTGGAAGTGTCACAGAAAGCAATTAAAGCAGGAAAACTTTCAGGGTCATGAGAGCAATGACTTCTGCATATGACATACATAGAAAAAGCTGTTCCTTATTGTTTTTGCTAGCTAGCTAGTTAGATATTAGCAGGCTTGCAGATTACTGAGGAAAGACTTCTGATTCATAACTAGCAGTTTATAAAATCAGGAATTAAAACTATAGGACTCTAATTATGGTTGAGAGAACTGTCCTCATGAGTAAGATTGAACCTACTTAACTGAGGACACCCCGTCTTTAGGACACCCCCCCCGACAACTGGCAGAACTAAAACATCTTTGAAGAAACAAGTCCAGTGCTCCCATAACCAGGATTCTTTAATAATGTTTCCATTGTGCCTGTTCAGGTGGTTCCTTTTCCAAGAACTTGCTGGGGGAAATTTGAAGTCATTAATGTCAAACAATCTTTCTTTATGTAAGACTTTAGGCAAATCAAGAGAGTTCTGACAGTTTCTCAGGCAGTTCTGGGAAGTATACAGAGAATGCAGAATTATATGCTTCCTTGGAAAGTTGCCAATGTTGTTTTGGATCAGACCTTAACAGATTCTTAGATAACTGGACTGGGTCAGGGGGCTAGATAGTATGCATGGAGATTATACATAGTGAGTAGTTCCTAAGTGTTCGAAAGGACCTGGAACAGTCTATGTGGATTACCTGTGGTGGGATTATAACATCCAGGAAATTGTGTGAAAATGTCAGCATATTACAGACAATCTTTCCCTGACATATCAGCTCCAAAGGAACCCCTCAAGTCTATAGAGCTTGTCATTTATGTCATCAAGGTTTATACTGTGGTTTGAGTGTGACATCATAATCCCATGTGTTTGAATACTTGGTCTATACCAAGTAATGCTGATTTGGAAGATTGTAGAACATTTTAGAGGTGGGACCTCACTTGAAGAGGTGAGTCACTGGGGACCAGCCATAAGACTTCATGCCTGACCCCACTTTCTGTTCAAAGTTTCTTTCCTGAGTGCAGATGCAATGTTACCAGCTAGATCCTTGTTTGTGCCAACACAATGATCTATATCCATCTGGAACTTTAAGTCCAAACAGCCCCTGCATCTTCTTTAAGTTGCTTTCTCTCTTAGGGCATTTATCCCAGCAACAGAAGAATAACTAAGATGTCTTATGGCTTGGTAGCTCAGAGGATGTTTAGATTCTATTCTCAATCTTATTACTTCTTGCTCCAATGTATAGTTTATTCACTATATTTAACAGTTGTGGGACATTCATTCATGATTATCTAGATGCTCTTAGTATAGTTCAGTGGCTAAAACAAGAGATAAGCCTTTAGATAAACCAAATGAAATATGGTTCATTGATGAATGTTTCTGTAAAAAAAAAATGGGGAACAGGAAGTTAGTTCTGTAATTGGTTTCCTTGGAGTTATCACAGAAACGTGATGGGTGCCACATGGAGCCTAGGGATAATGGAATTGATAGCATTAACCTGGGCTCTTAGTGAGGACAAGCAGGTAACTATATGCACCAACTCTAATTTTGCTTTCTTGGTACTGTATGCATATGATACCATAGAATGAGGGTGAGGGTAGTAAAAAAAAAAGTGTCATCCAGGGTCCATCCTTTCCCTCTGTTATGTTAGGCTTGTAGTAAGGCATAATATTACAGTGGCAGGAGTGTGGTAGAGCAAAGAAACTCATATCGTGGCTGACAGGAAGTAGGGAGAGAAAGGAAAGGTTTATCTTTCAAACTGTAGAAAAATGACTGATGCAGCAGTCCAGGAGTCTGGCCAATGGTGTTTCAGAGTTTGGCATATAAACCACAAAGCAAGGATGTCACTAGTGGTGGGAGGCAGGGTCCAGTTCCCAACACCCATGTCCTGTGACTGACAGCTACCTGTGCTCACATGCTGGGAACTGAACTCAGGTCTTCTGCAGGAAGAAGCTATGTGCTCTTAACCACAGAGCCATCTCTGGAGCCCTAGAAATGACTTTTGAGGTGAAAAGTGACATACTTATATGAGCTGAGGAGCAATCAGAGTATTAAGGATATTACCCACAGACAATTTTATAACTGTTATACCATGAAACTCCCTTTTGGTTGACAGACCTTCATTAAAGTCAAGTTCATAGATAGATGCAATTATGAGAGGTTTTTTTCTTTCTCTTGTATATACTCATACAGTTAGACTAGCTGAAACACTTAAACTCTGGGCCCCAGTTTCCATGCTTTTAACATAGGTGTACTCATGCCTTTGTGAAATGATATGTAAAATACTTTATCATAGTGCCTCATGTGCAACAGTTAAATAATGTTATTAATGTTACCGGGGTTAGCTGAGGGAAAAGAAGCTCTCCTTCCTGCCCTCTCTCTTCTCTCTCGCCATCTTATAGTGACCACAGGACACGGGTTTACAATGGGGATTCAAGAAAGCAGATTAGTCAGGCTTTACTTCGAGCCTTTGGCTTCATTTCGTTCAACCTCATTTGTTGCTCAAGTCTGGGCTTCCTGAACCTGTGTGACCTGGTAGCACTCTGTCATTGTTTGGTGAGGGCTGCTGTTTCTGTTGCAGTGGCAATTTTACTGTCTCCCAAATGGCTTGGGAATTGTTCTGCTCAGTTATTTCTCACTGGGTTGTATTAAATAATACAGAGAGACTGAGTTTGTGCTTGGACAAACCTGTGTTTTCATCCAGCTCAGTAAACACTAGTTTGCATTTGTGCTGCTGCCTTAACTCCTTGGATCTTGCAGTCCTGAACATCCGTGTAATAAGTTTGGCATTTTGAACTCTCAGTGAAATATTCAAGAGAGTGTTTGCAACATTTTTAAGCGATAAGATATCATCTCTCCTCTCATAAACCCAAGCAGCCACCTGCTCACCTACTACTGTCATCTCTCTGCTATTCCTGTCCCTGGAGTTTGCTCACAGATAATTTTTTTCTTGAGCAATTTTATGACGTCTGTACCAATTTTTTCAGAGCTCTGTCATTACTCATAATATAAATTTCTAAAAGACAACCTTTGATGCATTTTCAGTGTCTGAGAACACAGCAATTCATTTCTTTAATACAGAGTCACTGAACTAAAGGGTGGAAAAAATCTTGATGATTATTATTGCTGTTAATCACTTTATAGACAAGAACATTAAATTCATATTGCAGCGACTTTTCAAGGCCATATGGATAGTTACAGCAGAACTGGCAATACACATTAAGATATTTAAATCTGTCCACTTTTAAGATAATCTTGAAGGTTTGTGTTACCAAGCATTTGTGTCTTGACCCCTCTCCTTACAAGCTGTGCGATCCTGGGCATGAGCTGCAACATCTATGAGTTCAGTTTCTTAATATCCCTTAAAGAGAGTTACTATAACTTAGGACTGCTTGAGAACAAATGAGGTTAGGTATGTAATGAATTTGTTGGGGTTATTGAAAATGCTGAGTCCCCGGTGTGTATGATGTTGATCAAATAGCAAATGAACCCAAAACTATTGGTGTGTTTGCATCTATTGATTATTTCATTTGGGGAATTATAATGGTTCCCCATTTTAAGGACTACTTTCCAACCTCTGGCTGTTTCAGAGAGAAACATTGAGTTTACATATTTTTTTTTTAAGATATACCATTTCCAAGCCCATAATTATTTGTAGAGATTTCCTACAATTTTTGTTTTGACACTTTTTGCGTCTTTTAGGTCCAAGGTTATAATTTCTTATTTGTGTGAAGCAGATAATATTTAAATATAATTCAGAATTATTGCATTATGTTCTAATTCACCATTTATAATGATTATTTTAATTATCTATCAGCTTGAGTTTTGATTTGTAATTTGCATGTGGATTGGGACATTTTAGTGGCTGAATTATATCATCTTGTAGAAGAGTTATTAAGTAACCATTAGACTGGATCCTCACCTAAAAATGTTAAAATAATATAAAAGGCATACACTTTTCTTAATACTCTGGGTACTAACGATGCTTCCAGCTAAATATCAGAATTTTCAGAAAGCTAAGCTCAGAGCTGAGCAGTGCAACACATAAGGTCATTCAGAATAAAGTTCCACTTAGTTCAAAAGCAGCTTTATGGCTATATAAATTATTGCTAGGCAAGCAATTCATCAGTAGCCTTCGGCATGTGCTCTTTGTAGAAAACACTGGAATCTTGAAGGCAGGAATTATAGGTTGTATTTCTCCATCCCTTCCTTGCTGATGTGGTTCTCAGATTTCCTTTTTATCCTCTTGAAAAGCTCTACCTTCTCTTTCCAGCTGTCAGGGATTCTCAGTGAATGAATATTTGTTGAATAATGATATAGTATTATATCAATACTAATTACATCAATAGTAATGTTGAAGAATGTATAGTATTCTCACAAGTTTCAATATGAACTCAACTCTATTCCTATCATACATGTGAAAAACACTGATGCATATTACTCCTGGGTGGGATCTCTACATTGTCCTGTTAACTAACACATGCACTGATTTTATTTACTTTAATTAATTAATTAATATTAATTTTTAGCTCCTAAGGTGTTTAAGAAGGAGTGGCCTTTCTGGAATATGCCTTTGAGTAAAATGTCTGTTAGCTGTATATACCAAGCATATTTTAAGTAGAAGAATATATTCAAAGTGAACAAATGATTTGAATTTCCAAAACACCATTTGAAGGACTGCCCTTGTTTATATCTTGCTGGCAGAGAAAGCCATAAAAATCAAAACCTGGCATTTTGACACAAAATAGAAGTGGAAGGGATGATTTCAACAGAGAGGTCCAGGGAAGGCAGAAATTAAAGTGATTAAGGATGTGGAATTAGAGTATAATCTATGACAATTTGGAACATATGTCTGAATCTCCACTTAATCACTATTCAGCCTCTGCACTGACCATGTGAAAATTTTTGTTTTAATTTCTTAATCAATATGGAGGAACCAACAACATGTATCTCATGTATTTGTGAAGATTAAAGAGGATTGTGATAAAGTCTGTAACATAGCACCTGGCATATGCATCCCGCCCCTCCCCAGGAACTATATATTAGAAGGCTCCTGAGTTTGTGGCATTTTGGAGTATTTCTGGTAAATTCACAACTGTCAGAGAGATTATTGAGCACATCCTTGCATAAGATGCTAATCTGATGAATTTTTTTTTGTGTAGTTTCTCAGATCACAGAATTATCAAACAATGGCTGAAATCTCTCTCTCCTTGCCTCCCTCTGGTTTTTAGAGACAGGGTTTCTCTCTGTAGCCCTAGTTGTCCTGGAATTAGCTCTGAAGACCAGAGATCTGCCTGCCTCTGTCTCCCAAGTGCTGGGATTAAAGGCGTGTGCCACCACTGCCCAGCTCCTCTCTCTTCTCTACATCATCTTTTTTCCTTTCTCCCCTCCTTACAGCTGATGTTTGACACATAGTAGCTATGCTCCAGACTACTTCAGGCACTGAGAATGCTAAGCTTGTATGTATCTGTGTATCATCCATTTGTCTATCTATTCATCTTGGTAGTCCAAGCTTCTATAACAAAATGACATGAAGGGAATAGTTTAAACTACAGAGATATGTTTCTCTAATTCTTCCAGCGCAGTCAGGTTCCTGGTGAAGCTGTTTTCCCAGGCTTTCAGACGGCTCTCTTCTTGTGCCATAGCCTCATATGGCCAAGAAAGAAAGTTCTGTGGTCTCTTCTCATAAGATGATTACTCCCATTACGGGGATTAATGACCCAGTGACCTTAAATAGACTTAAGTATCTATCAAAGACTCACCCTTCCCAATACATTGGGAGTTAAACCCTCAGCACAGGACTCTTAGGGGGGACTGACTCTTAATTCAGGCCTTATTAGCATGCATTTGAAACCATGAAGAGAGTGTGCCTGATTCTAATTTAAGTTACTAAAGAAAACCACAAAAGAGAAGTGTTTAAACCAGGTCTGTATGATGTTCTACAGGTTGGTAGGCAGAGTTAAGTCAAACTTGGAAAGAATAAAACAGGTGGAAAGTATAGACCTCCGAAAGGATGGAGGAGTGTCACATGGTATTCAGGGACAGGCTCACTAGGTGTTTGGATAGGGAGAAAAAAGATCAGGACCAGCAGCAGCAAGTAGGATATAGCACGGATTAGAGATGGCAAGATGTTAGGGAACAAAATCTTACTTGAAACACATTTTTTACTAGCTCAACTAGTATAGTCCACTGCTGTGGTTTATATTCTAATTAGCACATTATTTTTATAGCAGTAATATGTTAATGCTAACCTCTGATGTTAACAAAGATTCTCAATATAATGCAAGAAACTACACTGTTTTGGAAAACTAACATTTCATTCTTACAGAGTGTACCCAGTCCTCAAAAAAAGATGTTAGTGCTCTCTCTCTCTCTCTCTCTCTCTCTATATATATATATATATATATATATATATATATATATATATATATTAGCTATATATATATAGCTTCGTGATAGACTTCTTACCTAGCATGCACGATGGCTTTGGTATGCCCCCCCCGACACACACACACTAGAACTCACCTCAAAATTTAGTTAGAAATATTCTACAACATAATATATATAAAGTGGTTAGCCTCATGTCTGGAACCAAGTAGGAGCTATGGAGCTATTTGGTTTGATATTATTAGTTATTTGGGAGTGCTAAGATAAAAGATATTTTCTATAAACCTGTGATGGAGAAAGTTCAGATCAGTAGATCATAATCTCCAACAAAAGAACACTTATTTCCTGCCTCTCAGAATCATTAACTTATCTTTCTTTATGTCAAGAACTTCGTAGACAGTGAGACTATGACCATGAAAAGAAACAAACAATAATAAAAAAAATTGTACTTAGTAGAGGAAGATAAACTCACAAGTAAATACATAATTTAATCTAGTAGAATACTATGTTGGGTTTTGGAGAATTTTGTTATGTGATTTTTAACTCTCTTTTCCTGTTTTGTGATGAAACACCCAGACAAAAGCAACTCGAGGGAGAAAGGTTTACTTCGCTCCCAGGACAAGGGTACAGCCCAGCTGAGAAAGGAAGTGAAGGTATCAAGACATAAAGCAACTGGTCACATTGTATTCCCAGTCCAGGAGCATGAATGCTTGAGTGATCAAGGTTTGCTGCTGCTCTGCATCCTTCCTCTGTTTACACAGTCCAGGATCCTAGCCAGGGAGCAGTGCCACCCACAGTGAGCAGCATCTTCCTAGCTCAATAAATGCAGGCAGGATATCATCTACAGGCATTTTCAGAGGCCTGCCTTCCAGGTGATTCTAGATTTTGTCAATTGTCAGCTTGACACTAACCATCACAGTAATGCCAAAAATTATTTGTCTCACATTATTATCATCATGGGTCATTGTTCAGAGAAGGAACTATAGACACTTTGACTTGAAAATGAAAGTATTAAAAATTGAGAAATACCATCAAAAATATTAGGATATACCAAGAAGTACTGAAAAGCAAAAGTATGATTTTCATGTTTATAAAAAGATACCTTGGACCCAGGAAACTGAATTAAGTAAACATTCCGCAGGACCCTACTCTTTATATACCCACTTTTCCCATAAATACTGCTCCTGAGTCTCGGGCACTGTGATAAAGCAGTAAACAAATTGTGTGAAGTCTCTGATATGAAGAAGTTTACATCTAGTTGAAGACAAATTAATCAACGCACATACACACATGCTTGCCTTCATAAAAATTATTATTTCTGACTCTCAAAAGTTTCTCTCCTTTACTACCTCAGTAAAATCTCCACAAGTGCCCTATTGAGAACTTTCTTCAACCATGAGTGATTCTGTTTCAACTGCTCCCCATTCCATCATTCGCTATCCCACAGTTATTTCTAAAATACAGAGTTAATTGTATTCTCCCTATTATACAACTTTCAGTGTTTTCTATCACCCTCTCATTAATATCTTATTCAAATTTTGACTCCTGTCTATTCTCCCAACCTATTTATTGTCTGATGACTTGAGTCATCTTTCCCCTTAGCCATCACTACAAAATTCAGTTGTAGAACTACTTGTTCTTTATAGGGAAAATAGCAACTTCTAGGAATGATGGTTGCCTCTCCTTATTGCTACAGTGATAACCCAGCTTGCACCATATGCTTTATCTTCCACTCAAGTCTGCAAATGGCCACTCCTTCCCAATTCTGCTCAGTTTCCTAAATCTTTGTTATTCTCACCTGTATTTGATAGGCTCTTATAACATTCATTTAAAATATATATTAATTTTTGTTTTTTTAAAATTAATTTTATTTAAATTAGAAACAATCTTATTTTATATGTCAATCCCAGTTTCCTCTCCCTCCCATCCTCCCATGCCTCCCATCAATGCCTTTCCCATTCCATCCTCCATCTACTCCCCATGGAGGATGAGGCCTTCCAAGAGGGATTATCAAAATCTGTCAAGTTATTTGGGGCAGGGTGTAGGCCCTACCCCATGTATCTAGGCTAAGAAGTCCCTTCCTGCACTAGGGATACATCCTGGTTCCACTGCCAGAGGCCCCATAGACGGGCCAGTCCTCCTAGCTGACACCCACTTTCAGGGGGCCTGGTTTGGTTCTATGTTGGTTCCCCAGTTTGATGGGAGATGATGGGAGATGATGGGAGATGATGGGAGATGATGGGAGATGTCATTCTGTAAATTTGTTTCTCTTATTGGTTAATGAATAAATCACTATTAGCCACTAGGAAAGCAAGATAGGCAGGACTAGGAGACGAGGAGGATTCGGGGAGTGGTAGGAGGAGGTTCAAGATGTAGGGATTTCAGAGGAAGAAGTATGGATCCTCTCTCTGGTAAGATAAAAACACGTGGAAACACTTAGATTAATAGAAACAAGTTAATACTTAAGTCAGAGCTAGCAAATAAGAAACACTCGTAACAGGCTGACAGCTTTGTATCTAATATAGCGTCTCTGTGTGTTATTTGGGGCTGATGTGGCTCTGGGACAAGGCTGGCAGGAAAACTGCTTGTAACAGATTGGGGTCAATGAGTTCCCACTTGCTCAGGTCAGCTGTTTCTGTGGGTTTTCCTAGCATGGCCTTGACCCCTTTGTTCATCACTCCTCCCTTTCTGAAACTGGATTCCAGGAGCTTGGCTCAGTGCTTAGCTGTAGATCTCTGCTTCTGCTTCTATCAGCTAGTGGGTGAAGGCTCTAAGGTGGCATTTAAGGAATAATCAATCTCAGTATAGGAGAAGAACATTTAAGGTAGCCTCTCCACTATTCCTTAGATTCCTAGTTGGGGTCATCCTTGTGGATCTCTGTCACATTTCTTTTTAAACCTATAATGGCTTCCTTTAATGATGTTTCTTCTTTCTTGCTCTCCTTTATTCATCTCCCCATTCAATTTTCCTGATCCTTCATGTTCTCCCCCCCCTCCTCTTTTTCCTACCTCCCTTCCCCCTCTTTCCATGCTCCCAGTTTGTTCAGGGGCTCTTGTCCCTTTTCCCTTCACTGGGGGTCTGTGTATGTCTCTCTTATGGTCCTCCTTGTTTCCTAGCTTATCTAGAAGTGTGGATTGTAGTCTGATATACCTTTGCTTTATGTCTGATATCTGTATATGAGTGAGTCATACCGTATTTGTCATTCCGTGACTGTGTTACCTCAGTTAGGATGGTTTCCTCTAGTTCCATCCATTTGCCTGCAAATTTCAAGATTCCATTGTTTTTTTCCCACTGAGTAGCACTCCACATTTTCTGTATCCATTCTTTGCTTGAGGGGCATCTAGGTTGTTCCCAGGATCTGGCTATTATAACTAATGCTGCTATGAACATAGCTGAACAGATGTCCTTGTTGTATGAATGTGCATCCTTTGAGTATATGCCAAAGAGTGGAATTGCTGGGTCTTGAGGTAGACTGATTCCCATTTTCAGCAGGAACCACAATACTGATTTCCAAAGTGGCTGTACAAGTTTGTACTACCACCAGCATTGGAAGAGTGTTCCTCTTTCTTCACATCCTCTCCAGCATAAACTGTTGTTGGTGTTTTCATTTTAGCCATTCTGATGGCTAAATATATAAAATATATATTCCTGAGTGTGTGAAATGATTCAGTGACAAAAAGCACTCACTGCCGCACCTGTCAACCTGGGTTAAATAGCTGGGACCTGTGCGATTAAAGGGAAAAACTGAGGCCTACAGGAGTTCCTCTGAGCTTACCATGAGTGCCGGGGCATGCCGCCTTACAAATAAACTCTAAAAAATTGATCCCTTTTCCAGTCCCTAAATATATTATTTAATATTATATAAAATTATCCTAACTCGCATTTCCCATTCGTCTCCTATCACTTACCCATCGGCTTGCTCCAATGGGGTTTCATCTCATCTACTTAGTGGAAACTTAAACCTTCCCAACATCTCCTTTTATTCCTTTGTTTTTCAAGACATCCATACCGATAAATCTTCATCTACTTCTCAGGAGCGTTAGTGTGAGTCACCACGCATTGCTTCAGAGTTGGCTCACTGGGCTATTTGTCTTGTTTAGCCTGCTTGTGTTCAGTGATCATCCTCTACTCTATCAATGTCTATACCCTTTCCCCGGGTTATTATATTTACTTACAGTGACTGAATGCTGGTAATCTCAAAATTAAATACCGTGGTCCTTATCTATACTCTCAGATCAGGATGATATATCCAAGGTATTCTTTTTGGACTATGTTGATTTCGATGACTACTCTGTATCTTGAGCTTAAAAGTCACAAACCAAATTTTCCATTTAAAATTTACTTTTAAGTTACCAATTTAATGAGCATGACTGTGGAATTTTCATACAGATATGTCATTGTGCTTTTTTATTCATCTTCCCCAATGTCATCCTTCAGCTACTTCCTCACTACCTGTCTTCTATTTTTATGTCACATGTATTCCAATGCTATCTTTACTAACCTCTTTAAGATTTTCTTTTCTTAGTCCCCCTTTCTATTTCTTTTTCTAAATTTATATTACAATCTTGTTTTACATGTCAATTCCAGTTCCCTCCCCTTCCCCTCTTCCTCTACCAACCCCCTATCTAATCCCCTTTCTGCTCCCCAGGGAGGGTTAAGCCTTCTATGGGGGATCTTCAAAGTCTGTCACATCATTTGGGGCAGGGCTCAGGTCCTCCCCTATGTGTCTAGGCTGAAAGAGTATTCTTGTATGTGTAATGGGATCACAAAGTGCATTTATATTCTAGGGATAAATACTGATCCACTACCAGAGGCCTCTTAGACTGCCCAGTCCTCCTAATTAACATCCACATTCAGGGAGTCTGGGTCGGTTCTATGCTGGTTTCCTAGCTGTCAGACTGGAGTCCACGAGCTTCCCATTGTTCAGATCAGCTGTTTTCTGTGGGTTTCTCCAGCCTGGTCTTGATCTCTTTTCTCATCACTCCTGCCTCTCTGCAACTGGATTCCAGGAGCTCAACTTAGTGTTTAGCTGTGGGTATCTGCTTCTGCTTCCATCAGCTACTGGATGAAGGCCCTAGGATGGCATATAAGGTAGTCATCAATCTCATTATCAGGGAAGGACATTTAAGGTAGCCTCTCCACTAATGCTTAGATTGTTAGCTGGGGTCATCCTTGTAGATCTCTGGACATTTCCCTAGTGCCAGATTTCTCTTTAAATCTATAATGACTCCCTCTATTATAGTATCTTTTTTCTTGCTCTCCTCTATTCTCCAGACTCAGTCTTCCTGACCCCTTATGTTCTCCTCCTTCTTCCTTTTCTCCTCTTCTCTTTCTCCTAACTCCCTTTCCCCTCCCACCGTGCCCCCAAGTTGCTCAGGAGATCTCGCCCCTTTCCCCTTCTCCAGCAGACCATGTATGTCTTTCTTAGAGTCCTCCTTGCTTCCTAGCTGCTCTGATGTTATGATTTTAGGCTGGTAAGGTAATCCTTTGTTCTATGTCTAATATCCATATGTGAGTGAGTACATAATGTGTTTGTCTTTTTGTGAAAGAGTTACCTCACTCAGGTTGGTTTCTCTTAGTTCCACCCATTTGCCTGGGATTTTCAATATTCCATTGTTTTTTTTCCCTTCTGAGTAGTACTCCTTTGTATAAATGTACCACAATAAAATACAAACACACATATATCTATACACAGAAATATATAATTAAATTTGGAGTCTGTTTACGAGAGAAAGTCATGTTTGTATCTCAGACTGGATCATTTTGCTTAATGTAATGATTATTGGGTTCTGTTCATTTTCCTCCAAGTATATTATTTTTTGTAGCTGTATAAAATTCCATTATGCATATCTAGGTTTATTCCATTTCTTAGCTATTGTGAATAGTAGAGCAGTAAACATGCATGTGCATGTGTCCCAATGACATCCTGACTTAGAATCCTTCAGGTGTAGGGGTGTGTAGCCAGGAGTGATACAGCTGGGACGTATCACAGAAGCATTATGGGAGATTTGAGTATTCTCCAAACTGACTCCTAGAACAGCAGTTTACATTCTCACAATCAGTGCTTGAACAAAAGTTTCTTTTCTGTGAATGGAAACAGAATATATTGCTGTCTATGTTCTAGACATTACTGCCTGGGGTGAGTGCAAATTCTAAAGCAGTTTTTTATTATTGTTTTTAAGATTCAAAAACTTATATGCATGTGTATGTGCATGGATGGCTAGGAGTGGGTATGTGTATGTGAGTACAGGGACCACTAGAGATCAGGGAGTTTAGATTCACCTGGAGCTTGAGTTATAGGCATCCATGAGTTGCTTGGTGTGGGCATTGGGAACCAAACTTACAGTCACCTATCTAGGCTTTAACCAAGGTGTCAAAAATATACATCAGTGGGGTGGGTGGAGGAAAGAAAACCTCTTAAACAACAGTGCTGGGGAAATTAAATATCAGCCTGTAGGATAAAACTTGATCTGTATTTCTTACCTTACACAAAAAGTCAACTCAAGTTAAAACAAAGTCCCAAACCTAAGATCTGAATCCTTGAACCTCCTATAGGAAAATACAGGTAAAGCAAGCACTTTAAGACATAAACAAGGACCTCTGAAAAAGACTACAATATCATGGGGGAAACAATCTTGAGAAATGGCAATCTATTAGCAGTATTAGCAAAGTGAGGAAACAATCTACAGAAGGGGAAAAGGCTTTTCCAACTGTACAACAGATGAGGAATTGTTGTGGACTATTATTTATTTATTTATTAATTTATTTATTTATCTTATTTTATATATCGACCACAGTTTCCTCTCCCTCCCTCCCTTCCTCCCTCCCTCTCTTCCTCCCTCCCATGCCCCCTGACCACTGTCCCATCCCATTCCCCCTCCCCCCACTCCACAGGGAGGGTGATGCCTTCCAGGAGGGGTCAACAAAATCTGTCAATTCATTTGGAGTAGGGACTAGGCCCTTCCTCCTGCCTCTAGGTTAAGGGAGTATCCCTTCATGGGAAATGTGTTCTCAAGGTAGACTATTAATTTAAGATTTAAGATGTGTTACATTTGTTTATACTGTGGAATATTTGTTTAATGATGCAAAGATGTATTGCTTTTTTTTTGTTTTTTTTTTCTTTGTTTTTCAAGACAGGGTTTCTTTGCGTAGCTTTGGAGGCAGTCCTGGCACTTGCTCTGTAGACCAGGCTGGCCTCAAACTCACAGAGATCCACCTACCTCTGCCTTCCAAGTGCTAGGGTTAAAGGTGTACACCACCACATTCTTTTATGTTGCATTTGTTTACCTCTGTGAAGTTGTGTTATTTTGCCTGCCTTAAACATTTGATGGCCTAATAAAGAGCTGAATGGCAAATAGCAAGGCAGAAGAAAATGATAGGTGGGACTGGATTCTGAGAGAATAAATAGAAGGAAGAATCTGGGAAGAGAAGATCAGAGAGCAGAAGGAGAGGAGGACTCCAGGGGCCAGCCATCCAGATACACAGCAAGTCATGTAGTAAGAAGAAATGAAAGGAATATAGAAAGGTAAAAGCCCAGAGGCAAAAGATAGACAGACTAATTAAGAAAACCTCGTTAGAAGCAAGCCAAGCTAACACTTGGCATTCACAAGTAAGAATGCATCTCCATGTGTTTATTTGGGAGCTAGAAGATGCTCCCCACCAAAAAACAAAGAGTTAAAAACACCAACTACAAGTGATTAATATATATAAAATATAAAGAACAAATAATTAGCAGAATCCCTTAAATCATCCAATCTGTAAATTGGCTAATGAATTGAATGGAATTCACAAAAGAAAAACTAGAAATGGCCAGTCAGTAGTTGAAAAAGTGCTCAACATATTTAGACATCAGGAAATAGAAATTGAAATTGCTTTTGGACTGAAGAGATGGCTCAGTGATTGAGAGTCCTAGTTTGTCCAGCAAAGGGCCTGAATTCAGGTCCCAATGTCCACATCAGTATTTATAGCTGTGGCTGAGAGGTGGTTATTAGTTCCTGTTGTTTTTCTATTGTTTGTTTTTCTGATGGTTTGGATTATTATTTGGTCTTCTCTTTCTCCCACAGTACTATCAGGGATTTGTTGCTGTACTCTGTTGGACTTGATGTTTTGCCTCTACTCGCCTTTGTTAATCTGTGCTTTTCATGGAGTACAAACTGGAACTCTTCTTGGCTCTCCATATGCAACTTCATATCCACCTGTTCAGTGAGTGGGGCCATAATTTATTCACTAACTCAAGTTCTAGACATTCAATATTTGGTCTCATTCTGCCATGGAGGATCCAAAATTCACTCTTCCCAAATTTATTGCTAATAGCTTGAGCTAAGCATTCATCATAGCTTGCCAGGACAATGTGGGGGTTTCTGAACTACTGTCTTCAGTTCTGCTACCACTGGCGGCCACATGATTGCTAGAGTAATTTTCAGTCAAATGTACATCCTCTGATTAAAATATCAAGACATTTCCCTATCTCACTTAAACTAAAACCCAAGATCTTTTCCACTAAGCCTCTTCATGAGCCAGAAGGTAGATACTTCTTAGAACTCATTTCCAATCATTACCTTTGTTTCCCAGAATATTCTATGTTACATATTCAAAATTTAGTAAAATATTTAATATCAGCTAATTTGATTACCATTATTTTTATTTGTTGTCTGTGATATTATTGGAAATGGCTGTGTTGTACAGACAAGCTGCTCAAGTGTCACATCAGCTAGGTAGGCAACTGACTATCCCTATCATGAAGATTCTTAAAATTGACACTACAAGACATGGATCATCATTTAAAATTCTAAGAAGGATTACCAAATGAGTCAAAATTAGTCTCTCTGGAACTCTAACTTCTACTCCACAGAGCAAAGTACATGCCTCATGGAAGGCAAATGGGAGGCAAACAGATCATTAGTTCTTGAAGTGTCTTCCACAGAGCATCAGTGTCTGAGGATCATAACATGTGTCCTGAAGTCAAATAAACTGGGGGAGGGCGGGGCTTGTTTTTTTGATGTTGTTCTTTTGCCAATGCAACTCACAGAATCTTCCTCACCTCCATTTTCAATCTGTCTTATCCTCATCTTTGCAATAGCAACTGTGCACTCCCCTACCCAATAGAAGTTACTTTTCCTAATGCTTGTTCCTTATTACTGATCCCAGTAGAATGTAAATTTTAGAGGTCAGAGAATTATACATGTTATACATGTCTTATTATTTTTTTGGCATATTTCACAAGCAAATAAGAAAAAAACCCTTAGCATAGAACAGATGAATAACTATTGGAAAAGAACACAGATTATTAAAGGAACACAAGTAGAGACAGTAAATTCTATATCCTCTAAAGGTTTTATCATAGTAGCAAAAAAGTAACTAGGACAAACATTTACTTTAATGTGACTGCATTTCAAATATGGAGGAAGCTAATTCTGGTCCCCATACTTAGAAGCTAGTGCTTTGGCTATGGAGCCATTTCCCTCTCCTGTCTTAGTTTTTGAAACCCAGTGTCTCTGACCTGGGGTTTGTCAAGTAGGCCACCAGTTATGGTTAGTGATCCTCACTAACTCAGAATGGCTTGTAACTTGATATGTAACCCAAGCTTTCCCCAACCTTCAATCCTATTGCCCTAACGTCCTGAGGGACTACAGGCACGTATTGCCTTGTTTGACTAAAAGCAGATCAATTATTAGTTGATTTTATTATTCTGAATTCATTCTTCACAGATAAGGTGCTTCTTCATTCTCCTTCCCTAGACTCAATAAGTATTTGGTAATGACATTAGCAAACATTGAGAAACATGGAGTTAATGTACATTTCATTATTATGATGGCAGTTATCTAATAAAGTGGGGATCTCCAAAATGCTTGTTCTAGTATGTTTTAGGGTGGGGTTCTGCCTGGAGGAATTGGGAATGATAGCCAATTCCATTTTAAGTATGAGCTGGGGCTGTGTGTGATAGAAAAGAATTCTTGGGCATTAGGGATGGTGTTTTTGGCTTTCTTCCTCCGGCCAGCATTTTCATATCACTTTTTAAAAAGTGGTTTTCCTTGATGTTTGTTGGTATCATCAAAATACATAACACTGGTATAGGTGATAGTAGTAGTTTATGATGTACGGTAATATGAAGACCATTTTACAGTGTATTTGTTTCTTTTTATTAGTTATTTCTCAGAGTTGGTCTGCTGTGAAATAGAATAATAAAAATTATTTTACTTTTAATGCAGATGCTGAAGAGAAATTACTTTTTATTTCCCATCCCAGGCTCCTGATCCTTCCTTTTCTTATTACTTTTTTTTAACCAAAGAAAGCTGGTTAATGTCTTTCATCGTTTTCTGTTTTTGTTGTTAAATATATATATATATATCCTTGAGAGAGATGAGAAAATGCAGCTCTTCCTCAAGCCATATTCCTTCAGACAGTGGGCCTGTGAGTAGTCAGGACACAGTATTACCCATATTCCTCAGCTTATTAACTTTCTTGTTGGACTTAGCTTCCTTTGCCCTACAGGGTCCCATCTGCAGTTTTAACAATATTGAAGATTAATTCTACAATGAAGAGCTTGAACTGCAAAGCAAATCCTGGAGCTGAGCCCCATAGAGTGACATACGCTCTGAGGTATCTCTACCACAGAGACAGAAATGATGATCTATTATCCATTTGAAAGACAGTCTTGAAGCTCCTTCTCTGATTGGTTCCGGGGGAGCCACACAAATAGGCTAGATGACTCTCAGACAGCAATAATAGTGGCCTATTTTAGCTCTCATCAAGACTGCCTGTCAGATGTCAGAACTTGGGCTGTTTCTCGCTCTCACAGGAGAGATCATTCTGCATTCCATACAATTTATTATTTATTATTTGAAACTAACTTTTTCACCTTGAATTTTTACTGGCATTGGTAATATTTTAGAAATATCGGAAAGCCTTGGACTTGAGACTATTATTTCTAGCAGGTTTGAGTCACATGATCAGGGAAATAGCTTACTTCTATTTACTGATAAAATGTTTTTTCTTAAGATGGTTGAAATATTAAACAGACAATATATTTGAAAGTACCTGGCATAATGAACGAAATCAGCATATAAATGGAGATGTAGTTGTAGGCCAAAGGAATTTCCTAAGCTGGTGGGAAATCCAAATCTGAATCTGTTTAACTTTTTTATTTTTTAATTCTTTGATATTTTAAAGAGTAACAACATTTTTTTTTGTCTAATTTTAAAACCAGGCCCAAGTTTAGATTAGCATGTATTGTTTAGAATTTAAAACAAAATCTCCCAAATTAGCTAGAACAAGGTAATTGTTTCATTATTTTAAAGACAATGTGGACAAATTTACTCATTTAATGTTTAATTCACTGACAAAATTTAGAACATTTATTTCAAATGACTGTTTCACCACTAACAAATTATTTTTAGAAATAAAATAAAAAGCAAGGCGATCATATAGAATAACTTTGAATATTATACAGAATTAAGCGGCAGTTATTTTCTTTTTTCCTCTCAAATACCTCTTTCTTATTGGAAGCTCTTTTTTTCTGTTAACAGTTTGAGGTACATCCTTTTGTTGTAGATTATAAACTGTGAGAGTAAAGTAGATACCATTGGTGAATCCATTAACCCTATTTTCCTACTGTTTTAATTTAGAGTGTTACAGAATTATTTAAAAATAAGACAGTGAGTTACAGGCATATAGTCATAAAATACTTACTAATTACATTTCAATACCATGGAATTAAAAGCCACTTCATCAGTTTCATGTTTATAAATGAGAAAAAGAATTACCAATTGCCACAAATGTTTATTCTTTACCCACAGTCATGGGGTTTTGACAACCTGACCCCATTCTGACCCCTCTTTTCTCAATCACTGTTAGCTCTTGCCACTGGGCCTTCCTTACCTTGAGGGTTTACATGATGACTTTACTAGTCTTTCTGTAATCACTTTCTTCTCTTCCCACTGTTTTTTAATATAACCGGCTGTTAAAAAGACGAGGCCACCAGTTCTTGAATGCCATCACACAGTTTTCTACTTCCCAGAAAAGTAGTTTAAGCTTGATCAGCAGTGAACTCTCATTACTAAACATAGAGTGCTCTGAATGGCTGTTTCACCTTTCTTCTCCTGCATCCCTCCTCTCCCCATCCCTACCCTCACATATTTCTTTCCTAGAAAACGGCATGGTCTTTCCCTCCATAGTACCAAATGCCCTCAATACTGTGAGATGGCTTAAGTAAAGTGGAGTGATAGAATTTGGACTGTAAGAGTCACAGGGAGGAGTTCAGGTCACAGTCAAGTGCTGGAGATGGTTGGCATAGTTACTTATTACAAAACAAGGGACTCATAAAAGCACTGATGAAAGCGTCGGCATGTTTATAACTGGAGCTTTATTTTAATCCTGTTCTTGATGCTGATTAATGTTACGATTCCAGAGGAACAAACTTAGTAAATGAAAAACAATGCCTCCGTGATGAACTCAAATAATCTCACTGGAAAAATTTTGACGTTTTGGAGAAAGTAATTTGAAGGGAAGGGGAAGGTGATGGTTTGCATCAGTTTTGAGAAAGACGTGAACTTTGAAAAGGAGCTCTAAGAACTAACTGATATCTTTCATGATATGAATACTGAAATGAGCTTTATATGCAGGGTAACCAGAGAAGCCTGATTGGAGCTCAGTGTAGGATGGAGTCTTTGTCAGTAGAAACAGAAAGATACATGTAATCAGAGAGAGAAGAAGAATCAGTAACAGAAAAATCAACTCAACTGTGTGTGTGTGTGTGTGTGTGTGTGTGTGAGAGAGAGAGAGAGAGAGAGAGAGAGAGAGAGAGAGAGAGAGAGAGAGAGAGAGAGAGAGAGGAGACAGAAAGACAGACAGAGATAGAGAGACACACAGATATCTTTAGAGATTTTTCTTGCATCTCACATAGATGCAGGGTTGAAACAGATAGACTAATAGTGCATACAGAAAGGGTGAGTCTACCAGTACTCGAAGTATATTTCTTTCTATTTCTGCTCTAAGTGGGAGACAGATTGTCTGGTTTGGTTCTACTAAGGATGATTCAATAGGTGACTATTCACCAATAAAATAACTAAAGGTTAATACTTTGGTTCCTAATCATAACTATATATATATATGTATATGTATATATATATATATATAGTCTAAAAACTTTTAATGAAAATTTGTGTATGCAAATGTCAAATGTCTGTGTACATTTGAAGGCCAGGAGTTGATGTTGGATATTTTCCTCAATTCTTCTTTTCCTGTGGTTTTGAGACAGGGTCTTAAAGCTGTGATAAAAATCAATGGTTTATGTATTGAGGAGATTCAGGAACATTTTCATTTGTGATGGAGATGGGATTTCGATTGGAGTCCTACCATTATTCTTACACTGCTTGTGTCTAATAATGTAGGAAGTGAATTTTACTCCATAAAATCACTCAATATTAGATTCTACTATTTTCACCTAACAGTTCATAAAATCTCCACATATGTTTCAGAAGGGTGTGTTATCAGCCAAGACACATTAAATTTGAGCTTTTGAGCAACATGGTGATGACAAAGCAGGGAGTTTAATGGTCGCAGTGTTCAAACTTGAAGTCATTTTGAGTGAACACTACATAATACAACATCTTTAGACTAAATGCCACAATTAAATTGTCAATTCTAGATGTATTTTCTTCCTCTAGGTAAATGTCTTGGGAAAAGTGTGATTTGACTTAATAGAGGTTTGATTGCTCTATATCTATCTGAAAGCATAAAATTCTATAGCATATCCCAGCTCCATAAAAGAACAAAATATTTGGGACAATGATTTGAGAATGCAGGTCCTAATGGTATTGGGCTGTGCAGTACTTTTATCTTGGTGTATGGAAGAAGACATTGCAGCACTGTAGAAATCATTTATCTAAAATTATGTTTTTACCAAATGAAAATATCAAAAAGAAGAAAGTAAATTATATTTGAAAAATATTTTCTTTGTAATTAGTCAATATATTGGGGCCTATAAAAACAAAGATACACTGTGAGCTTTAAGTACTGCTTATGTTAATGATTAATGACAGTAATTCCAATGTATCAAATGATTATTATTTTGCCAGATATTGTGTTACAAAGTACTCTGTGCAGACTCTTGGGTTGGTGTTCATTATTATTATAGTAGTTGTCATGTACTACTTTTATGAATAATAAAATTGGGTTGTAGCCCTAATCCAACCTCCTTATAAGCATTTATATATATGATAATACATAATGACTCACCAAGCACACGCATACCACATAGTAAACCCAAGTCCATGACCTCTTATAGGAGCCTTTTCTGCCCTTCTTCTAACCTCAGGCTTAGTGATATGATTCCATTATAAATCACTCACTCTATTATATTTAGGCCTACTAGCAAACATACTCACTGTGTATCAATGATGACAAGACATTGTCTGAGAAGGCAGCTTCCAAGTTCACCGCATACCTATCATACAAAAAGGTCTTCAATGTGGAATAATTTTGTTTATCGTATCAAAAGCATTCTTCTTTGCTGGCTTCTTCTGAGTCTTCTACCACTCTAGCCTAGTACCAACTCACGACCTAGGTGGCTGCTGACCTCCAACAGGTATTAGCCCACTTAATCCCCTTGAAGTTCCACTATTAAATACATCAGTGCTTCTAGCTTCTGGGATCTTAATCAAATGAGCCCACCACAGCCTCATAGAAGGTAAACAAAATAATATAAATCCAGTCCTATTAATTACAATCATTTCATAGCCCTTCAAGCATCAGAATACTTAGAAATATCATTCTCCATTTCCAACAGAATTTATGGATCCACATTTTTTTTATAGCAACAGGATTTTATGGCCTACATGTAATAATTGGCCCAATATTGCTTACAGTATGTCTGATTCAACAACTAAAATTTCAGTTCACATAAAAAACACCATTTTGGCTTCCAAGCTGCAGCATGATACAGGTACTTTGTAGGTGTTATCTGACCATTCCTATATGTATCAATCTATTGATGAGGATCTTCCTTTCTTAGTATAATTAGTACAACTGGCTTCCAATCAGTTAGATCTAGCTCTAATCTAGAAGAAAGTAATTAACTAATATTGGCTTTTCTATCAACACCTTGTTATCACTCATCCTAATCCTAATTGCCTTATGACTGCCCCAACTTAATGTCTACATAGAAAAAGCAAGCCCCTATGAATGTGGATTCAAACCCATAAGCTCAGTCTGCTTACCCTTCTCTATAAAAGGCTCATGCTATGGTCAAACAGATATTATCTGGATCGTTTGTTATCTCTAGTGTTCTTTCTATTGCTAAGATAAAACACACCAAAACCTGCTTAAGAAGGAAAAGGTTCATTTGTCTTATGGGTCACAGTCCGCCACTAAGGGGAATAAAGTCAGGAACTCAGGGCAGGAACCTAGAGACCGAAACCCATACAAAGACCATGGAGGAACACTGCTTACTGGCTTGCTCCCTAGAGCTTGCTTAGTATACTTTCATATACAACCCAGACCATGTGCTGAGGCATAACACTACCCACTGTAGGTTGGGCCCTCCCATATCAGTTGTCAATCAAGAAGATGTTCCCATAGACATGCCTACAAACCAGTCTGATGGAGACATCTTCATTTGAGTTTGATCTTCACAGATGATGATTCTTCTACCTTGTGTCAAACTGACAAAACAAAACAAAGCAAAAACTGTTAGCACATTGTCCCTACAAACTATTTAGAGCAACCACTAACTCATTCAGCAATCATCCTGTGGGATATCTCTTCTGTGCTCAGAGAATTTGGTTTCATGAAGTTCCATTTGTTTGTGTTAGGGCTATTTCCTTAGTGAATCTTATTTTTAAGTTAAGGGATGGATGAGTCCTAAGCTGTAAACAAGACCATCTTCTCTAAGGCTTAGGGAACATGGGCCAGAATGAAGGTGGGGTGGGAATACAATGTCAGATAGGGAAGATAGTGGAAAAGACTGTTGAAAGTCAACAGACAGCTGTTGCAGTGACAAACAAAAAGCCACTGCTGACACCTGCTCTGGTCCTGCATAAGAACAGGCCCCTTCCACGGTCAGGCATGGGTGAAGAGAGGGCCAGGATACCCTTTCATTCACTGTTGGATTATTTGCTACTGATAGATTCTGGGGAAGGGGAATTGTGTTCTGCTGTTGTACACTCACTGACGATCCTACTGAAGGGATATGGTTGTTATTGTACACCCACTGATGACGCCACTAGGCACATTATCCTTTAATGAGTTTGTGCTCCTTGAAGACCTTTCCTTTGCCCTCCAGACCAGCATATCTCCAGGCCTCATGCAATCATGGGACAACTCAAATACAGATTAATATAATTTTATTCAGGGAGAAATCACTTATACACGATGCAGATGACCGCCTCAAGTCCCTGCTCTGAGGATCCACACTGGCTGCCCTTAGCGACCGGATTGGGAGCAAGAGAGAACAATCCTGTCCCAGACCCCAGACTACCCATTTGGGCATGGTTATCACCACAGGCGCGGCTGAGTGAATCTCTCATTACATGCAACTTTAAAAATTTTACATTTTTCTCTATTTTCAATTTCTGGAGTAGATATGATATATTGACTTCTGTTTGAAAAGTCAATCAAGTCACCCAACATCTATCATGTCATTAATTTATCTACATGTGCATGTGTGTGGTCTATGCTTGTATATATATGTTTTTGTGTTTGTGTACATATGTGTCAGGTGGACAGATATTCTGTAAATGTCTTCCTCCAATTGGTGTCCACCTTATTTTTAGAATATTCATTTATTTTATGTTCATGAGTGTTTTTTATGTAGGTATTCATGTGGATCACATGTATCCAGTACCTGTGGAGGCCAGAACATGATCTCACATACCCTGGAACTGGAGTTATAGATAGCTGTAAGCTGCTATATAGGTACTGGGAATTGAACCTGGGTCATCTGGAAGATTTCATCTGAATGACTCTTAAGCACTGAGCCATCACTCCATCCTTAACACCTTATTTTCTGAGATGGGATATACCATTGAACCTGAAGCTTATTGATTCAGGAAAGCTGACCTCTAAGCTTGCTGTGCCTGGTTGTATGTGGGTGCTGAGAATTTGGAGTCAGGTTTTTATATTTGTGCTGAAGCAAGTCTCTTAACAACTAAACTATCTTCTCAGCTCAAAATTTTGTTTTAGATAGTGGGATATTAATATGTTTTATGATTTGATATATTCTAATACATGAACTGCAGCCACCATGTGATACAATAGATCACTAAAGCTTTTTCCTTCAACTTAGTTTAAATTTCTCTTTAATAAAATTTTCCCATGTCTTAACTAATTTCCTCCTCTGCCTCTTACAACAACCCTTTGGATCCTTATGTCTATGAAATCACATTTTTTTTAAAAGATTGGACCCACATAGTGTTTGTGTCTCTGAGTTTGGCATAATTTACCTAGCAGTATTTTTTCCAGAGTTTTTTTTCTCTAGTATTTTCTACTCAGACTTTCAAATGACAGAATTTCCTTCTTTTTTAAAAAAAGGGAATCCATAGTTTCCTGTTATGTGTATAGCTCATATTTTTTCCATTTATGCATTAATAGGTATGTGATTCTATAACTTGCCTATTACATATATGATGCTTTAATTAACATGGATTACAGATATCTCTTCTATGTACTAATTTTATTCCTATGGGTTTATGCTCAGAAGAGTCGCTTGTTGAGCTAGAGAGGATGAAGAAGTACGGTTACAAACCTAACTTGTCATCTTCCTTTTTTTCTTTTTTCATCCCTGGCAAAGCTAGTCTGTCTTTCAATTTTGGACGATATGGCCCGTGATCACAACACATTTTCCTAGACTTGGCAGATTGAAACATCACAAATTCACTATCTGACAGTTCTGTACATTGCAAGTGAGATTGAACTCACTGGACTAAGACACTGGAGAACCAAGCATCTTTCTGGAGGCCGATGAGATGATGAATTTTCTTTTCTGTAGGCTGCACATGTTCCTCAACTCATGGCTGACTTCAGAGCTCACTATTTTCATCCTTATGACTCTTTTCCCCACAATCTAATACATTGGACCATGGCCATAAAATATTTAAATAATGTATTTTTTCATAGCCTGGAGTTTAGAAAGAGAAAGTCAAGTTACCATTAGCGCTTGATTGTAGTGAGGCCTCTTTTTGACAGCTGTCTTCTTTGGTTCTTCTAGTTCGTCTCCTATGTGCAGAGAGGAGGGAGAGAGTAGTGGAAGAGGAAGTGGGTAGGACACCTGTGATATTTCTGTCCTTTTGAAAATAGAGACACATTTCTGTTAGGAATGTGTTTAATGTTACAACCTTAATTACTTCCACAAAAACTCTCTTCAACACATGGTGGGGATCACTATAATCTGTGAATCCTGGGGAATCCCAAGTCCGTATATACCACATAGTGACATCTCATATAAGATGTGAGGTATGGAAAGCATCTTTAAGGGCCAGTATACTGCCCATCACAGATAAAATTCCAGCTTATATACAGTTGAGTAGTCTTTTACAAAGTTAGCAATCTCTGATCTAATAAGCACCATGGTGAATGTGTTGATTTTATTATCTCTGATGTTCTAATTTTATTTTATGTAATTATATAGTTGAATATTTACTAGAGGAGTTATTATTAGGCCCTTAAAATTGTAATATGTTAAAATTGTCATTTATTTTCCATACGCAGAACTCTGTATTATTCCAGGAACATTTTCCTTTAGTTTGTGAAATACACCATCAGCCTACTTCAAATAGCCATTAAAAGAAGCAAGTAACCTCAAATGAAGGCAATATCAAGAAATAACATTCCCTTTCCTTCACACACATGGGAGAAAAGGCTGCAATTTAGCAACAGATGTGGAAATTTGCAATTTTTATTAAAACTAAGCTCCGATACGAACCAAACTGCAAAACAGAGGATATGAAGAAAGACTAGGAAAACAGTTCCTGCTGGTTTACTTAGTAAAAGTTAAGTGAAAGGCTGGGAAAGGAATCTGGTGCATGTTAGAAAAAATTCTTGACCTTTAAGAATGCATAATGCACTAATACTCATGAAACTGCTGGTATGTAGGTATGGGACAATGCCAATTTATTACCTATATAGGGGCGATCAATGACAGAGAGCCTCACCTCAACTATATGCTTCTTCAAACACACTGAAAATTTAACTTCATGTAGAATCCTTGGTTCCTGTAGAAAGATGTATGCTTTTTAGTCTTAATGAATGCCAACTCTGTTTCAAAGAGCAATATGTAATGTATGTAAATATGGAAATATTGCAGGGAATCACATTAATTTGTACAGCAAATATTGGTAGTAATAATAAAAGTAAATGAATTCAAAGTAAAAAGCATGAACCCCAAATATTCTGCAGTCCAAACACTGAGTAGCTTGAATTTCACTATTGGATAGTTGTTTCAGATGGAATGACTTGAGGAAGGAAGATAGGGCCCGAGGCAGGTGACAATGAGTCATAGAAAGGCTGATTCCAGGATCTACACCTAAAATATACTATCCTTCAGAATGCTTTGATTAAACATTAAATTGTATAAATCCCTCCAACCAACAAAAGAAAAAAATAATTACAATGGAGAAGTAAAACTCAGTAGGAGATTCCATCAAAGACACACATGCATACAAAAAGGATTGTTCCAGGGTGAACTTTGAAATGTCATAAACCCCCTTAAGATCCAATACATATGGATTGCTTTCCATGCATGTGGTTTTAACAGGATCATGGGATGATACATATGCAATGAATATAGCATTGTATAACCTGGACATGGCCATTTGTTGTTTTATAAACAAAACTCCAGTATCCAAAACTGAGGAGGCTTACTCAATTCTTCAAGACCAAAAAAAAGAATCTGGACACCCCATCTCATTGCATTGCACCACACTGTACCACACTGTACCACAATACAGAAAACCTCAAGATTGGCACCCTTCTGGTAAGAGTCTTGTTCTCACCAGGTAGCAGGGAAGAGGCTTTTCTAAATGGGGTGAAGTCATTGGCACCTTTACCTGAATTTCAGGTATAGTGCAGAAGACCAGTATAGATGTGTGGGAGAAAGAGGTCTTGAAGAAATACGGTTTATAAAAAAGAGCTAGGAAATTCTTCAGTTGTTTCTCTCTCATGAGCAGCCTATATAGATGTGTGTTTACTTAAGACTCCTGTTTGAATTGTTATAGACATTTAAAATAAAAAATATTTATAAAATTGAATTTATGGTCCTTTTTAAAAAAATTTTTCTTAGTTGTTTCTGTCATTCCGTATCATGTGGCTGTTTCATCCAACTACTCTATCTGGAAATGTGTTATATAACATTGATTTTCCCTCATCTTTATATTCACCAAGTGTTTCCAGTTACTGTTGTGGCCTACAAAGTTCTACAGAAAATATCTCATTCTTCTCCAGCCAGAACCAAATCAATGATCAAACAAAATAAAATTTCAAACACTAGGGTTTCTTTTTGATCTTTGGGATAGATGTTTCAGGCAATCAAGTGCTCAGGGAAATAGAATAAAGACCACAGGTGATAATACCAAATGGCACTGAGAATACCAGTAAGTGACTTGGAACCTTCCTCTCCTTACTCCCTCATTTTTGCACTGGGATCCAGGTTGACGAGTTCTGCCATCTCATGTGTCAGGCTTCCAAGGATTCTTATTGGAAGTGAATATAATTTATGGTGCTATTCACTAGTACATTATCATTTCATTGACAAATTTGTAGTAGGTCTTTATATAGTAATACAAATTGACTAGCAGTCTTTGTAAAAGGGCCATAAACAGCATAGAAAAACATGCATGGAATGTTTCATGATGAAGACATAAAAACAAAAACCCATTTCTGCTCTTACCCTAATAGAAACATCTCGTTTACATACCATACATCACTGTAAGGAAGACTGAGAAATATAACACAATTGGCGGCCTCTATTTTCAGTCATGAGGGAGTAAGGAGAGGAAGGTTTTAAGTCACTTACTGGTATTCTCAGTGCTATTTGGTGTTATCACCTGTGGTCTTTATTCTATTTCCCTGAGCACTGCATATATGTCCCCTTCCTGCCTCAAATGGTGCTCATCTCATTTTCCACTCAGATGATAATTATTATTCAGAGTTAAAGACAAAGTATAATGCTAGATATGTATGCAAATGGATCACAATAAATCTCACTTCTGTGCATGCTAGCAAGACAATGTTAATAATGCCATGGGAACATTCCATGTTCCTGTGGAAAACTATCTCTTTTGTAACACCTGAAAACTTGTGATAGTTTACTCAAAAATTGCCTGTCATGCCAGGATGTTTGATTTTTCATTTAATCCTGAGTATCTAGCAACTATTAGATGCTTAGTATTTCTTGACTGAATATGTAGAGAGATTGATTGAATGAGTGTCAATATAGATATGTTTTATGGTAAGTAGGAAATAAGCTGATAGAAGCTAATCTGAAACCATTAGGTTGTTAAGGAAAATATATTCTATAAGAAACTAATTTAAGAGTAATGAGATAAGCAGGAATCATAGCAACACAAAAGGGTCTTCAAGCAAGGGAAAAGGTATAGCTCAACTCAGTAAAGCATGGGCAACTGGGAAATCATAGTTAAAAAACAGTGTGGGAGCTGGTAGATGGAACATTACTAGGACACATCAATGATAGTCTGGCTAAGTTATTCTAGAAGGATTCTAACTGTAAACAGGCCAGGCTGGTAAGAAATCACCTATGAGGAAAGAGTAGAGGAGAGCAAGAAAAGAGATACCATAATAGAGGGAGCCATTGCAGGTTTAGAGGGAAGTCTGGCACTAGGGAAATGTCCAGAGATCTACAAGATGATGCCAACTAACAATCTAAACAATAGTAGAGAGGCTACCTTAAATGCCCTTCCCTGATAATGAGATTGATGACTACCTTATATGCCATCATAGAGCCCTCATCTAGTAGCTGATGGAAGTAGAAGCAGACACCCACAGCTAAACACTGAGCCAAACTCCTGGAATCCAGCTGCAGAGAGAGAGAAGAGTGATGAGCAAAGGGGTCAAGACCAGGCTGGAGAAACCCATAGAAACTGCTGACCTGAACACAGGGGAGCTCATGGACTCCAGTCTGATATCTGGGAAACCAGCATAGAACAGACCCAGATTCCCTGAATGTGGTGTTCGTTGGGAGGACTGGGCATGGCGCCTCTGATAGTGGATCAGTATTTATCCCTAGTATAGAAATGGACTTTGGGAGCCCATTCCACATAAAGGGATACTCTCTCAACCTAGATACATGAGGGAGGGCCTAGGCCCTGCTCCAAATGATATGAAAGACTTTGAAGACTTCCCATGGAAGGCCTCACCCTCTCTGGGGAGCAGAAAGGGGATGGGGAAACAAGGAAGGAGGGGAGGGTTCGGGAACTGGGATTGGCATGTAAAACAAGCTTGTTTCAAATTTAAATTAAAAATAAAAATCATCGGTGGGATGGTAGAAGGAAAGAAACCAACAAATATTGAGGTTTATCAAATATTTAGGATGGGGTTTTTCTCTCTACCCACTTAGTAAGAGTATTTGTTCAAACTGGATTTTACTTGCAAAATTTATACATGGCCTAGCATAAGTTCAGGGGCCTGACTAAACTTTGATCAGGTAGTGTTAGATATTCTCCATGAGTACAAGTAAATGGTCTAGGAACGTAGATTCTCACTTAGATCTCTCATTGCTTTAGACAGACTTTTTTCTTTGGGCCGCCAGCTCACAAAAATAACATGGAGACTTATTAATTATGAAAGCTCAGCCTTTGCTCAGTATTGTTTCTGACTAGCTCTTGTAGCTTAAATAACACATTTGAATCCACATTCTTCCATGCACTCATTGCCTCGTCTCCATTCTGTTCATCCTGCTTCCTCTGTGTCTGGTTGGCGACTCCACCTTTCTCCTATCACGTATTTCCTTTTTTCTTCTCCCAAGCTCTCTCTGTCCTGGAAATCCTACCTGACTTCTTCATGCTTAGCTATTGGCCATTCAGCTCTTTATTAAACCAATCACAGTGACACCTCTTCACACAGTGTAAGAGAATAGTCCACAACACATTGGTAACCAAAACACTTAAGTGCCAAGGAAAGTAATTAGGACTCAAGGGTGGCAGAGGAGTTAAGTGTTAGCCATGCCATTGCATGTTTGGTTTCAACCCCAGATCTTAGAGAAGGCACAGGATTTTAGATAGAGTTAATAGGAAGAGAGTGATAGCAGTTCAGAGATAAGACATAATTATAAAATTATTGTTTTTCTTTTTTTATATAATTTTAAAAATTTAAATTAGAAACAAGTTTGTTTTACTTATCAATCCCAGTTCCTGCATCCTCCCGTCCTTCACTGTTTCCTCCACCAACCCCCATTTCATCTCCTTTCTGCTTCCTAGGGAGGGTGAGTCTGTCATATCATTTGGAGCAGGGCCCAGGCCCTCCCTCATGTGTCTAGGCTCAGGGAGTATTCCTCTTTGTTGAACGGGCTCCCAAAGTCCATCTCTATACTAAGGATAAATATTGATCCACTACCAGAGGCCTCATAGACTGCCCAGTCCTCCCAGGAAATCTGGGTTAAAAAATGAATACTGTTTTTCTTTAAAATTTCAGATCACAAAATGAATTTTAGACAATGATAAAGTCTAGAATACAATCTAGAATACAAACCTCATGAGTGTTCCATTGGAGAATGGAGTGAGTATGTCAAATGGTTGTCTGCATGGAAATTGTATTTCAGAATAATGATAGGAATGGATGGAAAGAAAGAACTTTTCAGCAACCAGTTCCTCAGAGTACAGGTTTGTTCTTGTGGGTCCAAATGAGTAGGATCTTTTGACTGATACAAAACAAAGGGAGCTGCCCTAGGTATACAAGAGAGAGAAACATCTTTCAGGTTCCGTTCAAGAGATTTTTAGCAAGAAAAACATCCTTACAAAAAAAAAAAAAAAAGAAAGAAAGAGAGTAGGTGGCTGGTGAGATGGCTGTGTGGGTAAGGTATTTTCTAGGTAAGTCAGACGAGCAGAATTTGATCCCTGGACCACACAGGGTGGAAGGAGAGAACTGTCTTACAGAGTGCTCTGACATCTGCATCTGTTCTGATATCACCTACACATGGACAGTAAATCAATTTATGGAGGATAGTTTAGGGCCAGGTGAGTAGTATCCAGATGTTGCATATTATAAGGAAGTTGTTATTTTGAAAGAAGATAGAGTTAGCCATAGTTACAGTAAAATGAAATAGAAGTGAAGTCAGCAAGAGAATGGTAGAGCCAGGTAAAAGAAGATAAAAATTGAATAGAATGGCTTTCAATGTGGATTAAAGATCAAGGACGCTGGACAGGCAAGGAGTGTAAGGCAGATGGGAAATCCTTGAGAGTAGCCAGCCTTGGGTCCAGCTGGGGCTTTGACAACAAATTATTTTCTTGCCTCTGTAGATTCAGAGCTAAGTACTTGAGGCAGTAGGAATGCAAAGCGTTATCCAAGGCTGGCGGTATGAGAACACTTGGCTAGGAGCACACGGTGACGTTTGTATATGAAGTGACGAAAATACTGTGGTATTTCATTTATTAATACTTCTGTGTTACTCACTGGCTTGGGAGTGATCGCAGTGGCTTTAAATTCATCCCCAGCTTCACTAAACCTTAGGCAAGCTGCTATTTCTCACAGATGGTCTAACCACTGGAGCACCTCCCCCTTTAAATTATTTATTTTAGAAACCACATAAAGGTGGTAGCTGAGTAGGTCCAGTGCCGAATAGGTCAGCCCTGAAAACATACAGTTAACATTATATAAACACAACGGGCTATTTTTAGGAATGTAGGTGTATATATCAACACATGTAAATATGCAATAACAGTTGATGAAAAAGAGGCCATGGATTTGAAGAAGAGTGCAATTAAATGACAATCTCAGGAATGAACAACAACAAAAATAGAAACCCTGTGATTGCAATTCCTTGTGATTATAAATCTTATTAAACATTCATGGCCAAATTCATGTGGAAGAACTGTCCTTCTCAAGGCTTTGGAGTCATCACTTTGGAGGGGAGTAATTAGGAAGATAGTAATCTCCTTTCCCAGAGTCACAGTGAAGGGTAAGAGGCTGACCAGTCCACCCCTTGCTCTAATTTGCAAAACTATTTCAGTCAGAAAGATAAGAGAAAGTTTATTGAGGGAGTACATCTACAAGACTCCTATCCCTGGGCTTTTCAGAATGGCACAGAATATGCACAAAGTCACTAGCAGAAGTGAACAAAACAATGCTGCCCATCCCCCCAAAGCCTTTCCTGAGTCACTCAGAGGCCTGATTCAATTCCATGTTGTTCACCCAGACTACCCCCCCCACACACAGTCTCTTAAGAGTTGCTGTATTAATTAGATGGAGGCACCATAGATGATGACTGTCTCTCTGAAGAGTTACCTTTCTCTTTATGCTCTGCCTTAGAAGACAAATCTGCTTCTTAGCTAATGTGCAACTATGGCAGTCTTTTATCCTGCTTATAAAGACAAATGTCAAGGTCATGTATATTAGAAAACAAATTAAAGCTTGCTTGCAGGGACTAAAGAGATGGTCATTAGGAAACTTCAGCTTGGAAACTGTCTCAGAACATATTTTCAAAACTATAACTCAGAGGTTTTATGGATTATAACTAATGAAGACATTCTTCATGGAGACATTAATTTCATTCCCAAATGCTTATTTCCATGCATTTCCTAGATATTAGCTTGAAAAATGATTTAATCATCAAATATTTGTGAATATGTGAGTAGACACAATTGTGCTGGTATGAGATGTTTTATGATTAAAGAAATACTAGTAGCAGCAACATTACTTAGAGAAGAATAACTATTATAACCGTGTGCTATGTTGTGCTATGTGCTTTGTAAATGTTAATTTGTGCAATGAAAGTTGTTAGGTACTGTCAAGCTTGCATGCCATTGAAAATGGACAGTTTTGGACCCCACAGCCAGCTACTCTGGTGGTCCTAAACAGGAAAGAAATAAAAATGCCCCCTTCACATGTCTAGATTTTCTTCATTTTTGTGTTACCTGGAGTTGTCAAGGACCAGCATGAGTATTATTAGATCTCATGTATTTCCCATAACGGAGTCTCCCCACTGTGTGCTTTTCTCCCCAATTTTGAGATACTAGCTGAAATTTGGAGTTGGTACAATGTTTTTCTCCTATGCTGTAGTCACATGCTTAAGTCTCATTTAATTGTAAATAACTCACAAAGGGAGACTCTGGCAAAGAGAAGATGAGAGATTAGAAGAACCAGCATTGAAGCAAAACAAACCAAATTTACAACTAAGCTAGTCACTCTGCATAAATCAATTGTCAGAGAACTGGATAAAAGCTTAGAAATCAAGGATTAGGTTATAAAATCTCTAAGAGGCATTCAGATATTATTTTAATTATCTGCAAATCCTTTCTATCTTTATTCTGCAGTGTTGAGTTTCACAGAACTCTCCTACAAAGCCAGGTCCTTAATCTCAAATGATCTCAGAGAGGCTGAAAAAAAAAAAAAAGACCCTCCGGATGCTGTCTCCCTAAGAAACCATCTGGAGTAAGTCCATGGTCCATTTGCCTTCACTGAGAATTTATTTTGCAGAGAAATGCTTTAGGAAGGTCAATTACTACATCAAATATGACAAAATGTATTTGATACATTGACTAAATGTTTATTTTCTTAAAACTCAGAATTAAGCCAAATTGATTTTCTTCTTGCCAATTAGCTTATAATATTTTAATTTTAGCTTTCCAGTGTCCAGTGAGAATGAGATAGTGGCATTGGACCCAAGTAAGACTTCATGAAATGGACAACTCTCTCCGTGTGTGTGTGTGTGTGTGTGTGTGTGTGTGTATGTATATCTGTGTGTGTGTTAACTTGAATATTAATCTATTTCTCCAGTGTAAAACTTCTCCAGTGTAAACTGAGAGGGGAAGCAAGTATGTTTCAACTTTACAAAAGGCTGCCAGCTTTTTCAGAGTTCTCTTTCTTCAGACTTTTCAGACTTTTTCTTTATACAAAGCATTTGGTGATGATAGCCTCATAGGAGTGAAGTCATTGCATCAACAGGATCTTTCTGGGAAGTGAGACAGGAACTGGAAGGCATGCCTTTCTAGAAAAATCCTTGAGCTGCCATATACAAAAGCAATCCATATAGTTATGTAGGTGTTTATTCCAGATTTCTATGATGGTCCTGACTTTAAACAATGACCTAATTTAGAAACACCTGTGTTTTTGGAAGCCAAAAGAAAGCTGTTACTTTCTCATAGCACAAGCTAACATAATCAGTCATTCATCATTCTGTTTGTGGATATTTTTTCCTCAGTAGAAGACTAGTATTTTTAAACTTAATATATCAAGACTTAGCCCAAGGTCCTACATTATAGATTTGACCAAAGTAAGAGTTTCTCTCAATTCTCAAAAGAGGAATCTTAAATGGCCTAAAGACATTTAAGGAATTGTTTAACAGTCTTAGTCATCAGGGAAATGCAAATCAAAACAACTCTGAGATACTATCTTACATCTGCCTGAATGGCTAAGATAAAAAACACTAATGAAAGCTTATGCTGGAGAGGATATGGAGAAAGAGAATCACTCCTCCATTGCTGGTGGGAGTTCAAACTTGTACAGCCACTTTGGAAATTAGTATTGCAGTTTCTCAGAAAATTAGGAATCAATCTACCTCAAGATTCAGCAATACCACTCTTGGGCACATACCCAAAGGATTCGCACTCATACCACAAGGATATTTGCTCAAATATGTTCATAGCAGCATTATTCATATTAGCCAGAATCTGGAAACAACCTAGATGCCCACCAATCAAAGAATAGATGAAGAAAAGTGTGGTACATTTACACAATGGAGTACTACTCAGTGGGGGGGGGGGAGAAACAAAATTCTTGAAATTTGCAGGAAAAATAGATGGAACTAGAAAAAAATCACTCTCAGTGAGATAATCTGGACACAGAAAGACAAATACAATATGTACTCACTCATAAGTGGATATTAGATGTAAATCAAAGGACAACTAGCCTATAGTCCATAACCCCAGAGAATCCAGAGGACCCTAAGAGATACATGCATAGATATATCCAGGTATGGGAATGTGGAGAGGGGAAGGGGAGTGGGAGGAAAACACGAGGGGACAGGAAGGTTGAGTTAAGGGAAGGTCAGGAAGGTAGAGCAAGAAAAGGGACATCTTGATAGAGGGAGCCATTATGGTGGTAGCAGGAAACCTGGCACTAGAGAAATTTCCAGGAGTCCACAGGGATGACCCCAGCTAAGAATTTAAGCAATAGTGGAGAGGGTGACTGAATTAGCCTTCCCCTGTAATCAGATTGATGACTACCTTAATTGTCATCATAGGACCTTCATCCAGTAACTGATGGAAGCAGATGCAGAGATCCATAGCTAAACACTGAGCTGATCTCCTGGAGTCCAGTCATAGAGTGGGAAGAGCAATAAGATGAGTAAAGAGATCAAGACCATGATGGGGAAACACATCAAAACAGCTGACCTGAGCAAGTGGGAGCTCATTGACCCATCTGACAGCTGGGGACCTGCATAGGACTGAACTAGACCCCTAAACATGCGTGTCACGTGGGTGGCTTGGGCAGTTGTGGGGCCATTGGCGGTGGAACCAGTATTTATCCCTAGTGCTTTTGGGAGCCCATTCCCTATGAGGGGATACTCTCTCAGCCTAGATACAGGGAGGAGGGCCTTGGTCTTGCCACAAGTGACAGACTTTGTTAGTTCTCCATTGGAGACCTCCACCTCTTTGAAGAGTGGTGGGGTGGTGAGAAGCTGGGACAAGTAGGAGGATAGTAGGGAGAGGGAATTGGGATTGGTGTGTGAAGTAAGATTGTTTAAAAAATAATAAAAAAAAACAAGTTTCTTTCATGAACTGTTGTTAGTTCAAAGAATTCAAATGTCTCAAATTATGTTGGTTTAATCTATGCTATAGTTACATGTCAAGGACTTTAATTATTTAATTCATAAACATTTCAATAGTCATCATAATTTCATTCTGTGAAAGAATGTGTGTGTGTGTGTGTGTGTGTGTGTGTGTGTGTGTGTGTATGTGCAGATGCATATCTACAGGTATATGTGTGAACCTGTAGGCCAGAGGTCCACATCAGGCATTTTGCTGTCTTCTCACTTCATGTGCTGAGACAGGGTCTCTCATTGATGTTGGAGCCCACTGATTGGCTGGCTAGTAAGCCCTTGGACTTCTCTCTCTCTCTCTCTCTCTCTCTCTCTCTCTCTTTCACTACCGCCCTCCCTCTCTTTCTCTCCCCCCCCCCCGTGTCTCTTTCTCTCCTTAGTTCCTAGAGGCATTTCATGCAAGTGTTGCTGCAGATGGTTCTTTATGTGAGTTCTGGGGATCTGAATTCAGGTCCTCATAAAGTAAGCCTTTAACACAACGAGCCATCATTCTAGCCCCAAAGACAGCGCTTTTGTAACTCCCTCTAGCAGAAGTAAATTTTTTTCCAGGTCTATATTTCTTTGTTTCTTTATTTAAATTTAAAAATCTTAAAATAAGATACAATTTTGACCCATGGTCATTTGTACCGAGGAAGACTAACTCTAGGGGCCCACGAGAGTGAAAATAAATTCTAAGGAAATGAGAACAAAACTCCAAATGGTTCAAGGTTTCCCTCTTCTGAATGCAAAAGGAGGAAGAAAAATAATGATTTCAGTCATTTTAGCCAAAGTCACTCACAAAACTTTAGATTTCTGTAAAAGGCACAAGGTAAATACGCCTAAACTTTTTTTTTTTTTTTTTTTTTTTTTTTGAGAGCAAACTTTTGCAGTATTCTTCAGATAGCCCTTGTTCATTAACTGTCTTCTTGTGGCATGGCCACTGTTCCCATTCTCCCTCATTCTCTTATTTCCCCCTAGTTCTCATGTTTGGGGGAAACTAAGTCTCCAGAGTGTCTGTCAACTCTGTGTTGTGGGGAATTATTTATTTTGTAAACCAATCATGTGATTATCGACAATGCAATCTGCACTTGATTCATGCTTAATAAGATTTCAGCAGATATTTTATAACTTGGAGCCCATGAAAGCTAGCTTTTCACAAATGAACTAAAGTTTTCTTTACGGCACTATTAGGCACTGGGTTTGGATAAACACTGAGTGTGATGTCTGTTTGACTTTTAGGTTTTCTGTGTGAAATCTACATTCAACAGTTGCCATCTTTTCATAACCTGAAGTTTAACACTTGACAACTCCTAAGTCTAATCTTGAAAATTCATTATTTCTCTAAAAATGCTGCTTTCTGGAAATGACAAGTATTTAGAATTATATTTAGGCTCAAAGTTTTCTGTGTTCATCTCGGTTTCTTTGTTTCCAGTGCTCTTCCCACCCTCTTCCCCAAAGGGTGTTAATAAACTTCATGTTTACCAGAACCACTTTAGACTGATGCTGCCAAAGACTGCATGGAACTGTCCCCCTCTAGAAATCATATTCTTGGCTTAAAATTATACCTTCACATAATGAAGCTATCTTAGAAAGCAAGTTAACATCTGTCAGCTTAGATCAATATACCTGTTGACAAATAACCCTCCAGGATTGGTATGTAAAATAAGATTGTTTTTAATTTAAGTAAAAGTTAATAAAAAAAACATTCCCTAAAATGATGCAGTAACTTACCATACTATGAGGAAGAAAACTGTGTTAATGTGACTAACACAAAGAAAAACATTTTGTATCTATTAAAATTTTAGATGATGGCTTCAGGGTAATAAGGCTGTGATTATATGTGCTCATGGGCTGTTCTGTTCAGGTTTTAGCTGGAGCTTCTGAGTGTAGAATCAAGGTAATGAAGGTCATGGTGAAAATTTTAATATTAATTTTGTAAAGATGATTTTAAAAGTTTTAATTTAGAACTGGGATTATAGCTCAGTGGCTGAATGCTTGCTTGGTACGTGTGAAGGCCTGGTGTCAATCCTCATCATTAAAAGGGCAACTCTTAGGGCATCATTGGGTGGTGACTTTGATTTGTCAGTGTGCATGCCTTAGAAATTGGGAGGGCTAGGTTCAGTGCTCTTAATACTATACACTGATATTTCTGAAACTTTGAAACTCTAAATTATATCAAGCTGGCTGTTCTAATTTCTAATTTAGATACTTTCAGAAAACAAGTTAGATGAACTGTTGACATTCTGAATAATGCTTTCTTCTCAAAAGCACTATATGTGTCTAAGCAGTGAAATTGTAAGATCATCATTTTTCTTATTATGGACATACATTTTTATCAGTGATCCAAAAGTTTAAGACCTACATCCCTGAGAAAAGTACAGAAATGGATGCAAATTACTTTTGAAGCACACAGAGTCATGAGAATCTGATTACTGTTATCTCAAGGCATAAAGATAATTCTGAGTATCTTCTCAGCTGTTTCTAAGTTTGGTTAAATTTTTTTTTTTATTGTAGTTGTCAACATCCAACCTCCTCTTTCTTATGTTGGTTAAAGTGAGGTCTTTGATTTCTGGAAGGTAGCCTTCTTTTTCACAAGTGTCTGTTATTCTTCCTGAAGGACCTTTTATCAATTAAATTTTTATTTATAATCAGTACCTGAAAAAAGCACATGGAATTAGGAAGAATGAGTCAGGGGAGGAATAAACAAGAAGAGAGAGAGAGAGAGAGAGAGAGAGAGAGAGAGAGAGAGAGAGAGAGAGAGAGAGAGAGAGAGAGAGAGAGAGAGAGCGCATAAAAGAGGGATCCATTATAGGTTTGAAAAGAAAACTGAACCTAGAGAAATGTCCAGAGACCTACAAGACTGACCCCAACTAACAATCTGAGCAACAGCGGAAAGACTACCATAAATGCCCTTCCCTGATAATGAGATCAACGACTAACTTATCCACCATCATGGAGCCCTCATCTAGTAACTTTTGGAAACAGAAGCAAACACCCACAACTAAACACTGAGCTGAACTGGAATCCAGATGCAGAGAGGGAGGACAAGACCAGGCTGCAGAAACACATAGAGACAGCTGACCTGAACAAGGAGGAACTCATGGACCCCCAGACTGATAGCTGGGAATTCAGCATGGGACTGACTCAGAGCCCCTGAACATGGGTCTCAGCTAGAAGGCCTGGGCAGTCTAAGGGACCTTGAACAGTGGAACCAGGATGTATCCCTGATGCACAAAAGGACTTTGGGAGCACATTCCCCATGGAGGGATAGGATACTCCCTTAGCCTAGAGACAGGAGGGAAGGCCTAGTCCCTACTCCAAATGACATGACAGATTTAGATGATCCCTTCTGGAGGGCATCACCCTACATGTGGAGTGTTAGGGGGGATGGGATGGGAGGGTGGTCAGGGTATATGTGAGGATGGGAGAGAGGGAACGAGGGAAAGAGGGAGGGAGGGAGGGAAGGAGAGGGAACTGGGATCGATATGTAAAATAAATATAAAAAATAAAAAAGAAAGTTATACACATTAATAGGTGCCATGTGATGTTTCAGTACATGTAAACACCGGATGGTATTTGTTATATGAAACATGTTCATGCTCATCATCATTCATTAATTTTTTTTTCTCAGCAAGAAAAGCTTGTATTTGAAAATGTTATCCTGCCAAAGACACATCAGTATTTCCTTTTTTCCTTTTTCTATTTAAATTTGAAACAAGGTTGTTTTACATGTCAATCTCAGTTCCCTCCCCCTCCCCTCCTCCTCTATTTCTCCCACCAACTCCCATCCCATCCCCTTTATGCTCCCCAGGGAGGGTGAGACCTTCCACAGGGAGTCTTCAAAGTCTGTCTTATCATTCGGAGCAGAGCCTATGCTCTCTCTCATGTTACTAGGTTGAGAGAGTATCCCTCTATGTGGGATGGGCTCCCAAAGTCTATTCCTAGATTAGGGATAATTACTGATCCACTACCAGAGGCCCCATAGACTGCCCAGTCCTCCTCACTAACACCCATATTCAGGGGGTCTGGGTCAGTCCTATATTGGTTTCCCAGCTATCAGACTTGGGTGCATGAGCTCCCCCTGTTCAAGGTTCCAACCTGTGATGGGTCATGCTAATCTTCAACTTGACAGGATACAGAATCACCTGAGAGACAGGCCTTAGGGCAGCCCCTGGGGATTATATTTATAGTGAAAGACCCTGAGAGTCTGATCCTTCACGCTTCCACTCAGGAAAGGCGACCCCCCCAATCACTCATGAGAAGCCGTCTTGATGCAAAAGCATGAGGTCCTTTATATTCCAAGTGCACTGGGGTCAACAGCCATACGCCATGCAGGGGTAGAGGGCTGAGGACCCTGGGTACAGAATTGAGATAGCTTTTATAGGGTTACAACAAAGCCCGCGCATCGTGAACCAATCACCTCATAGCATCCAGTGCGGACCAATTAACTTAAACTATCCAAGCCCATGCTTAGCCCAGGAGTCTGCTTTCGCACAGGCTTCTGGGTGGGGTGACAAGGCTCATTTCCTGTGTTTACTCACTCACAGGTACTATCGTAAACATTCAAGAAGGTGACCCTCAGCTTGGGATTTAAGACTCCCAGCTTCCTGGGGTCTGGAGAGTTAGGCTAAATTTTTCCATCCTAACAATAGCCCTAATTGAAATGAGAAGTCCTCTCACTTGGGTGGCACCATTGCATGCATGGTATAGCTGGCTGTATACGTGCTAAAACGGAACTGAGTAACAGCACGCTTGCCTTCATCAATCTCTACTTCCTGATTGAAGCTCCAGATGCCTTGACTTCCCTTCCACAGTGGACTGCACTCTTGAACTGTGAGGCAGAAAAAGCTGCTGTTCTGTTAGGTTGCTTTGTCAGGATATTTTATCACAGCAACAGGAGAATATATTAAGACTCATCCCACCCATAGGCTATAACCTATAGGTCCATAAGTGTCCTGATATTAAGGGAGATTTTTTTTCTTCTTTTAAAAGTCATTAATTTTTCTTTTTCTACATATTGATCCCACATGCCCCCCCCCGACCACACTCCCATTCCACACCCCCCACTCCACAGGAGGGTGATACCTTCCAGAAGGGATGAACAAAATCTGTCAAGTCATTTGAAGTAGGGACTAGGCCCTCCTTCCTGCCTCTAGGTTAAGGGAGTATTCCTCCATGGGGGATGTGTTCCCAAAGTCCTTTTATGCACCAGGGATACATCCTGGTTCCACTGTCAGAGGTCCCTTAGACTGTCCAGTCCTCCTAACTAATACCCACATTCAGAGAGTCTGGGTCAGTCCTATGCTGGTTTCCCAGCTATCAGTCTGGGGGCCCATTAGCTCCTCCTTGTTCAGGCCACCTGTCTCTGTGGGTTTCTGTGGCCTGGTCTTGTCCTCTCTCTCTCTGCACCTGGATTTCAGGAGTTCAGCTCAGTGTTTAGCTGTGGGTGTCTGTTTCTGTTTTCATCAACTACTAGATGAGGGCTCTATGATGGTGGATAAGTTAGTCATCAATCTCATTATCAGGGAAGGATATTTAAAGTAGCTTTTCCACTGTTGCTCAGATTGTTAGTTGGAGTCACCCTTGTAGGTCTCTGGACATTTCTCTAGAGTCAGTTTTCTCTTCAAACCTATGATGCCTCCCTCTATTATGGTAACTCTTTTTGTGCCATGTCCCTCTTTGGCCATCAGGCTAAACTCAAAGAAATTGTAGTTTCTTGAGTTGTCTCATGTTTCGAGAAAGAAAATGCTAGGATCCTGGTGCCAGCCAGAGTGGGATTTTATCTTTTGAAAAGATGTTTTGCATACATTTGATAGCTTGTTGGGCCTCTTTCAGGGGAGACTGGAGTCCTGACAATGAGTATGGGCAGGACCACATCTTGTCCAGTACTCCTTGCCTATACATACCCTTTGCCCTCCATTTAAACCTAAGCATCATCTTAGGACCCCACAGATGGACTTGGGAGGGGTGTAACAGAAGCTCTGTTCTTCTTTCCAGTGTTGCCACATTGAATAAATCTCCTTTATCTACATTCCACTATTATTTTATGTCTTTTATTTGTTTATTTGTGGTGGGTTTTCTAGAGAGAATTTGGCTTCAGTTCTTTTTTTGTCATTGATGAAATTTTATTTGGAGTCAGTTCTTTTATGATGAAAGAAATATGCATAAGCTGAGTGCTCAGTAGCTGACGATTGCTTGAGCCAGGCTGATACAAAACCAGTTACAACTATAAAGGATGCTGGGAAGGAGGGCCTATTCCTTACTCCAAATGACTTGAGAGATTTTGATGATCCCTCCTGGAAGGCATCATCCTCCCTGTGGAGTGTGGGGATGTGTGGGGTGGGATGGGAGAGGGTCCGGGGGCATGGGAGGGAGAGGGAACTGGGATTGATATGTAAAATAAAAATTATATATATATATATATATATGCTGCAAGTAAAAGTACACTAAATTTTTAAAATTTCATTGTTAAACAGTGGTTAGGATTGGGTAGTTAATGTCTATTGTGCAGATGCAGGGCTAACAAGATGAAGGAAACAGTTCTGAAGAGACCACCAGCTCATTGAGAGATTTGAGGGATTTAGCAAGTGACAGCAGCAGAAAGTACTATTTGGATCAGATTTCCATTTCAGGAAGAAAAGACACATTTTGGATAAGGTGGTATATTTTATGTAATCATAAAGTGGCTAATGCATATATAAATTATGTTTTTAATATCTTCTCCATTAAGTTAAGTTGGAAATTCATTTTCAAGTGGTTCTTGCAGAGCTAGAAGCAACACTACATGATGAATATAAAAAAAGATAAGTCTGATAATGTTGATGAAATAATCCCCATGCATCAAGAATTTCAATAATTTATTTCCACCATTGTATTATATATCATAGGTATACCTTCAGAAATGATTTGATTGCTCTTGGTAGTACCTAAATACATTTCCTTTCTATGCAAGTCTAGCATAAAAAAATTACTTTTGAAAACTGGTTGTTTATGCCGGCTTCTTATTGAGATTGTTTAAGCAGAGCAATAAGTATCCACCGAACAAAATAAATACACCGCCATCCAGAGTCCACATTGGCAGCATGTATTAGAATGCAATGCATGCTGCACAAGGAGAACAATGAGGTGTTTGTTATAAGGCATCGTGGAAGTTGAGAAGTCATGGTTACCACAGGGGCAAGCGGGATATCTAGGAATCAGTAACATAATTCCAGACCAGGTCAAAGCCTGGTGATCAGGAGAACAAATGCCACTGTTCCCATCTAAGTCTTGCCAAAAGCAGAAGGTTGTTGTCCCTGCCCGAAAACACACAGACTGTGAGTTATTTATCATTCTACCTTTGTATTTTATTCAGGGTTTTGGTAGGTTGGGGATATGTCCATGTCATGTAGAGCCATCCATTATATTCACTTGATCAACACAAATTTTACTTTCATCAAGAAAAAGTCCCACAGGCATTTCCAGAATAATGTTTAAATAGGTATCTGGACACAGCTTGCTAAGTCAATGTCATACCTAAAAGTAACCATCAATTATGGTTTAGCAAAACCAAATTTAGTGGGGGCATGTGTCAGAATTTTCTGATCTAATCCCGAGGCTGTTGAGAAAAATGTAGCATTCTGTATTCTGTCTTATTAAAAAGTGATTCAGAGTATTTATTTCATAAGAAGCAGATGGCTCAAGAAGCAGCTTCAATGATAAAAAGAGAGGATATGGTTTATACCAAACTTTTATAAAGTGAAATAAATAATTAAAATATAGTTTGAAGCTTTCTTCAGATATTGCTTTGGAAAGCTGTATTTTGAGAGCATAGCAAACATATTGTAGCTGCAAGGTCAGTTTTTTTTTTTTCTTTTTTAAGAAACAATTAAGTTGGGATATTTAGTATTTTGGCCTTGAAAACAATTTCTATTTGTTGCAATCAGTGAACTTTAAGGAGAAATTACTGCGTGTAATAGTCCCGACTTTAGAAGGGTGGAAATGTGCATTTATAGTTGGGAGACGGAGCAGGGAGGCATTGCCAAGACAAGGTTCAGGAAATTGTCTGCGTCATCCAGCTCATTCTTTTCTACAGGAGGTAGCACACAAGACTGATGGGTCTCAGTGAGCACCAGTAGAGTTGTCAGCTTTAACTCGCTCATGATTCCACAGGCTTCAGCTCATGCTTCTTCCTTGCTTCCTCTGTGGGCCTTTGGAAGAAGATCGGGTAGAGTGGTTGGCATATGTAATCAGGAGCTCTATTCACCTGAGCAAGGATGCAAAGAGAAAGAAGAAGGTGGACAAGTCTCACTGAACTTGTTAAGGGTATGCTCTCAATGACCTAACTTCTTGTCCCTATATCTCACTTCCTAGAAAAATGTTGCTGCCTCTTATGAGAATGCAGGCTCAGCTTTCAATGCATGGCCTTTGTGGGGACACACAATATAAGTTATGGCAAAAATCTGTGATGCTGACAAGATTTGCATGGGAGGCTACAGTGAACCTATTTGTTGTCTCTTTGTCTGTGTGTGGGCTCTCCTAGTAATAGAAGTGTGGTGTGGGCTTTCCTACTAATGCTCATTTTAGGACTTCATTGGAGAGAGTAAGAGGGAAGTGCCTTCTAACTATATGTCCCCAAGCAAGCTTGATGAGACTGCCTCACTTAAAACTGAAAGCACTGAATTACGCTTTTGTGAACTGTTGGGAAGACTATAATAGCATCAACTAATTAATGCAGACTTGAAGAAACTGGAAAGACCCTTAATGCTTTCCTAGGGAAAACATTTGAGTGGTTCATAGGAGTATTCTTGAAGGTTCCTAAGTATCCGTATGCCATTTGGGACTGTGTCGCTGGGCTGTTCAACATGAACTGAAGAAAATTTTAGCTAGGAATTACATTTGTCTTTATGAAGACTCATTTAATAAAACACATCATAGCTTTATTATTTTACGTCACTTGAGGTTTCTTTGTGTAGTTCTACAACTTCTTTTTAAAGCCAGTTTGCTTAACAGTATCAGAATGAAGTGCACACACACACACACACACACACACATACTCATGCACACACAGACATGCATGCACACACACACACACACACACACATGCACACACACACACACACACATGCACGCATGCACACGGTACCCCCCCCCCATTTTTAATGGACTGCCATTTAATCCCATTCTTCTGTGATTCAGTAAAAGGAGGACAAAATAAACAGATAGACATGGGCTCAGAAGGGACAATATTTTCACCATACTTGTTATGACATGTTTCTAACTTGGGAGGCCCATGGGAATTTCTAACAAAAGTTCCCGAGGCAATTGCTGCATGAAATCTGGTAAATTGTGCTCAGTGTCTTGGGTGAAGACAAACATTTTTTTTTTTTTTTTTTCAGCAGCAATAAGTGCTAACTGACTTTTGTAAATATAGACTAGATAAACTTACTTTAATCTTTCTCAATATAGGTAAGAACTGAAACTTTTTGCTTTGGTTTTTATCAAGTTAGTATTGGAGGTTAATACATGTAACTGATAATGCAAAGTAGGCTTGTGCTACCCAAAGGAAACATTAAAGAAATAGGTTAAATTTTATTTTTAAAATCAATCTCATGCCTTCAAGTCTTTCACAAATGTTTTATTTTTTGTATATTTTTATTGTTTTGTTTATTTCACAAATATTACAGAACATATGGTAGGAGAATAAAAAATGTATAAATATATTTGAACTTCTAAAGCAAACTTATTTTAGGCAATTTCTTCCTAAAATACATTTTCTGTATTAGAACTTACCTACTTTTGTTAAGACGTCTTTGCTTTAGTAGTTATTGTGCCTGTCACCATCCGCTAAATGTGTGAAGAGCTTATTGGATCGCACCCTTGCCTTTGTATTTCTTTTCCTTTCCGTTTCCTTGTTCTTTAACAACCTCGGCTCTCTTCAGTTCTCTCTGGGGACCCGCACTTGAGTTCCTTTTGTGTCCAAAATTACCCTGTTTACAACACAATATTCATTTACTAGGCTTTTCTAAATGATTGAAGGGAATTAAAAATTCCCCCTTTTTGGTTTGCATTTGTGCAAAGGTAAGTTGGTAACTTAAGAGATATTCCTGCAGTCACTAGAAACGATCCCCACATTCCTGTGGAGGCCCTGCTCTCCCACTAGATGGCGCCATGTTTTTGACCCATTACTGCTGTAGGGTTTACAGTTTATGCTCGCTTCCTTTGTTTAGTTGGTTCTCTTCCTCTCCTGAGATTTTCCAGTTTCAAATAAAGGCCGCATTACACCTCACAGAGGACTGTCATTTCACTGAGGTTGTTGTTGTACAATAACCATTAAAAATCCTCATTCTTTTTTCTATGAATTTCGTCATGTTTAGGCTTAATTTTATTCCTCTTTTTTTCTTCCTCGTTCATAAAAGGTTCACATCACATAGAACATAGATGTTAACTATGGAGTGTATAGATTCTTTTATGTGTCCTCAGTGAATAATGATTGACTTATTTTAATATTTGACAATACTGAATGTTATTCAGTGTGTGTGGCTTAGATATTAGCCCAAATGTGTGGATAATAGAATTAAGATGCTTCATTTTGAGAATCTCTCTCTCTCTCTCTCTCTCTCTCTCTCTCTCTCTCTCTCTCTCTCTCTCTCTCACACACACACACACACACACACACGCTGATAGTTATTCTTATTGACCGAGGTGAAATAATGAACTCTTGGTGTTACTTTAATTGTGTTTCTTAAATGGCAAAGGATGTTGAACATATGGCCAAATGGTTATTGGCCATATTTTGAGAACTGTCAGTTCATCTGATTAACCTATTTCTTGATTGGATTGTTTGTTTTGGGTGTATTTGGCCTTGGGTTCTTTATATATTTAGATAGTAACCTATTGTTAGATGTACAGTTGGCAAAGAAGAAATTATACACAAACTCTTCAAAATTTATATAAAATAAAAGGGAAGGAACATAACCAAACTAACTTTATAAATCCAGTATTTCCTTGGTAGCAACAGATACACAGTCAAAATGAGGAGGGGGAGGAGGAGGACAAGGAGGAGAAAGGGGAGGGGGAGGGGGATGTAGCATGTAAGTTTCCGCCAGCCCGCCAGTCTGGGCCCATAGCCGCGCCAGCCCCAAATAACACTCAGAGACTCTGTATTTGATACAATCCTGTTGGCCAGTTACCATTATTGTTTATGGGCTAGCTCTGTCTTAATTATTAACCCATTTTTACTTATCTAAGTATTTCCATGTGGTCGTCTTATCGGGGAGCCGCGGCTGGCGTCCTGCTCCTTCCTGGGCTACATCTCGACTCCGCCTTCTACTTCCTCTTTCTTCCTCCTAGTCTCCTAGCCCCGCCTATCTAGTTTTCTATTGGCCACAGTGCTTTATTAACCAGTATGAGAAACATATATACAGAATAACATCTCCCATCATCTCCTCTTTTCTGTCTAAAGTAAAAGAAGGGGTTTAACCTTAACATAGCAAAATATACCATATAACAGTTATCAAATAAGAATCACAGTTAACAATATTTAGTCCATTAACATTTTGTAAGACTTAAAGAAAATATCATCAATCCTATCTTTGTGAGTCTAAAGTCCTATATGTAACTTATCTTTAATCCTAACTAAGGAAAACTATAAGCATAACTATCTGTCTTCAACTCCTTCAAAGACCACAGAAGGATAACATATAAACTCTAGAAATGACAGCCCTGTGGCCAATAGAAAACTAGATAGGTGGGGCTAGGAGACTAGGAGGAGGAAGAGGAAGTAGGGGTAGGAGTCAAGATGTAGCCCAGGGAAGACACAGCACGCCTGCCGCCGGCTCCCCGATAAGACGACCACGTGGAAATACTTAGATAAGTAGAAATGGGTTAATAATTAAGACAGAGCTAGCCCATAAACAATAATGGTAACTGGCCAACAGGATTGTATCAAATACAGAGTCTCTGAATGTTATTTGGGGCTGGCGCGGCTGTGGGCCCAGACTGGCGGGCTGGTGGAAACTTACACACTACAGGGGGAGGAGGAGGAGAAATTGGTAGGTCACCATCACTGATGAGCATGGATGTAAACATTCTCAATGAAATGGTACAGCTTTGAATATAAGTACAGAGATATATGTTTGAGTTGATGTTAACTCTTTTGGAATAATATAACTTGGCACTGTGATAGTGATATTATTAATCTGTTAAAGAGTGGTTTGGGTCTTCCTAGGAGCTGCCCATCCTTGCACTCCCATGGCAGTGCACAAGAGCTCTGCGTTCTCCATATCCTCAGCAACTGCTGATATTTCAGTTCTTTGCCTGCCATCCCAGATGCCAGTACACACAGGTGGCACTCATGTGGTTACATGCTAAGTTGTAAAGGTCACAAGTATCTGATGACCCTTTTTGTCTTTCTGATATATGCATATATACACACATGTATATGTATATATCTGTCATTACTTGAACAACTTTTTCTTTTGGAGTAATATAATTCTATTTAGATTTTTATCATCCATAAGTACTTCTTTTTAGCCATAAGTGATACATAACATTCAGGGTGTATGGCATTGTAAGCCAACATAACTCTGTAACCTTGTTTTCAAGAGTTCCATGTTTGATTCCACCTTACACAGGGTATGTTTGCTCTGACTGATTTTTTTTAAAGGTTGAAACATTGAAAACATCCATGCTGGTCTTCCTTGCTTGGAGGTAATTCATTGATTGAACCCTGTTGAGTTAACTTTAGTGCTGGAAGAATGTTCTGTGATTCATAAAGAGCAAAAGCACTCACCAAGATAGCTATAAGCCAATTTAGTAGAAAGTTGTCTTTCTTTAAAATGAGATGAGGAAAAACATTGTCATTTATTTTATTATTTTGTTTTATTCAAGGCTTTAGCTAAGATAAATTTTAGTTTAATGTATTAGAATATTTCAACCCTTTAATGTCTACTTCTAAGAACTGAGGCAAGTGAAATCTTGTAAATTTATCTGTGGTGGAAGCAGATTTTCCAACAGAATTTCAATCTTCTGACTTAAAAAAAATAGTATGATTAGTGAAAGAGCCCCAAATTATTCAATTGCATGCACGTTCAAACTGAAGAAACTGATATTTGTTATGGCAGGCACTGCTAACCTTATTTAAAATTTTAGCGTGTCACCTTTATACTCAGGCTTCTTAATACTGATATTAGCATTTCCTTTCTCATTGTTGTAACTATGACTTTCAACTGTAAGTTTTCCAAAAGCAGCCACACTCTTCAGCTTAGTTCACATTGGTTGTATTGTAACTCATATCCTTTTGGTTTCTCATGTGAGTGATTGCAGCCAGACCCTCATGCCTGCAAGGCAGGTATTCTCCTGGTTGTCAATGTCCCAGTCCCTTCGTAATTGTACCAGCAAATTAATGGATTGGTACTCAGCTCCATAAATGATTATTAGTGACAGTTTATTTCCTTGTTAGTAATTTTTCTAGTTATTTTTCTGTAGACAGTTTTATATTTGACAATAAATTTTAGTACAGGTCTAAAATTTCCCCATTATTGTTTCACTTAATGTAATTTTTACATCTTATTCCTCTTTCATCTCTCATTATTGAACATTTATCCTTTCCTATGTGTGATGCTAGCTTTTAAGCCTTTGACAGACATGCTTCGTTCAATCCATATAACCACAGAAGTTGGGTATAGAGTAAGGGGGGAGAGGGGAGGACCACCTTGACCTTTCCGTAAGCTTCTCAATTTAGATCTACAGATTGGCTGATTATTATAAAGACAAACTAAGCTTGTGAAATCTTCTGCTTTTCAAACTAAACATTAACTTTATCTGTTTCAGGGACTGGTGGTGATGATGATGATTTTCTAAAGTTTTCTTGAGTGGAGGCCAGCGGAAGATGTTGGGTGTCTTTCTCCATCAATTTCTGTTATTTGTCCTTGAGACAGGTTTTCTCATTGATCTGGGATCTTGTCATTTTGACTAGATTGCCTGGACAGAGATCTCCAAGACATCTGCCTGTCTCTGTCCACTGGAGTTAAGGGCTCATGCAGCCACACTTGACTTTTTATGCAGTTTTTTGCTCACTTGCTCATTTCCTCAGTCCTTAGATAGAAATTTTAAATCTCTTATGTGTGAAACATCAACTACATAAGGCGTTCAATTTTTTACTGAAAACTTTGGAGATCTAGTTTCAAGAATTGTTAGATTCTCTCTAGTTGGTGTCAACAAATGATGAAGAGACCTTTAGTGGAAGGGTACAGATGAAACTTAAATTTACTTATTGGATCAAGAAGTCAGAAATATTGCACATGAATTTTAAATTAATATTGAGAGTTTGTATGTAAATATACAGAGCATGCATATATATGCATAAATGTGTATATTACAATAATATCTACAAAGTATAAAATAAAATCATATTTTCAAATTATATTGCTCATTATGAAAAATATGAAATGTGTATAATTTAAGTAAAATTTTAGAAAAAGCTTAATTATTTTGTAGTTCATAGGCCTTTGTTTCTTCATGTATGAGATAAAAATTTTTACAGTAAATTGATGCAAAGATGCACAGTATTACCAAATATTTCCATAGACTCAATCTGGTTTTTGGAAGACTGGTGAGGAAAAATCGGGAAATGATGCTTTAAAAAAATTTTTTTTGAATCCTTGAATCTTTTAGAATATGTTTATATTGTTTTTATTCTTTGAATATTTCACACAAGTATACAATAAAAATGTTCATATTCACTTTCCATTTACCCTTCCATCTCCACTAGGAAGCCTCAACATTCCTACTTTAAACCTCCTCTTTCTCTCCTACTAATATAATTAATGATATACCTTCAAAGAAGGGCATATTTTCTCCCCCAAATTACTATCTGCCAGTAGCTTCTCAGCAAGGCGTGGGGGACTGGAGAGTTCACCCTCCATCTGTGCTGGAATTTTGGCTGGATTCATCTTGTGCAACTCTTGTGCAGGTAACCACACCTGCTGTTAGTTAATGAATGCAATAGTCATACCACGTCCAGAAGATAGTGTTTTACAGGATGCCCACCATCCTCTTCTGCCTCCCCTTCTATGGTATTGCCTGAGCCTGGGGAGGAGGTATGGTTGACAAAGACAAAGATGTCTTTGGTGATAGGGATAGCCAATTGAAAACATCTTACTTTTTAAAAAAATATTTTATTTTTTGAGATTATAACATAATTATATCCTTTACCCTTTTCTTCCTTTCTCTCCCCAAATCCTCCCATATACCACTTCTTGCTCCTTTTTAAAATTCATGACTTCTTTTTCAATAATCTCTCTCTCTCTCTCACACACACACACGTTCTCTATAAATTGTTTACAAATCATATATACAGATACAATATACCATGCATACATGCATATTCCTAAATACATATGTACAAGTTGCTGTGCCTCCATAATGTTAGTTGTATGTATGTTTTCACGGTTGATCGCTTGGTGTTGGATAGCCAGCTGGTGTGCTCTTCACTGAGGAAGACTACTTCTCCCACTCTCAGAGTAGCTTACCTGCCTGCAGGTTTTGGAGTAGGCTTGAGGCCTACTGTCCCCATCCATGTTAGCATGTCTGACATTGTTCTTTTCAGCTCATGTTTAGGCAGTGATTTTAGTGAGACCTTTCTTTCAAATCCTACTTTCCCTTTATTGGTTCAAAACCAATCCAATTATCTTTTTCTTATTATTTTTTTGTTTTACATATCAATCCCAGTTCCCTCTCCCTCCCTCCTTTCCTTCCTTCCTGCCATGCCCCCAACTCTCTCCCATCACCCCCCCTCACTCCACAGAGAATTCAATTATCTTGACCCGAGATAATGGAATAAAATACTTTTGAGAAACAGAGCCTGAAACAATGGCTTAGAGAAATTCTTGTGAAGTGGCTATTTTCCCCAAGTACTTTTTTTTTGAGCTTTGAAATGACTACAATTTTTTAATGTGGTGTTTATGGTTTCTAAGAGACAAGGAACCCTTACCAGACACATGGAAGTCTGGCAAAATAGGCATAAAGCATTGGTCTCCAAGTGGCCTCTGTCTTGCTGTGGGAAGTCTTGAGTCATTTAATTCACTTTTCCCTTTGTTGATAAAGGGCCCTGGGGAAATCAGACTACTCCTCAAAGCCATTGAAAGTAATAATCAATATAAACTGTCTCAAAATGGTATTTTGAACTTCATAGTCCTCAGTGGTGGGCCCCCATCATCTAGTGGGGTCACACAAGGTCCTTTCTTTTTCTTTTGCTGCATAAATTCTAATCAATTTCTCACTGAAATAACACCCCAAGTGCTGAGTTTTATTATGACCTCTTAATGCACAATATTTACTGAAATGTGTTTACCTGTTTTAAGACAACACCAAGCCTCTCCCCTCAACTCTCCATTAAACCTCATTGAGCAATATTCCCCAAGCTCCACTCGCAAAGCATTCAAGCAAAAATACCCAGATCTTGTAAAGCTTCAGATCACAGGATGGTGAGCTCAGAGAAGTTAAATGATGCTTCTCAGTTTGTCCAAGCACATTACAGTTAAGACCTTTGTAGAGAGATTCTGACTTGTTATTACTTTCGATTGTAAAAAAAGTAGCCAGCTAAAACAGATGAGCACATGCAGCCTTATTCCTGGCTCTTAGAATCTTTGCCAAAAGTTAATTAAAATCACATAAAGTCTCCATAGCTTGTCTGAAACTTTGGGACTCTGTCTTCTTTTATTTGATGGCATTCAATGGGTTTTTATTATGAGATAGATGCTCCTCTGGGAGATGTTACCTTTGTATTGAGGAAAGATACCACAGCCATGATGCTGCAAGCTTCCAAACATTGCCTGAGTTCAAAGGAGGGTAACTGAGAATTCCCTCACAGGGAAGCTATCAAGATTCGCTAAGTTACCCCATGGAAATATCTTAAGTTTTGACAATAAAGATTTAATGCAATTTATTGAGTACTTGTCATAATTTAGAAGCAAAGATAGTGAAAATAAAGCTGTATAGACATTAATAATCTATTAAGTACAGTTGAGGGAAAGAAACAAAATTATTTTGCAAAATGATTTGGGAAGAGTAGAGCACATACAGTCACACTAAAAAAATAAGATACAATGCTAGACAATTTTTTTAAGTCTATAAGAATCAAATTCGGAGTTAACAAAATTAGCATTTACAAATGGACATTTATGCATATGTCTTAGCCCATAGTTAAGGCTAAGGAATACTTAATGATTAAATGAAAATGTAATGTGTGTCTTTGCTAGAGTTCCACATTTTTCTGTGCTCTGGCTTTGGGAATCATAAGTGAAAGCTTTAAGATGCAGGAGCTCTGTTGTAGTGATGTGACTGAAGTCTAAGTGCCATTTTGCCCAGCAAGGAGAGAAAGGGGAATTATACAAGCACTTAAGGGCTTGAAAATATTTTGTAGTTTATTTTTTATTGTGGTTACTTCAGACATTTCATTACAAGTAAATTGTTGAACTCACTGACCTGAATTTGTCTAAATTATTTTTTCTTGTGTTTCTGATGTGTTGGTTTTTCTGCACTGGTGTCTGAGTTCTGATAGCGAGCCAAATGATATTTGCCTTACCTCAAGTTGAATCTTGTCACATGTATTTTTTTTAATTTGGATAAATACAAATAATAATGATGACCTTGACTGCATCAAGCCTTTTCATGCAGTCCCTTTAGTGCAAGCCATTATCATTTTTGACATTTTGTGACAATGTAATCAAGTCTGTGTTTAAATCTCTTACTGATGAACATAAATTATTTCATGGCTTCAAGCATCATGAAGGAATTTCTTTGTAATATGAAGTAAAAGCAGCTAGTAATTAAGTCCAGTTTCTTGCTTCAAGAACAGTATCTACAAGGTCACCTTTTAAAATATCATCTTTTCTTTTAAATACAAATGCATACACCATCACAAAGCATAAAACTAATTGAATTCTGAGTTCCTTTGAAAAAATACCTAGAAAGTAATTTTAGATATCTTTTCACTATGAAAATATTTAAAGAATAAAAAAACTGGTGTGACAAAAACCTGACACATTGTTTTAATAAGAATGGTTTGCCTTCTAAAAATAGTTAAGACAGGGGTAACAAGGATGACTTAATCTGCTGATACTTTCAATTCACAAAATTACATTGTATCTAAACTAAATGACTGGCCCTGAGATCACACTTACAGGTAACATTATATGGGCTGAGCAGGATGGACTTACATATTTAGGATTATAGATTACAGATAACAGCAATTGATAAAAAAAGAAGCCATAAATATGAAAGAGAGCAAGAAGAGGCATGGGAGGGATAGAAGGAAGGAAAGAGAAGAGGGGAATAATGTACTGAAAAATAAAAGAAACGATTAATAATACATTTTGAAGGATGATTCCAGGTGGCCTCATCTTTAAAAACACAATTTATTTATTTATTTATTTATTTAGTTTTCATTCATTCATTCATTCATTCATTCATTCAGCTATTCATTTATTTGTTTTACATCTGGACTGCAGTTTTCCCTCCTTCATCTCCTCCCAGCGCCCTCCACCTCCACCCACCACCTCCAGTCTGCTCCCCATCCATCCACCCCTCCTCCATTTCTCTTCAGAAAAAGGCAGGGCTCTGATGCCATACCAAGTTACAATATGACTAAGCAGCTCTTCTTGTATCAAGGCTGGGAAAGGCAATCCAGTATAAGGAATAGAGTCCTAAACGCCAGTCAAAGAGTCAGAGACAGTCCCTGCTTCCCACTGATAAGTGTTCCACAAGAAGACTAAGCTACACACTGTCACATATATGTAGAGGGCTTAGGTTAGCCCCCCCAACTCCCTGGTTGTGGGATCAGTCTCTGTGAACACCTATTAGCCCGGGTTAGTTGATTCTGTGGGTTTTCTTATCACGTCCTTGACCTCTTGGGCTCTTACAATCCTTCCTCTCTCTTTTCAGGAGTATTCCCCAAGCACAGCCTAATGGGTCTCTGCGTCTGTTTCCACCAGTTGCTGGATGCAGCCTCTCTGGTAAACCTTTGTGTGATGAAACTGCACTCAATGTCTGGGGAAAAGGCTTGGAAGGCAAGTCCTGGTGGTCATTTCACTGAAGACACTCTCTACACCTCACTCTTCTCAGTATTTCTAGTTCTGACCACAAGCCCTGCTGTTGAGCAGACACTAAATATTTCTATTGTAAAATAAAAGAGAATAATAAATAGTTGAAAGGTATTTCAAAGGGGTGATTGGTTCCTCATTAATTCCATTTTTCTTCTTTTTTTTTTTTTTCCTGCGAAATGGTTGTGAAACTTTACCTGGGCAATGTTTGTTACCCTTTGTTTCCATTGTCACTTGGTTTTCTTAGTCAGAATTGGAAATATAATGCATAGATTAATAAGTAGGGACAATAAAATAAGATGCATTTTAATTTCATCCCCAGAATGATTGTTTAAATCATTTATTGAAAATGTTTCCATTAATGAACTTACTGGATTCAGTGTTGAATTTTTTGTTTATAAATATCTCATTGTGTTTTGAACTATTATATCTAGTCAATGTTAATAATAATACTTCAAGGACTATATTCATGTACATATATTTCTATGGCAAAAATATATTTTTGTCTCTTTAACCATTAATCAATCAACTATCATCTATCAATCTACTTATCATTTATCTATCGTGTATCATATCATCTATCTTCATACAGTTATAGTTTTAAAATATTACTGAATAAGAAACATGGGAAGATACTTTGTTAGTGGAATGATGCCTCAGAATTATTTATTTTTCTGTTGTCCTCAGGCAATGCATTCTGTCATGACTCATCTCTTCTTCCTTATTCCTAGCATTTACCCTCAGCCTGTACTGGCTCTTATTCTGTTTCTGTCTTTATATCTTTCTTTTAAAGGTCAAGACCTTAGTGTTGCCACTCACTCTGGACCCTCATATTACTCCCATTGCATTTCTGACTTTAGTGTTGTCACTCATTCTGGACCCTCATCTTATTCCCATTGCATTTTTCTGACTTTAGTCCACTTATTCTGGACCCTCATCTTATTTCCATTGCATATCTGACTTTAAGAGGTAAATTTCAGACACTAGATGAGAAAATTAATAATTATATGCCATTAAAAAGCATATAATTCAGTCTTCCTGAAACAAAAGTGACAGCATTGACACTGCTGTACCAAAATTTTAAGTAACAAATAGTTGTCATAACTTGCACAAGTGTTGTAATTAGTCACTACTTCTTTTATTTGCTGATCATGATCAGTGCTCCTTAACCCCAGTGTCACAGACTGGAATGTTCTTGATCATTTGTAACCAGGTTAGTACCTTCTCACAGGAGTGTGATGCACATTGGGAAAGCCTATTGTTTCTTCAAGGAAAGCAGGCAATTGCCCTAGCCTGCTCCTGTGACACCTTAGCCATTAATTCTTAATCACTTGCTAAATTATACTGAAGTCAGTTGTTGACCATTGTAACTGAGTGTGCCTTGCCTTTTGACGATTCAGCATGATAGATTCAACAGGGACTGAGGATGTCTTAATCATCAGTGTCCTTGTCGTGGATAGCAATTGTTGTCAAGGAACAATAAAGAGTAAGAAAAGGCAATGATAATATGGGGATCCTTTTTCTTATTACATTTCCGTCAAACATTCTGAGTAAATTTTTTTCCATACTGGAAGAAGTAATAGCTGACATTCTTCTATTTTCTCCTGTGAACATTGTAGTATTACTTAAATGTTCTGATTTAGAATTATTCCAGGATACTCCAAGCCTGAGAATAAGAATCAGAGCTGGGGTTAATTTAAGGTATCTCAACTCCAACTAATCAGACTTTCCTTTAAAAATGCTACACACTAGGGGATGTTTGGAGTTAGGAATTCATCTGTCTTAAAACTACTACATGAGATACGAAACACCTGCACTTTGAACACTAGTGTCAAACAGTGCTGGGTCACTGTTTCCTTGGATCATTGTTAGACTCAGAGACAAAATACAGAATTTACTTCAGGTTTGTGTGGCTGAATTGCACACTGCTGTCAAAGTTGTAAATAAGTTGTGGAGTCAAATGCTGGCCTTGGATTTCATCAGTAACAAACTGTAATTTGGTCAAGATGCTTAAAGTTTCTTTGTTTATAAGATGTTAAAAACTCTTAAAATTAATAAGCAATGCATAGCATTGAAAGCATCAGAGTTTATTTTAGCAGTAAAGTAAACAAAGATGTCTGGAAATGATAATGCATTATTCTTGCTGAAACAAATACGTTAACTTCAAAATCTTACTAAAATGGACTTGATTTTTTTCTTTTCTTGTACTTACTTTCTGTTGGCATCGTTACAATATAAATTGAGCAATCACTAGGACTATGACAAAAGTCTTTGATGTCCTAGTAATGCCCATCATGGATGTTTATGTCCTTTATGCATATTTGTTTCCTGGAGGAATGACATAATGACAAACTGAAATGTTACAGTGGTCTCAGTCCGTTCTTCGCAGTAACATTTCAAGTGACTATTGAAGAGTATTTATTAGCAGTCCACTGTACTGTGCTCAGTACAGTGTTTATCGCCTGCATCCATTCTGGGTCAACCTTTGCAATCTCAGTCAGTCACCAAGACAAGATAAGCATGGACTCCAACAGGCATAAAGGGAAATGGCTGTTTCATTTAGGCAGTTTTCCCCTCAGTTCTGAGAGGCAGAAGCTGAGGTAGGTTAATACACCAAAAGGAAGTGTCTGACTCTTTGAACTTAAGACAGGATGGTGGGTTTTTCAACCCAAGAACATGTGTACTTTCGTCATCATAATCAGGTCAAAAGGGCTTTCAAAGCAGTCACTTGATTTTCTGTTTTGCATGACTTTTGGGCTGTAAGCCTTAAGACTTTTCATAGTCCAAGTGCAGAGAATGACACTTCCTATTGCCTTTCATATATATGTACATCCTTACAAGACATAAACACAAATCTTTATGAGGCACCTCAATCCATATTATTATTATTATTGCTTCTTATCCAATTTAAAATTTGTGGTGCTGTGTTGCATAAAAGTGCTGATAGAAAGTTTTGACTTGTTCTTAATCTTAAAATAAATATTTTAGCTTTTCTTTATTCAGTATGATGTTGGTTGTGGGTTTATTATATATAGCCTTTATTAAGTTGAGATATGATCCTTCTATATGTAGGTTTTTCTGGTTTGGATCATCAAAGGGTGCTGAATTTTATCAGATACTTGTGTATTTCAATTTGTCTTTGTACAGTTTTCATAATAATTTTTTTGCTCTTATATTTTATTCTTTATACAGAATATCTGATGGATCCATAACATGTGGATTTCTACTTGGTTTCTTTCCTATTTCAGATTCTCAGTAGATTATTGTATGCTCAGAATTTGTTGCTACAGGTAACATTCTGAAATCAATTAATTCAGTTATGCCCCTTACAAACCATGTCTACCAGCTTCACTGGCATGTAAAGAATTTATGATACTCTCTCAAATAAAGGCTATGTCCTTTATTTGAAGCTATTTCCTTTCTGGAGAGAAGATTGAAGCTTGTGTTATGCTTAGCCTGGTGCATCTACATAGCCCTGGCGTTGAAGTCATTGGAATTCTTCTGCCTTTTTTTAGGCTAACCCTGTAAAATTTACACTCAGGTTATTCGGATGGTGATGGGAAAGGAACTTCATATGATTGATGATTTTGGTAAGACGCTGAATTTTTAAAAGATTATTTTTTATTTGAAAAATAATAATTGTTTATGAGGTGCAATGTGTTCTTTGATATATGTATATACACTGTAGAATGACTTATGAACAGATCAACTGTAGTAAGTAGAATAATATTCCAATGACTTTTTATTCATAGACAAGGATAATTTGGGGACTGTTCCAATACATTTAGAATGCACTATGATCATCTTGAGATAAACACTGCATTATAATAAAATGCGTAGTCAAAGGAGGTCTGCACCGTGTCCTAAAAACTCAAATTTAGCAGCTTCAAGGTCTTCAGGAGAATTCTGGGTTGTTCATCTTTGCCTGTAGAATGTACCAGGGCCTCAGTAGTTATCTTTTAATTTATACAGTGCCTCTGTGAAAGTGACATTCTATTTAGAAGTAATTATGCTAATTATCCCTAATTGTGATGTCGGCTGGCTGCCTATCAACAGGCAATTTTAACCTTTAAAACCTGTAACAATTGTTTTTCATGTTTGCAAGTCAGGATAACAATAACCTTGAAAAGCTGCAGGTATTTTCTGTGAATTCAGCTTAAACAGAATACTCACACCCCAGAAAATTATTCCATATTTTGTTACTTGTAGAGTAATAAAAGGAAAATATGTAGGTTTAACATGGACAAATAAAAAGAATAGTAGAAACTGTGTTTCTCCCAATTGAAGACACCCTCTTAAGTCAACTGTAATTTGTTTTCCTTCAGGAATTTATTATAGACTTACTATTCTTGTGGAATGCCCTCCTTTCTATATTTGGGGATTTTCTGGTGTATGAGGCAGATCCTATATCAAACTCCTGGTACAACGAACAAATATATTAATTAGCTCAGGCAATACCAGACTCATGCAATGGACTTGGGCTTTGAAAACTCATGAAACAAAACAACAAAGCAGAGCCTGTGTGTTTCAATCATGCTGGTATAGCAGTAGACCAAGTCTCAGTTTTCAGACATGGAGCAACAGCCATTGTAGAGGCAGTACTGAGTGCCTTGTTTAAGGGATAAAAGTTTGGCAAACAATAATGATTTAGCTCCATAATTCTTGTGGCAGTGCAGTGACAGTAACATCCTGAGAAATAACTTTAGTATGGTCAGTGACTACATAGCCCCAGGCCTATTCTAACTCTTGAACCAGTTTGGGAGCTACTAGTATGTTTTGTAAAATTTTATCAGGCTAACATCAGAGTTACTTTTTACTATGTAAAAAAACAAAACAAAACAAAACAAAAAACCCACACCAAGTTAGTGTATTATTGTTGTTGTTATTAATTTATGTATTTTAGTTTGTGTATTGGTGTGTTTGTGTACATGTAAGTGTGGGAGCTCATGGAGACCAGAAGAAAGCATCATTTCCCATGTAGCCCATGTTGCTGCAACCACAGGTGGTTATGAGCTGCTCAACATCAATGTTGGGAACCAAAACCCAGGTCCTCTGCAAGAACAGCGAATGATCAGAAGCATCTCTTTGGTCCCCAGTGGGTAACTTTTCATGTGTGGTGGAATTATAATGTGCTTCTGAATCCTGGATAAATTATATCTGTGGACTAGGATGATGGGAGATGTCATTCTGTAAATATGTTTCTTGTATTGGTTAATGAATAAAGCACTGTTGGCCAATAGGAAAGCAAGATAGGCAGGACTAGGAGACACGGAGGATTCCGGAAGTAGTAAGGAGGAGTCAAGATGGAGGCCAAAGAGAGAACACCAGCCCCTCTCTCTTGTAAGATAAGACCACGTGGAAGTACTTAGATGAATAGAAATGGGTTAATATTTAAGACAGAGCTAGCCAATAAGAAACTAGTACCTGGCCAACAGCATTTATATCTAAAACAGGCTCTCTGTGTGTTATTTGGGGCTGGCATGGTGGTGGGGCCAGTCCGGCAGGGAAAAACTACTCGTAACTCTAGGATCTTTAGAAGGAAATTTGTATGTCTAATTCTAAGACTATGCTCATAATAAGGGATGGACTGATTTAATTTCACATGTCAGTTTTATTTGTGAATAGAATTTATCCTTTCTACTCTTTTGCTAAGTTCTTTGTTTCACTCTATTTGATCAACTGTTCTACTTGAGGATTTGAAGATATTTTTCACAGACTTGCTTAAGAAGTCTATACTTTCATTAGCCTATTGCTTCTAGAAATCCTTCAGTTTTCAAAATAGTTCATTTTGATATGTTCTCACATGTTTAAATGGACAAATCCAGTAAGTTTAAGCACATCTAACATAATAACATAATTTTAGAATATTCTTTCCAGCAGTCAAAGAAATCCTGTGTATTTCAGCAGTCCCTGTTTCTTTCACTCTCTTGTCTCCTGTTTGGTACCATCAGCCAAAGTACTTAACCCACTGTTTCTCTGTGTGCGGATTTGCCTATTTGATGTACACCAATGTGTTGTCTTTTGTGACTCACTTCTTTCATCTAGTGCAATGACTTTGAGTTTCATCTATGTTTGTTTTTGGCAAAACTTATCTAATTTTAAAAATCAGTTGCCAAGTTCTATTTGACTTTTACTTAAATACTATGCATTGCTTATTGTTCTTTAGTTGATTGACATTTGGGTTTTAGAAACTTTAGGTGTTGTGACTAATATTGTCATGAACAGCTATGTACAAATTTTGTTCATGTTTTCAGTTCTCCTCAGCATCATTTATTTTACCTGTAAGAGTGTGTAAGGCCCCACAGTAACTATATTTAGCACATTAAAGCACTACCAAAATTTTGTTAGAGTGGATTCATAATCTTGCACTCAATGCAATTTTAACTGACTCATATAAATTACTTCAGTTTATTAATCTTCTTGCCAAGCCATGTTATTATTTTGCTCTTTTGACTGTAGCTACCTTAGCTGATATGAAGTTCTCTCTCATTATGGATTTGTTTTTTATTTCTTTGTGTTTCAAATTACTGTGGAGACTGAGACATCTCATTCTCTTACGGTCTGTAAGAGGTTGACTCATGAAAGCCATGGGTATTGTTCAGTCTTAGTCTGATGTCTGAGAAACAAGGGGAACAAAGGTTTAAGTATCTAAGTGTGTGGTGAGTCAGGCTAGAAGATGCAGCAGTCTGGCTCCATGACACAGTGAAACAATCAGAAGGAGAATCTCACTTTATTCCTCTATGCTTTGTTCTCTTCAGGTCCTCAGCTGATTAGATGACTCTCACCAACAGGGGAACTGCAGCCCTGCTTCACTGAATCCCACAGATTCAAACCCCTTTTTCCTAGAAACATTGCCAGTTATGCCAACAAATAATGTTTAGCCAAATACAAGGCACCCAGTAATCAAGTTAAACTGGCACAATTAGCCATTGCAGCTGTTTAATAATATGGTGTTTAACCTCTACAATTAAACCTTTGATTCTTTTAGTTCTCCTTGTGAATTGATTTCTACTTTATTTTGGTTGGAGAAGATATTTGGTATGACATCAATCTTTATAAAATTTGTGAGTTACTGAATGAAAGAAAGTACAGCCTACCTTGGTAACTGGTCTATGCACATCTAGACTATACATGTATTTTGTTATTGTTGGGAACAGGATTTTTCCTGATGAAACAGAATTAACATTGTTATTTATACAGCTACAAGAAATAGGGACCTCACAGACTATTGGCTGAAAGAATTCCTATAACACAGACTTCCATAGCTGTGTGCTAGATACAGTTTGCTTTTTAACAGTCATGTTCTCTCTTTTGTTATTGTTAACCCATCTATACTCTCCATTATTAAATGTAGAAGATGCTGAAGTATTCAACTACTACTGAGAAGCCTTTTGTATATCTGGTTGTTAATTTTATGTCATATATTTTGTGATTTATTGACAGGTGCTTAAGTATTACAATTGTGTTTTAATGATACAGCAACTGCTTTTTAACTTGTAATAAATATTGACTTAAAACCTATATTGTTTATTGTTTGTATAGATAACTCATTTCTTTCTTGGTTTCTTCTGACATGAACTAAACTTTTCTACCACATTCATGACTTTGGAGTTTAGGTAAGTTGCTTGCAGACAATCTTTATTGGGCCACTGTTTCTATTCTATATATTCTAGATATTATATATATATGCCTTTCGTTTGAAGAGCTTGATCCATTTATATTTAGATTGTGTTCATTTAATGCTTGGAAATAATTTCTCTGACTACTAGATGCTAAAAAAGATACATCATTTTTTATAAACAATTTTACAGAATAGATACGTTCTGGGACCTGTCAGACACTATCAAGTACCCACTGAGTCTTAAAATAAACCACTCACATATGCTTAGTGACTTGTAAAATTTCGTATGTTCATCTATCACTTGAAACTGGGTATTCATGTCTGCCTAAAATTTACATGTTGAAATTCTTCTCTCACCATTTGGGCATACAGTGAGAAGACTGACAACTACATAACAAAAACATCCTATATATGAAATCAGATATGCTGACAACTTCTCATAAGCTTACCAACTGTAGAACCATGAAAAACATACCTGTGACTTTTGTAAGCTACTCAATTGTGATATTTTGCTATAGCTACCCAGATAGATCCAGACTTCTCTTGCTTAGGACATGTGCTTGGCTTTTCTAAACACCCCACTATACGCAGGTACTTCTAAATGCTTTGATTTCCCAAGGGCATTCTCTCTACCATGTTTTCCTCCCAGTCTTTGGTGCATGTTTTATTTTTTTTTTTTATCTTTTTAAAAATCATCACTCTTTCTCTCTGCTTCTCTTTCTCCATCTCTCTGTCTCTGTCTGTCTCTGTCTCTCTCCTCCCTCTCCCTCCCTCTCCCTCCCTCTTTCTCTCTCTCTCTCTCTCTCCCTCCCTCCCTCTCTCTCTCTCTCTCTTTCTCTCTCCCTCTCCCTCTCTCTCTGTGAATGTATGATGTGCCCGAGGGAGCTTGTGTATGCTGTAGTGCCTGTGTAGAGGTCATAGGAAAACATTATGAAGTTGTTTCTTTCTTTCTACCTTTATGGAGGTTTCAGTAATTGAACTCATGTTACCAGACTTGCAAACAACTTCTTTTACCTGATGAGACATCTTGCCGCTCCCTACTGTTATATTTTTGAACTATAGTCTTTTCTCTGAGGCATCTTTGGGTTGCTCATTCACATTAAAATTTTGTGGATAAATACCATTCACATATTTTGGTTTTGTATGTGAGAGAATTCTGTATTTGGTAAAACAGAGGAGAGCACCTTTGTTTCAGTCCTATAGGTACCATAAAACAGTAAGATATAGCAGAAAAATACACATAATAATCTTTATATAATGTATGTTTTTGTTTTGTTAGACTAGAATTTACTTTAGTGGTAGCTTGCAATGTCCATGGTCCTTGGTTCTATTTTCATCCTCTAAATTTTCCACTATAGGCATTTGTAAGAATAAAACTTACACCCTTAGCCATTGTGACAACAAATATTTTTTGCCATGTATTGGTGTAAATGTCACCTGGACTTTCAAAGTCTTGTCTTTGATTGTCTTATCATCCAAAGAAACCATAGATGATAATTTCACCTCACATGATATTGTAGACCGTTGATAATACTTATTTTTTATTGATTAGAATTTCATATTGTGTTCAAGACCAAAACCAATTTAAACAGGAATCCCTATGACCATTGAGTGCTATGTCCATCAAACCACGAAAGAATAAAGCAAAGTGTTTAGCTAATCTAGAAAGTCATTCCTACAGAGTAGTGACATGGTTTTCCTGGGATTATAAAGGGGAACAAGAGACATTGCTTCTGAAAACTCACAGGCTCTGAGAAGAAACTTTGATTTTTGACCTCTAGTTGAGGAAAAGAGGTTTAGTTGGTAAGGAAAACTCACAGGCTCTGAGAAGAAACTTTGATTTCGACCTCTAGTTGAGGAAAAGAGGTTTAGTTGGTAAGTTGTTTGTAAGTACATGAGAAGTTAGTGCTGGAGGTGTTGAAAGAGGAAATGTGATGGTATCCACTGCTTGCTGTTTGCTTTCATGTGTTAATAAACTGGACCTCCCCTCTTTCTTAGTGAATTCTCTTTGGTGTCTCCCATTCTAGGGCCTAGTTAAAAAAAAAAAAAAAAAAAAAAACTAGGTCTCCAAGGCATCTAGAGAACATATTTCAGATCTCAGCTCATTCAACTAAATCTAGAGCATATTTCAAATCCAGGCCAGTAACAAGACAATTATCATAAAGAAGGGAGAATGAGCCAATCGGATCTTGACAGTGAGAGACAATTGTAGACTTTGATAGTGAGGCATGATGGACATGTGAAGAAATACAGTCTACTCTGCATCTTACCAAAGAGTGAATGATATTGATTCATTCACAGTAATTTATGATACTCAAGCCTTTATAGAACTTAGATTTCAATTTAGAAATATGCAATAAATACAGCGAGTTAGTAAATTATATGATAGTTTGGAAGGCTATAAAGGTTAAGGCAACACCCAAAACCAATGTAGAAGACTAGGGAGAATAATTAATAAAAGATGTGGCTGAGGATTTGAAATGTTAAATAATATGATGGGACTGGATTTGATAGGGGAAGATTTGAAGGAAATGGATGTTTGCCATGGTAAGATGCTGGTGGAAACACTCTAGTCAGAATTAATAACCAGTGTAAGAGTCTTCCTTGTGGAAACAAGCTTAGCACAGTTTAGAAGAACAGAAATGTCAGTGTAGACAGAGCTAGAGATCCCAATAAGGAGAAAGCGTGAGAACAGTCACATCAGGAAGGCCAGTCCAAACCACAGTATCAGTCTGAGTGAAATGGGATATGCATTAGAAGGACTTAAGTGCAGACTAAGATGATGCAGTGTTTAAAAAGAACCATGCTGATTACTGCACTGAGGATGAGCTTCAAAGAGGAAATGGGATAAAGTTACTCTAATAATCCAGAAAAGAGATGATTGTAAATTAAAGTAGGTTTGTCACAACCTGTATTGTGTATATATGTATATATATGTATATATATGTATATATATGTGTGTGTATATATGTATATATACATATATACATATATATAAACATATATAGTATATATGTATATATATATGTATATATATATGTACACATAGTATACAGTGGAGGAATTTCTTTGCTTTGGATGTGTGTTGGGTGGGGTCTTGCTACCTCCTTGTACTGAGTTGGTTGGAGATGACGTTTGTGTCCAACTGAGGATAAAAGACTAGATGAAGGAAAATGTCCTTGCAACTGTTAAAACTGAATAGGCAGTGTAAGTCATTGCTGTCCCCTGAGATGAAAATATCACTAGACACTACTCACAGAATCAAGTAAACTTTAGAGAAGGATTCTCTATTTTCCATTACTCATAATTGTCATGTGAAATTTGATATTGTTATTCCTGAACTCAAACATGTCTGTAATTAACTGCCTCTTTCTAAAGAAAGAACTTAGATTCATATATTCCAAGCTACTCCTGTGTTAATTGGCCATGGCTAACTCTTCACTTGTACAACTTTCCCACCACAGGGTCCAGGGCACAGCAACAAAATCTAGGAACACTCATGTACAGCACACAAGACTCCGGAGCTCTGGAAATAGCCCTATGTTAGTAACTGAAAGTCCCAGAAAGAACTTAGCACAGGGAAACAATGACTCAGGCTAACAAGGGCTTCCCTGTTTCCCTGCAAGAGTAACAATGAGATGTTTTAAAGGTACTTCCCTGTTTAGCTCTGTCCTGCTCATGTATCAGTGAATAATTCTCACATCTTCACGATAAGGAAATTGTTACTTCCTATTTGTGTTGATTAGTTAAGTGGTACTTAGAACGAAGAGCTAGAGAGATGGTAGTAGGCTTGATCAAATCCTTGTCTCTTAGTTAGAAAAGGCTGGAGGCCACAGTTCTGAAACTCAATATCTTACCCTCAGACACACACTGGCAGTAATTCAATTCCTCTGCTCCTGCTCTCCCTAAAGAATATTCTTTATTCTTTGATAACTGTGCTTCTCATAAATACCTGTTCTTTCCTGAATCAAAGCAACTTGGAAAACTCTTTTCAGGAGGAAAGACAAGCAGCAAAATACAATTTAGTTTGACAGATGGTAGTCTGAGTATGCACAGAATTCATAGACTATTTCGTAGGATGTATTTTAATAGCTGCAAAGAAAGGTACTAAGGATTTAACAGTTTTAATGTTATTTTAATGAGTTTAAATGAAAACATAGAAATTAATTTTGTCATTTATTACCACATATGCGAAGAGTATGGATGTATTAAATATACCTAGTATAATTATTACAACATGAAAATACTTTATTCACTAATTACAAGTTGTATGCATGTGAACTTCTTATAAACACAGATTTTTCACTAATATATATTAAACAAGACAATTAGTGACCTCGTAAAAACCCTAATGGATATCTTTTCAGTTCTTGTTCAGCCTGAAGGGAATTTACTCCAATCCTATCATTCTGCATGGCCAGAGCCACGCTTGAGCCCCTTAACTTTGGCATATGGACAAAGGCGAAGGAAGCTGGCCGTTCCCATCAGTTGTTAAATTGTTGCCATTTTATTTGATGGAATGATTTTCCAGACCCCAATTAGGGCTTTTCTGAGGGGATTATGCAGTAACAAAAATCCAGTCCAGAATCTGAGCTGGCCAGCGCTGTTCTCACATTTATTTTGTGTTTCTTGGGTTTGATTTCAAGCCTCTGGCAATTGGTGCATGATGCAAGATGAAAGCACTTTGAAGTTGGTCAGGTACCTGTTTCTAAGAGATGACCAGATGCCAAAGAGAATGTGAATTGGCTGCTGGGTTAGAAATGTCAGCATCCTAACGTTAGGAGGTGGAGCAATGCAGCACTTTACAGAAGCACTGAAAAATAAATTAGTTCAGATTCTGCAGTAACTAGGGTTGTTGCTGTCCTTCCTGCGAATGTACATAACAAAACAAGATGCTGATTTCGAATTCATTCTTTCTTTTCAAATAGAAACTTAAAAAACTACTCAATTGTTTCTTTGTACATTTCCCTCAAACTATTTTAGGTTCCCCCTACCCCGAATACTTAAAATATGAAGACCTGGGATATTTTAGCCACCTGTCTAGGATTCTGAGTCAGTGTTGTAAATAGTGAAAAAGATTTGGTCTGAACCTTATCATTAGAGGGTAGAATGGATTTCGGAGGCAGAGTCATGTAAACTCTGTCAAATACACAAATGCGCAAATCTTTAAAGTCGGTACTGTTGAAGCTGACCTCCACGTGCTTTACTCTGTGTTGAGCTTCAATGAAAAGGGCTTATTATCTTTTTCCTATGGCCATATTCAGTTTACTTTCATTGTTTAAACTCCCAAGCTTAGAAATGTCTGCCTGCTACATCCTGGTTTACCATGAGCTTTGAGCAAATGATGTCAGTTTGCCTTACAAGGCCCCGAGAAGCTAGTGTGTGGGCCTCAGAGGCAACAGTTCCAGCAGAAGGGAGGGTTGTTGGTGAACAAAGTGCATCAGATCTGCTAAAAAGTCCAAATAAAAGTAATGACAACTGATTATGACAACAGTCACCTCAGAGAGCTCTTAAAAAATTCTAGTGAACTTCCTTAATGTGAAACCAGGAGTTATGTTTTGCAAACATGTTTTTTTGGGGAGGCTGACTGCATTGAATTTGAAGGCCGAACTTCACATTCGCATTCCAAGGCTGAATGTGTACTCATATACCTTGAGCATAATTACATATATTTATAAATTTAAGAAGAAAATGACACATAATCAGGTTGTCTCATGATACTTTTACATTTGATAAGCACTTACATGTTTTAAGAATGAAGATTTTAAACACTACATTCAAACAGTGAGATACTTAGTACAGTTGCTAGGTTGAAACATGCACACAAAAGCTCCGTAGATGCCACTGAATGGTTTTGTGGCAAGTCTGTATGACCACCTGCCATTTCAGTTTTAATTTTGAACTCAATCCTTACATTAACCATTTCATTCATTTTGATAGTGTATATCTGCACATTCATATATGTATGTGACTGTCTGATTGTTGGAGTTATTAAAGTAATCTCAAGCATATATGACTTTGTATTTTAGACACTTGAAATTGTCTAGCAACCAGGTAGTTTTGGTTTGAACTTCAAAGAGGAGAGGAGGCCCAGAGACTAATGTCACAATAATCAACCGTAATTTACCACCAGATAATTGTGTTTGTCTTAGTCTTCAAAAAAGTATTTGGTTCTTATGTTGGTAGAGCATAAAAAAGGAAAAAGATGCTAAAGGCAATTATTTTAGAGAGATAGTCTTAACAACCCACTTGAATGTTTGGATAGACAAGTTTGTAGGGCATATCTCATTCCCGGAGGGTTTATGATTTCCTGGACAAATAGTTGTAGTAACTGAAGGAGAGAAGACTTGTAAGGAACAGACTCTGGAAGACACATTCTGAAATTTCAGGTGTTGCCTGTTTTGTTCTAGGCCTTGGAAACATGCCTGAATATGATGTAACATCATCCATATCTCATAACTGAACAAAGAGAAATATCACAAAATATTGCAAACATAAATCATAAGGGAAGAAATTGTAAGTCCAAGAAAGAAGACTGCCAAAAAGTACTAACAAACATTAAATAAGTCAGACAGGCTCTAGAAATATACATACTACCTAGTTTCCTTCTTAGTGACTTTTATTACTTCAGCACAGAAAAGCAGAGTTATTTTCCTGGAAGCATGTATGCTGTCCTCTTGCTCATCTGTAATTAGCTCATGTCCCTAGACTATTATGCCGTCTCCTTTTCTGTCCAGCAATGCACAGGTCTGCTTCTTCTCTGATTTACCAATACATATGTTGATATTTTTCAATATGTCCTTCTGTTCTCAACTTACACTTGAAATATATTGTGTTATTTCCCATTGGCCTCCCCCTCCCAGGGTGAAAACAGGAGGAGGACAACATATAAAGTAAAGCAGTGACTGTGACTTTTTTCTTTGTCCTACAATGGGAAGCAACTGGCTTGGAGACTTGGAGATTCTAGTGCCTGGCTTGATAACCATTAAATTGTTATCTAAATCCAGGTAGGGAGTTACAGAGGCAAATGTGAGACTTTCCTTCTGCATTAGAGATATTTTTAGTGTTTTACAATTTACTTAGTTTTTAATGTGCAAACGATAAAATAAAGAGAATTGTAAGAATCTTCTTTGTCCTTTAAGGTTTTAAATTTGACTTCGTTTAGCACTTAAGACACCTAGTAACCAAAGTTAAATGATGGTTCTCTGTTTCTTTTGAAATTATTTCTTTGGAAAAATAAGAGAAAAACATGTATGTAGTGGGATATTCACTGTCTGCTTCTGTGGCACTAACCATGACCATTGTGGGGTGGAGCCAGGGGGAGAAGTGACCCATGGAACTAGGTCTGAGGAGGAGCCGGGCAACGCTCTCTTGCTGGCAGGACGTGGAGAGGAGAGCATCCAGTGCAACCTGCTGGTGTTCATCTGTCTAGGTTGTATGTTATTTCTCCCTGAATAAACATCTATTCTGCCTATTTGTTCATCCTGATTCTTATCAAACTGCAATACTTGTATATTTGGGCAATGACTTGACCGTATAGCCTTTCTTGCTAAATGTCTTGGAGGGAATTTCTGAAAGTTTTCATCCTACAAAATGAATTTTTCTGAGCAAGGACTTCCAAATCTTCCTATTCTTTGAGGTTGTCTATCCATGGCTCTTGCAGGAAAATCAGTTATTTGCGTTTTCATTTTCACAGCAGTACAGAACTTGTTTTATATAGGCATTGTTTCCCTTTGCTCAGTAATGTATTTTAAAGACTTAATCTCTTGAAAAACCTCTATGCCGTTTCTGTGTTGCTAGGTGCGTTGCAATTGTTAAATGACAGACACTGGACACTTAGGGCATTTTTTTTCTGACTCACACTTTGTGCTTGTTGCTTATGGTCCTAAAGTTTTTAAAGAATAAAATGAAGACTAGGTTTTCTTTGTGCTGGTTGATATGTTGTTAGTTTTTGTTACATTTATATTCCCTCTTAAAGTATCCCGACCTAGTAACTACCCTTCTGCTTCCTCAAAGTACCTAGAACGGGTCTTGACATGGTTAGGAGAATGGGGTACCTAGGCTTCATAACAGCCTTCACTTCAGGACATGGGCTTAGGAATATTCATCTACAGAGGTATAAGGTGAGCTAATGAAGCTTGACGTGGTGGATGCAGATTTGGAATCATTGCGCGAGCAGCCATTGGCACTTGGGTCTCTGGGCACCCCTCTTTTCTTGCGGCTAGACTTGGCTGGGTTCCCGTCATTGGGGTCAAACAGCACGGTCACCGACTCCATTCTGCTCACGGTGTACAGGCTGCTCTGCCGCGTGGGATGAAACCTGGTGGTCTTGAGCTCCAACTCGTCATAGCTGGAGACTTGGATGAAAGGACACCATCGTAATGCTCTCTTGAAGCCTGCGCGGAATCTGAGAGGCAGAAGAGAAAAGACATTTTTCAAGTGGGCATTTCCTTCAGCTGCCCCTGAAAAGCATGTAGGCTTACATTGGTTTTGAATTGAATCAAATTCTACAGAGGCTCGATTCTATGCTACAGAATGAGTCCTGTGAATTCCTGTTCAAAGAGAATCATTTCCATCATTGGGGAAATAATTCATCAAATTGGAAAAGCATGGCAAGGGGTTTATCAATGTGGCAAACCGCTTGTTGGAAATGATCTCATATATTTACATAACTAATTGCACGAGGCTGGCAAGTTAAAGTATTTAAAAACGACATACTCTATTTCATAAAGGCTTTTCCAGATATAATTGCACATTTGCAAATTAGACTCATTTAATATTAGAATTAGTTGTTAATTTTAGTGGTTTTATTTAATCATATATAAATATGTGAAATCCTTGTGATTAAATGACATGATTCAAAACAGATTTATTGCTTGTACAGTGGTTTAAATTGAGGTCCGGCTTATACAATTAGTTTAAAGAGAATTAATTACACATTTAATCAACTTAAGGCACAGGTCTCTTGGTGTCTTCCCAAGCTGGAAAGTTAGACTGTGCAGTTACTTACATTTACATAGAGAACCAATTCTACTGGTGTATAAAAGCCATTGGCTTATTGAGGGAATTTTCAACCACGTGGAACTGCACTTTACTCCTCTTTGTGTTCAATCTACCAACAAGGTGAAGATTTTTTTTTTATTTTTTAAAATATGGAGGGCACAGTTTATATTATTACATTTGTTTATAAATGATCTTACTTTATTTAAAGACAGGATCTCTTGCCGCATATCCTTGCTCATTTCAAAATGCAAATTTCAAAATCCTCTTGTCACAGTTCCTACTGAGCCAACAGGTATGTGCCAGCACACATGGCACAAATGATGTTATTTTTTTGAAAGGAACTTTTACTTGACCTCATCAACATTTTCACCATTCCGTGGAAAGTACAACTGTCTGTCAGCCTGCAAGGCTGTGTGGGTGTGTGGGAAGGGCAAGAATTCACCTTGCCTTGACAGGAGAACTTTCTTAACAGAGTCCATTATGTATGCCATTATTTTCCCCTTTCATCGATAGTGTATTTTATTTTCTTTGAAGAAATCTCCCATCTTTGGGATTGCAGATAAACTTCACTCATGAGGATTTCTTTTCTACTGGTAGATAAAATTCTGAAGGTTTAAAGAGGAGAATGTAAAAACCCATGTAAAAACCACCCAGGGAAAACCTCTACTTCAGAGGTTCTTGACCTGTGTGGGTCACAACAGCGTTTGGGGTTTAAGGACCCTTTCGCAGGGGTTGCTAAAGACCATTGGAAATCATACATATTTCCATTATGATTCATAGCAGTAGCAAAATTACAGTAATGGAATAGCAATGAAGATAGTTTTATGGCTGGGGGTCACACACAACATGAGGAACTGTTTAAAAGGGTCACTGCATTAGGAAGGTTGAGGACCACTGATGTAGTGCCATTTCTGAGTTCCTCAGTTTTAGACATAACTAAGAAATGTCTACAGCAAGCTCTGTGTCCCCTCTGAGTTCTTTCACTGTCTCCTATGTCTGAACTTTAAACCAGAACCAAGAAATCAGAGTGACATGTGCTTCCAGGGAAGGCAGAAGTGGTAAGAGGCCTGTGACAGCCGTATTGTTTTTTTACCTTTTATTCAAACAGCAGTAGATGATGGGGTTGTACATGGTTGAGCTCATTGCTAGCCAGAAACTGGCCAGATAGATCTGTTGGATGTATTTCCACCTATTTAACTGTTGGTAGATCGCAGTGAGAATAAAATAAATGTGATAGGGCAGCCAGCAGATGGCAAATGTCACCACGACAATAATCATCATTTTTACAACCTGGAGAGAAAGGATAAAATTATTTTGAGTGACTTAAAAAGTCATTAGAATAGTTTCAGTAGCTTTCTACAAATTATTTTTAAGCAATATAGCTAAATACACACATAATATAGCACAATGTAATGAATAGCTGAAGCACTGTAAAGGGTAAACAATGTATTCTCATACACACACACACACACACACACACACACACACACACACACACACATATATATATATATATGTATATATATATATATATATAAGCTAAATATCCAACAGTATATTTGCCACAGTTCCATTTCTACCTAATAGTAACTTACGCTAATACAAATATAAATGAGTATATTTTTATTGGTATGGAATAGAGATAGAGATATATAGTTCAGTGGTAGAGCATTTGCCTAGAATGCATAATAGCCTGGTTCAATTCTTTGTATTATATAAACACACAAAAATTGACCTAGAGAAAGTATGTACAAAAACCTGTGGAGAGGGAGGCAGGATCTAGGTTTGGTTGTGTTAACATGTAATATGTAGCAGAGAAACTATATTTAGGGAAACTAAGTCATTATGAAAGTATATCATTCTACAAGAGATGGGCTGGCTTTTCACTATTTGCTGCAGTCTTCTCAGAGCTACAGACTATTAAATTTGGTTGATAATATGCGCACTAGGCAACTGTTTGAGTATTATTTTGTAGAGACATTTTCTCTGAATAGTGATTATTAATTATTAATCTAAGAAAAATTCACTAACTTTCAATTTATAAGTAAGTGATTGGCTTGATTGATTTGTGTTATTGTCATTTGCTAGTAGGTAGAGATGGATGCTGCTTTCAGAACAAGAAGAATCCCTGTCCTTCCCACAGAATCTCCAAATGAATCTTCTTGGATACTGTTTCATTTTTTGTTTCCATAATTTTGAAATTTAATATCCTAGAAGTAAGATTCTATTTGAGTAGGATGATAATTGTGTAGCAACTCCCTCAGAGTTGAAACTTCCCATCCTGAAGGAAGACTCTTTAAGGCTTAGGGAGCTCTAAGTGGAAATGCTTCCTTTGGGTAGTAGAGTGGGAGGCTCATGTGGGACTTGAAGAGTAAACAATACACATATCCCAGAAAATTCAACATTGCAACTTCTTGGGGCTCCTCCCTTAGGTTACAGAAATAGTAAACAGTTTCTGAAGAAGAGATCTGACTTGTTTGCTGCCTCAAGTCATGTACAGCGCTCTGGGGATGTTGCTTTCCTGAGTCAGTGTTCGGTGATACAGTTGCCTCTGCTGCTGTACATATTCACCAGTATTAAGTCATAGAACAAAATTTTCTTTTGGGTTATCATAAAGACTTGTAACCACTGGTGAAGGCTTGAGAAGTGACTGTTGCTGTTACATAGTGCCCCAATGCCTTGTTCATGCACATCTAAATGTTGATAAAACTTAGCGGCTTAGTACTTGCCTTTCATGCAAGAGTCCCCAAGTTCAATACCTAGCAACACACACTAGTTAAGAGGGTAGATGGCCATCTATAACACCCCTCCAAGGCTTAGGAAACACCACAGAAGGGATAACAGAAAGAATGTAAGAGCTGGAGAACGGGATGAAGTATTTATTGTACAGCAATTTCCTCCTAGTTGGAACATCTGTCTTGATGTGAGTAAGGTTCCTTAAGGCCTGAACAATTCTAAGTTAAAATATTGCCTCCAGGAAGGAGGGGGTGAGTTTACAAGGGAAGGTGAAAATTCTAAGATTCATGGGATTCTTCACCATGGATATGGAGGCATTCAACAGCCACAGGAGATGAGATTCTCTGATGCATTCATTGTAAGTCACACAGAGAACTCTAGGTATGCAACCTTCCTGGGCAAGGCATCATCCACTGTGTTAGTGTGAACTTTTCAGTAATGTAGTTGTCTTTGACTTGTTTCTTTTCCAAGTAATGCCTTATCCATACTCCTGTAAGAAATCTTAATGAACTCCTGGTTCACCAAGTTGGACTCTGATCTATCTTTGTTTCTCTATCTGGAGTCAATAGAAGTTTGTGTTGAGTCTCCCAGGAAAGGTCTCACAAAAAATGCCAGCTTCTGTTTCTTTTTTATCTGTCCTTGAGTTCATGAAAGGCAGAAAGAAACAAACACAGGATTAGTCTCTACTGTACTTGGAGATAAATAAGCAGGCAAAGAATATATGCACAAAGAACAACACTAGGAGTGAAAGGAAATGAATGGAAGTATGTTTTATGTCTACACATGAAGTAAAATCTCCCCTGTATTTACAAGAAAGATTGAAAAGCTCCACATATGCATCATGGATATGATTACCTCTTTTACTATTTCTTGTTACTTGGGTATCCTAAATATCTTCATACTTCTTTAATAATTTAAAAATAATGTTTCACAATAATTTTTATTCACAAGACAATCTTAAGGCATAACCACAGTCAGAGCAGCGCAACTTAAAGGAATACCCTGATGCATGGCCCATGAGGCATCGTAGAAGTAGAAAAATGCATTATTTATGAACTCCTCTTGCTGTTTGACTGCAGTTGTGAATTTGGATGAGAGTTGGCAAGGTTAAGAATCTTGAGAGACATTATTCTCGAAGCAGACAAAGCCTGACATGGCCAATGTGGAGGGTAACACTTCCCTTAGGGTCTAAACACTACTTCGAACAGGTGATTAGTACTGACCTCATGGGAAATTGACCATTAGAGCAGAAAATCTAGGTCAATAGCTCAAAGAATGTTGTCATTGACTCTACCAAGTTACTTGATTTTTGTCATTATTCTTTAAATTTCATTTTATCTGGAGATCACATCTCTGTAGTATCATGTTTCTTATTCATGTATTTGTAGAACTCAAATATAGCTACTCTAATTAATCCATTCAGCATCACACATATCAACAGGTTATGATCTCTGTGTTGTTCATTGGGAAACTAAAGACTAAAAGATTTAACTGCTGTCATTTATGGGAGAAAGTTATACTCAGACTCTTAAACCTTTGTTCTATATTAAATCTGAAAATGTTTGTTCCATTGCTTGGGTCTAGAAAAATATATTGGGAAATACAATGACAAGGACATGCTTCTTGTGATGCTTATAGCATAATGAAAATGATAAAAATGTAAGAACCTTGTGAGATGCTAGCTATGTGATGCTACAGACATTTGTCAATAAAATGAATGTATTCATTACATGGATTTGCTTATTGCAATAATTAGGTGAATGTAAGACTTAGCTGTATGCTGAAGGGATACTGGACTGAATGAAGTTGGATATAAGAACATCCTATTCCTCCTGGAACAATTGAGGCTAGACTCTGCCCTTCACTATTCTCCTTAACACACCTCTTCCCCCCAAACTCTGCTGCTAGATATTTCAATGGCTAATATTCTCATCTCTCTCAAGCCTTGCACAGCTATCAATCAAGACTCTTATGTAATAATGTGAATCTTCCTCACACAACCAGTACTGCTTAGTCTATATCTATTTTCATTTTATTTGTTAGCTTTACTCTTTCCTTTGTTTTACTATTTTATTGATGTGTTCTAGACACCCAGACAGCACTTACACATGAGTGATCAAACTTTTAAATAAGAAAATGAAAGTGAATATAAAGGGAATAATATTAAAGGGCATGCAGTTGGTTAAATAGTGCCAAGATTATACACAGTAATGCATTGTGGGTGTCACTCATTCAATAACTTTAGAGTGGTTATTTATATAAAACATACAAGTTATTTACTGTTACTTCTTCTTTATGTCAAATGAACTTAGGTAAATCGAGAGAGAGAATGAGTATACAAGTAATATCAAAATATACTCCTTGGGTAAGACATACATTTCATTTTGAACAAATATAAAGAGCCAGAGAGCCATCCTTGAGAATGGATGTGGAGCTTATTGGAGCCATTCATAGACACAAAGATGCCTGAGAATGAAATTATTCTGCAATAATGCTGAATGAAGATCCTTTAATGTTATCAGGATATTTGTAAGTGGAATCCAGGCTGTCATGTTTAGCTATAAGTACTCATTTGATGAGTCATCTTACTCACATTCTAGTTTTTAACATAAATACAAAAGAAGACTTTTTTGATAGGAAAATTATATTGCTTTATGAAGTGCTAAAGTTACAGAATGATAATCATCTCCTCATAAAATACTAAGATATGCCTACTGAACAGGTTGTATTCATGTATTTAGGAATATTTATGCATATACACATATACATACATATATAACACTTATAGAAAAAAAGGGGCCATAAACTTGAAAGAGAGTATGAAGGAGTATATGAAAGGATTTGTAGGGAGGAAAGGGAAAGGGGAATTATATTATAAACTAAAAAAACCCAAAAATAATTTAAAAATATCTAATCAACTTTAAAAATGAAAAGTACCCTTTGAAGCACCAAGTTTGAGTAATGACAAACACGTGAGTGCTAAAAGCAGTTGCCATGCTGTGTTACAGGGCTGGATGGGGCTGGATGGATCACAGGCAGGCCACAACAGCCAAGCAGAAAAGAGACTCAGTCAGTGGGAACTTTTACTACCTGTGAATTTTAGGTAAGAGGAGAGTCTGGGATGGAGAAATTAAAATTTTTAATCATGTCCTAACAAACTTTAACTCAACTGGATCAAAAGGCTGATCAAGTGTATTTCTGAAGTTGAAGAAGGTACATTGCTTCTGAGGCAGTAGGATTTTTCATGGCGGTATTTGTGTTGTCTTTGGTACAGGATTTTACCAGCAACAGGAAGCACAGACAAGTGACAAAGAACTTAAAAAGGCTGTTTAATTACACATCTATCTATCTATCTATCTATCTATCTATCTATCTATCTATCATCTATCTATCTTCTATCTATCCTCTCTCTCTCTCTCTCTCTCTCTCTCTCTCTCTCTGTCTGTCTGTCTTCTACCTATCTTTGTGTGTTTTCACATGTGTGTGGGCACATGTGTGCCATGGAATGCATGGAGGTCAGAGGACATCGTTGAGCTGTTTGTCTCCTCCATTCTGTGGGTACCAGTGACCCAGCACAGGTCACCAGGCTTGATGGCAAACACATTTACCAGTGGAACCATCTCCCCTGCCAAGTACCTGCTTTTAGTATTAAGAATCTTCTTTAATCACACACACACACACACACACACACACACACACACACACACACACACACACACACACACACAGAGTATTGAAACACAGATCATTTGTTAGTGGTCTACTGGTTAATTCTATATGCTCTGTGGAGAGCTAATTAAAGTCTTTCTTTCACATGGGATTAACTACTTAGGCATTTAGACACAAAAACTTGCACTTAGAAATAGATTTTTTAAATAATAGTTGTCAGTTATTTTGATTTCCTAGGCCAGTTCTTTCCTTATGACCTAAACCTCAAAACCATCCATCCTGCTGTGATTGAATGTGAGAGACAAGAAGAGCTGCAGGCATTGCAGTCTAACCTGGCAAGGCACAGGAATCCCTTTGTTACATGCAGAAGTGGGTATTTGTTCACAGAGTATATAGAACTAATAATAGACCACATCCTACCCTTTCCTGTATCTGTTTTTCTGTGTTAGAAACCTAAGTGAACATTGCATTGAAAAATACAGGCCTTCTTATTTGAAGTAGAAATTACTAATAAAAAGCAACAAAAAGAAAAACATTTAGATTTAAAACATTATTCCAACAGTAATTTAAGCTTGGTTTTGGCAATTCAGTTCCAAAGACAGTGCTTAAAAATTTCATTCCAAGTAAAAAATAATTCTGAATGTTGTCAGTTATTTCAGCAAATTTCAAGATATAGGCATATTGTAAGCATATTATAGTAATGATGTTAAGGCCATCCAGAAATTAGACACTATTCCAAATCTAACTAACATGGACACAACTGAAACCTAGAATAATGCCTATAGGGAGTTGTATAAAGCCCACATGAATAAAGACATCATCTATACTCAGGTATCAGATGAAATATTTGCATATACAAATTATAATTGCAACCTATTTTCTATACTTTGTTAGTCACAACTTTAATGTCATTTTTATTTTCTAATTGGAAACACAGTCTTAGGACTATTGTAATACTTTAGTACTATCTGTCAGCTTTCACTGATCTATGCAGATCTGCTTTGAAACCTGGGATGACTTGAGGGAATAGGGTGGACTACAGTTTAATGCTATAGTTTATCTCAGTTTCAGTGTACTTTTATACAGGAAGGTAACAAAGAAAGCAAAGATCCAAGGAAGGTTGTTTGAATTCAGAAAAATATGTAAACAATCACCAGTAATTATATACTAAATATTAATAGAGCAGCCCTTTCCCAAAACTTCCCCAGGACAGACCAATTTCAACACAGTCAACTGGTACGTGCTATTAATTCAATGTGGGAAAGCCCAAAAGCAAGGCAGAAGGCCATGTCCAGATTTAGGGTTTACCGATGACAGCATGAAGTATATTCTTTCATCAGATCAGGTTCTATAGCTATGTTCTGATGTCTGACAAGAATAAACTTGTCTTATAATGGCAAATACTTGTTACAGGAGGCATGACTTCATGTCCAAGAACAATCCAGAGGACAAAATGCACTTGAAGTAAAAGACTCCTTGCCTTGGCTTATGTATGTATGTATGTATGTATGTATGTATGGGGCCTATCTCACAGTTCCCTAAGGAACTGTGTATCATTCTTTGGACCGTGTTATGATATTAACATAACTAAAAAAATGTGGTTATAGAAAGGAGATGTGTATCATTATGAAAATACATTAAAGCAAAAGGAATAGAGATTGATTTAATGGGATTATGACAGTAATTACAGATAACTTACAGAGGTTTTCCCTAGCCTGTATAATGCACCCTCCAAATATTACATCTTGGTCTTTGAGCAACCAGTCTCTCATATGTGATCCTATTTGTATAGATGGGTTTTTTTGCAAATGTGATTCTGTCGAAATGCATGCTAGTGCACTCCATTCAACACGAATAGTAGTTTTATCAGAAGAAATGATTTCATGTAGACACATCCATGGGAAAGCAGATGAAGGCATAGGCGCCACCTTTCTGCGAGTAGAACAGCTTTGGAAAAACAACCTGTGCTGATGTTTCCTTTGTACTTCTGACCTTCGTAACCGTAAGAGAGTGAACCTTGTTATTTACATCTTCCTGTCTGGCATTCTGCTGCCCCAGAAAAAGAACCGTGGAATTTATTTATGAAAAGTGGGGTGCTGATGCAAAACCTATTTTAAAATGTGCTTGGAACTAGGCTATTGGTGTTGGCTCAAGGAATTTTGTAGGTAACAAAGAGCCTGGATTTCCTCTAAGACTATTGATAAAACAGTAGATGCAAAAGGCAACTTTAGTGAGGGCTCATAAAGAGACTAGAACACCAGGGAAAGGTTTTATAGTTGTAGAGATGTACATGCATAACAATAGATGGAGTATTCATTCATAGGATATGAATATTTAAGCTGTGTCTGGTGAATTCTGGGATAAAATTCAAACAGTGTTATTGAAGGAAAGACAATTTTTGCGAGATGGCAAACAATATAGCCAGATGATGTTCTAATGATCGTGGAAAGTAGAGCTTGTGAGTAGGGAGCTAGGACATTAATAGAAGGGGATTCTAGACAGTTTAAAGACATGGCATATGCTCTCTTGTGGTTGCTGACAAAGTATGAGAGGAAATAGGTGAAGAAGGAATTTTAAACAAAATTTGTGAATCTATCTATATCACAGAAATGTGGAAGTGTTTTTTGGAAAGAATACAGACATATGGCCACATCATCAATTGGTGAAGTAATTACAGGAAATGACATAAGGGCCTAAACAAGTGTCTCAGTGAATGTCAGAAATAAGCTTACACTAGTAGAGAATCTGTCAGCTTTGGATTTGGGGACAGAGATGGGACCAGACAAGGGAAAGCATACTGCAAGTCAGATAGTAGAGTTGTTCTGTGGTACAGATGTTTCCCTTCAAGAAAACGAAAGGAAGACAGAGGTTAACAGGGCTCTGTTGCCACCTGGCCCAGAGAACACAGATGTAAAGCACTTTGTTCAGTTATTTAAATGCAATAGAATTTATCCCACTATGTTTCAAACTTTCTAACCTTCAGGAATTGGAGAAAGTGAACCTTGTTATTTGCATTTTCCAGTCTAGTACTCTGCTGTCTCAGAATAATAAATGTGGAATTTGTTCATGAAAAGTGGGGTCCTGATATAATAAATATTTTAGAATGCTAAGAGTCTTGTGGCTCCATTCAAGTAAAATAGGAAGTAAATTGCTGTGTAGGGTCCTTGTGAAAAGTAGCTCTCCAGGGTGGTTTAGATGGCCTATAGACTGTCTTGTAGCAGTGTACATGATAGAACAAGGAATCTATTCCTCTCACTTTGGCCTCTTTGATATCAAATCTGATTTTTCTCACAAGATCTGCTTTCCATGATAGTTCCCATATCAAAGAAGGAATGACAAGTACACAGAAAGCTTGCTTTCTGAGTGTAGACTGATTAGTCTTGGTTTTCATACAACTCAAAAATCAAATTGAATCTGCCACTTTAGTTTAGATTGAAAAGTGAATCCTTTTGATGATGTTTCTTAGTTATCACACTCAAGTGTTCACCTCTGCCAATTTTTTGTTCGAAGAGAACTAAAATAGAAAACAACCAGTTCAAAGTTCATAATCTTAAAATAATGGAAAAAAGGCTAATTTATCAGTATTGCATCAATCAGAATAAGAACAGTTTCGACAATAAGTTTTAGAGGAAATCCCCAGATGTTTTTTAAAAGTCAAGTATAGTTAAAAGGTGCTATCTACTTTGGAGGTATGTATGAGACTAAATAAATACAAATGTAATAAATATACATTATTCATAGTACACATAGTCAAAATATGTAAAATACAAAATTGAGTATAGACTCTTGCAATAGGAATAGGAGCTTTTCAAATTATTACTAGTTCTTTGAGAATTTCATATATTATGTTTTTATTATGTCACCCTTCCTATTTCAACTCTTCCTGATTCAGTCTCCCTACCTCACACATACAATATTGTATCCTTAAAGAATCATGACCAATTTTTGCTGCTTAAATATACATATATGTGTGGCATTCCACTGGAGCCTAGCTGACTCACTAGGAGCCACACACTTACAAAACAAAACAAAACAAAACAAACCTGGCTCTTCCTCTCCCACCTGTTGGCTAATGATCTCCAATAGTTCCATGGTTATGGTGGGATTTCATGTCCAAGTTCCTTCTCCAAGCTGGGATTTGGTCTTAGGTTTGTACAGTACTTGGCATGCTGTCACAAATGCTGAGTTCATATGTGTAGCTGCCCCACTGTCCATAAAATACTGTTTCTTTGTAGTCTCCCACTACCTCTAGCTCTTACTATCTTCCCACTCCATCTTCCTCATGATTCTTGAGCTGTGGGAACAGGGATTCTTGTGTATGTTCCATTTAGGAGGGTGCATTCTTCAGTCTCTTATTTTCTGCACTCTTGCTAGTTGTTGGTTTCTATGCTAATTCCCATCTCCTTCAAATAGAAGCTTCTCTGATGAGGGCTGAGAGATGTGTAATCTATGGGTATAATGATATACCCCTGTGAGTTTGTTTCACACTAGGTGCATTTACAAAAACAATAGTAATAGGTTCTCCCTTAGGGCCTATGACCTGCCTAGCCACAGGAATTGGTTTCATTTTATGGGGTAGGACTTAAATCCAAAAAGATTTGGTTACTTTCAGAATGTTCATGCCACTACTTCACCAGTGGGCAAATCTTGCTGGTTGAGGTTGACCATTTTTGACAAATATTTTCTCCCTTTATGTTTTGTTGAGGCATCATGTATTTCTGTATTCAAGGCTGGTGTTGATCACATGTTGCTACTTGTTCAACTTCCCAAGTTAAGCAAGCTTGTTTCATGGGTGTGTATTACAGTTCTGCCTTACTTATGGAGATGGCTGACTTGTTATGTGGAAATAGACAAAATAGAGAGCCAGTCACTGTTTATTCCTTCTCAGATTTTTTTCTAATAAAGTCAGAATGGGCCAGCAATATTTTTAAAACTTTCAACTCATGGTCTATTTAAGGATTTTACATTCTATCATTTAAGCATCTATTACTGCATTTTTCTCCTCACTATTTACTCAACAAATTTCTGTTTATACCTCTGGGCTGCTGGAGGCATTGTCCAGTACATAAAAAGACTCATTCTTCAGTCTAAGCTTGAATGACAGTTTCAATTATATCTGAGGTTTATGAAATCCATTACTAAACTGTCTCTTTGCTCTGTAATCCATACAGTATCTCTTTTGGAGAATCACCATAGAAACTCATCCTGGTAGTATCTTGGATATGGAAGATGATGACCATAACATCTTAAAACTCTAGAGTATGATAAAGAGACCAAACCTAAGATTGGGATGTAAGAAGGACTTGAGATAAGTCATAGATGATATATATATTTATATATATATAGATGATATATTTATTTATTTATTTATTGGATTATTTATTCAATGAAATTGTAATAGAAGATGTCCAATTTCTAGAAGAAAAAAATGAATATCCAAACACAAAAAGCATTTTGAATCTCAAGTACAAAGGTGCAGAAATGAACCTCTCTACAACATAGTCAAGGTGCCAGAATATAAAGCAAAGAAACAATATTGACAGATGCAAAAGATAAAGGCTGACTCATTTACAATGACAGTCAGAAAAATATCAGATTCCTCAACAGCAACTCTAAAAGCCAGCAAGCATGAAACAGTCCAGTTAAAGTCCTGAAAGCAAATAATCAACTAAGATTGCAATACCCAGCAAATCTGCCTCTTAAAAAATTTTTGGAGTCAAGGAAATTACAAGAGAACCCACAGAAACAATTAATTTGGGCTCATAAGGGTTCATAGAGCCTATATTGAACCAACCTAGGTCCACTACATATGTGTGACAGTTGTGTAGCTTGGTCTACTTTTGGGATTCCTAGCAGTGCGAGCAGGAGCTGTCCTTAATACTTTGACTGGTGCTTGGAAACCTATTCTTCACACAGGGTTGTCTTATCCAGCCTTAATACAAGGGGAGGAGGTTAGTCCTATCTCATCTTGATATGCCATGCTGTGTTGATGTCCACGGGAAGCCTGTCCCTTTCTGTACAGAAACTGAAGAGTGGACTGGGTAGGGATGCAGAAAGGAGATGGGATGGGGAGGAAAAGGGAAGGAAAAGAATAAGGGGAAACTGCAGTCAGGATGTAAAATAAATGAATAAGCTTCATTAATAAAAATTGTAGAGTAATAAATACAATCAAGACAATCACAAAGTAAGGCAGATCATGACTTCCAATCCAGAACTGTCAGACTAAACACTGAGTCCAACTAGAATCCAGATTCAGAGAGAGAGAGAGAGAGAGAGAGAGAGAGAGAGAGAGAGAGAGAGAGAGAGAGAGAGAGAACAAGACCAGGTTCCAGAAACACAGATGATCTGAACAAGGAGGAGCTAATGGGCCCCCAGACTGATAGCTGGGAATCCAGCATGAGACTGACTCAGACCCTCTGAACATGGGTCTCAGCTAGAAGAACTGAGCAGAATAAGGGTCCTCAGACAGTGGAACCAGGATGTATTCCTGGTGCACAAAAGGACCTTGAAGACACATCCCCCATGGAGGGATACTCCTTTAACCTAGAGATGGAGAGAAGTCCTAGTCCCTACTTCAAATGACTTGTCAGATTTATATGACCCCACCTGAATTGCATAGCCCTACATGTGGAGTGTGTGTGTGAGAGGGATGGGAGGGGAGGGTGGTCAGGGAGCATGTGATGGGGGAAAGAGGGTAAGAGGGGGGCAGGGAGGGAGAGGGAACTGGGATCGACATGTAAAATAAAAAATTAATTAATCAAAAAATAAATAAATGTAAAAAGAGAGAAAAAAGAATATTGTAGAATATTTTATAGAGACGATGAAAGCATAAAACAATGAAACATGAAAGCAAAAGAAAGAATGGATTTCACCAGATGAAAATACTAACAAAGCAGAGCAAAGCAGGAATTTATCATGCCCAACATAAAATGTAAGAAAACCCTTACAAGTCAAAGGGGACAAGGGAAAGCAAACAAACAAACAAACAAACAAACACTAAAATAACAAGTCACAAAACCAATGAACAAATTCTCAGGAATTAGTGAACCCATTTCAGTAATAATCTTAAATGTAAATGGCCTCATCTCACTAATACAGACTGACTGTTAGACTTGGCTAGAAAACAAGACCCAACTATTTGGTAGTGTCAAGTAGTGTGCCTCACCAATAAATATAACCGTAGACTGAGAGTCAGAAGATGGAGTCAATCTACCAAGTGAATGGGCAAAAAGTGGGTGGCATAGTCATTTTGATACCAGGAAAATAGAGTTCTATCCAGAATTATTCAGAAAAGAAAAAAAGCTACTATATCTTAATAAAAGAGAATCACTCATCAAGTAGATGTAAAATTATAAATACTTATCCAATATTGAGGCTTCCCATTTCTTCCTTTTTTTTCTTTCTTTTTTGAGGCAGACTCTGTATGTAGCCCTAGCCATCATGTAACTTTGTGTAGACCAGAAGACGCATACAATTTTATACAATGAATAGAAATGAGATGATTTCAATAACTCCACACTCACTTTTTGTTAGGTCTCCAAACTAAAAGCCAACAAATGTCAGACTCCACTTATACTATAGATCAAAAAAGACTTGACAGAACCCACAGAATATTCCATCTATCAGGAACAGAATTATGTATTCTTTCCAGCCATCCATGAAATCTTTTCTGAGTGATCAAATTCTGGTCCACTAGTCAACTCTTAGCAAATACAAAGATTCAGAAATTTTTTTTTTCTTATTAGATCACAGTGTAGTAAGCCCAGAATTCAATAGCCAGCAAAACTACACAAATACTTGGAAACAAACAGAACATTCTTGAAAGATCAGTATATTTTTTGAAGAAATCAGGCAATATATTAAAAGAACTCTGTGAATCAAATAAAAATGAAGGCACAATTTACTAGAACCATTGTGGTATAGGCAAGGCACTTCTGAAGATGAGAGCTTATATCTATGTGTGTTTACATAAAATTTCAGAAAGATCTCAAATAATAAACCTAATGTTATACCTTAAAATCATAGATATATAAGCAGAAGTCAAATTCCCAATTGTTAGTGGCAAAAAATTTATAGCTTAGGGAAGAAATGAATAAAACAGAGACAAAAGAACAATATGTAAAAAAGAATTTATGAAAAAATAGATAAGATCAACAAGCCCCTAGCCAAACATATCAAAGAAAGACAAAACTAAATTAATAAAAAAGGGGTGATAAAGAGGCAGTTTCAACAGATTCAAATGAAATCTAGGTAATCATTAAGAAGGACATTGAATATTTATATTTCCTCAATTGGAAAATACAGAAAAAAGGAATAAATCTGAGGAGTTTTTAAAATTGATTAATTACTTCCCCAGCTTGATGACATTTCCCCCTCCATCTTCTCCTCCTAGTCACTTCTCCCAACCTCCCTTTACTCCATCCACTCCTCCTTTCTCTTTAGAAAAGGGCGGGACTCCTGAATTAAATAAAAAATACATGAACATCATAAATAGATCTATATTAATTAATGAGAATGAAGCAACAATGTTTGTGACCAAGCGGGTTGCTTTCAAATTCTACCAAGTTTTACAGAAGAGCTGTCGCCAGTGCTCCTTAAAGTGTTCTATGCTTTGGAATGAGAAGGGATACTGCCAAAATGACTCCAAAGTCAGCAATACCAAAATTGGACAAAGGACACAACAATAATAACAACACCCATAGACCAATTTCTCTGATGAATTGGATACATTCTCAGTTTTGCCCCTGAATTCAAGAATACAATAGCATTACACATTGTAACTATTTGTTGTCATTCCATGTGTACAAATCAACAAATTGAAAATAGCACATAGATTAACTTAAGGACAGAAGTATTAAGATTGTCTCACTTTCTTCAGTAAAGTCCTTTGACAAAGTTCAGTGCTCTGGAACAATCTTTCTGTACTCAGTGAAAATGTGTTTCTCTTATCAAAAGCTGTTTAGTATATAGCTAGGCAGGGTTTTAGGGGCAAGAGAATGCTGGGAAGAAGAAGGCCCAAGTCAAGGTAGTCTCCATCCAGATGAAGAGAAAATAAGACATGCAGGAGAGATAAAAACCATGAGCCTCAGGGCAGCACAGATCAATAGAAATTTGTTAATTTAAGTTGTAAGAGCTAGTTAGTAATAAGCCTGAGCTATTGACTGAGCATTTGTAATTAAGAATAGTATCTGTGTCAGTTATTTGGGAACCGTTAGGTAGGAAAGAAAAATCAGCCTAAAGTTCATATCCCTGTATGATTCAAGTCATGAATCAACTAGGAATTGGGTAAACATTCCTCAACATAAGAAAGACTGCATGTAACAAGTCTAAAAACAACATTGTATTAAATAGGGAAAAACTCCAAGCATTTCCTAAAAACATCAGAAATGTGTCCATTATCTTCTACCTTATTCTTAGCTTAAATTGTTAGAGCATTAAATAAAGAGAAATAAAAGGGATATACATAAGAAATAAATAAAACTTCCCTATTTATTATAGGGAAATAATATAATGCAGGTGACATTATATAGTACACTTGAAAATCCCTAGTGACTCCACAGAAAACTCCCTAGGTCTGATAAGTATTTCAGTATACTAGCAGGATATAAAATAAGCATACAAAAATCAATAGCCTTCTACATAAAAATAATGAACAATCAGAGAATAATAAAAGGAAAAAGAACTACCAACTGCTAAAACAAAACAAATTCAAACCTAACCAAGCAAAAGAGAGACTTTTATAATAATAAAAGATTTAAAGTACTGGATAAAAATTGAAGACACTGGAAGATGGGAAGACCTTCTGGGTTTGTTGATTGGCAAAACCCATGTTGCATGTGGTTATTTTACCAAAAATCTACAGGACAAATATAAGCACCATTGAAACCTCAATTATCTTCTTCAAAGATCTAGAAAAAGAAATACTAAATCTCACATGAAGTAAAAAACACAATAAAACCCGGAATAGCTAGCGTGATCCTAAGCAGAAAGAATAATGTTGTTTGTGTCATAGACAACACCTGGTTTTAAATTATACTATAATGTCATAGTAACAAAACCGTATAGTTCTGATGCAAAAGCAGATGTGTAGGCCTAGCTATGATGCTTTTAAATTACAACAATGACTAGCATGGCATGAAAACACCAAGGGTAGACTAGTGGAACATGCCTTGGTAGTAACCACCCTCTAATTGAACTTCAGACCCATTCAACAAGAGGAAAACCATGACTGGTACTGGAAACCTAGATTACTACCTGGGGACAGTAACATAGATCTTGTAGGAGAACTAACAACCACCACTTTACTAAACCAGAATAATTCCCGGCTGCATTCTCAATATTTGTTGATGTCTACACAGTGTCATCTAATGCCTTATGTAGTAAGAGAAACATCTTTGTAGCAAATGCAGACCTCTGCAGAAAAGCACATCTAATCAAAATGCAGAGTTGTGGTGTTCATTCCCAATGGATATTTTTATAAAAGAGCTTCCACACCTAAGCCTGATGGAACACTGAGGAAGAGGAGACAGACTGTAAAAGTAAGAGGATCATGGAGTTTCCTTTAGGCTATGTTTCCTAGTGATGCCAGAAGCTATACCTATAAAATGTCACCAACATGACTGCCTAAGCATGAACTGAACAGAGACAACAATAGACATACCAGAGCAGACAGGGGAAAGACCATGAGGCACTGACCCTATGCATAAAACTGCAGGCAACTGCAGAATGCTGAAAGTGGGAAATTTGTCTTGTCCAGAGAAAAGCATGCCAGTTTATTATCCAATATCAAATGTCAGCCTTGAAAACACACACACACACACACACACACACACACACACAGAACAATTAGTGAAAAAGAGACCATGAATTTGTAAGAAAGCAAAGAGGATTTGGGGGGAAGAAATGGAAGGACAAAATGATGTAATTATGTTACAACCCTAAAAATAAAACTAAAAATAACCTATAGAAATGTTATAGATGCTACAACCACAAAGCCTCATCAAAATGGCTGCCTAAAGAAGACCTGGATGAGGGTGACACACTGACCTGGAAATCTCATGTGGCTTCAGCCTAGACAAAGATCCACAGGCAACTAACAAAGATAAGAACAGGAGAAATAGTCTTCCCCAGGGAAAATCCTCTACATTGGTTATTAAATTCTAAGTGGTCAGCTTTGAAATAATTTACATATAAGTAACATTATATAGACTGATTAGGTTATATTTAGAAATATATTATGTGTATCAATAATTAAAGAAATGGAGTCTATGAATTTGAGATGGTGCAATGGGGTTGGGGGAGAGGGAAGGGAGTGGGAGAAATGATGTAATTAAACTTTAATTAAAAATCTAAATACTCTCCATGAGATTCCATCTCATACAAGTCAGAAGCACTTCCATAAAGACAGAAAATGACAATAACTTCTCGTAAGGGCGCAAGGAAGGAAGGACTTTATACACTATGGTGGGAATGTATATTAATGCAGCCAGTATAGTAGTCACTGTGGAGTTTCCTTACAATAGTAGAGTGGAACTACCATATGACACAACTATACTACTTGGGTATGTATCTTATGCAACAAATATATTTATATATCTATTTTATAATTGTTGCATTATTTTTAATAACTTACATGTAGATGAATGGGTAAAGAAATGTACATACAGACACTGGAATTCTATTTAGCAGCAAAGGTAAATGATGTCACAGCATTTGTGAAAAAAAATGTATAAAACTGGAATTTGCTCTACTAGGAACAATAAGCCAAACTAAAAAATACACATCTTCTTTCATTTATTGAAAACTAAATTAAATATATATATCTATATATATCACATATATATGCCTATGTGTTTATAGATCATAAACTAGGAAAGGAAACACACACACACTGAGAGAGAGGGAGAAGGAGAGAGAGAGAGAGAGAGAGAGAGAGAGAGAGAGAGAGAGAGAGAGAGAGAGGGGAGGGAGGGAGAGAGGGAGAGAGAGAGGAGACGGAAACAGAGAAACAGAGAGGAAGAGAAGGAAAAATCATAGCAGAGAGGGAGGAGGCAAAACAATGTAATGAAATGTATGTTATATGAAAGCAGATGTATAGAATTATTTGGGGGCAGTGGAACTATCAAGAAGGGCTAGAGGTGATACAGTGGTTTGAATGGGAATGGCCTCATAGGCTCATAGATTTGAATCTTAGTCATTGGGAGTGGTGCCACTTGACAGGAATTAGGCAGTGTGGCCTTGTTGGAGTAGGTGTGGCCTTGTCAGAAGAAGTATATCACTGGGTGTGGGCTTGTGGTTTCACATGCTTGATCCATGACCAGTTTCTCTCTTTTGCTGCTGCCTTCAGATTTGATGTAGAACTCTCAGCTACCATGTCTGCTTATGTGCCATCATGCTCCCGCCATGAGGATAATGAACTAAATCTCAAACTGTAAGCAAGTCTCAATTAAATGCTTTTCTTTATAGAAGTTGCCATGGTCATGGTGTCTCTTCACAACAATGGAACTGGTGATGAGTATGGGCAGTGTGGGAGGAGGGTGAAGGAGAACAAAGTATAAGAACATTTACATATGAAAACACCAACTCAACAAATAAATTAAGACATCTTTCAAGTGTGTGAGTTCATTTAATTTTCCCAACAAACCTTTGACAGAGGACTTATTTTTTTTTTTTATTTGGGGGAGGAAGGGTTAAAAAACAAGGAAATGCAGTGATTTCTTTTTCAAGATCTTAAACACATGAGATCATCTCTGGGGCTCAATTCTGCATTAGCAAAAGCTCTTACTCACTTCTTTACTTTCTCTCTCTTTTATCATGCCATCAATGGTCACCTGGAAGGGAACCTATGAAATATTCCTCCTCCAAGAAATATCACCTAAAAGCCTCTTGGGGTTGAGATATTTTGCTAAAGCCAAAAAGAGAAAGGAATGAGAAACTCAGGTGAGATGGTGTGGGTTGAAGGAGAGCTTTAAATCTACATGAGCATGGACAGATTTCTCCGAGTGAAAATTGTGAAATGGGGACTTTACTTGAAGTATTTTATGGCCTTATATAGTATAACACACTTTTACATTATTCATTTACCTGGAGGCAAAAGGACAGGATCTGTAAATCCTTGACAATCTCATGTATACTCATAACGGAGGACGTTCTGGAAGGACTACTTTAGCCCTGATAAATAGCTACCATCAGGGCTTGAGATGCACAGAAGGAAGACAAGCTTCATTTACTTTTTTCTCCTTTGAACAGAAAGTGCCACATCGACAGGTCTATGAGTTTGAAAATTCCTGGCAGAGAAAGACTGTGCTGACACTATTTGTCAGAACCACAGGCTCTTTTTCTACATATTGATATCAGCTAACTCTCTTAAAAATACACTGTAATTAATATGTTGTGGTTCTTAATACAATGTTGTACCAACTACTGCTTCAATGTGATTTTTCTCTATGGGGGGAGGGTTAGACTTCTTGTTGTTTAGTTTTTCAATGTGCTTTTGAAGTTGGCATTTTATCTTGAAAGTGTAAAACCTTAATTTCTTTGCCCTTTGAAGTAGCATAAATCCAGGATATTTAAGATTATTCTTTCCTGCACTGAACCCAGTAGAAAATTAGATTGGTCACTGAAATAAAGCTATTTCTTTGTAGTGTTTGGTGAAGTGAGTCACCAGGGTGTGTAAACCATGATCTTACTTCTTTCTACATTGAAGTAAAGCTGTGTTAATTGCACACACATATTTTTCCCAGAATCCTTTATCGTCGGTCTTCGCTTGTAAAACAGGGTCCTGTGGGAGTTGCCTGCAGAAATCTTCCCGGCAGTGCAGGGTAATGTCTGAGGAGGCTTAGCATATCACTCTTTCATTCTTTTTAATACACATATTTCCTAACATGAAAAATGTTTCTGTCCCTTTGGTCCAGAAGAGGAGCACATGTATCATTTATTTTGTGTCCCTAGAACTTACCAAACTCCATAATACTGAGTAATATCATTGGTTAAGAGCATCTGCTTTCCACAAATCATGCTATGAGCAAATTTTAAAATTAATTTATTTTTCTTATTTTACATATTGATCCCAGTTCCCTCTTCCTCCCCCTGATCCCCCCTCTCGACCCCCTCCCTCAACTCCACAGGGAGGGTGATGCCTTCCAGGAGGGGTAATCAGAATCTGTCAGGTCATTTGGAATAGGGTCTAGGCCCTCCCTCCTGCCTTTAGGCTAAGGGAGTATCCTTTCCATGGGGAATGTACTCTCAAAGTCCTTTTGTGCACTAGGGATACATCCTGGTTCTACTGTCAGAGGTCCCTTAGACTTCCCAGGCCTTCTAACTGAGACCCGAGTTCAGAGGTTCTGATTCAGTTCAATGCTGGATTCCCAGCTGTCAGTCTGAGGGCCCATTAGCTTCTCCTTGTTCAGGTCAGCTGTCTCTATGTGTTTCTGTAGCTTGGTCTTGTCCTCCCTCTCTGCATCTGGATTCCAGGACTTCGGCTCAGTGTTTAGCTGTGGGTGTCTGCTTCTGTTTCCATCAGCTACTAGACCAGGGCTCTATGATGGTGGATAAGTGAAAGATCCATCTTTTAGCTAGCCTTGCTTCACCACTTGACTAGAAAGTCCACTGTATTAACTCCAGAATTATTTAAGTGAATAAAATATTTCCAAATATTTTATAATCAAATTCAATTAATCTTTATTATCCATTTGTTTCATGTTATTCAGGCATGTGGAAAGAATAACTGTCTGAGCCACATAAGAACATATGCTAAAATGGACTATTATTTTCTTTATTTAATATTATATCCTTAGATCATAATTGCTTTATAATAATCCTGTATTTCTAAAGAAACAAAGGCCCTAGATTCTGGTAATACAGTAATGAATTTAAAAAGAAAAAAGCTGTGTTTTTACAGTTCTTTCCTCCTAATAAAGACATTTTTATTACTTAATAATAAATATGTGAATGTATTTATAATTATGACAAATTCTTTAGAGAAAATGATCATGTGTAGATTGTTACGAGCTCTTAGAGAAACTAACATTCCATCTGAAATTCATGAATGTCAAGGCAGAAGAGAAATTCTCATATCAATGGAGGCCCTAACACTAATATGAATGACTAAAGAGGAAGAAAGCTTGATGCAGTAAATGTACCTGGGATGTGCTGTGTGTATGATAAAGTTATCAAAAATTAAGTTTTTCTAGTAAGGCATAACAAGATTCCATAGGGTCTCATACATTATTTTCAAGGATCAAAATTTGTTTTGATTTATTTTACTAAATATAATTTAAAAACAATTAAAAAAATCATAAACAGATTGCACCAACGGATGTGCATCTGAAGAACCTTACATTGGACCTGGCAAGATAGCTCATCAATGAGGAGCACTGGCTGCTCTTCCAGAGGACCTGGGTTCAATTCCCAACACCCACCTGGCAGCTCACAACTGTCTGTAACTCCAATTCCAGTGACCTGACACTTTCATACATACACACTTGCAAGCAAAAAACCAATGCATATAAAATAAGAATAAATAAATCATTAAAATTATATATATATACATATATATATATATGTATATATATATATCACTTTGGCTTCTGGAGAATGACTTTGATAACAATACTTGTCCTAGGGAATGCTGCTCAGGAGTCTTCTCTGACTGTCCTGGCAGGCAGTGGAAGTATCCCAAAGAGAATTGCAGTGGACTTCAGAGGAAACAGGGATGTGAGATATTTCTAGGGACGATAGTCTTCAGAACTCACTGAAGGATTGCATGAGGGTTAGACAGAAGAGAGAAAGTTCCAGATTGACTTTTTCTGAACATAGTGGCACGTGGATGCTTACACTCTCTGGTGAGTGGAAATACAACGTACTGATGTCTGGGTAGTTATAAGAGGAATGCATTTTCAAGCCAAGCTCTAAACTCAGAGTTTTATGTGTTATGAGTTTAACATATTTGTGAAATAGTCAAAACAAAGTTGTGTAGTATGCAGCTGACTATGTAAGTGTATTACTCATAGAAGAGGAACCAGATTGAACCATACATGTTCATTTCATGATGTATGGATGATAATTATGTCAGGAAGATGAAATAAAACACTCAGAGAATGCAGAGTGAGAAATAGCCCTGGCTAACCTCTGAATCATTCAGATATGTAGATGCCAAATAAAGGAAAATAGTTGAAAGGATATAAGGAAGTAATAAACACTGATTAAAGGAACTAACACATCCTAAGGAAAGACAATAAAGAGTTTCCCCTCCTGCAGGACAGAGCACTGTCAATCTTTTAAGATACCAGTCAAACTATGACTAAGGGAAGATCTTTAAAAAGTTTCTGTGAAGATAAGAGATGAACTGAGTAAGAGGAATATAGGGAACTTTTAGTTTTTTTGGCTATAGGGGAGGTCAGAAACTAGGTGGAAGAAGAGAAAGGAAATTAAAAGGTGATTTTCTAAAATTATTAACCTTAGACAATATTTGAATACTATTTCAATCATCCCATAGGTCCTGAAGCAAAAATGGAGTTCGTGTTTATGAAGATATTATGTCTGAACACAATTTATAGTTTTTTTTTTGTGACCTGGAATTCCTCACTGTAATAGGAATGAAGAATGTAGGTTTGTGAATGATGCAATGACAAAGCCAGGGTTATTTCATTGAATACCTTAATGTTTCTTAATAATTTGCACCCAATATGCCTAGGAAAGTATAAATCATGTATTCTCATCAAAGAAGTTGATAAATGAATAAAAGTTGATGAATGAAGTTCCCTATATTATATAAGAAATTGAAAGTCAAAGATTGGATTGCTTCTATAGGACATAGTAAAATATAAATTATAACAGGCAACTGCACAACATAGCAGGTAATAGCACAGCTTCATCAGGCTATTGGTTGGATTTTTGTTCTGTTGATAGAGAAGGATTGCTACTTATCTGCATTGTTCACTATGCTCTAACTCAGAAGCCTTCAAAAATCATTTTGAAGCACCAACTTACTTTCATAGAGTATAATACTATGTTGATATAATTTATAATATGTACTTATTCCAAAAGATTTTGTTCCCCATTCTCAATGTCAAAATGCTAGAAAGAAACTCATTTTTCTTGTAACGTGTGAGGGAGAATTCAGAAAAGGGGTACTAAACAGGATCATTGCTAATTAAATAATACCTCAAAAGAAAAAGAAATGGCAAGGTGCATGCAGATAGCGTGTGCAGGAGTGATCCCAATTGTGTGTCACTGTGTGAATGTGTGCACATTAGCGCAGGTACCCTAGGAATCCAAAAGCACTGGACCCTTTTTGAACTGGTGTTGTTGGCAGTTGTGATCCAGATGAAGTCGGTGCTGGGAATCAAACTTGTATTATCTATAAGAGAAGTGTGTGCTCTTAACTCTGAGCCATCTCTCCAGACCCTTTCTCACCTCTAAAAGCTTATCCCCTCCCCTTTTCTGACATTCTTTTTAACTATAATGCACTATAAAGGGCAATTGAAAGGCAATTGATCCTTTCCTTGAATTTAGTGGTAGACAGAGTTCCAAAGCAGTCTCTTCCACTTACTCGACACCATAATTTCAATCAAGTCAAAGAGTTTTGGCCTTTATTACAGTATCAGTTTATGCAAAGCATTACCTCACAGTGTAGATAGGTCTAAGCCAGATAATGTATGTCACAAACTGTGATTTTGTAATTACAAATTATTTTAAAAAAGAAAGTGCACATCTGAAAGAAAAAGTATATCTAGATTTTATCATCTCAGTGGTTAAATGAATAAAACAAGAGAAGTTCATTGAAAAGGTTACTACATGACATTAATATGATAATTTCTATTGTTGATTGAGCCACTGAAAACATAGCCAAATTGTTTCTTGAGCCACTAAAAAAATAAGCAGCTAGTTTCTTGAACCCAATGCAGTCTTAGGGTTTAACTGTAGTTGTTCTATTTTGTGATGACAGATTTCTTCAAACTCAGTAAGTGCTTTTCAAACAAACAGTCTTTCAAAAATAGAAGCCAAAGAAAACATGAAGATATTAGTCAATACTAATCAGTCTGTCACCATGCTGAACAAACAGCCACAAATGCCATTCCTGCTGACAGTGGATTAGAAGTTAAGAGACAACACACTGTTATCCACCCAAGCCATATAATTACCAGGCCAAAAATATGAGGCAGGTGGTATGAACTTTCTGAAGTCAGTCCCAGAATAGATGTATGATCAGTCAGTATTAACTCATCTTTTCCTAGGGATATTGTATAACCAGTTTCCAAATGGTAATCTCTATAAAAATGAAAAATTCTGTTTAGATTTTATATATTGGTTGGAATTATTTCTTTTACTTAATTTATACTTAAGTATAAATTTAATGTGAAATAATGAGGAAATACAAATAATGTAGCAAAATGGTTGTTTTCTGTCCCCATCTTGTCTAGGCTCCAGCAGTTAGGAGACTGATGGAGGATATATGAGTGGATTTGTGGTTTTGATTCCTAGTCGACCAAGCATTTGTTTTCATGGTTCTTATGCAATTTAGAAGTGTGCTAGCACACTCTTTTTAGAAAACTAGAAAATTTTTAATCAGGAAACAGAATAGGCTAATCTGGACCTGTGCACATATGTTGCAGGATATTTGTTTATACTGTGTAAAGATGGGCTTTTGTGATTGGTTTAATCAAGAGCAGAATGGCCAGTAGCTAGGCTGGTGAAAATTGGTGGGATTTACAGGGAAAGAGAGGAACTCAGGATGAATGTGGGAGATGCCAACAAGACACTAGAGAAATTGAACACATGGTACAGAGGAGAGGTAACCAAGCCATGTGTCAGAAAATAGATTAGTAAAAACAGGTTAAGTTATAAGAGCTAATTGGAAAAAAAGCCTAAGCTAAAGCCAAGCTTTGATAAGTCTCCATGTCCTTATTTGTTCGTTGGTGGCCCAAAGGAAAGTCTGATTGCACACAAAGGTTACCATCAGTTTTCCTTGTGAAGTTATCAAGTGGTACATACATACCCCCACTTGTACATACTCATTTTAACCTTGCTGGATTGTCCTATGGTAAATTCATTTTCCTTGTCACAAAACCCTGCTGGATTGTCATAAAGGCAATCCTTCTCCCTCTTCCCCACCCCCGATGGGAGATGTTATTCTGTAAATATGTTTCTCATACTGGTTAATGAATAAAGCACTGTTGAGCCAATGGGAAAGCAAGATAGGAAGGGATAGGAGACAAGGAGGGAAGAGGAAGGAGTGAGGAGGTGTCAGCACGTAGAGCATGGAGAAAGCAAGATGCCAGCCCATCTCGCTTGGATAAGATGACCACGTGGAAATACTTAGATAAGTAGAAATGGGTTAATAATTAAGACAGAGCTAGCCCATAAAAAATAATAGTAACTGGCCAACAGGATTGTATCAAATTCAGAGTCTCTGAGTGTTATTGGGGGCTGGTGTGGTAGCGGGGTGGTGGGACCAGACCAGCAGCAGGAAAAACCTGCATATAACACTTCCCTCCTTTCCTCCCTCCCTCCCTTCCTCTCCCCCTCTCTCCTTCCTTCCCTCCCTCCTTCTCTGTCTCTATTTCTATTTCTCTCAGCTTTATGTAGCTCAGGAAATTAATTTTCCAGATATCAGGCACCAACATGATTCAGACTTTCTACTTTGTGTCAGTGGTGTGTTCATTTTATTAACAATTGAACAGTGAAAGAGAATATTTTCCTTAAAGAGAATATTTTCCTTTCCCCTCTCAGTGACTATATCTAAACAGTCACTAAAATAAGACATTATTAAAAGTTTTCCACATTGATCCTTTTCATTTTGTATTTACCTTGTCTGTATTCAGCTTTCTAAATATATTCCTTATATGAGTGAGATCATTATTTTAATGGTAAAATTAGTAAAAGCTCACCAATTGGTTATCCAATAAGAAATGGTCAGCCTATAAACATGTACATACAAATAATGTTATATAGAGGGAGTAACTTTTATTTATGTATATAGAAATATATATGTATCCATGGAACAACAATTAATGAAAAAAGAGGTTATGAATTTGAAAGCTAGCTAGGGCTAATATATGGGGGTTTTGGAGGAAGAAAATGGAAGAGACAAATTGAAATAACTAAATTATCTAAAAATTAATAAAATAATTAAAACTGTAAAAATGAAATAGTGGATTATAGAATTGGTAATCTCTTTTTTATTACTGGTTTTGAGCCAGTTTCAGACTTCATCATTGTTTTGCCATCAGGTAGACTTCCAATGTGCCCAAAAATATATTACATACACTATGTATAAATACATGCATGCATATTCATAAGAAGAATTATGACAAATTACTGCACAAAACACCATGACTTGGCACTATACATGTCAATATTCTAAAGATCAATATTTCTATTATTCCTCTTCATATTTTTTCTCCTTTCCCCCAATTATATTGGACTAGTTGTAAGTATGGGGAAAGATGTAATAGAAACTGAAGAGAAAAAAAGTCATCATTTGCATTTATAGGCTAAATGAAGTTATACACATGTAATTGTATTAGTAATTAAAAAAATAACTAATTTACTCTGTTAACTTTACCCACTGAGGAAACTATACTTGAAAGCAGCATAATGCAAAAGTTGAGAGTAGGTTTTAAGCCAGACTCCTTTAGTTAATATTTTGAGTTTTACTCAGCAGTCTGTGGCATTTTTTTAAAACCCATGTGATAAGACTTTCAATAAATGGTCATTAACACAGAGACTCTTAAATGGTCAAAATGCGGAGAGTAAGAAAGTTATGTTCAGCTCTAAATTGGTCACATATCTAGAAACCCCCCTTTCCATGGGTCAGCGATTATTGAGGAAGAGGGGTGAGAAGATTGTAAGAATCAGAGTTGGTAGGTGACTATAAGGAAACAATGCTTTCTGGACACAGTGGGTTATATGCACACATTCACAATAGCTCTGAGAGCATGCAGAAGGTCCATGCAAGCTCATGCTAGACAAAAATCCCAGCACGGAGGGGAGGTGAAGGAGAGAAATCCTATCCATTGACTAAGGCACTATTGGCAATTTTGAGAGGCTGAGAGAGGAGTAGCTACACTTTAAGATTTAGTCCCTGGTAGGTCAATTATTCTCCAGTGGGAGGCTGTGCATCAAAGAATAAGTGTACATCACAAAATGGGCTTTGGATTTAAAAACAAAAACAAAACATAAAGTTGGTTGTGTTGGGAAGGGGCTGCACCCGGGGAGAGTTGGGAGAGGAATATGATCAAACACATTTATGATATTTAAAAAGAACTAATAAAATGAGAATAAAAGTATGTAAAAACTGTGACTAAGACCTGTTGATCATGATAGAAGCTTGAGAAAGACTTTGAGACAGAATGCGTTGGAGAAGTAATAATAGGAAACAAGTCATATGCATTGACTTCAACCAGGTAAAAGTGCTCATACTGTACAGAGCCTTCATCCAGTAGCTGATGGAAGCAGAAGCAGAGATCCACAACTAAACACTGAGCCAAACTCCTGGAATCCAGTTACAGAGAGGGAGGAGTGATGAGCAAAGGGGTCAAGATCATGCTGGGGAAACCCACAGAATCAGCTGACCCAAACAAGGAGGAGCTCATGCACCCCAGTCTGATAGCTGGGAAACCAGCTTAGGACTGACCCAGACCCCTTGAATGTGGGTGTTGGTTAAGAGGACTGGGCAGTCTATGGGGCCTCTGGGAGTGGATCAGTATTTATCCCTAGTATACAAATGGACTTTGGGAGTCCATTCCACACAGAAGGATACTCTCTCAGCCTAGACACATGGGGGAGGGCCTAGGTTCTGCCCAAAATGATGTGACAGACTTTGAAGATCCCCGTGGAAGGCTTCACCCTCCCTGGGGAGCAGATAGGGGATGGGCTGGGGTTTGGTGGGGGTGATAGGGGAGGATGGGAGGGTGAGAGAACTGGGATTGACATGTAAAACAACCTTGTTTAAAATTTAAATTAAAAAAGGAAAAAAAGAATAAAAGGAAAAAAATTTACAAACACATACTCATAGCAATAAGACCTGTGTATTTCTGAATATTTGATATTAGCTGAAAGTTTTGAACTTGAGCTTCACGAGTAAAAATAAAAGTCATGTGTATTTTTAAAAAGCTATTAGACAAAAGCTCATTGTCTAATACTGTACAGTCATGCCTGAAAACACACATACAAGTAACAATGCGCAGAATGAGCAGAGTGTAATAAGGAACACACGTGTATACACATACCTATGTGCATGTGACAACAGTTATTGAAACCAGAGGCCATGTTGTAAAAGAGAGCAAAGAGGGGCATTTGAGAGGGTTTGGAGGGAAGAGAGGGGGGAATGATTTAACTATATCATAATCTCAAAATATAAAATAAGTAATAAAAAAAGTTGGGTAAACATAAGAAGTAGTATTGTATGTCTGGTTAAAAGCAAGTTATTCTAAATGTGTCTACAAATAAGTCACCACAGCATGATTACAACACTTTTGTTGACCATTTTAAAACACATTACAAAATAAATTTGTTTCTAAAGCTATCTACTCCTGTCTTCTGATTGCTCCTTAAAATTAATACATAAGATGTAGTTCCATAGTAAGCATCACCTTTGACATTTTGTTTTGTAGTACGCTTTAAATCATGCTTGTGTTTAGTGCTACATAAAGGGGAAAATTTTTCTGATTTCAACTGATAGTTAAACCTTGAAAAGAACAGATTTGAGATTAGAGTTGGGGCTGTAAAAATAGATTTGAGCTACTGAGAAAATTGCATTAATTAAAATTTTCTAAGTAAAATACATTAATTTTATTAACGAAATGTAATAATTTTATTACAAGGTTAAAGCATGTTATGAAATATTTGTGATTCTTAAAAAGTATTTTTTTTTTGGTTTTTACAAACAGGGTTTCTTTGTATTGTTTTGGAACCTGTCCTAGAACTAGCTCTGTAGACCATGCTGGCCTCAAACTCTCAGAGATCCGCCTGTCTCTGCTTCCCGAGTGCTGAGATTCAAGGCATGCACCACCAACGCCTGGCTTAAAACATATTTTGTATATGTTTATATGGATGGGCATGCTTATTTTGTTTCTACATGTATGCTTGTGTTCATATATTATTGGCATGATGCCAAGTTGGCTATAGGAGAGTGAGCATGCACATAAAATGAAACTGTTAAATTAGCCCAAACACTTCAAGTTTATATGACTTAAATAGGTTACCTTAGACTTTTGAGGAGAATAAGGATTGCTAGGCATCAAAGCTCACACATTTGATCTCAGCACCCAGGAGGCAGAAATAGGCAGATCTTTGTGAGTTCAAGGTCAGCATGATCTCCATAGTGAGTTCAAGGTTAACCAGGGCTACACAGTGAGGCCCTGTCTCAAAATAAAATAAATGTTCTGATAGCACTGTGATTGTATACACACACATACCCTGTTGTGTTCAGAAAACACTTTCCCTTGTAGCTTGCATGTGTGTTTTTGAAATTACAATATAGTTATATCATCTCCCCTTCCCTTTCCTCCCTCAAAACCCTACCATGTATCCCTCCTTGTTCTCTTTCAAATTCATGGCCTCTGCTTTCATTAATCATCATTTTATACGGTCTTCAGATTTGTTAATATTTGTTTTGCCTGAGTTGCTAGCTGGTTGGAATATATCTCTTTATTAGATGTCTAAGTTATTCTGTTCATTGCTTTCTATGTATCCAAACAGATCATACTATTTAGAGAGATAGAAAGGTTTTTTTTTTCTTTTTTTTTTTTGGTTTTTGAAGACAGGGTTTTTCTGTGTAGCTTTGGAGCCTATCCTGTCTCTCACTTGTGACTGTTTCTTTTTGGCTGTCTGTGTAAGGCATCAAGGGTCAGTAGAGGTCATATCCAGGTGCTCTGGGCCTACTCATTAAGGCTGGGATTGTTAAGCAGTTCTGTGATGCCTTAAGAGTCTGCAGCCAGGGCCTGCAATGGTTAACTATTTCTGAGTGGAAAGCTCAGAGGCAATAGCAGCCTTTCTCTGAGGCCAAGAGATCTCAGCACAGCCATTTGTTTCAAAATGACATCCACAACTAACCCTAGCTTCTTAAGTTTCAAAGAAGTGACATATATTTGGCCCTATTAACAAATGTGACACAATGTAGCTTATATTGTTGACTTATACCTGATAATTCAAAATTGCCTTTCTCTTGGCCCTTCACTATAAATTGTTGCTATTAAAAACTTTAATAGCATTGAGACATGTAATTCTATATACAAAAGCTACTAATATTGTAAAGTACATTCTGTTAATGATCATTTTCTTGGGAAAATGCTTATGTCTAAATTGGAAATTTCTTAAAATGGTGTTTCAATATATAAATTTAAAAATGAATAAAAACAAAGCTAAAAGAACAAGCAAATAGTGAGGAAAACATAAAAACAGATTTGAAGAACAAAAAAATATGTATTTTTAGCAAAGCAACTATCAAAAATATATTTTTGTAATGTTTTTGTCATAAGTAAGACTATTGTCCTGAAGTTAAATGATAAGGCTTAAGTGAATAAATTTGATTTATAAAAGATGATAACTAGGTCGTTCCGGAGACTACAGGCTGACATCTGATCTCTTAGTGCTTCCAACTTAAAAAACAGAAAAGAATGAACAAAAAAAAACCTTCTTGAGTTGTGCAGTCAGAGACTAATCTCAGTTGGAAGAGATTGCATTTCGGGCTTTCACAAGCATAGGTATGGACTAAAGAGGAAAAAGAAAGAGTAAGACCCCCTTTGGTAGTTGCCTTCCATTCTGTCTCCTCCTGATAACTCCAAAGGAAAGAAGAAATCATCTTGGGTGAGTACTGTCAGCTCCTAGAGAGTGACCTCTTAATTACCAAAAAGGCTGTATCCACGTCATTGTGTATCCATAGCAGGACGGGCATCAACAGAAGGAAGGGAGCCAGATTAATTCCTATTCCCGTCTTAAAGCAGATTACAGTTGATGGGGCCACAGCACTCCCCATTTGGTTCCTTAACAGAACCTAGATTTTCTCTGAAGAGCTCTGGTTACCATAGATATATGTAAAAGAAATACTGAGCTTGCTCAATATTAGAAACACATACTTTATGTCGTCCTCTAACAAGGGCACAAAACAGAGAAGAAACAAAGCATTGATACAAAGAGAGGGAAGACACGTGATTTATTGAACCTCCGGCTTTTACTTTCTGTGTTGCCGAGTGCACTACTTTCTTAAGTGGCCCCTTACATCATGGGGCAGTCATGACTTCACTCCCAGGTGCTTGGGTTCCCATTGGCTGACAAGCAGCTAGAAGCAGCAGTATCTGATCCAGATAATTTGGTCCAGTACCAGGAGGCCCTCATGGGACAGCAAAACCTTGCTTGACAATTAAGATTTTTCTACTGCCGGTGTCTTAAGAGCTTCTAATACATTATTTCTCAGAACTCGTAGACAAATTCAAACAAAATGGATATTCAGAATAAGCCTGCAATAAATGCTAAAATGTATGATTGTCAGCAAGAATAATTTTATAATTAATGGCCCATGCTGAGTTTATTATACAGTGGTTTCTTTCTAATGAGGCAAAAGCTCCCTATTCTTCAGAACTCTGTCAAAAAAGCTGAAACAATAACTCATCTTAAAACACTCAGATTAAGAAAAGGGGAAGTGTTAACTTTCTGTACAGCTTTCAGACGCACCTTTTCAGTGATCCACGCTGCTGGTACAATCCAGGAATAAACAGAGATCATTTCTCTCCACGGTACCAGTGACAGCCGTTTATAATAAACCTCAAAACAGAGCCCAAAAGCCGCGGGGCCCCTAATGGGCTCTTTCTTGTGGGAGAAGGGACCCGGCTGCTCCCATTATGTCTGGTCTTCTTTTTCTCATATAGGATGGGATTTTTTATACCTTTTCTTTAAGGTCAGCTACTAGCTCTAACTTTTGCTTGCCTGCTAAATATACCAATTTTTGTTTTTGGTGGAAAAGAGAGGTAAAAATTTGTTAGTTGAAGGAACTGGCCCTCTTTTGAATTTATAATATGTCCTCGGTCCTGCCAAGGCTCTTTTAGACACACTATCATTCTTTACAGTGTGTCTCTTATCTCGGGGGAATTAGATAGGAAAGAAAGATTTGGTTATGAGAAAATTGGCCTGGACAATTGTTAAATTCTCCCAAAGTCCATTCAACTTATTATAAAAAGTTAATCTCCAGATTCATATTATTCCTATCCAAAATGGCAATGGATTTGCTTTTATTTCTTAGCAATAGGTACAATTTCCTAGATGTCGGAATAAAAAGAATGTTATATGCAACAAGCCGACACCAATCACTCACATTATCCTCCCTGGACCAAGCTGTATGAAAACCTCACAAAAGCTGGTTAAAACTTTATCTTTTACCCTAAACTACATAGATACTGCCCTATAGGGAACTCGAGCCCAGACCCTTCGAAATGTTACTTAAAAGGCCCTTCCCAAGAAAAAAACAAATCAAGATGGCAGCTCTAAAATATACTCTGTCAAAATTAAATTGTCAATAAAACACAATTTAAATATGATGATGTTGACCATTCACATACACGAAATCCTAAAACTTTCTTCTACAGAGGTAAGACTTCATTCCCATACACGAGGAGATTCAGAATATTAAAAACTTGGGAAACAGTGTCCTGCCAGGATTAGCCATGCCCTATTTGGATAGCATTTATTTAATCTTTTTAGCTATGAACTCTTCTCTTAAAGTATAAAGTATGACTTCTTGAATTTTTTGTGCCAAAATAAAGAGATAGCAATAAATGACAAGACTCAAATGAGTCTCAAAATTCCTACCCCTTTGTACCAGAACACACACTAAAATAAGAACTAAAGTAATAAGGAAATTTAAGATATAAATTATTCTTGCTGTCCTACCAATCTAATTCAAATATTTGTTTATGTAGCTTTAACCTTCTAAGTATATAGTATTGTGTTTTAACCAAAATTAAAATAATACATAATATGTTTATAGATAAGATATAGCAATATAGCCTATATCTTACTTTTTCCAGATCTATTTTCTTCATTGTGTTTTGGTTTGTATTCTCTGACACATTTAATTTTTAATCTTCATAAATTACAAACATTAATTTACTTATAGTTTATGATTTAGCTCATATTTTAAATGTACCATGAAATACTTAAACATATATCACAAACATAGTAATATAACCTTATCTTGATTTAGCATCGTTTCAGTTTTCTTACTAGAAAGACACAGCATCCTTATCATTCACAGGTGGGGTATCCCTAGTATCCCCATCATTCAGAGGTAGGGCATCCCTCCTTATCATCCTTAGGAATAATAACTATCCATGACCTGCTCAAAAGTGGGGAATGAAATGGCTCAGGGCCAATTGTTAGCCATTAGGTGAGTTGACACTTTCAGAGGCATGCTTTTTGTTTTAATAAGTCATTAAAGTATACTTTTCTCTCCAGCACTTTCATTTCCATGATCTTAATGTGAGCATGCTTAGAGCTCACTCTAAGAGCCAGCTTCTCCATAAATACACACAATCTCCCTGGATAAATCTGCATGCTTTCTTTGTACAAGGAGAATATTGCTTTGGAAATAACTTCTGTGCCCTTTCCGGTTGCAGATAATAAATTATTCTCTGCCATTTTTTTTATGTCTTAGCTTTGCTTATTTTGAATTTTCATTCACCATCACAAGAACACAGTGTATCTTAGAGTATTGAAATAATGACAATTGTTATATAGCTCATGTGTTAAGATTTGTTTTTGGATAGAAATACAAGATGCCTGGACTTGTAATTGCCAAATGTGAGATATGAAGAATAATCTCTGAAAATCTTTTCAAGTCCTTGTTAAGCAGTCAAGACCTATTTGTACCTTCTTATTTTTAATAAAGGAATAAACACTTTACTTCTCAAGGATTACTGGAAAACCCGAAGGAAACACAGGCTTTTCAAAATGAATCTTTTCCACTGTCATCCATAGGGGTCAGGGTTATTATCAGGGTGATTATCAGACTTAGAGACAGGGCTGGCAATGAATGCACAGCATAGCTGCAAAGGGCTCTCTGATTGTAGCACAAGGTACAGTAGAAGAAGTTCGCTACATGTGCTGTAGTTTCATTGTGTCAATTAAAAGCCCAGAGTGCCAATGTGATTCAGCCCTGTCAGAAGTTGCTTTGTTTTTGTTTCTTTCCCACTAAAAGAATGCAGTTTTAAAAGAACCACTGCATATTTCATCTTTCTCTGCTGGGTTAAATTATTTGCATAATTCAGAAAGATATGAAGCAAATGTATTCTAACACTGTTTCTTCAGTTCAAACAAAACAAAACAAAAAGCTAAATGAAAAATATTTGATAAATAATCATTAATTTCTATTTAAAATTCACATGATATTTACTTTTTCTTGTTGGTGGAGCCACTTTGATACATGGGAGAGACTTCAAAGTTATTTTTTAGTTCTTAGCTTTATTTTCCTAGAAAATATACTCTTAGAGTAGCTGGTATATACTTATATGGTTATATATATATACATATATATATATGATTGTATATACTTAAATATATATATGGCTATATATACTTAAAAGTTAGACATAAAGGTGTTTAACAGCACATCTTTCTATTATGATTAAAAATAATAGAGGATATTGCTACGATTTGTTCTGGTCTCATGGAGAATGAAAAAGGAGAAAACGTTATCAGCACAGGCACCCCACACCTGAGAAGCATAGCACTTGGGAATCTTTATGATATTAACACCAGAGGGATCTGGGTAACCACTATGGCCTAAGCATTCTTTTTATCACATTTATTGTGTATGTGTTTGCTGATTTTGTATGTGATATTGCATGTGTGAAGATCAGTTGAGTCTCTCATGGATTCCAACTAAGGTTGGCAGACTTGGTGGCAAGCATCTGTACATACTAAACCATATAATCAGTATTGGATACAGCAATCTAGATTCTGTTTATGAACACTAACTCTAGAATGCTAACAGTTCTTCTTAACTCAGGTTGTGGTTTGAAAACAAAGCCTTTAATAACTAACTTTCAATGTGTCATTATGTTACATTGAATCAAAAGATAAAGCTCCAGGAGGCTGGGGTCACAGCTCAGCAGATGAAGTACTTGCACAAGCATGTGACCTGAGTTTGGATCTCCACCATCCACTTAAGGGTCCAGGTGGTTGTGCCGTCAGTAATCCTAGCTTTGGGAAACAGAGGCAAGAAAATCCCCGACTGGCCAGCCAGTCTAGCTAACCAGTGCTCCAGGTTCTGTGAGAGACACTGCCCCCACCTCCTTCACCACCCACCAAATTAGGCAAAGTGTGATACAAAAACACATAAAGTGTTAACCTCATGCACATGCTAACACAACATATATAGACATGTGTAGAAACCGAGAGATAATTTTTCAAGCTTGATTTGATGGTGGTGATGATGGTGATTATGTTGAATTTAAATAGTTAATAGTATTAATCTGTGAAAATTTAATGTTTCAGTTGGTAGCCAAAATCTGTGATTCTGTCTCCCAGTTAGTAGAAGAAAGTAGACAGGGTTCAGTTTACTTTTCTAGGTAGTGCCTCATTCTCACAGTAGGATTTAAGCATTTCTATGGCATATTGGCAAATGGCTCTGCAGTAGGAAAGCTATTTTCCTTAAGAGTTTATAAAGATATCACTTCAGTTTTAAATATGTATTAATACACCACAGTAGTGTTCAAAATAGTCCATATTCCTCGAAAAGTAACTTTGACAGGATTTTCAATCAATAGCCACTGAGGGTAAAACATAAAAAGAAATGAAGCTAAGCTTTAGCAATTCTGCTACCTGATATTCATATTTTGCATCTGGCTGAATCTCCTTTCACTTGAAGTTCTGGAATTCTACACGCACACACACAGGCACGCACGCACACACACACACACACACACACACACACACACACACACACATGAATTGAAATATTTGAACATAGTAGGTATGCAATGTACAAAATTTTAGAATCAGAATGTTTACTATAATTAGACATGTAACACATATCAATTTCTCTGAAATTGTAAAATACATATAAGGTTTATTAATGTGTTGTATTGTGCATATTTTTTCTTCCATTAAACTCTACCTTTTCACATGTGATTCAAATGTTGGAAAAATAACACAGATTGCTCTTTAATTCTCTTTTGTTTCTTTTTCTTTTTATTATCTTTTATTTTTTGAGATTAGTGTAATTACATAAATTTCTCCTTCCCTTTCCTCCTTCCAAACTCTCCCATATATACCTCTTTTCTCTCTTGCCTTTTTTCATTATTGCGTGTGTGTGTGTGTGTGTGTGTGTGTGTGTGTGTGTGTGTGTGTGCGTGTATGTGTGTGTTCAGTCTGTATAATATTATTTTTATGTTTTCAGGGATGACCATTTGGTATGGGATAATCAGTTGGTGTGCTCTTGCCTGCAAAAGATTATTTCTCCATCTTTCAGCTGCTGAGGCCTCTTGGACTTTACTCTCTCCCCTTAGCGTTTTTATTGTTATTGTCCTTGTTCAGCTCATGTCTAGGCAGCCATGTTGATGTAACTTTATGGGTGTAGCTTCTGACATTACTAGTCCCTTAGTTCTTACTAACTTCCATAGGCCCATGAAGCATAGACCAGCTTTCAGGTCCCACACTATAATGTTAATGATGTGATTTTTTTGGGGGGGAGAGTATTAATTTATTTCCCAAGATTGATGCCTTTTTATCTGGAACTGATTATAGCCAATGTTATTATTCTCAATTCACATACTTAGGTAATATACATGTAAAAACTGGGAGTGGATGGTTAATTCCAATATTTCTAAAATTTCTTTTCATTTAAAGTAACGAATCTACTAGGTCTCATGAACCTGGAAATATGGTGCACTAGCTTTTCTTCAAAGAATTTAATATGTAGTATCTTAAGCACAACTCTAAAGATTATAGATATCAGAGATGGGAAGAATGCCTCAGTCTCTCTTTTGAATCTTTGTTGCCCTTGAACTCACTGTAGACCAGGCTGGCACTGAATTTGCCATCTTCTGACATTAGCTTTCTAAGTGCTGAGATTACAGGTGCCAACATACATGCTAACTAATTTTATTTAAGTATATTTAAAGTGTGTTTATTCTTATACATATGTTTTTAGAAGTCAGTCACATCTGTCAATATTTTATTTTTATGTGACTAGATCAAAAATTGTTTATGGAGTTGTTTTCCAAAATAGTCATAATTAATTTGCATCATTATATCCAGTGGTTTTGTATTCTGTCTCTAGTCCTATGAATATTATCAGTGATGTAGTTTTTTATTGGCAAACAAGTAATAATTACAAAGAATATTTAAGGTAGGAATTACAGGTGTGATTTCATGAAAAATATGAGACCATCATGATGAGTTAAGACACTGTATTTCAAACAATAACAGGTTATTTTCATATATATATGTATATATATATATATAATTATTTTTATATTTTGGTTGTCTCACCTTTAATGGCTGAGCAATCTCTTCAGCAGATAAATACACAATTATTATGTATCTGATAAAATAAATTTAGTAGTCATTTTTTTAAAGCAAGAAGAAACGAAGAGTTGTCCATACTTTAAAATTAAGGTAACATGAGGATTACTGTGCAGATAGTGTTATACGCATGGATAAACTGTGAAGAAATTCAAGGTTGAGGTGAGATTTGGCTAGGAGAAACCCTTGGCTGGGGTATCAATTTTACATTATTCCAGTCATAGAAAGATAAATGAATCAGAAAGTTTAAAGTGCCATATTTTCTGAAATATTTTAGAAAAGTCATGTTTCAGATTAGGTTGGTATTTCTAATCTGAGAATGTAGATGATGAAATCAAGGGTGCATTTATGTTGGTGATGATGATAATAGTAAAATAAAAGATTCCAAAGGAAATAATGATATATCTAAAATGAGCATATTGTTGAAGCACTTCCTGTCTTAGGGATTTTTCTCAGGTGCTAAAGGAATAGTTTGTTTTCGCATATCATTTTTAAGATGAGATTTTCTAAAACACAAAATGAAATTATATGTATATATATTTCATATCTGTATCTATTTGAAATGAAATTTAAATATAAAAGGTTGTGATGCATATTAATTCAACATGAATATTGTTTGGCATCATTTGTCACTAGAAGATGTGATGTCAAAATGAAGCCATTTACTAACACGATATTTTAAAAATTGGATATTTTTGTGAGACAGTAGTAGATAAGATATTTTAAGGTTATAGCAAGTTTTTAAAGGGACTGTTAATGAGGTACATAGTAGTTCAACAAATGAATTAATCAGTCCTAAATGAAATAAGCAATGATGACTGGCATGTTTAACACATGTTGCAAAAAGCTCATTTTTGAGCAATTTTTAGAGATTTTAGTATTTAATGTACATGATCAGAAACACAACTTTTTCAAGTCACTCAGCGAAGTGTGGAATACCAGTCATGAAATTCTCGTTCCTTAAGCAGATGTATATGGTTGCTGATGAGATGAAGGGAAAGAACAAAGGAGAAAGAAGGGAAAGAGACTACAAGAAGAAGGGACAGGGGAAGGGAAGGAGAAAGAGAAGGGAAGGGACAGTGTGGGGAGGAGGAGAAGGTGGAGGAGAAGGGAAGAGGGACAGAGGGAGGGACGGGAAAGTGGAGGAGAAGAAGGGGGAGAAGGGAGGGGAGAGGAGTGAGGAACAGGAGACAAGGTGGATAAAACATTCCATCATTCTAACTTTTACTCAGCCATTGGATAAAAGCAGCTTTGAGTGGATTTCAGAGTGGATTTTGAGTGTTTCAGAAGTGCTCTGAACACACACCATAAAAAGATACCTGTGCAGAAAGCAAATCAGCTAGATTCCATTTAAGCAAACTGACTGTTTCAGGTGAAGTAACCAAGAATGGGCCACAGAGGCGGGTGACAAAGCAGTCATCAGTAAAAAAGTAACTTATACTGCAGACAGACAGTCACAGAGTTTCCAGGGCCAAGGTTTTCAGAATGTTAGCAACAACACAAGGATTATGCAAAAGAAAAGTTCTGTCAAAGGAGGCGTTTAGAAAGGCTGACACCAGTCAGTTCTCTCTTCCCTCTAGGAAGTGACCTAGTCCACCCCAGTTGCATGGCACAGTACCTTTCGTTTAGCCTTCAGCTGCTCATGGTACTTGTCACAGGTGTCCCCTGGGATCTCTCCTCCCCAGAGAGTGATTCCAACTATGGTGTAGGTGACACCCATAATGAGCAGTGGGAAACAGTACACCAGGATGATGACAATAATGTGGTACCTGCAGAGAAATACACAGACACACTGAAGAATCCTTCGGAGTGAGACACACGGGACTTAGAAATTGGAGCTTTAAATCATACAAACGCAAACAGTTATTTTCACCTTATCCTTATGTCTTCATTTCTCAAACCTATCAAAACATCATATGACCATTATAACCTAGGGTCACAAGTCAAATATTTTCATTGCCCATTTCCAGCCTGTAATTTATAAATGAAATTTTATAAATGAAGCCTTCTCTTAATTTAGGCATATTCCTTTCACTTAGAATAAAGGCTGAATATCCCCACTCTTTGGTCCTTTGTTTAGTAATTTCTGTGATAAGCTATTGAATTGAATCCTCAAAGGTAAGGGTGTAGGGGAGAATAAGCAAGCCATGATGTGTACTTTATCCCACAAGAGACTGTCCTATTTATTCTTGTGACACCAGGCATTCATAAAGTATTTTTTTCTCTGCATGAAAAGAGGAACTCAGCACTCTGAACCACACTGTGCATTTCTTTTGATTTTCAAGTGAACCAGGTTAAAAACATTTGCAGGCATGTTTCCACAGTCACGGTAGATTCGATTGCCTTAATAACTTGGATAACAAGCACATCATGTATGATAAACACACAGCTTTACAAATTGCCAAAATTAATTCTATAACTCCATACTTTTCCATCAATGTGACAGGGTGTCTTTAGGGTGCCATGTGATCTTGGCTCATACACAATTTTACACGCTGTATATGGTTTCTACTTTCTTTTGATGGCTTTAAATCAATGAGTTTATAACTGTGCTTTGTCTTCTAAGATAAAATTTTAAAAGTCTTATTTATTTATTTATTTATTTATTTATTTATTTATTTAATTTACATCCCAGTTCCAGTTTTCCTTCTCTCTTCTCCTCCAGGTCCCTCCCCCAATCCTAGCCTTCAATCCATTTCTTCTCTGCCCTGTTTAGGAAAGGGCAGATTTCCCCATGAGTATCAACAGAACCTGCCTTATCAAGTTGCAGTAAGACCAAGCACCTCCCCATGTATTATGGCTGGGCAAGGTGACCCAGTATGAGGAGAAGGCTCCAAAAGCATTTAAAAGAGTCAGAGACAGCCCTTGTTCCCACTGTTAGGAGTCCCATAGAAGAAGAAGTTAAACAGAGTGCCTAGGTCAGTCCCCTGCAGGCTTCCTGGTTGTCAGTTCAGTCTGTGAGTCCCCATGAGCCCAGGTCAGTTGATTCTGTGAGTCAAAGACACCATAAAATAAGTGCTAAACTTCCTTGCCTGTCTTCTTCCTGGCACTAAGTACTGATTTAAAATCAATGGGGAGGTGACTCAGAATGGTTACATGCTATAGCTAAGATCATTCATAATAAAAATTAAATACAGCACAGCTTAGTATCCTTGCTGCCTTCCGGTTAGCAGTATTTTCCTCTTGGTCAAGAGAGAAAACTGGAAATGAAAACTCCTAAAAATAAGCCATGCCTAAATGACTGATTGATTAGAATACTGTGGAGATACTGAAAAGTGGCAGGCACAGAGGCTACTTTCCTTATCTTGCACTGCTTCTAGCTGTCTGGAATAGCCATTCCCTGCCCACCTCTGTCTGAACTAACATCTTTTTACAGATAGATAAAGATGAGTTGGAATGTATTAACTTAGCAGACCACTAGCTTCCACCAGCCTAAAAGCTAAGCATGCCATCAATACCAGCTTAGGTCTATAGAAAAGTTTCCATCTATCTCGATGTACCTGCCTCTCTGATATATCCACTGATGTATTTTAGACTTGGCTTGGTTTATGAATTTATTTGTTCTGTATAACTTAATGAAACTGCTTCCACATTGGAACATGGAATTTGAAGTAACCTAAATCTGTGTTTATGGGTCATGGTTACTCAGAATGGCTCCAGAATAAACTATGTCTTATTCCCTTAAAAATAAAACTCTGGACTCTTGGAAGAGAAGAGTTGGATAGGATAACTATGTAAGAGGTGACTGCAGGCCAGGCATGGCTGCACGTGCCTTTGACCCCACCCATTGGGAGGCAGAGGCAGGCATATTTCTTAGAGTTCAAGGCCAGCTAGGGCTACATAGAGAGATCCTGTTTCAAAAGATTGCTAGTTGTTGGCAACATATGCTATCTTCAATGTCATGAAAAATAGGAAAACAAACAAGTTCATTGAAATTTACAGGAACAGAAAAAATCAATTAGACAATTACGTTGGTTTTTCTCTTTTACTTTACCAAGTTAGGACTAAAATATGAAACAGCATGCCTGTTTCCCTTTCAATGTAGTGTCCAGGCCTTTTCATGCTGAAATGAACAAATGCACACAAATGAAAGGAAAACAAAATTAACACACCTGCCAGGACTTCCCTCCAGTCCAGTCATGCTTTCTAAAAGAGCAATCAACACATTGGCCTTTAGTTCCCACTTCTTGGCTCTCTAGTCAATAATATCCTGCTGTCCCTGGCACATTGTTTCCAGCTTTTACCACTCCCTTTTAGGAACAGCTAGTGCTTCTTCAACAGAAGCCATCACACCTCCAATTAAAAACCTTTATAGCCTTATAAATCAACACATCTCACCACAGTGCATCTCTACATGTCTTCCTCCAAGTACTGTAGGAGTCCATACTGTTTCATTTTTCTCCCAATCTTCATTTCCCTACATGTTTGATAGACTGATTTGAAAATCGCCAAGGAGAATTAACTCACGTGAAATGTTGCTTGGGACCCTCTGGCCACTGCACATAGCAAAGAGTACGTCCTGGCATAACTTTTATTTTGGAATAGAGACATTGAGGGAAGGCAAGTAGAAACGCCAAAATCCAGATACTCCCGATGACAATCTTGGTGGCCTTGGCAGATAGTCTGGGCTTCAGAGGATCGATAATGGCCATATACCTGTGTGAAAGGAAGCAGAGCATCTGTCATTTCCTTCTTTATTGGAATTTAAGATGGAGCTTCCAAGGTGCTTTCATAGCTGTGCCCCAGCACTAAAAGTGAGAAGGATTTTTGTCTAGAGGTAGCACACAGATAGATGGCAATGGCACTTTCTCAGGAGTGAGCAGATCTGGGGTCAAATCCTATTCGGAGACTTGTTTAACCATCTGAAACTCAGCTTCAGTATTTTTAAAATAGAATTAAGAACACCCACACCTTAGTGGTGCAGGATGGATCAATGGAAACCACATAAGTGAAAGTATTGATTACTTGGTGCTGTATCTAGAACGCTATCTGAATTCATAAATGTCTGTTGGATGGACTGAAAAGGTATCTACAGAGTGCCTGAAAGTACAGGCTTGTTACCGCAACAGTGTTCTTTCCTTTTCTTTTCCTTTTCTCCTTTTTCTTTTTGTCAGTGCTGAGAGTCATGCGTGGGCCTCATTGCTCAAAGCCATGAAAGTGCTTTGTCACTGAGTTATTTTTCCAGACACCAATTACCATTTCTTTTATGCCTCTCCCGGCTTAACTTCTTACTATAAAGTTAGGGTTAGGTAACATGGATAGTAGCTAGATGATTGACAAAGATAAAGAACCTCATGCGAAGGATGTGGCCTCCACTCACACTTAAAGCAGCAAAGGAATTCAGGATTCAGCCGGGTGACTATGTCAAGCTGGATGGAGGGTTGTCTTCCATATTATGCAGTATGTTGAATTTCTGTTGCACCACAGGAAAAATCCATGGTGTTTATTATATGCTCATCCACAGCCTAAGTTGGGAGTGTGCCCGTGCAGTTCACAGGGCACACTTCCATGAGCCCATTGCAGTCAACTGTTTGGAATTTGGGAATTTTTTTTAACATGGGAAGAAAAGTCATTTTATTCCTGCAGTCTAGATAGACCTGTGTATCTCAGAAAAACAATTTTACCTTTAAGTTGGATAAAATATGGTTCATTGACAGATTTTGGATACTGATTAGAAAAGAAAATAATATTTATGAAATCAGCTTAATTCATGTTTCCACCAATAAACAAAACACATTGTTTTGTTTCATTTTCACTGTGGTTCATTTGTGCTATGCAAACATAATTTTATTTATTTGTGTCTTTTAGGGATTATACTTAAGGTTTAGGATGATATTAATAAAGAGAAAAGTATTGTAGTATTAGCTTGTGCATACACACATACCCAGACACACACGTGCACACATACACACACACACACACACACACACACACACACACTAACCATTGCAACCTTGAGTTGAGAGAAAGGAGAATTGTATAGTTTAATAATTTGTTTATGTAATTTAGGCAAATTTTAGTCCTTAAGTAGACATATTGGAAATTATAAGCTGCTATTAATATTAACATTAGTTACAATTTACCTAAAGGAATATTCTTAATTCAGTATGTGTGATATATAAGAGATGTCCTATTTGTCTACATGTGATGGTTTATTTCACTTTATTGCAATATTACACAGATATGAAACATCTAAAATATTTAAATTCTTAGAAGCAAAGGATAAAATAGTGGAAGGAGAAGAAAATTGGTAATTATTTTTTACTGGGCATAAAGTTTTATTTATGCAAGAAATAATGTCCTAAATATCTTTTTAACACAGAATCTATAATACTAAGTGATATTAGAAACTTGAAAATGTGTTAAGAGGCCAGCTGTCATGTTCAGTGTTTCTAACACAAAACAAACAAACAAACAAAAACCAAAACAAGACTCCATCCATGCTGTCCCAGATGGAAGTTTTGGAGGTGTTGAATGTATTTAGTAACTTGATTATGGTGACTGTATCATGGTTAAATACATTTTCTCAAACCCATCAGAGTTTGGATACACACACACACACACACACACACACACACACACACACACACACACACGTAATACATCTCTGTATATCAATTATATGTTATTGAAGCTTGAAAATAGAAAATATAAAAACGTTTATAAAATGGAAGTTTGTTAAGAAAACAAAGTAAACTTCACAGAGTGCATAACGCATAGTTGGCATAGAAGGCTACTTAACATTCACCCTTCATGTTCTTGATGATGAAGATAATACCACCAGTAATCACTGATTACTAACTATAGCCAGCACTTCACCAAATGTATGTTAAAGCCTAAAACAACCTCATCAATAAGTGCTATCATGAGGTAGGTTTTATAGATAAGAAAATTGAGTTTAAAGAGGTTAAAATCACTCATAGTTGTACACAAATAGAAAATCCTTATTAATCTTCCTTGAGGGTAACAGAAAGAAGTAGAATTATTGTATCTCTGGATGTTCTGGTACTTGTCAGAGTCCAAATAGATGCAAACAATGGCATTGATAGTCACATAAAAACCATTTTGAAGATCAGTATAGTGGTTCCTTAGGAAACTGGGAATTGTTTACCTCAGGACCTGGCAATTCCACTCTTAGGCATATATCCAAATGATTCACATTCATGTGACAAACACATCTGCTCAACTATGTTCATAGCAGCATTATTTGTAATAGCAAGAACCTGGAAGCAACCAATGCCCCTCAACTGAAGAATGGGTAAAGAAGATGTGGCACATTTACACATTGAAATATTACTCAGCAAGCAAGCAAGCAAGCAAACAAACAAACACAACAATGGAATCTTGAATTTTACAGGCAAATGGATGTGAACTAGAAGAGACCATTCTGAGTGAGGTAACCCAGTCACAAAAAGAGGAATATGGTATGCACTCACTCATATATGGATTTTTAGACATAGAGCAAGGGATCACCAGCCTACAATTCACACCGTCAGAGAAACTAGGATACAAGGAGGAACCTAAGAGATTCATACAAGGTCCCTCACAGAAGGGGAAAGGGACAAAATCTCCTGAGCATATTGGGAACAAGGGGGTGGCTGTGAGTGGAGAGAGAGGAGAAAGAAAGGGGGAGGAGAGGAGAACACGTGGGATCAGGAAGATTGAGTCAGGGGACAAATAGACTAGAGCAAGAGATACCATTATAGAGGGAGCCACTATAGATTTGAAGAGGAAACTGACTCAAGAAATGTCCAGAGACCTACAATAATGACCCCAACTAACAATCTGAGCAACAGTGGAGATGCTACCTTAAATGCCCTTCCCTGATAATGAGATTGATAACTAACTTATATGTCATCCTACAACCTTCATCTAGTAGCTGTTGGAAATAGAAGCAGACACCCACAGCTAAACACTGAGCCGAACTCCTGGAATCCAGATGCAGAGAGGGAGGGGTGATAAGCAAAGGGGTCAAGACCAGGCTGGAGAAACCCACAGAGACAGCTGACCTGAACAAGAGGGAGCTCATGGACCCCAAGACTGATAGCTGGACTGACTCAGACCCCCTGAACATGGGTCTCAATTAGAAGGCCTTGGCACCTCTGACAGTGGAACCAGGATGTATCCCTGGTGCACGAAAGGACTTTGGGAGCACATTCCCCATGGAGGGATACTCCCTGAACCTAGAGGCAGGATGGAGGGTCTAGACCCTACTCCTAATGACTCCACAGACCTTGATGATCCCTCCTGGAAGGCCTCACCCTCCCTATAGAGTAGAGGGGGGGATGGGGTGGGAGGGGGTTGGGGACATGGGTGAATGGGAGGGAGAGGGAATTGGGACCAATATGCAAAATAAGAAAACTATTAAAAACAAAACAAATAAACAAACAGACAAACAAATAAAAAAGACCAAGAGAGAGGAGGAAACAGATATAAGCAGAGCATCAAAAGTAGCCTTTTTATCCTTTAAAGCCGGAAGCACAGTTAAACGCTGAATTCAGGCATGCAATAGCAGGAACTGTAGGCAAGCATATTTTGTTCTCACTGCCGCTGCTTCTAAAGTCTAAGTATTTATCACAATATATTCAGTTATGGCTTCATGATGTTTCTAGAGCCAAGCACACTTGTCAATAAAGTGTGCTGCACTAGTCAACTGTGTATTTTGTTACAAACTCTCTTCTTTTGTGGCTCTAGAAGCTTATAAATGTCATTTGGATATTTTTACAATCAATTGATCTTATATGTTTAAAGAACTTTTTAGGAGCTATAATACAGATGTGTTAAAACAAAACTCCAAATTTTTAATTGACTCCTTTTTATAGTTATCGTAACTTTAAGTAAATTATTTTCTGATAGGCATACTGTTATGTGGAATCAGTTTATGTTCTCACAAAGTAGTGTGAAATCTTGAAACTGTAAAAGGTTTGTAAAATCTTATTTTTGTTATGATTTGAACACGTGTGAATATGATATTTATATCAGAAGACAACTCTGTGAAGTTTGTTTTCTCTTTCTGGATAATGTGGGTTCTGGGAACCAATTGGTTTGGAATACATGCCTAGCACATTCACTTGCTGACCCATCATGTCAGCTCTCGGAACCTAAGGCGTTTTTCTCCTTCCTGGTCTATTATTAGATTATTCAATGCAATATCAAGTTAATACATATGTGGTATTCCAAACAGCATTATAATATAGTAGTGAGCACAAATGCCATTTTAATTGCTCAAAGCCTATGAAACAGATGCCAACTTAATCCATTTTCTATTGCCTTAAATAATAACCCAAATCTGGGTGACTAATAAAGAAGAAAAATTCATATAGCTTATAGTGTTGGAGCCTAAAGACTGAAAACAGCTATCAAGAACTCCCTGACGAGGTACCACAGTGGTAGGATACCTTGTGTAAACAGAGATCACAGGGCCAGATGGGGAGCAGCCATTGAGGGGCTGATCCTGTTTTTGTCTCATCACCTTCTCTCAGACCTGAACTCACCAGTTTCTACTATTCTCACATGTAAAAGTTCTACCACCTTTAATATCTGCGCATTGAGAATTGAACTTTGAAGACACCTGCCTCTAGAGAAGAGAGTGTCTAAACCACATCAGAATCTAATCAGATGACCTCACTAGGCGTCAGTTGCATCACTAGGCAAATCAAAAAGACAAGGCCAACATAGTCATTGAATGATAAAATCATGTTTATATTATATATTGGATGCCTCTAAAGAACACCATTCTGCGTTAAAACCCTGAAGGATAAATAGACAACATGGGCTCTCCATTAAATATCTCTGATGTCATAAAAAGGGGGAAATATAGAGACATGATCATATGAAAAAAAAAAGCATTCATATTTAAGCTGGAGAATGGTTGGTGAGAGATTGGAAACAGTAAGTTACATGGAGCCTATTTTGATTTGGATTAGAGATAATGTTTCAAGGACAGGGCCTGGTCACCAGCCATTGAATTTCTCTAACAGCTTGATGGAAGTAATGGAATGACAAGATACAGAACCCATTAGGACAAAAGCAGTAAAGTTTCCTGATTGCTGAAGACCAGCTAGGAACTGATTTTGTCACTTATACTTCCTGTCCTGTATCTTGACCTAACAATAGTAACTTGCTCATCAGTATGAATGGTGCAAATGCGTGCTTAGGCTTGTGGGAACAAAAAAACCTCTGGACCTTGACAGACAAGAGATCATACTTTTGCTATTTGCAGATGATATGATAGTACACATAAGTGACCCTAAGGATTCTATCAGGGAACTCCTATAGCTGATAAACATTCAGTAATGTAGTGGGTTACAAGATTAAGTTTTAAAAATCAATAGCCCTCCATATATAAATGGTAAACAGGCTGAGAAAAAATATCAGAGAAACACCATCCTTTTATAATAGCCATAAGTAATATCTCTAACCAAACAAGTGAAAGAACTGTATAATAAGAACTTTAAGTCTTTGAAGAAAGAAACCCAAGAAGGTATCAGAAAATGGAAAAATCTCCCATGCTCTTTTAAGGTAGAATCAACATAATAAAAGTGGCAATCTTACCAAAAGCATTCTACAGATTCAATGCAATCCCCATCAAAATTGCAATACAATTCTTCACAGACCTCAAAGGAACAATACTCAACTTCAAAACTCCCCAGGATAATTAAAACAATCCTATACAAAACAGGAACTTCCAGAGGTATCACCATCCCTGACTTCAAGCTCTACTATAGAGTCATAATCATAAAAAATGGCTTGGTCTTGGCTTAAAACCAGACACATTGACCAATGTAATCAGATTGAAGTCCTTCATATTAATCCACACTGTTATAAACACCTGATTTTTGATGAAGAAGACATCACTGTACAGTGGGAAAAAAAGAAAGATTCTTCAACAAATGGTGCTGGCATAACTGGATGTCAATATATAGAAGATTGTAAATAAATTCATATCTATTCTCATGCACAGAACTGAAGTCCAAATGGATCAACGACCTCAACATAAATCAAGGTACACTGAACTTGATAGAAGAGAAAGTGGGAGATAGCCTTGAATGCATTCATGCTGGAGATCACTTCCTAAACATAACACCAGGAACACAGACACTGGCAGCAACAATCAATAAACGGGACCTCCTGAAACTGAATAGCTTCTGTAAGACTAAGAACATGGTAAGTAAGACAAAACGACAGCCTACAGAATGGGGAAAGAACTTTATCCTAACAATTGTCAACAGTATCTTCCTTTAAGGAACCCAAACCTTTCTTGTGATTACCCTGGCCTCTCCCCGACAATTAGCTGAAGGGGCAATGCCCCCCACTTCTGTCTCTGTAGTGTGGTTCTTTCTTAAGTAACAGGTACAAGAGGCTTCCTCCGAATTCAATTATTCCATCACCTTAACACTTTTGAAAGTATTTTATTCTGTTCCAAAGGAGACAATTCTTACACTCATCCTTTGGACTTAGACTTCTACACTTGCTCCTCTAACACTTAGACTTCTATCCTTGCTCCTTTAATACTTTTATTACTATCTTTATGGTATAACTAAGGAAGGCTTTTATAATTACTTTGATGTTTTTTGAAAATTAAACACTTTGATGTAAGTTCTTTATTCTTCACAAACAAGCATTTTCTACTTTGTAACTATTATAGGTATCTAGTATAATTCATCCAGTATTCTAAGTGGGTCATCATGGCTTGTCTTCAATAGCTGGAACTGCATAGAATTGCAACAGGATTGTGTGTGTGTGTGTGTGTGTGTGTGTGTGTGTGTGTGTGTGCACGCGTGTGCGTGCGTGCACATGCGCTCACGCGCGCGCTTTGTGTAAAATGATTATTAAAGAATGAGAGAGATTGAAGTTAATGAGTGGGAGGAACACAGGAGGAGTTGAAGAGGTAATGAGAATGATGTATATTCAATACTCATATATATAAGTACTGTGTGTGTGAGAGAGTGTGCGTGCGCAGGTGCACATCAATAAATCTAGGCTGTTCTTGTGGGCTCCTCCTCCTGGTCTTGGGTCCAGATCTTGAATTGCCAGGATTTCTTCCAGGGCTATCTGGAGCTGTGTGCTGGCCTGTGCCACTGATCCTCTGTTCCTAGGTGTGGAGAATTCCACTCATTATTACGATTTAATAAGGATCAGGATAAACAATTAAGCAGAATAGATGTTTATGAAGGGAGACATAACTCACAACATAGATAAACACGACGGGTTCCACTGGATCCTAAGCCTTCCAGCATCCACCACCAAAGAGAGCGGCCAGACCCTTTCCCAGCCTTTTCCCCCAGCTCATGTCCAGCCCTATCTCAGCCCCAATGGGCGTGGCCTAAGCCACAGGTGTAGACAAGGTGAATATCTTGCTACAACCCATTGCTGTGGTGGTTCCTGCGTTGGTCTGTTCCATCCACCCCCATGCTCAGGTGCTCAGGATTCAGTCTACAGGCTTCATCCCAGAGACCTGCACCTCTTCTTCCTCTGCCTGCCCTGCTGTCCAGAATCTCCAGGGCACTCTTTCACTATATCAAGGTGTGATTTTCCACCGGGGCTTGGTCTTAAGATGAATTGTGTTTGTGAGTCCCTCATTTGTTGTGGGTGCACAGAAAGGAATGGGAAGGCTGTTGTCATGGAAGCCATGGTCATCCTCCGTTGCTGCGCAAGAGGTCTGAATTCATGCTGCCACAAAATTGCAACTAAAATCTCCTTATATACTACACTTTCAAACACCAAGAGCCCCGGAGCCTCTTGGTCCACAGTGGTTGCTGTTCAGGTCTTAGTGGTGCTGGACACTCGAGATCATGAGACTCAAGCCATACTGGAATGAATGAGGGTGTAACAGTTTGTTCAGTGGTGGTATCCAGTAGGAGGTGGGATAGGTACTGGTTCTCTTGTGACCAGATGTGGGAAACTAAGTTCCCAATTTTAAAGTGAGTTGGATAGATTCTCCTTATTTCCTTGAGGTGGGTGTCAGTGCCCAGGTCAGTATGTTTGATGTTGTAACTGGTTTCTCACATGGAATCAAACAAGAACTTGCCCAGGCAAGCTTAGTTGTTCCTGAAGTTTTCAAAAGATAAATTTTAAAAAAGGTCAATAACAGCCATAACAACGAATTTCTTGTAAGTTTGGAAGAATTTGTGTGGGAGAATGGAATATGAATCTTGTACACTGAGCTTTGCTTGTTTACTAACAGCAAAATAAGATGCTTTTAAACTTTAGAAGATACTATTTTACATTTATGCAATCCCCATTCTATAAAGTAATGATGGCTTAGAGGATTTTGTTAACAGTAGGTAGAATGATAATTTATAATGAAAATTCTTTCTTAACAGAATTTAAGTAGTAAATTACATGTGACTTTTCTTTAAAAGAAATTAAACCACAAAGAATGCAGGAATCATGGCAAATCCCACCATATTAAGGTTTTTGATGATGAGTTTGCTGTTTTTTTCATTTTCTTTTAAAATATGGAGTAGTTTTGAGTGATAAAATTGAGTTTGTAACACGTTAAATTCCATGCAAGGAGAAACACATTATCATATTGCTAAGTAACTATGTTCTTTTCTGCCTCTCTTGACTCCTTTAATTGAAGTTATTCTCTAATGTTTTTCAAATTATGCATATATTTTAGTACCAGATTATGTCCAAGCCAGGTATTTGAGAGCAGAGAAATGAAAGGTGTTCTTCATGGTGCTTAGGAAGGGCTATGGTGATATGCAAATCTTTTTTCTCTTGTGTGGTTTATATAGTTTGAAAAACTTTCAGTGACAGAAGAGGTGATGGCATGTGGATGGAAGCTTTGCTCTGTCTCCTTGGGTTCCCTTGGACCAGCTTCTTTCCTCCTCCCCTTCAGTCTCCTCAGCCACTTACTAAACAATCATACTGAGGCTTAATATTAATTATAATTGTTTGTTCAATGGCTCAAGCACATTACCGACTAGCTTTCACAATTAAATCAACCCATTTCTGTTATTTTATATTTTACCATGAGGCTTGTGGCTTGATAGCTCACATCTTGCTTCCCTGGAGACTGCATGGTGTCTCCCTGATTCCACCTTCTCTCTCTCCATATCTTTGTTTGGATTTCCTGTCTGGATCTATTCTGCCTGACCATTGGCCAAATCAGCTTTATTTATCACCAATAAAAACAAAACATATTTGCAGTGTACAGAAGAACATCTGACACCATCCCCTTTCTACCTAATTAAAAAAGACAGTTTTAATTTTAACATAGTAAGATTATGTACAACAAAACAATCATCAAGCAAATATTACAGTTAAAATATTTACTCTATTTGTATTTGGCAATATTAAAGAAAATACTCTATCATCTATTCTATCTTTGTGAGTCTAAAGTTTTATATCTAATTTATCTTTTATCCTAACTAAGAAAAATGGTAACTACATGTATTCAACTCCATCAAAGACCCCAGAAGGATATTATATTACCTAAATGAACAGTAAGTACATTGTAAACAACTTCCAAAACTCTAGAAATGACAGAGGTATTTGGCTGCCTGAACAGTCACCTAAAGTTCTTTTATAACATTGATACATCTCTCTTCAGCCTATAAGCCTAGAGTCCCTGGCAGATTTCTCAGTGAAACAGTAACTTTGAAGGACTGTCACACCTATTTTAGCAAAGTACACCAGTCACGTCTTTCTGTGTCCTGCAGAATGTCTGGCAGACTCTTTCACGAAACAAGAAACCTGAAGGACTGTCCCACCTTTTTTGGCAAGTCCAGCAGTCATCTTCCTGTGGGTTCTGCATGTCTAGTTTATGTAGTTTAAGCAGTACAGGTAAGTGCAGATTCTTGACCAAATGGCTAGCCTTGTCATGTTGAAAGTGAATTCCATCAGGAGCCTCTTTGTCATCCTCATGAAACAGATTGGTGATATTAGGAGTGGATATGTCTCACTGTAAAGACAAGTCTAAGTTCTTAAAACATTTTAAATGCTGTATTTAGTAGGTCTTTAAAGTGTTTGAAGATTACCTATCCATTTGAAATATATCTCTGTATCTAGGAAAACTAACATGACTATAAGTTTGACTAGTATAAATGACTATTAATTTGTATTTCTTAACTATAAATTGCATTTTTAAATGAGTGGCATGCCCATAATACCTTAACCAAAAATATAAATATGCATATAACAAAACTGACTTTAAATTTGTATCAATAAACCAAAAATCTGTACCAATGTAAACTATTCATTTCTGTATCATATCCCCACTTTTTCTTTAAAAAGAGATTGACTGTGACCATTAACCATTTATAATCAACCCCCTTTAAATGAAAACATACATTTATAAACAATATTTGGAAATTTGGATGTAGTTTTCTAGACTGATTTCTTTTGATTGGTGGTGCTGATAATCTTACACAGATCATAAAAAAATATAATTATATTAAAGTCCTGACTAGGGTATCCTGTGTGGTTGGTTCATCTCAGCCAGCAGTCCTGAAGTTGTCATGGATGTTGAATCACATGGACCATCATTTTCAGAGGGTCTTGTTTGATCAAACCATATTAGCCCGGAAGAAACCCACAATTTCTCATCTTTTGTGGAAATAAAAGCGGAACTTCTTTTCCAAAGCAACATATTCTTAGTCCCAAATTTTGAAGTCAAGATTCCTTTATGTTGGTTTAGCCCACACAATCAAATGTTTCTCTGCAGTTATCTCATTAATAGTCAAAGAATAAAAAGAAAACACCATAATATACATAACCCAGACTTTCTGTTTTTTCCATATTTACATGGCCCATTATCATTCTTTTGCTCTGTTTGTCCTTGGTTCCGTCTTATATCCTCTCTATCCCAAGCCCATGCACATTTATCAATCACATTGTGACCCATTTAGAGGCATTCATTCATTCATTCATTCATTCATTCATTCATTTTGTCCAAAACTGTTCTTATTGTGTATCTGTAGTCCTTTTCTGTCCAGGGGAACTTTTTAAAAATGTTAAGTGGGTGTGGGTAGGACTAAAGCAATGGTTTGACTGCTGGCTCTACCTCATTTGGCTTTCCATCATGGTGGGGCTATGTTTACCACCAGCTTTGGGAGCCATGCTCACCACCCCAGCTCTGGTCTCTGCTGCCATCAAGCAGCTTGTACCACACTGTCCACAACCTTTTTTGGTCATATGAGTAAAAGCTTAATCCACCACCAGCATATTGCAAGGCATGGAATGCCTCAACTTCTCTGCACTGTGACCTGAATGAGATGTGAGACCAAGAAGCCCACTGTGGCTATGTTTTTGTGCACTCAAACCCCTTTTTAAAGTTTTTTTTTTAGGTCTTATGTGATCCATGACAAATGTTGGGTGCTATATGTAAATGGGGGTTTCTCTCCTGCCTGCCAGGATATTAATTATCATTGTTTGGCCAATGGCTCAGACATATTACTAACTAGATTTCACAATTAAATTAATCCCTTTCTATTATTCTATATTTTACCATGAGACTCATGGATTATTACCTCACATCTTGCTTCCTTGGCGACTACATGGCATCTCCCTGACTCCGTCTTCTTTCTTTCAGTATTTTTGTTTGGATTTCTTGCCTGGCTCTATTCTGCCATATTTTCAAATCTTCTATAATACAGAATATTGAGACATTCATAATAATATGAGAAAATGTTTTGACGTTGTTGTCAATCAAATATTTAAAGCTGTTCGGGTTACATGGCAAGTGTTTTCTATTGTAAACACATCCCTTCATGACAGTCCATTGGAAGGTTTCCAGGTTAACTAAAGAACATCTCCCTCTCATCATCATTAAGTGATCACATCAGCATTGCTATATACATAATAGCATTTCATTTGTTCCTTACAGTGGAGCTAAGACTGGAACCCTGATTAGGAGGTCCGTTTCTCAGTTCACAGAAGCTTTTACTTAACTATCTATTATCTGAGATTATTGATGAGAGTTATAGATTTTCCAGCTTTATTTTCTCACCATGTGAGGATTGTTTTAACTGTCTGAGTAAAGAATCTCACTTATAGTCTCACTTAGTGTTAATGGAGTGATTACAAAGTTGACAATTATTTTGTATAGCTATCTGCTTGTTACCATAACCTGAAAACTTCTCATAAAGAGGTTGTAATTTGTTGGTTGTCTCTGAGCTTATTCTCTTCCTTCCTTAAATGTTTTATTTTGACTGATTGGTTTTTTTGCTATGCTTGCTCATGCAATTTTATACACAGTGATTTCTTCTGTTTTGTCTGCATTTCAAAGAGATGAAATAGGGTGTTTAAGAATTAACTTTCCTAAAAGAGAATCATACCCCATAAACCAATGAGCCATTGTAAGACTTAACTTTCCAAACTGAGTGTGAAACATTAAAACACAAAAAGAGTTCATATTACATATACTATCCTATCCACTCTCCCATCAAACTCTATTTTCCCATACATCAAAGAATCTTTAAACTTTATTTACTTATTGATGTTATAAAATTTATTCAAAATATTATCTCTCTCATGTCCTAAATAAACCATTGGAAATTTATTACAAACATCCATTTTGTAAAGTCATGAATTTCTTGATGATATGGATGCATTCTTAGATGTTCATTTGTCATTTCCAAATTTCCAAACATCACGAAGTGTGCTTGCTTATACACAGACAGTGAAGATTAAAAGATTAACTACCCCTGTGTACATATGAGGTTGTTGTCTGGAAATCTGATGCACCATTTGACAATAAACCTTTAAAATTTCTATTAGTATTCTCCTGGCCCCCTTTACCCTGTGTGTGTGTGTGTGTGTGTGTGTGTGTGTGTGTAAATGTGTGTTTCTCTCTACCATTGACTACATCCCATAAATGTTTCAGTCAGTAGAAGAATTGCACTCCAAGACAAAATTAAAAGCTATAGTGTGGGGAATATATAAACTAGTAATGTAGTCAAATATAATGCATTGAACATTGTTGTATATTCCATAATTTTATAACATTGGAATCTTATAAAATGTGTTTCACTAAGAGTGTTCAACATTTTATAGTCTTATAAAGTCACCATATAACAACAATGTCACATGCAATTGGAGGTGAATTACATCTAATTGGCTGAAAGGGCATGAGAAACTGAAGAGATGGTGCTATAATATTCCTCTATTAATCCTAAACAGAATGTCAACAGTACACAAACTCAATCTCAGGCCTCTGTCAAGTAGTTACAACTGTGCTGATGAAGATGGCAATTGTTGTACTTGGAGGATCATTCTACAATACTGGAAAATCTCTAAGCTTGGGCATTATATAGAACTCTGCTATAACCCAGTTGATATGTTATGCAATACACTGTACTAACTCAATGATTTATATCTTAGTTTTATGCAATGTGCAACAAACTGTCACTAACTCAGTGTATAAACAACACAAATTCAATAAGGTCCAATTTCTATGATTTAGAAATGTGTTGAAGACATCACTTGGTTTTCTATTTAGATCCCTTAAGCTGAGTGGTTTTGCTTCTGGGACACTGACTATCAAAGTTCTATGTCTACCCTTCAAAGGGTGTCAGTAAAATGTTTTTGTGGCCACAAGCTTCATGCAAACTTTTTTCTTCAGTCATCAATACAAAATAAAAAAAAGGCATCTGTTAGGACTATCTGCTAGTGAGGTGTGAGTTATAAAGTTATATAATTATGATAACATCTTATGTCATTTGCCACATTTTATTGGATAGATACAAATCAGAGGTTGATCACTTACCAGGAGATAATTTTTAAAAGGGGAATTTAACTGGGAGACAGAGAGAGCAAGAGCTATCTTAAAGTCTACCTGTCACAAAATGGGTCAAACAATTCTCAAAATCTAAAAGAATATCTTGAACTGAACTAGGTATATAAAAATATAAAAACAAGTGTAATCACCTACAGTAGCTCTTAGATGAAATTCAGGACCAAATGCTTTGTAGCAGAGAAAGGAAAAAGAAACTTTAAATAAAGGCTATGAGGTTAAGAAACCAGAAGACAATAAGAGAAAAGCCAATTCAGCAAGAGAAAAGAAAGGAAATCAATGAAAGCTCAACAGAAAAATAGAATAAAATAAGTGAACCTGAAAGCTGACTCTTTGGAAAAATCCCTGAAGATGAAAATGCAATGGAATTCCACAAAGAGCAAGGGACACATACAGTCTTAAGTGGAGCAAGTTATATCGCTATGGAAGTGTCTTCAAAAACATAAAAGAGAATATTGCAGATATTTTCCTAGAAGAAACAGAGACATTCCTTAATACTATAGATGCTCATTCTGAATGATGTCCATGTTTATTAAATGCTTATCTAGTGGTGGATGGTTTCACTCTTGGACACTGAAAAATTCAAAACCACAGTAAAAAACCATAGTAAAAAATAAAATAAAGTTACACACCAACATTTATTATGAAGTTAGGCACAAATCCCTAATATAAATTCCAATTTTTATGACTCTTTCCCTTTCCCTTCCCCTTCCTTCTCTCTGACAGAGACATGTTCCGTCAAAAAACAGTATTTATTCTCAGAAATCAACTGTGCCTATGTATATACATGTTTTTGTGTGTTTTTCAGGGTCAAATCTAGAGTTTATTCATGCTTAGTGTAAGTTATAACGCTTAGGAAGACTCCCAGCTCCTACGACTTGTATAATAATGATTAATAATGATACAACTATCAATCAGTGGTAGCTTAAGAAGGATTTTCCTGCCTGAGTTATTTAGAACACCCCTTTATCTTTTCTTCTTCCTCTCTTCTGTATAGAATGCTTTCCCTAAAACTTGGGGCTTTCCCTGATGCCTTCAACAGTTTGGGCTTCATCACTGTTTCTATAAAGCTTTGCGTTTGTGGACATTGGGTCTGACAGCCATACCATATTACATGGCATGGCTGTTTTTTCTCTCCCTTCTGTTTCCCTCTGGGCAACACCCAAGGTTTTACAGCTTATCTGCCTTGCAGTTTTTCTTTTAAACTCTCACAAAATTGCCCTTGTGGTTCCATTTGAGCACACTTTAAATTCCTTTACTAATGAAGCTAAGAATCCCAAGATGGGACCCCAACTTTCTCTGTAGTATGTACATCCCAATGAATTTCTATACGGTTAGAAAGGCTGTTCTGAGTCTGTGGAGATTCACTTTGGATTTCACTGTCAGCTGTGTTTTTATCCACCTGTGAAGTATTTCTTTAAACTAATGAGAAGTGGACTTGCCAGGATCTGTCGTGAAACCGCCTCCCAGAAATGCGAGGATGTGTGGACTATCTCACAACCAGTTGGAAGCTCTCATTGCATTTGCAGAGCTTGGTTTTGTTTTCGCTGCTTGACCTTCTCCAGAGTCCTCTTTGCACATGAGGTCAGAATTAATGAGATAGTGTCCACCCCCTAGCAGGAGTTCCCAAGAGAAACCTGATTAATACACTAATAATATTTGAGTTTATACTTTATTAAAAATCAATCAATTTGATCTACACTAACCCTTGAACACATCAAATGATACAAAAAAATATCCAGTGGAATTCAAAATACAGAACTTTAAAATATAAAATAATTTCTGGAAATCAGTACGGCAATTCCTCAGGAAAATGAGTATCAGTCCACCTCAAGATCCAGCAATTCCACTCTTAGGCATATACCCAAAAGATGTACATTCATACAACAAAGACATCTGTTCAACTATGTTCATACCAGCATTATTTGTAATAGCCAGAACCTGGAAGCAACCTAGAGACCCCTCAACTAAAGAATGGATAAAGAAAATGTGGGGCATTTACACAATGTAATACTATTCAGCAGAAAAAACAAACAAACAAAACAAAACAAAACAATGGAATCTTAAAATTCACAGGCAAATGGATGGAACTGGAAGAAACCATCCTGAATGAGGTAACTCAGTCACAAAAAGACAAACATGGTATGTACTCACTCATATATGGATTTTAGACATAGAGCAAAGGTTTATCAGCCTACAATCCACACCACCAGAGAAGCTAGGAAACAAGGAGGACCCTAAGAGAGACATACATGGTCCTCTGTGTTATGGGAAAGTTTTTCCCTGCCGGCTGCCTGACCCACTCTTTGTTCCTCCCTGCAGGCCGCCCGGTCCCGCCGCCACGTGAGCCCCAAATAACACTCAGAGACTCTGTATTTGATACAATCTTGTTAGCCAGTTACCATTATTGTTTATGGGCCAGCTCTGTCTTAATTATTAACCCATTTCTACTATTCTAAGTATTTCCACGTGGCTTATCTTATTGGAGAGCCGCCGCCGGCATCTTCTTTCTCCCCCATCTACATCTTGACCCCTCCCTACTACTTTCTCTTTCCTCCTTGTCTCCTAGCCCCGCCTATCTTGCTTTCTCATTGGCCACAGTGCTTTATTAATTAACCGGTATGAGAAACATATTTACAGAATAACATCTCCCATCATCTCCTCTTTTCTGTCTAAAATAAAAGGAAGGTTTTTAACCTTAACATAGCAAAATATATCATACCCAGGTGCCGTGAAAATCCTGACCCCGCTTCTGACACCACCTCTGGAGAAGGGGAAAGGGACAAGATCTCCTGAGCAAATTGGGAGCATGGGGGAGAGGAGAGGGAGTTAGGAGAAAGAGAATAGGAAAAGAGGAGGAGAGAGGAGGACATGAGGGAACAGGAAGATTGAGTCAGGGACTAATAGATGAGAGCAAGAAAAGAGATACCATAATAGAGGGAGCTATTATAGGTTTAAAGAGAAATCTGGCACTAGGGGAATTTTCAGAGGTCTACAAGGATGACCTCAACTAACAATCTAAGCAGTGGTGCAGAGGCCACCTTAATTGCCCTTCCCTCATAATGAGATTGATATTTTATACGCTATCCTTGAATATTCGTCCAGTAGCTGATGGAAACAGAAGCAGAGAACCACAGCTAAACACTGAGCTAAACTCCTGGGGTCCAGTTGTAGAGAGGGAGGACTGATGAGCAAAGGGGTCAAGAACAGACTGAAGAAACCCACACAAACAGCTGACCTGCACAAGGGGGAGCTTATGAACTCCAGACTGACAGCTAGGAAACTACCATAGGACTGACCCAGATCCCATGAATGTGGGTCTCAGTCAGGAGGCCTGAGCAGTCTATGGGATCTTTGACAGTGGAACCAGTGCAGGAACAGACTTCGGGAGCCCATCCCCGATGGAGGGATATTCCCTTAGCCCAGAGACAGGGCGAGGGCCTAGGCCCTACTCCAAATGACTTGACAGATTTTGATGGTCCTTTCTGGAAGGCCTGGGGAATGAGATGGGGGGGGGTGATGGGAGAATGGGAGGGAGAGGGAACTGGGATCCATATGTAAAATAAGAAAAAAATATTTAAAAAATAATGAAGTCTTTAAAGAAAGAAAGAAAAAACAACATAAACAAAAACAGAAGACAAGGGGGGAGCTCATGAACTCGCAACTGATAGCTGGGAAACCAACATAGGACTAACCCAGATCCCCTGAATGTGGGTGTTAGTTAGGAGGCTTAGGCAGTCCATGGGGCCTCTGGTAGTGGATCTATTTGTCCTTAGTATATGAATGGACTTTGGGAGCCCATTCCACATAGAGGGATACTCTCTCAGCCTAGACACACGGGGGAGGGCCTAGGCTCTACTCCAAATGATATGATAGAGTTTGAAGATCTCCCATGGAAGGCCTTATCTTCCTTGGGGAGCAGAAAAGGGATGGGATGGGGCTTGGGGGTGCATGGGAGGTTGGGAGGGAAAGGGAACTAGGATTGACATGTAAAACAATCTTGTTTCTAATATAAATTTAAAAAGGGAAAATAATATTTAATCTCATAATCTACAGAATCTCAATCTTATAACACGTTTAATGATAAAATGCTGTATATTTCCCTACTATTAGAACAATGCAAGAATGTCCATTATTATTAACTTTATTGAACATCGTGCTTGTGGAGCAGAAAATCACAAATAAGGATCGGCAGACAGGTATACTCAAAGGAAAAAGTAATATCTCTCTTCTCACAAAATAATACTTTTAATGATGCAAATAAATCTACAAAAGTCTTTACCTAAAACTAATTAGTGAGTTCATGAAGGATCAATTGAGAAAATATTATATACTGGCAATAAATGACTTGAAACAAAAAGTTTAAGTATTATTTCACAAACTAAAACATTCACACATTAATCTAAGAAAACATATACAGGAGCTATTTCCTTGAAATATATAAAATACTGTCTTAAAAAGTCTTGACTATGCTGAAGAGAGACATGGTCTGGAAGATTTAGCATGATGAATGTTAATGATCTCCAAATTGACCTACAGATTTAATGCAATTATTGTAATGTAGGAGCTTGTTGCAACAGTATGAGCTCATTCTGAAATTTATATGAAAAGATGAAAAAATATAATGGAAAAAGAAGTGCAAACAAGATTGGAGTAGAAGGAATCACACTTTCAGATTTAAGACCTAGGCTATGCTGCAGTAATCAAGACTGTGGATTTGGTACAGACAAAGATCAATGAAACAAAATCAAGTGTCCAGAAATAGACCTCCAAAAATATGGCTCATTGATTTTTGGCAAAGGTGAAAAGGCAATTAAATGGACAAATGGTAGTCTTTTCACCAAATATTTTGAAACCATTGAGAATTCATGTATAAAAACTACTGACTTTGATCTCAACCTTGTACTTAAAAAAAAACTAACTGAAAGAGAATCATATATCTGAATGTAAAACATAAAATTAAATTAAAGATAAATGCAATTTAAATTAAAGAAATTCTCAGATAAAGAAGACTGCTAGAATTTGCTCAAACATACCCACCTTAGATAAATGTTGAAAGATGTTTTTAGGCTGAAAGAAAGTAACATCAAATTTTATCTCAATTCCATATGAACTAAAAAAAAACTCATATAAACTAGTGGGTTGAAATAAAAAAAAAACAATGGAAAGAGAGGCACCATGATAAAATTGGAATAAATTAGTAAAAATAAAAGGACCATTGACTACATTAATATCAGACCAAATAACCAGTAAGACAAATTGCAAATTTAGACCAGTTATGAAAGATCTGAAAGAAAACTTTTAAAATGGCATTTAAAATAATCTTTAAAAAAATTTTTTTAAAAAAACAATTTTTTAAAAAACAATTTTTAAGATAAAAATTAATAAAGAAGAAATGCAGGGCTCATTTAGTTAGGTTACAAAGCATTGCTGAAAATAACTGAAACATAAGAAATGAATATGGACCAGTATGCTCAATATTCTTCAACTGACAATGTCCTCCAAATTGCTCAGAACATGTAACACTATCCTTGTAAATGGCCCTCTTCCCCGAGTCCAATTCCTTATAAAGGCTCATCCTAATATCATGTAGGAATTCACAGGTTTTAGATGAAAAAAAATCTTAAAAAGGAAGAAAATTTTAGAAGACTTGTTACAAATTCCATTTAAAGAGCAGACGGTTCAGAGAGTGTTAGTGACATAGAAACAGCCATGAGGACTGATGGCCCACAGATTAAAACTCTTATTTTAGTCAATTGACACTTGACCAAGGTCTCAGATGCCTATAGCAGCTCTTTATAATTCCTTAAAATTAGGAAGCCATAGGTGCCCCACGTGGAGTGAGTGGATGAACAAACTCTTGAACAGCTGCACAATGGGATGCAATAAAGAAGAAATGTGACCAGCTCTGTGAACTACTCAGTCCATTAGGTAATACCAGAGATGTCTTAGTGAGCAAAAATACACAGTATTAAAGATCGCATACTGAATGCTTATGTTAATGTGACCTTTACATCAGAAGACAAAGTGACAGGGATGGATTAGTCACAACTATGGTTTAGGAGAAGGCAAGGGTGTGAATGCAAAGTGACCAAAGGTAGTACAGTAGTTCCTTTGTGATGATGGAAATATTTTATGAAATAATGGTGGTGATGAGCTTATTCATGCATCAAATAGCCTAGATTTTTGCATCAATCAAAGTAAATTTTAACTGGATATTTTTTGGTGGGGGTACTTTAGATAGTGTCTTGTTACACAGCAGAGGTTGTCTTCAAACTCAGTACAGCCATTGCTGACCTGGGAATCATGGTCCTTCTACCTTATCTTCTGGATCTCTGTGAATAAAAGTATAAGCTACCATGTTAGGTAAGTTTAGTGAATTTAAGTTAAAACTAAAATGGTAATTTGAAGTTACTTGCTGCCTCAAAGGGTGTACAAAACAAACTTAGAAACAAATCAGCAGCCTTCAATTATTAGCATATAGACACACATAGCAAGGTAACAAAACTAGTTAACATAAAAAAGCATTTGTACATTATGAACAGTTTGTTATGAGATGATGATGATGATATGTGTGGGACAATTTTGTTAATTTTAAAATGCCATATTTATTTTTCTCTAAATCTAATAAGTCAATAGTTGAAACATAGCTATAGAAAAATTAGTGGAAAATACTAAATGCATCATTACATATCTTCATGGCACAATTTCAAAAGTATGTAGAACTAGGTACACATAATCAACCTCTATTGTTAGGGTCATGTGTAAAGGCAAAGTCAGTGTCATTGCTTGATATTCTAGGAGTAAATTGGTAACAGAATGAATAAAAGGAAGACGTGAGCTTTCAGTTTCTTATAAAATTGTGGGAAATATTCTATTGATAATAAAAAGTTCTATTTGCTTTGGTGTCACACCCCTTTAATCTCAGCACTCGGGGGGCAGAGACAGGCTGATCTCTATGAGTTTGAGGACAGCTTGGTCTACAGAGCTAGTTCTAAGATAGGCTCCAAAGCAATACAGAGAAACCTTGTCTCAGTAAAACCAAAAATAAATAAATAAATAAATAAATAAATAAATAAATAAATAAATAAATAGCTTTCATATTAAACATATGCTTTTGAAATAAGGAATTGTATACATAAGTAAATAAAAGTCCTATCAGTCACTCCCACTCTCAATACAGGCTCAGAGTAGATTCAGACCAGAAATCCAGATAGGTCTCTCAGATCAGCTTTTCTGCCTTCTTATCAGTCACCTTATCTACCAAGTGCCTGGAACCAACAGAGTGCAGAGTCTGACCCAGAATCACAGAGATATGTACAAACTTCTGATGATTGGAAGAAGGATTTTCTAAGCCTACAGAACTTTTATACTAGGTTAGAAGTTGCACTTCTGTCTAAAACCCAATCTTTGTAAAAAAAGTCATGGAGAATCTATGGATATGTGGGAGTAACTCAGCATAATAAAGGACCCATGGACAGCATCATGCTGATGAAGAAAAACTCAGAAAATCATAAACTAGAGTAGGATGTCCAATCTTAATCAGTGTAGTCCTTGATGTCATACCTGGGGGATTAAGCTAAGTGAAGGGGATGAAAGGAATACAAATAGGAAAAGAAGTCAAATTTTCCTATTTTCAGAGTATATAATTCTCAATATAAATGTCCCAAAGGCTCCACCAGAAAATTCCCACAGCTGACAAACACTTTCAACCAGGTACCAGAGCATAAAATTAACATACAAAGATCAGTAGCATCCCTATATACAAATGACAAACATATCAAGTAATAATGCCTTTCACAGTAGTCTCAAAAATATCTTGGAATAATCATAAGGGAGTGAAAGACTTTTATAATAAAAACCTTAAAACACTAAATAAAGGTATTGAACAAGATACCAGAAGATTGAAAAACCTTTTAATGCTTGTAGATTAAAAAGATTAAAATTATGAAAATAGTTATCCTATCAATTTTGGGAGCCCATTCCACATAGAGGGATACTCCCTCAGCTTAGACATATGGGGGATGGCCTGCTCACTGCTCCAAATGATATGACAGACTTTGAAGACTCCCCATGGAAGGCCTCACCCTCCCTGGGGAGCAGAAAGAGGGTTGGTGGGGGGAAGAGAGGAGGGCAGGAGGGTGCAGAAACTGAGATTGATATATAAAACAAGCTTGTTTCTAATTTAAATTATATATGGATTGATATGTAAAACAAGCTTGTTTCTAATTTAAATTATATATATATGAAAATAGTTATCCTATCAAAAGCAATCTACAAATTCAGTGCAATCCCCATTAAAATTCTAAAACAATTTTTTTTCACAGAAATTGAAATAATGTTCTTAAAGCTAATTGGGAAGCAAACAAAAAAGATATCCAAAACTTCTCTGAAAATCAAAGAATTGCCAAAGGTATCACCATCCCTGATTCTGAGTTATACCACAGAGCTATAGTAATAGAAACAGCATGGTACTGACATGAAACAGCAGCATTTGACATAGAACCTATGAACACCCAATTTTGACAAAGAAGACAATACTACACATTGGGGATAAGAGAATATTTTCAACAAATGATACTGGTCAAATTGGATAGGGACAAGTAGAAGAACAAAGTAGTCTCATATCTATCATCTATAGATACTCAGATCAAGGACCTTAACATAAGAACTGATACCCTTAACTTGATAGAGAAGAAAGTAGTGAATGTGTTTTATCTGTAGGAATAAGAATGGGATTTCCCCTTAGAACCATGGTAGCCTAGGTGTGATGGTTTGAAAGAAAATAGGTCTTAATGGGAGCAGCACTATTAGGAGATATAGCCTTGTTGGAGTAGGTGTGGTCTTGTTGGAAGAACTGTGTCACTGTGAAGGCAGCCTTTGCAGTCTCGTATATGCTTCAGATACTGTCCAGAGTCTCAGACCATTTCCTATTGCCTGCAAGATGTAGGACTCTCAGCTACTTCTCCAGCACCATGTCTGTCTGTGTGCCACCAGAATGATCCACCAGAATGATAATGGACTAAACCTCTGAAACTATAAACAAGCCACCCCAATTAAATGTTTTCCTTTCTAAGAATTGCTGTGGTCATGGTGTCTCTTCATAGCAACAGAAACCCTAAGACACCAAGCATTAGAAAAAAAATTGACAAATGGGACTATTTGAAACCAAAATGCCTGTCTACAGCAGAGAAAACCACCATTCAAGTGAGGAAACAGCCTCATACTGGAAACATATCTTTACAGCTGACAAATATGGCACATGGTCAGTACTTTGACTGTACAAAAACTAAAAGACTAAATGTAATGGAAAAAACTTGACCACATTTAAAACACAAGCAAGCAAGCAAACAACAGCAACAGAACAAGACATGAATCTAAACAGAGTTCTCAAAAGATGAAATTCAGATGGCTGAGAAACATTTTTCTAAAAAATAAATTTCAATATATTTAGCCATCAGGGAAGTGCAAATTAAAATTACTTTGAGATTTTCACTTTACTCCAACCAGATGAAAATTAACACAGAGATCATCAACTGGTGAACATGTAAATATTAAAAGCTGATAAGATGCTTATTCCTAAATGGGACATACATTATGCATGGTTCAGGAGCTTAGAGAAAGATGGATGAAAAAAAGTGTAAGAGCCAGAGGTTGTAGATAAGTCTGTACTGTTTCAGTACACAATAGGGCGGATAGCACAGATAAACTGTCTGTTCTTGAAAAGCTTCTGTTATTTGTATCTTTTCTCTTGATTTGTAGGGACTCAGTGAAATTTAAAGCAAACAAAAATAATTTGTTCACTACTTTATTTGACTTTAATGTTGCAATATATGATTTAGAGTTGTTGCAGTAGAAGATGAATGGATTCTGCTTTATTATGAAGTTGGTGGAGGTGGTGAGACAGCTTGAGATAGCCTACCACCAAGCGCAATGATCTGTCTGTTTTCTAACTCTCACAGGGTGGTAGATGAACACTGAATCCTGAGAAATTGTCCTCACATCCACACACATAGCTTACACACACTACATAAGTAAATAATAATTACGTTGATGAAGAGGTTTAAAGGAAATGCTATCAAGGAACATAAAATTAAATTAGTATAAGAAATTTGGATATTCTTGATGACTTTGTTACATTTATATTAATGGGCCTAAGACATAAGAATTGAGCTATATTTCAACTTAGAAGTTTTTATTTATACAATGACTTTCATTTTTAGATGACCCAGTATTTATTTTCCTTTGTTGTGATTTTTCATAAGAGCTGCATTATTGAGATTTTGGTTTAGAAAAATTTTCTAATGTAGATTTTTATTGAAGTCCATTGTTATTCTTGGGGGCTGAAGAGATGGTTGAACAGTTAACAGCACTCAGAATAAAGGTAATATCACTGAAATAGGTATAAGAATGCTATCTTTGTTGTGTATTAGTCAGTTTTTTTTTAGCCAGGCTCACATAATACAGCTCAAGCAGTCCTAGAACTCATAACAACCATATTTCAACTTTTCAAGTGCTGAGATTGTAGGTATAAGCCAACCTGCATGGCTTTCTGCTAGTTTTATAGTTAAAAAGTGAAATTCAGTTGTTCTAGTCTTCATTGATATGATTATTCTTAAAGCTGTTGCTTTTCTTTTTATGATTTTTTATTTAAATTAGAAACCATCTTGTTTCACATGTCAATCCCAGTTCCCTTTCCCTCCTCTCCTCCCTTGCCCCCCCCTCCACTGACCCCTTATCCCACCCCTTTCTACTCCTCAGGAAGGGTGAGGACTTCCATGGAGGATCTTCAAAGGCTGTCACATCCTTTGGAGGAGGGCCTAGGCCCTCCCCCAAGTGTCTAGGCTGAGAGAGTATCCCTTTATGTGGAATGGGCTCCCAAAGACCATTTGTACACTAGGGATAAACATTGATGCACTACCACAGTCCCCGTAGACTGCCCAGTCCTAACGGACACCCACATTCATGGGCTCTGGTTCCTATGCTGGATTCCCAGCTGTGAGTCTGGGGTCCATGAGCTCCTCCTTGTTCAGGTCAAAACTGTTGTTTTTCTATGTTTAAGGTCTTATTGTGCTCATAGCTGAACCTGCTTTCATTATACTTACAAGACTGTTAGAGAAAATTGACTAAATATTCTTAAATGTGAATAAGAAACCTAGCTTATGAGTGAGATTTGAATTGGAAAGTTTGAGAAGTTATTTTATTTTATTTATTTTTTATTTTTTTTGGTGGTGGTGACATTTGCAATGTCACCCAGAGGAAGTATACATTTGATGAGAATTGGAAGAGAATTTAAAATAGGAAAGCTATGATCAAAGGTTTTGTTGCCAAACAGTGGTATCACTTGAACATGAAGGAGAATCTGAAAGTGTGAAACAGATTAGGCATTTTCAATCACAGACTGAGAACATCCTATCCTTTCCACTATCAGCGAGGATCACTGCAGGACCTGAGTCACAGTACAAGAAGCACAATTTCTCATCTATTTTCAAAGCAGCATTCGGTGCTATCATGTGAGAGACCCGCTAGTCTAGTGGAGTGAACCAAAAAGACATGGAGGTGGCTTACACCAGGGAAGTGGAGGAAAATATAATTGATGTGAGCTATTTCAGTGATTGGGTGACTCCTTGTATTATTTATTGAAATGGGGCAAAGGACTGGAAGAAGGTAATATATGGAATATAAGGAAGTCTTCAGACCTTCAGACACAATGTAAGCTACGCAATTGAATACATATAGCCTGAACATAAAGAATGTTTGGGAATGGGATTTTAAGTCTGTGAATCACTTGTTTTGTGAGTTTTACATCAAATATACTCATTATCTATATGAATAAATATTAAAACAAAATTTAATGAGAAATATTCCTATAAATATTCTGATGCCAAAATTGTATTGCATATCCAATGAAACAGCAGATTTATTTAAAGATGATACAACAGTGTGACATTTTTATAATAATTAAATGAAAAAATCCACAAACATACATAATACAATGTACTTAGATTCACATTTACTCAAACAGGTACACTGCAGAAAGAAGGCAATGGGAGAGGGAGAAGATAAGAGAGAAAAACACAGGTCAAAAACCTGTAGAGGGTTGAAATGTGTGCAGAGAGTAGGAGTTTAGAGGGTTTTTTCCTATTTGTGTGTAGTAGTGAATGCCAAGAATCCCAGCATGTGGAAGATAGAGGAATGAGGATTATCAGAAGTTGAAGACTACCATAAGCTATATGCTGAGATCCTGGCCACTATGAACTATAGAGTAAAACTCTGTTACAAAGAAAACCAGTGCACACGTGTGCGCGTGCGTGAGCACACACACACACACACACACACACACACACACGCACGCACTTATTTATCACTGATAATGTTACTCTTATAATGGACTATGGAAACAATAAATTTAAACACTACAGTGGTGTTGTGGAATATTTGTTTACATTGTGTGAAGATGTGACACTGTGGTTGGTTTAATAAAGAGCTGACTGGCCAAACTCTAGGCAGCAGAAAACAGGCAGCACTTTTGGGCAAAGAGGAGAACTTGGGGTGAATTTAGGGGCATGAGAGACACCAGCGAGACACTGAAGAAGTCAGACATACTGTACAAAGGAGAGGCAACCGAGTCATGTGGTAGAATGTAGATTAACATTAACAGGTTAATTTATAAGAACTGGTTGGGAAAAAGCCTAAGCTAAGGCCAAGCTTTATACGTCTCCATGATGTTATTTGTTAGCTGGTGGCCCAATGGTAAGTCCAGCTGCACAACATGAAAGTGGATGCATTAGGATGACAGACGGGGACTGGAGCGAAGAGGGTCTGGAAAGCTTTGTCCATGCATTAAAGCCCTGATTATTTTTTCCTGCTTGTTATGTATGCTGTGTTCAAGCTGACGGCAAGACAAATATTACCTGAGTAAACAGATTTTGTCTTTCTTGCATTTTGCGCTTGGGTCAGATGAGATCACACAGAAAGTGTTCACACATAGGGCAAGCACCTTGAGATTTTTTTCACTGTGTTTTGCTTAGTGCTATGCCTTTGTCCAGTCAGGTAAATGCTAGCTAAAAATTTGTAGAGAACATACTTTTCTATTTATGACAATTTTGTTAAAAGATACTGTCTGTTTTGATCCATACATGCATTCCAGTAAGTATCAGAGGTTCTTCAGAAGTTAAGACATGGGTATACAGTGTGTATAGACAATGTAAGCCGTGCTACTAGTTTCTTTCCTTTTCTGTACGGCAATCCATAAGCTTACTGCCTTAGAAATATATGTATATATATTAAAAAAAGCCTTAAAACGAGGCTGAGTGACATAGAATATTTGACAGTAAATTTGTCTAAATGATCAAGATCCTTTATCTCAATAGCCATGCTACATTATCCCAGTCATAGCTTGTGTTACAGAGATAGAAAAAATAAATATATGCAGATATGTAGATATGTATGTGTAAACACACCATATTATCCACTCTCCTTTTTAATTTGCCTATATACATTTTCATGGTATCTGTTTGCCACTTATAATCTGAAGAAAATAGTTTTCAATATAAAACAAACAAACAAACAGAAATTCCACATTGTTTCTAAGTGATAAATATAAGACCCGGTCTAGATTAGGTAACTTGAGGACAAACAAGAAAATAAAGGAAGAAGAAAAACAGATTCAGTATTTGGAATTGAGCCTAAAATGCAATTGTTACATGCAAGTGTTTTCAGAAATGCAGCCAGGGAGGATGAACAGGCAAGATAACCTGGAGAATGGAGAGCCCTGCAGGCAGAAGTCCCTAAATGAATCCAGCTCAATGGTCAGAGAACTGACATGCTTGCTGGAATTGATCAGATGGTTCTTTGACTAGAAATAGGAAAAGAAATCAGGTTTGAGTGGCTTAATGAGAAAATAGTTGATAAGGAAATGGAAGTCTTCAATATAAGCAATGGATAAGTTTGATACTTGTTAGATAGTTTTATTTCTTCTTTTGTAAATGTTCTATTTTTCTCTTTTCATTTTTCAGGTTATATTGGTATAATGGGCTATATATTAAGGGTTTGGTTTTTAAAGCCATGCCTATTAGAAGGCAGCTGTATAACCAATGCCTCAGCAGTACCTATTTATTACAGGTTGTTTGGGGGCATATCCTACTTACTGTTGTTGGTATAATATTGGCATCATCTGGAATTCTCCCAATTATATAGCACACCACCATTTGTAACTTAGTTGTGCTGACCTTACATATTAATCTAATGAGTAAATATGCACTTATTGCTTTCATTGTGTACTCATGATTTATTTAATAAGAACTGGCACTGACAGGACTCATGAGATGGCTTAGCAGCAGGTGGCTACTGAGTTCAATTCCCAGAACCAAGAGATTTGGTGCCTCTAGCCTCTGTGGGCAATACATGTCTGTATATGTATGTTCACACACATGCACACATATACACACATAAACTTAAAAATAAAATAAATCTTAAAAAATAGCAATTGAATTGGAGGAAGAATAGAGGAGAGCAAGAAAAGAACTTAATAGAGGAAGCCATTTTAGGTTTAAAGAGAAATCTGGCACTAGGGCAATGTCCAGAGACCTACAAGGATGACCCCAACTAACAATCTAAGCAATTGTGGAGAGGCTGTCTTTAATGTCCTTCCCCTATAATTAGATTAATGACTACCTTAAATGTCATCATAGAGCTTTCATCCAGTAGCTGATGGAAGCAGAAGCAGACACCCATAGCTAAACACTGAGCAGAACTCCTGCAATCCAGTTGCAGACAGGGGGAAGTGATGATTAAAAGGGTCAAAACCAAGCTGGTGAAACCTACAGAAACAGCTGACCTGAAAAGGGGGGAGCTAATAGATCCCAGACAGACTGCTGGAAAACCAGCATAAGACTGACCCAGACACCCCTGAATGTGGGTGTCAGTTAGGAGGCCTGGGCAGTCTATGGGGCCTCTGGTAGTGGATCAGTATTTATCCCTAGTGTATGAATGGACTTTGGGAGCCCATGTACTAATAGAGGGATATTCTCTCAGCCTAGATACACTGGGAGGAGCCTAGGCCCTGCCACAAATGATGTAACAGACTTTTATGATCCCCATGGAAGGCCTCACTCTCCCTGGGGAACAGAAGGGGGATGGGATGGGGAGCTAATAGGGGGAATGGGGGGTTGGGAGGGAGAGGGAACTGGCATTAATATGTAAAATAAGATTGTTTCTAATTTAAATGAAAAAATGGAAAAAAGAAAAAATAGTTCTGTAACAGAACTTTCGACATTGTAGATATAAATATTATAGATAAATAATTTTTAGAAATGGAGTTTTAAAGCTTTCAAAAAAGAACTACAAGAGAGCCAAAAGTTTATGATATTTCCTAAAGTAATATTCCCCCAAACATAGCTTTATTACTATTTTGTTAATTATTCAATGATATCAAGTGATTGATCTTATGTTGGCATCAGCAAATTCATCTTATGGACTAAGTAATGTGACACGTATAACTGGAATAAAGAAAAAGAACTGTAACTGTATAAAAATTGGTCATCCCCAAGAATAGAGCAAAATTGGCTCAGGGATCTTAACTCCAATAGGTAAAATGATTTACAAAATCATTATACCTATTTTATTTTTAGCAATAATGTGAGATTTATCATAGTTTAGAGTAAGCTTTTAGATCAGCTCTTCACTATTTTCTATATTGTAGGTTTCTATTTGTTCAATTTAATCTTAGAAACACCCCCTAATATTTCATGAAGACAGCAAGTAAGTTCATTTTTCACTTGTTTGGATAAGCACTATTTCTTGGTTCATCTAGCAATTCCTTCAATATTTGTGAATTTCAGTATGTGTCTAAATCTAAAGAAAGTAAAGTATCATTTGTTGGGACTTTGTTTTGGACATTTACATAAAATATATGAAATTATCTTCTCAAGATTTATCAGGAAGAAAAGCAAATAGAAAGTTATTTGAATATTCAGCTGAAACTAGGTTGTCTACCCAGTGATAATCCTTTACTACATTAAAAAATCTTGCCAGAATTTCTAATTTCATTTCAAAATACAGGCATAGAAAATGGAAGAAAACATTTATTTCCTGTATCTTCCTAAATCAAGTGCTGTATGCAACTACTGAACAGAAGGCACATTTTAGTGTCTTAACTCTTCTCTGAGTAATTGTCTACCTCCTACATTCTCAACTGAAACTCAGGTAACAAAGAACTTGTTACATGTTTTCATGCAACATGTGTGGTATAAATAAGTGCTAAATTCTAGCAGTCCTAAAGGCAGTCTCAGTCAAACCAATACTACAGGTTTCACAGCTAACTACTAGGCATGATAGCTTCGAGGCTTGGAGACGTACCAGTTCTGGTCAGTCTGAAGTAGTTTAAGTCTGTAGCGAGATATTCACCTTGTCTGCACCTGTGGCTTAGGCCATGCCCATTGGGGCGGAGACAGGGCCGGATGGGAGCTGGGAGAAAAGGCTGGGAAAGGGTCGGGCCGCCCCTTTTGGTGGTGGATGCTGGAAGGCTCAGGATCCGGTGGAACCTGCGGCGTTCATCTGCCTATGTTGTGAGTTATTTCTCCCTTAATAAACATCTATTCGGCCTAATTGTTTATCCTGATCCTTATTAAATCGCAATATAAGTCTTTGCTTCTCAGCATGATCTTGGAAAGGTCTGGCATCTTAAAGATGTGTTACAGCCAAATGTTTTATTTCAGAAAGACAAATTCGGAGAGAATGGTAAAGAAATGCAACTAGGTAGTGTCCAGCAAGTCTACCTTGCACTTGGGGCCTGGGTATCAAGATGGCAATGATGATAGGGAAGTGGCTTTCTAGGCAACAACCAAGGTCTCAGGAATTTTTAATAATTTAGTAAGCACCGCACTTCAGTAGAAAGCGAAAACCTGTGATCTCACATTCTAGCCTTTGGTGGACTTATTTACAGGGTGGAAATATAAAGCAATCAATTCTACTAGCACAGAATGGGTTTCAAAGAGACACAATGCTTTTTATTGAATAAATGTGTGACTGTTTCTGTCAATTGCTCATTAAGGGAATAACCCTTCCCAAGCCTGAGTCTTCTAGGTGCCACAGGAGGCTTGCAAACATTCGTGTAGCTGATAGAAGGAAGTATAGATGCCTATGTCAAAGCTCGTTCTCCTTACACACTCAGGGGATCTTTTAATTTAGGTAAAGAAGCAGATTGAAGGGAGTGTACTTTCCATTCAGAATGGGTTCCTATAAACCAGTTTAGGTTATATTAGGATAGAGAACATTTCCCATGAAACAACCATTTACCATGAAACAATCAAATGTTTCAGTTATATCAGGGCACTCCACCTTTTGACATTACTATGCTGACTGTCATTCACAAAAGCATTGAGCTACATGCACAGCTATCCTGGGGTGCACAAAGCCTGAGGGATTCTGGTGGGACACACCTGGTGACATGTTCTTTTATTAACAAGAACCGATGGCAGATTATTTAATTTTATGGTTATTCTAATAAAGCATTCATTATTCAAGAAACTATGCATTCTGATAGTAATGATGTCGGCTACATGCTATAGTGTGTGCGTGTAACTGTAACCTGAGAACCCATAATGCTCTTGCCCCCTCAAAAAGACCAATTTTACAGTTTATCTTATGACAGGGTTGCAAACACCACAGAGTCAGCTCTCCCAGTCTGTGTTTGATAAGATATCATTGTTGAAAGGGTCCGTGGAGTGGCAAAAGAGAATTTTAATCTGTTGTACTTTTTGACCTAAAAATTATCTCAAATAGGGTTTTCTCCACAGCTATAGTTTAAGACAAATTTATCTGCTCAAATAAGAGTACTCTTTTAAATAAAATTTAACAAGAGAGAGTTTCAATGCATGAACTAAGCATTCTGCAATTTTATAACAAGCGGTATGCTGTGTTTTGTTTAGAGTCAGTTTTATGATTTTTCTTATAAAATAAGTGAAAAAGAATAAATATAAAGTCATATTATTTAAAACCATTCAATATAATGAAATAGCTTTGCATTATCAGTTAAGATAATGCCAAAGCCATCCAAGAAATGTTGATTAAATAAAACTGGAAAAATAAATTCCTTCCTTCTCAGAAACCAATTTTACACACACTAGAATTTCCATCGAATTGTTCATTGCCTTGTTAGCACTTGAAGAAGATTGCACTCATTCTGTGGCATTAAATGCCAACACCTCTTCCCCCACCACAACATTAAAAACTCACATATGAGAAATTTGTCAAAAGAAACCAAGGATAACAGGTAAACATTCACTTCTGTCTCTGTGAAGAAACGTTAAGGGGGATTCACTTTTCCAAAGTGAGTTCAGTCTTTGCACTCACTTTTATCCAGAAATGTGTGGAAGATCAGAGATGGAGGGAAGGGGGATGATACAGGATTGCAGACCTTTAAAAAGTGCTTTCTTGCGTTTGTTTATCCTAGCTAGACACATCCATCCATCCCTCCCTCAGGTTAGTACTATGGGCATGATGTAAGAAATGGTCTGTAGCTTTACACTATTAAGACCTCTTTGTTCAATATTTCAAGAAATCAAGTATTTTTCTCATTATTATAGCTGAGTGTTGTAATAACTAGCATTCACTTAGTCCTTTTGAGTTAAGAATGAGTTTGTTAATAATGTAAGAAAGCAGTCTCGAGACTGCTAAAACAGACATTAAGCCTAGGCAAGTGTCAATCACTAAGCCGAATGCAGTATCATCTGGCTGCGAGCTGTTCATCTTCATCGTAAAGTCAGATTTAAGTATAACCAATAACAGAGAAAGGTTCATCCATGTTTCCACAAGCCTGTACACTTCCTAATGTTCTATAAGAGAAAGCCAATGCATGGGGAATTTGTAAAACCTTGAATATAGTACCAAATACTTGAGGTTTAATAAGCTTTCAGAATTTTCACCTTAGGTGAAGAACCTCTCTCTCTCTCTCTCTCTCTCTCTCTCTCTCTCTCTCTCTCTCTCTCTCTCTCTCTCTCTCTCTCTCTCTCTCTCTCTCTCTCTCTCTCTCTCTCTCTCTCTCTCTCAGAGCTATAAAGTAATGAATCTTATTTTGTAACCACTTATTCTTTGGATGTAATATTTCATGTGTTCTGAAAATTCGTTATGCCTTTCCAGGCACACGGATCTCCCTTGGGTTACTAGACATTAAATGTAACCAGGAACATCATGGGAAAGGACAAGACGTTTTAGCCAAGAGTTTGCTACCTCAGTTAGAGCTGGAAGAGAGGTCAGGAGAGTGCTGGCTTTGGGCCAGGTAGAAACATGGCAGGGGATAGGAGACTCATTGTGCATTTTTTTTTTTTTTTTGGCCAGCGTACTGGCTGACCAACAGAAAAAAAGAAGGCAAAACAATTAATTTTCCATGGAATACAAATTCTAAACCATAGTGCCTTCATTCTAGTTGATTGCCTATTTGGAATGAGAAATTTTCACAGCAGTCATTTGTCTACTGTGTCCCTCTAGATGCCCTATTCCAGAGAGATGGGGCTGGAGAGGTAATGGTGGGAGCAGACCACTTGGGTCATCATTTCTTTTTAGCCATACAGACCGCTTGCCCCATTTTGCTCCCCTCGCCCTGGCCGTCCTCCCCCAACTCTCCTGCCTTCCTCTCCTCACCTGTCCACTGCAATGGCCGTCATAGAGTAGATGCTGGCAAACACCGCTGTGATGGGAAAGAAGTTCTGGAAGCGGCAGTAGTTGGCGCCAAAGTACCACTCGCTGTGAAGAGCATAGATGAAATTGACCAAGGTGTTGAAGGCTGCCATGGACGCGTCGGAGAAAGCCAGGTTTACCAGGAAATAGTTGGTGACGGTCCTCATGCGCTTGTGGGCCAGGATGATCCAGATAACGATGAGGTTTCCAAAGACTGCCACAGCCACTACCAAGCCATAGGCCAGTGACCACAGCGCGATCCTCCAGGATGGCTGCACGAACTGGTTCGTGAGATTGGCACGGGCCTGAGAAGGTGCCTGGGATGCCATTGGCAGCCCCAGAGCCGAGGAGAAGTTGCCAGCCTGGAGCATAAGCCACTCAGTGACCCCCAACGCAGCGCTCAGGTTCTCCGCGTGGGTCCCCACCCCTGTCGTCCCGTCGGTCCAGCTCTCCGCGGAGGGGACCGAGGCCATGGCTGGTGTCTGCAGCCAGGGACCTGCCACACTCCAGCCAGCAGCAGGAGCCGGTTCCCCTGAAGTTCTCCAACCCCTGGACACGGTGGTCTTGGGTATTGCCTGGTAGAGGGTAGGGAAGGTACCCGTTCCTGGGCTGCTGGGATGGGGCAGAGGGTGTGGAGCAGAAGCCACACTTAGTCCTGGGAGTTTGCGACTCTGCAGGGCAGCCAAGAACCAGAGAGACTGTTCCCGCTTGGGTCCTGCCTAGAAGGAGCAGCTGGAGAGCGGAGATCTGCACTGAAGGCGCGCTTTATAGTCTCCAGGAGTCCCCAGTCTCCGTGACGTCAGGGGTTGCAAGATTGGCGAACACCCCACCCCCACCTCCCCCACCCCCCTGCAAGCTACCGCTCTAGGCTCTCTGCTTCTCCAGCCCACATTCTGGTTTCGTTTATTCTCTGTTCCTCTACAGGCAGCTGCCAGCTGATGGCACAGGAAAGACACGCTTTCTCCCCACAATCAAATCTTTCCAGTATCGTCTTCCCTCGTTTAACTTTGCTCTCAGAGTTTCTCAGTGATATGTACTTTCCTGAAGCAATTAACCATTCACCAGTGAGTAGACGACAAGTAAATGTCAGGGGAGTTTGTAGGGACTCAGCAGCAGGCAGTGGGTGCATATACTCTGTGTCATAGGCTTCGGCTTTAATTTAATTCAGCTTTTGAGTTAAATATTCAGTCTGAGATTCCTTTTCTTGCTCCCACTTTCAAGCACCTACCATTTCATTTCTTACCCTAACCCTCATTACTGGAAATCTGCCCTCTCTGCTTTCTCCCCTCAGATGGACTTGCCCACCCCACGCAAGGATTTTTCTCAGGTTAGAATGATAGCCTCAGCACTCAGAAGGCAAACGTTCCTAAAACAAATCCGTGCAGTGTACGTCTCTCTTCCCCACACTGGGCAATGTGCGTGTGCATATGAGCTTCTGTGGCTCCGGATGCTTGTGCTCACGCCTGAACTTTATTTTGCAAGCACGCCTGCTGGCCAGACTCCTGAGAGAGGTGAGAAATGTATAGTGAGAATGCTTTGTGGTGTGGAAACCACAGGAGGTGATCACAGGCAGCTTTTCAGGTTCCAAGGCAAGGCTTCCTTGATTAATCTCTGGGCAGGTGCACAAGGGCTCAGGGATAAACGTCTTCTTAATTTTCCACATACTTAACTTTTTGAAACTGGGTTTCTAATGTGTTCATTGAAAGCCATCTCTCTAATTGACTTCTGGGTATGTAGTGTTTCCGCAGGCTTCCTTCAACGCTACAGTGTAGAAGGAACACTTGAATCCCTGTCAGTGCCCTCTGTAATCACCACTCTGCATCTCTACTTTATCAGGTGAAATGGACTGAGAAAAGCTAAAGTCAGTGGAATCTGGGATGTGACTTAGGGCATTCTGCACTTTTACACATTTTTCAAAAGCTGGGTGTGATTATTGCACCAATGGACAACTGGTAGTGAAACATAACTAAATGGATAATACTAAAAACAGGGTTAGGCAACCTGGTAGCCATCACATTGACAAAACCCTCTTTCCAAACAATGACTTGTGGGATAGAATAGTTACCAGGTATTATTATTTTTCTCAAGAATTCCACGGAAACATGGAATAAATTATAGGCAAGGTTATTAAAAACAAGTTCTACAGTTCCTGCCTAATAGGATCATGATATTTTATAGATTTTCTATTCTCTCTGCATCTCAACAGGGGGTTGTTTGTTGCTTTTTTTGGTTTCTTTTTCATTTTTTTTTAGAAAGTTTTGACTGTACTTCATCCACATATCATAACAGGTACGGGGAGTGTAGCACGAAGGCATCCAGCTATATTTCCCCCTGAGACATGCAAAGGAAGACAGAAAAATATTGGAATGTTTAACAATATGGAAGGGTGCTAAAATCACAGGTCTTCTTAGGATTCATTCGATTTACCTTCACATATTAGTTTGTGGGGATGGAACAAGTTCTTAAAATACGGAATATCATATATGTATACATATATATACATATACATACATGTACATACATACCCATACATGCACACACATTTGAAAAGAAAAGCTTATGTGTCAATAGCTAAGGATGATTTCCTTGTTAAAGGATTTTGGAGAAGAGTTGACCCAAAAGATCAGATTTAGAGTCCTGCTGTTATCTGAAGGTGGGCACCTGTTTTTTATATAGTGTTCTTTCTTCTCTTTCTATTATCCTAGGAACTTCAAAAGTCATAGCCTTCAAGGAATGAATAAAAACACAAAGTAAGTGGTAGAACATCAGAAAAAAACTATTTGAAAAGGACCTGGAATTTAAAATCTTTAAGTATGTATGCATGACAAGTGGGGACCTCATACTGAGATAAGATTTGAGGATATCAGAAAATATAGCCAGGGTGGGAGACAGCTTGGCTTCAAATGTTGATAGGTTTTACATGTTAGTAAACTAAAATTATTTAGTTATATAACTAGAATGAAACTTCCTATCACTTATGTGAATATTTATTACTGCTACGGGTGAAGGAACATCTATGCATTTTATAATGAGGTATTATTTCTAGATTGTATTTCTATTTTTTTATAATTTATTTTTTATTTTTATTTTACATAACAATCCCAGTTCCTGCTCCCTCCCACGCTTCCTCCCTCTTTCCCTCTCTCACACCCTCTCATGCACCATCCCTTCCCATTCCACCCCCCACCCCATGCCACATGTAGGGTGATGCCCTCCAAAAGGAGTCATCTAAATCTGTCAAGTCATTTGGAGTAGGGACTAGGCCTTCTTTCCTGTCTCTAGGTTAAGGGAGTATCCCTCCATAGGGGATGGGCCCCCAAAGTCCTTTTATACACCAGGAATACATCCTGGTTTCACTGTCTGAGGTCCCTTAGACTGCTCAGGTCTTCTAGCTTAGACCCATGTTCAGGGTGTCTGAATTAGTCCCATGTTGGATTCACAGCTATCAGTCCGGGGGCCCATTAGCCTCTCTTTGTTCTGGTCAGCTGTCTCTGTGGGTTTCTGTAGCCTGGTCTTGTCCTCCCTCTCTGCATCTGGATTCCAGTTCGGCACAGTGTTTAGTTGTGGGTGTTTGCTTCTGTTTCCATCAGCTACTAGATTAGGGCTCAATGATGGTGGATAAATTAGTCTTCCATCTCATTATCAGGGAAGGGCATTTATGGTAGCCTTTCCACTGTTGCTCAAATTGTTAGTTGGGGTCAGTATTGTCGGTTTCTGAACATTTCTATAGGTTCAGTTTTCTCTTCAAACCTATGATGGCTCCCTCTTTTATGTTCTCTCTCTCTGTCTCTCTATCTCTGTCTCTCTATCTCTGTCTCTCTCTCTCCCCCCTCTCATCTATTCCTCCCCTGACTCAATCTTCCTAGTCCCACCAACTTTCCTCTTCCCCCTTCTCTTTCTTCTAGTTCCCAATCCACTCACTGCCCCCCCTCCCCATATGCTCTGAAGATCTTCCTTTCCCCTTCTATAGGGGACCTTATATGAATCTCTTAGAATTCTCCTTGTATCATAGTTTCTCTGGCAGTGTGAATTTTAGGCTGGTAATCCTTTGCTCTATGTCTGAAATCCACATATGAGCAAGTACATACCATGTTCCTCTTTTTGTGAATGGTTTACCTCATTCAGGATGGTTTCTTCAAGTTCCATCCACTTGCCTGCAAATTTCAAAATTCCATTGTTTTTTTCTACAGAGTAGTATTCAGTTGTGTAAATATACCACATCTTCTTTACCCATTCTTCAGTTGAGGGACATCTAGGTTGCTTCCATGTTCTTGCTTTTACAAATAATGATGCTATGAACATAGTTGAACACATGTCTTTATTCCATGGATGTGGATCATTTGGGTATATGCCTAAGAGTGGGATTGTTGGATCCTATGGTAGACTGATTTCCATTTTCCTGAGGAACCTCCATACTGATCTCCAAAAAGGCTGTACAAGTTTGCACTCCCACTAGCAGTGGAGGATTACCCTTTCTCCACATCCTCTCCAGCATAAGCTGTCATTGGTGTTTCTAATTTTAGCCATTCTGGCAGGAGTAAGATGGTATCTAAAGTTGTTTTGATTTGCATTTTCCTGATAGCTAAGGATGTTGAGAACTTTCTTAAGTGTCTTTCAGCCTTTGTGATTTCTTCTATTGAGAGTTCTCTATTCAGTTCTGTAACCCATTTTTAAATAGGGTTATTTGGTGTTTTGTTGACTAGTTTCTTGAGTTCTTTGTATATTTTGGAGATCAGCCCTTTGTCAGATGTAAGATTGGTAAAGATCATTTCCCAGCTGTGGGCTGCCATTTTGTCTTTTCCACTGTGTCCTTTGCCTTAGAGAAGCTTCTCAGTTTGAGGAGGTCCCATTTATTAATTGTTGATTTCACTGTCTATGCTACTGGAGTTACGTTAAAAAAACAGTCTCTAGTACCAATTTGTTCAAGGGTATCTCCCATTTTCTTTTCTAAGAGCTTCGGTGTGGCTGGATTGAAGTTGAGGTCTTTAATACATTTGGACTTGAGTTTTGTGCATGGCAATAGACATGGGTCTATGTGCAGTCTTCTACACACCATCATCCAGTTGTGCCATCACCATTTGTTGAAGATGCTTTCCACCTCCCATTGTATTAATTTTAGTTGTTTTGTCAAAAATCAGGTGTTTGTAGGTGTGTGGGTTAATATCAGGATTTTTGATTGGATTCCATTGGTCTATTTGTCTATTTTTATGCCAATACCAGGCTGTTTTCAGGACAATAGCTCTGTAGTAGAGCTTAAAGTTGGGGATGGTGATGCCTCCTGAAGTTCCTTTATTGTACAGTGTTGTTTTGGCTATCCTGGGTCTTCTTTTTTTCCATATAAAATTGATTATTATCTTTTCATGGTTAGTGAAGAATTGTCCTGTGATTTCAATGGGTATTGCATTGAATCTGTAGATTGCTTTTGGCAAGATTGCCATTTTTACTATGTTTATCCTACCTATCCAAGAACATGAGAGATTTTTCCATTTTCTGGTATCTTCTTTAATTTCTTTCTTTAAAGACACAAAGTTATTATTATATAGTTCTTTCACTTGTTTGGTAAGCGTTACCCCAAGATACTTTATGTTGTTTGTGTCTATTGTAAAGGGTGATGTTTCTCTGATTTTTTTTTCAGCCCCTTTGTCATCTGAATAAAGTAGGGCTACTGAATTTTTTGAGTTTATCTTGTATCCTGCTAATTTGCTGAAAGTATTTATCAGCTGTAGGAGTTCCCTGGTAGAGTTTTTTGGGTCGTTCATGTAAACTATCATATCATCTGCAAATAATGAAAGTTTGATTTTTTTGTATGTTGAACCATCCCTGCAATCCATGGATGAAGCCTACTTGGTTTTGGTAGATGATTTCTCTGACATGTTCTTGGATTCAATTTGCCAGTATTTTATTGAGTATTTTTGCATTAATGTTCATAAGGAGTATTGGTCTGTGATTTTCTTTCTTAATTGTGTCCTTGTGTGGCTTGGGTACCAAGGTAATTATGGCCTTGTAAAAAAGAGTTTGGTAATGAACCTTATGCTTCTATTGTGTGGAACAATTTGAGGAGTATTGGTATTAGCTTTTCTTTGAATTTCTGGTAGAATTCTGCACTGAAGCCATCTGGCCCTGGGCTTTTTATAGTTGGAAGGCTTTCGATGACTGCTTCTATTTCATTAGGAGTTATAGGTCTATTTAAGTTCTTTGTCTATTTAAGTTCTTGATTTAATTTTGTTAAGTGATAGTTATCTAGAAATTTGTCCATTTTCTTTGAATTTTCAAATTTTGTGGAGTACAGGTTTTCAAAATATGACCTGAATATTGTCTGGATTTTCTCAATGTCCATTGTTATATCCCACTTTTCATTTCTGATTTTGTTAATTTGCATGTTCTCTCTCTCTGCTTTCTGGTTAGTTTGGATAAAGGCTTGTCTATCTTGTTGATTTTCTCAAAAAAAAAAACAAAAAAAAACAACTCTTTGTTGCATTGATTTTTTTGGATTGTTTTCCTGGTTTCTACTTTATTTATTTCAGCCCTCAAATTGATTGTTTCCTGGTGTCTACTCCTCCAGGTGAGTTTGCTTCTTTTTGTTCTAAGGCTTTCAGTTGTGCTGTTAATTTTCTATTGTGACTATCCTCTGTTTAATTCATATGGTTACTTAGTGCAAAAATCTTTCCTCGTAACACTGCTTTCAAGGTGTCCCATAAGTTCAGGTATGTTGTGCCTTTAATCTCATTGAATTCTAGGAAGTTTTTAATTTCTTTCTTATTTCTTCTTCGACCAAGGTTTGGTGCAATTGCACATATATCAGTTTCCATGAGTTTGCAGGATTTCTGCGATTTGTGTTGTAGGTGAATTCCAACTTTAAAGCATGACATGGTGGTCTGATAAGATACAGGGAACTATTCTATTTTTTTGGTATCTGTTGAGGTTTGTTATGTCACATAGTTTGTGGTCGATTTTAGAAAATGTTCCATGTGGAGATCAGAAGAAATTTTATTCAATGTCCATGTAATGTGTGATTATGGAGTGTGTGTGTGTGTGTGTGTGTGTGTGTGTGTGTACATAAAACTATGGTGTGTGTGTAATGATAAATACTAATAATGAAAAGATTACACAGAATCAGCACAGTGGATCCTAACCAGCTCTAGATCATGGTTTCATCCTTTAATCACTCTTTCTTCAGTCCTCCTTTTATTGAGTTTACCCTGAACCAAATATTGCTGCTTGTGTATCTGTCTGACTTTTAACAAAAACATATCACAGAAATAAGACTCAAATCCTTGCTGCTCCATTAAGCCCCCAGCACAGCCCATTAAAAAGTAACAGTCTTCTTCAATGTGGGTCTTCTATGTTCAACTCCATAATCTACAAATCAACAAAGATGTATCTAGATATATGCTTTGCCAGTTGCCTATTGATTTGATGAAGTCTAACTTTTATTTACATAAAAGTTAACTAAGATAAAAGAAAACTAAGATTAAACCATTACTATTATTCAATTTTAGATTTATATTTGGTAAGAAGTAATCTACATATTAACATAGAATAAAGTTAATTCTCATGTTCTGTCCTTAATAATGGGAAGTTTAGATTTGTTTCTATTGTTCTATAACTACTATTTGACTGAGAGATCTCCCTGCGAGCAAAAAAAATATATATTTTAGAATTAATTACTCATCTTTTACCTTCTATTTAATAATGTATCCCTTGTACTTTTATAGCTTTCTAAGGTCAGAAAATTCAAAAATTTCAGAACTATATCTAACCCAAATTATTCTATAACAGCCTGAATGCCCATCTTTGCATTACATTCACCCTTCATACCAACTTTTGCTGTTAAAAAACAGGGCTCAAAAACACTATCTGTTGACTGTTTTGTAGCATGTAAGTTTCCGCCAGCCCGCCCGCCGCTGGTCTGGCGTCCTGGCCCCCAATAACACGCAGGAGACTCTATATTTGATACAATCCTGTTGGCCAGTTACCATTATTGTTAATGGGCTAGCTCTGCCTTAATTATTAACCCATTTCTACTTATCTAAGTATTTCCACGTGGTCGTCTTATCGGGGAGCCGCGGCACGCATCCTGCTTCTTTCCTGGGCTACATCTCGACTCCTACTCTACTCACTTCCTCTTCCTCCTTGTCTCTTAGCCCCGCCTATCTTGCTATCTCATTGGCCACAGGGCTTTATTAACCAGTATGAGAAACATATATACAGAATAACATCTCCCATCACTGTTTTGATCATTCCACTTTCTAGGAAAACGCTGAGAGTTATCAATTTGCTCCCACTTGGCAGCTACTCAGTAGGTCTTCCTACTGAATTGAATGAGTCAATCCGACTCTACTTACAGCTCTCTGGAATTGATGTTATATTCACAGATTCCATTAAAAGCTTTACTACCTTTATTTTCCACTGGTTTCAGGCGAAAAGGAACAATGAAATATCATTGGGCCATCAATTTTAACTCGATAATGCCCTTGTTTTATTTTAAAAAAGTTTATGGTTTTGTTTTGTTTTGTTTTTGCCTTCTGTTCTATTTGGTTTTGTTTCCTCTTGCAGATGAGCTGGTAACAGAAGAACATTGTACTGACTCTCAGTTGCAAATTCAGCTTCTCATTTGAACTACTTGGGAACTGTTTTACTGATTGTTGATTTGATTAGAGAGTTGGGTTGAAAAATTACTAATATACTAGACACCTATACATAATGTTAGGTATAATTCTGCTTTATATTATTTTATTGACAATATATGAGAATTCAGCCATGTTGTTTAATCTCCTCATGCCTAAACTCTTATCTCAATAATTGGAATATAAATGACATCACCATATTGGATGCTTGTAACACAAGACTGATATAAGATTTATAAATGCCATGCTTGAAAATCCTTTAGTACATACAAAACGCTCAGTGAATTCAACTTCTATTTTTATCAGATACATTTTCTATACTTATATGCTTGGGCATTTTATACATTATGCAGTAGACTTTTAATATAAAAGATATACAAGTTAATATATGAATCACTACTTTACTGAACACAAGACTAAGCCTAAAAGAAGGTAGTACCAAAAATAAAGAGAATGTATTCCTGAGTTTAAACTTATTCTCTTAATGTCCAAAGCTTATGTTCATTATCACTATCCAGGAGCAGTAGAAAAAAAAAACAATAAAAAGATTGTATATTTGTTGGTTTATGTGATGTGTACCTGAAAACAGAGCACTAATTTAAGGCTAAGTATATACTGCCTTATTCTTGTTAATTATTCTATGATATTCTTTGAAGAATATCAGTAGCAATATGTCAATGTCATTAAAATGTCACCTGATTAAATTAGTATGTCAGTCAAGAATATCAATTCCTCAATAAAAAAATATCCCTTCATGTGAGATTTGTATTGGTTCACCCTAAAATATTTATTTATTTAAATTACTGAGATTCAAAGAATGTTTTTCTCAATTCTTCTTTCTCAATATCTAAAATTCTCTAGGTCACAACATCCTTTATTTAAAAAAATATATAACCGATAAAAATGTAGAAATAAAAAGATTTATAAGAGTAAAAGTTAAGCCATAAACAAGTCTAAATTAAACAATAATCTCTGATGGCAAAATACATTTAATACCTCCCATTTCATTTCTGTCTGTGAACATAGAAGGGATTTCATTGCTCAAGCATTAAAAAGTGGGATATATGTTTGTTTGTAACTTATCATTTTAATACATGCCATATCACTAATGGTATCCCTGGGAAGGTAAGTTATATGAGATCTACTTGGTAAATTGGTGATGGAGGGTGTTAAGGGGGAGGGGAATGAGAACATGAGAACAGGATGGTCAAGGCAGAGAGGGATGCAGTGGAAGAGCAATGAAAGAGATATCTTAATAGAGAGAGCCAATATGGGGTAGGGAGAAACCTGGTGCTAGGATAACCCTAACCAAGACTCCTAGCAACAGCAGAAAGGATACCCAAACTGGCCTACTCCTGTAATTAGATTAGTTAATACACCAAGTATCATCATAGAGCCCTCATGCAGTAATTGATGAAAACAGACACAGAAATCCAAAACCAAGAACCAGGCCAAACTCCAGGAATCCAGTTGAAGAGAGGGAGGAGGAAATATACAATCAAGGGATGTCAAGATCATGATTGAGAAATCTACAGAGACAGCTGAACCAAGCTTGTGAAAACTCATGAACTCTAGACGAACAGCTGTGGGGCTGAACTAGACCCTCCATATGTGGGAGACAGTTGTGAAGCTTGGACTATCTGAGGGGCCCCTGGCAGTAGGATCACAATATAAACCTGGTACCTGACTTAGCTTGTTGGAGTCAATTCCCTATGGTGGAATGCCATGCTCAGTCTCAATGCATGGGAGAAGTGCTTGACCCTGCCCCAACCTATTGTGCCAGAATTTGTTGAATCTTCATGGGAGCCCTTAACTATAAGGCAGAGTGGATTGGAGGTGGGCTATGGGGGAAGGATGGCAGAAGTAGGGGTGGGAGGGACAATTATAGTTGGAATAAAAAATGAAATTTAAAAAAATAAATTATAAAGAAATATGCTTTTCATAAGGAGAAAAACCCATCTATGAAATATGACATTATTTTGATTTGCATTTCCCTGATAGCTGAGGATGTTGAGCACTTTCTTAAGTGTCTTTCAGTCTCTTTGATTTCCTCTATTGAGAATTCTTTCTTCAATTCTGTACCCCATTTTTAAATAGGGCTTTTTGGTGTTTTGTTGACTAGTTCTTGAGTTCTTTCACATTGAGATACCATCTTACTCCTACCAGAATGGCTAAAATTAGAAACACCAATGGTAACTTATGCTGGAGAGGATGTGGAGAAAGGGGAACACTCCACTGCTGGTGGGAGTGCAAGCTCGTACAGCCATTTTGGAGATCAGTTTGGCAGTTCCTCAGGAAAATGGGAATTAGTTTACCACAGGACTCAGCAATTCCCCTTTTAGATATATACCCAAATGACCCACGTCCATGCAACAAAGACATGTGGTCAACTATGTTCATAGCAGCATTATTTGTTATAGCAAGAACCTGGAAGCAACCTAAATGTCCCTCAACTGAAGAATGGATAAAGAAGATGTGGCACATCTACACAATGGAATACTACTCTGCAGAAAAAAATAACAGAATCTTGAAATTTGCAGGCAAGTGGATGGAACTTGAAGAAACCATCCTGAATGAGGTAGCCCAGTCACAAAAAAGAGGAACAGGGGAATGTACTCACTCATATATGGATTTTAGACCTAGAGCAAAGGATCACCAGCCTATAATTTACACCACCAGAGGAACTAGGAATATTCTAAGAGATTCATATATGGTCCCTCACAAAAGGGGGAAGGGACAAGTCCCCCCAGAGCACATGGGAAGTGGGGGTGCAGTGAATGGAGAGAGAACTAGGAGAAAGAGGAGGGGAGGAGAGGAAAGCACGTGGGACTAGGAAGATTGAGTCAGGGTATGAATAGAAGACAGAAGACAGAGAGAGAGAGAGAGAGAGAGAGAGAGAGAGAGAGAGAGAGAGAGAGAACATAAAAGAGGGAGCCATTATTGGTTTGAAGAGAAAACTGAACCTAAAGAAAGGTCTAGAGACCTACAAGACTGACTCCAACTAACAATTAGAGCAACCATAAATATGGTAGAAAGGCTACCATAAATGCCCTTCCCTGATAATGAGATGGACGACTAATTTATCCACCATCATGGAGCCCTCATCTATAACCCTTTGGAAACAGAAGCAAACACCCATACATAAACACTGAGTCAAACTGGAATCCAGATGCAGAGAGAGAGAGAGGACAAGACCAGGTTGCAGAAACTCACAAAGACAGCTGACCTGAACAAGAAGGAGCTAATGGGCCCCCGAATCCAGCATGGGACTGACTCAGACCCCCTTGAATATGGGTCTCATCTGGAATGACTGAACAGTCTGAGGGACCTCAGACAGTAGAACTAGGATGTATTCCTGATGCACAAAAGGACCTTGCGGACACATCCCCCATGGAGGGATACTCCCTTAACCTAGGGACAGGAGAGAAGTCCTAGTCCCTACTTCAAATGACTTGACAGATGTACATGACCCAACCTGGAAAGCCTAGCCCTACAAGTGGAATGTGGGTGGGGGGATGGGAGGGGAGGATGGCCAGGGTGCATGTCACAGGGGAAAGAGGGTGAGAGGGAGGGAGGGAGGGGGGGAAGGAGGGAGGAAGAGAGAGGAGACTGGGATCAACATGTAAAATTTTTAAATTATATTATTAATAAAAAGATTAATCTTCCCATTAAACTCAAATTCCTTTTATTAAACTCTCAGGGTCTCAATCTGGCCTACAACAAAACCTCATAAATAATAAAATATTTCAAAAAACTGAAAATTGGGGATTGCAGAGATGACTCAGAAGTTAAGAGCATATACTGCTCTTGCAGAGGAAAATAAAAGAAATATGACATTATTAATTTTATTGGTAATTCAAAAATCATTTTATAGTTATACCTTTAATGTCTTTACACTCAACATAAGACCACAATTTATGTAATTTTGTGTAACTTTATGTGAAGTTTTGATTATGTCCTGCATCAAGTCACGAGGCACCACTAGCAGTGAAATTAAGTTACAGAAGGAGAACTTGTTCAATTACTATTTTTGGTATCTATTAGTAAGTTATTTTGTAGTCTATAAACTTCTACCTTATCAATGATATATATACCCCCACTGGGAAATTTTTCTTTGAGAACATTTACTCTTTGCAGGAGGAATAGTCCAGGGTATCACTGCATAAAGTCTCTTTACTTACCATTCAATGCTTTTCCCTGTAACATCAGTGTTATTAGTGTGTTATTAGTGTGTGTGTGTGTGTGTGTGTGTGTGTGTTTTGTTTGTTTGTTTGTTTGTTTTTTGAGACAGAATTTCTCTGTATTGCTCTGTAGCCTGTCCTGGAACATGCTCTGTAGACAAGGCTGGCCTTGAGCTTTTTTGTTTTGTTTTGTTTTTTTTGTTGTTGTTTGTTTGTTTGTTGTTTAAGGACATCAGTCATTTCAAAACAAAACAAAACAAACAAACAAACAAAAAACCAAAGAGTTTGCTACAAGAGCACATAGAAACTTCCATGAATTACTCTTGATTAATCTCTGGGCATGTACTGCCCACCTCTTGCAGGTGCCCCAGGTGTGTTCTCTTCATGCTGTGATGGAGCCAAATGTCCCTCTATGAAATCACAGATGGAGCTGCCAGGCTGTGACTCAACAAACTTCTCTTCTGTATAAATGCCATCTGATTATCTCATGATAGCAACAGAAAGCATACTAAGGTCTCTAAGAAGAAAGTATAGTTATAGAAACTCTGTAAGTAATCTGCATGGAAGCCCAAGTCACACATGATTACCAACTGTATGCTAACACTATAACGAAAAATCACGAGTTTTTGAAGGACTCAGGGAAACAAAACCTTCTTTCAGTTTTAGTCCATAAGAAAGCTATGGTTTTATGCAATCAAATACTCAAGCATTTGTGGTGTCCTCATTTGAAAGGGAGGGGGATATATACTAGAGAAACAAAAGTTGTAGATTCAAGGCAGATGCTGATTTTTCTGAGATCTCACTGTTCTTGTCACCTTAGCTGTATATATCTTTGCTTCCCACACATGTGTAGCAGAGAAAGCAATAGCTATATGGACAATAATTCATTCCAAGTGGTATGCATTTAGGAAGAGATTCATAAGTCAACAGAAAACAAAAAATGATCAAAGAATTAACTCTAGATTCTTTTTTGATGTATACTTTAACGATAGATTATTATAAAGTAGCGTTAATAATTGTTTCTTTGTAATTAAAACCTCTGTGGAAGTGATTATACTCTCACTTCCATTGGTGGTTCATTTAATGGCTCTAATAGGCAACCACATTTCCAAATGATTTAATGTCTTATACCCTCAACCAAATATTCTCAGCCAATTAGATGTATAAAGTCTATTTTAAAGTCACTGTTTGAAATAAAAACCAGGAGTTCTACATAAATCACATCTCTTTTCCTGAGCTTTATCAGAGAAAATATACACAAGAATTGGTGATGCTGCCTTCAGTAAACTGATAAGACAAACTCTTGAAGATGTCTTCAGATTTTACCCAGAACTGTGTAAGTTGAGGATGGGAGAGATACACTGCTATTTCTGTCATCCAGTAATGTAAAAAATACTGACTAAAATCAAGTGATGTATGATGAGTCTGTCTTAGGACACACAGGAGAAATAATAGCAAGCTCAGAAAATAAGACACCACCACTAAAAGTAAAATAAGAAAGATTATATTAAACATTCTATTAAAACTGTTAATATTGTTGAATCTTATTGGTGTATGAAAATATGGGGAAAATGCAAGAAGACTAAGGCACTATTCCAGGCTCTAGTGTAGGCAATTACTTATTTCAAATACTAATTGTATTCTCATTTTATTCCAATATGTAGAGCTGCAAAAGTTGATTTTAGTATTTAAGTCTGTTTGTTACAAAGGTGAATAGAGAATTTAAGTGTTTGTGTGTATAAAAATGTAAAATTTCTCTTTGTGATGACTAATCTTGGCTGTCAGTTTGACACACCTGGGAAGAGGGAACCTCTTCAACCTCTAGCCTGTGGGGATGTTTCTGGGGCACTTTTTTGACTGCTAATTTATGTAAGTGAGCATGGTCTAGTATAAATGGTACCATTCTTAGGTAGATAGGTCTAAATGTATAAAAAGACAGCCGAATGTGAACCTAGGAGCAAGCCAGTTATATAAGTGTTTGCATGGTCTCTGCTTCAGTTTCTACCTCCAGGTTCCTGTCTTGAGTTCCTGCCTTGGCTTCCATGGATTGTAGACTGCAGCTTATAGGCTGGAATAAATCCTTTTCCCCCAACAAGTTACTCCTGGTCATAGAGTTTGTCATAGAAACAAAATCGTAACACCATTCTAGGAAGTACAGAGAAAAATTAATGAGCATTAAATGAACACACCTAGGTTTAAAACAAATTCTAACATGATCTTCTGTGAGTCCCATGAAGATAGCAGGCCTCTTCAGACCTTCTGAGCAAGGGGGAGGGACCAGTAACCAGCATATTACTTCTACCTTGAAGCCTGCTAATGCATTTTCTTAACCAAAACATAAAATAATGTCTTCTCAATATGATTTAAGATACAGACTAACTTCTAAAATTATTTGCAATAGAATGTGAATTTCATCCACAAATGACAAACATGGTGAAATAACACATATTACTAAACAGTCATGGTTTGATAAACCAAAAGTGGTCTTAATTTAGTAACCAATTGAAGACTATGAATTTTATGTTTGAAACAAGTGATGGTATGCTAAGCACATAGTAATTCAATTATAGACTCTGTGCTGCCCATCATTATAAAATTAAATGTCTTATAGTTTATTTGGGAAGAGATTCAAGTAAATTAATAAGTATAGGCTGGTGCATAAAGTGCAAAGCTGAGATAAATAGAACATTATAATGAGCTGTGCTGTCCTGCAAACTTCCCTTTGAAACAGAATAAGAGCAATTATATTTAAATATCAAGTAATGTAGAAATGGTTATGAAAATAATCTTCTGAGAAGATCCAGAATTGTGAGTACATTATATATAAAACGTCTTATAGAAAGAATGATCCTACCTACATTTAGGGTAGGTCTTCCCACATCAACACAATCTGGAAACCTCACCACAGATGTACCTAGAAGTCTATTCCCTATATGATTCCATATCTTGCTGACAGTCAATATTAACTATCTTAGCATTGTCAGTAGGTTAAGATCATTAAAGATCCATGCCAGAGAGTAGATGATGAAGGTAAAGAACCAACAAGTGGACAAATGATTAGCTTTGTTTCTCACTCCTGAAATGTATTGGTAGATAAGTGTTTGCTTTGGTTTACTTTTAGAAAAACCACAATAGAGAACAGGGAAAGTGCAAACTAAAATCCAAGTATTCTATTATGAGCCTGTCATGGAATCCACAAGAAAAAGAAGAGGAATTGGGCTGTGGAAGTAGAACAGGAGTGTTCGCTAGGTTTTTAATTGCTGTAATAAAACCACAACCAAAAGCAATTTGGGGAAGAAAAGATTCATTTGACATACAGATCCAGTGTCACAGCCCGTTAAGAGAAGCCAAGGCAGGAACTGACGCAGAGGCAATGGAGGGATGCTGCTGACTGTACTGCTCCTCATGCCTTGCTCACCCTGCTCTGTTACATCGTTTGGACCATCTTCCCAGGGTGGAACTGCTCACAGGGAGCTGAGCACTCATTAATAAAATAAATTACATACATGCTTGCCTAGAGGCCAGTCATACCAAAGTATTTTTTCAGTTAAGATATCCTTGTCCTAGATCGGTCTAAGTTTGTGTCAAGTAGATAAAAAAACAATCAGTACATGAGTGAAAATGAGAAAAATAATGATAATAAAAAGCTACAAAGAACTTAAAATCTATTCTTGTAGTAAGTATTGGATTTGTGGCATAACAGAAAAAGAAGAAATACAAGGGAATCTAAGGCAATTCCCAATATTTTAATTTGAATAGGTTCACCACGGTTTATTACTTAGTGCTGGCCATTTACTGCTGGGCACAGATGTACACTTAAAAATGGCGTGTTCCCCCAGTGAAATGCCTTTAGAAAAAACTAATTTTTAATTTGCAAGTGGTCATCAATTGGAGATAGCTTTTAGCTAGGGGTGGGTGGGTGTGTCCACTTTTCACCTTAGCTTTAGGACCCTTTCTGGTGTAGAACCATTCAGGCCCTGTGTATCCTGCCTCAGTCCCTGTGAGTTTATACATGTGCCAGCTCCTTTGTGTCTAGAATGCCTTCATTCCTTGATATCCGCCACTTCCTCTAACTTTTACACTCTTCTTTGCACCCTTTTCTATAGAGTTGTCTGAACCCCTGAGGGGAGAATTGTTGGAAATAACACATGTAGAGCTGAGAGTTCTAAGGTCTCCAATTCTTGGCACACTGTTCAGATATGGATCTCTGTTTTTGTTTCCAACTTCTGAAGGAGGGTGTTTTTTTGATGATGGCTGAGCAAGATATCTCTTTATGATTATAGCAGAATGTTGTTAGGAGTCATTTTATTACTATGCCCCTTTAGCACAACAATAGTATTTTTTTTTAAGTCCCCAGCCTATCTAGTTTCAGGTTCTTCACTACCCAAGTAGTGTTAAGTATGGATTCTATCTCATGAAGTGGTACTTAAATATAATTAGATATTGGCTTGTTATTCCCGCAGTCTTTGTGCCATTATCGCACCAGCATATCTTTCAGGCAAGTCACCATGTACATTGAAGGGTAGCTGTGTTGGTGTTAACATTTTTCCTTTGGTAGTTTGCAGAGTATTTCCAGTACTATGAACTAAACCATAGCCCGTAGAGGTGAAAGCTCTTCGTACATCCACATATAAGTGAATACATACTGTATTTGTCTTTCTGGGTCTGATTTACCTCCACCACAATGATTTTTTTCCTAGTTCCATTCATTTACCTGCAAATTTCAGTTTTAAACAGCTGATTAATATGGTAATTAGAGAAAAATGTAAAGAGCACCTGTCTGTTCACAGGAATGGACTGTGTTGATTGACTGGCTATCTTTGTTACTACTGTGATAAAATACCATTGCCAAGGCAACTTACAGAAGAAAGAACTAATTTGGGGAATACAACTCTGGAGGGTTAGGTCCATAATAGGGTCAGCAGGTCAGCAGATAGCAGACATTGGGGTGGGGGCTGAAATCTGAAAACTTAGGGCTCACATTTTGAAACACAAACAGGAAACTGAGATAGTTCACTGGAAAGAACACGTGGCTTATGAAAATTTAAAGCAGGACCCTAGTAGCATAGTTCTTCCAGCAAGACTACACCTCTCAAATCTTCCCAAATGGACACCAGCTGAGGACCAAGAATGCAGAAGCCTGAGAATATATGAAGCATTTCATTCCCATCACTACATTGGCTACCAGCAGTATGCACTAGAAATGAATTGATATGATCACAAAGCAATTCTGATGAAACAGCAAAGAAAAACATGTACATCAGGGGGCCAAGAGATGCTGAGGATCTGAAATTGATGAAAGAAATATTTCAACATGTCGAGAATAAACTGAATATGCTGAAACGGAGTTTTATGCAAAAGCTATCAAACAGAAGGTTATTGACAGAGACACGAATCTGGAATTTAGACAAATTCTGCTTTCCAAACATCAGCAGTTCCTCCACTAGAGAGCAGCTATTTCCTGAAACAACATTTTATCATGAACACTTATTTGGGGAAGGCCTGCTAAAAATTCACATATCATTAACACAAGTACCCAGTCTCTTTCATATGTGGTTAAAGACTAGCTAGAGCCCATGTTCATTATACATTCTCAGAAAACTGTGGCTAGCAAATAGAGTGGAGGAGAAATACAATCTAGAGGCCACCGGACCATACTGAGTCTGCAGGGTCTTTGACACCCATCACCAGGCCTCTGCTAGAGGTGAGTCTGGAACCAGTTCAGGTTGAATCCCCCCCCACCCACCCTTCCCTGGAAACTCTCTGGATTGGCCCCAAATCTCCCTCCTCTCTGTGTCCTGTCTCCAGCCAGAGCTTTCCTGGTGCTTTGATACACACCCACCCACCCCCTACAAAAGGACTGCCCTCCATCCACCCTGTGCCATCCTGTGCCCACTGTTCCCATGCTCTGGATGAACACTGGAACAGAGGGCATATCCAACAATCCTGCCACCTTCACTGAACTACCTGGAGCTGTTCTGAGCATACTAGACCTGCCTATCCACTTGGGACCATCCTGAATCTCCGTGTGCCTGATCTCAGACCCCTGGCCACTGATGGAGCATGATCTTTGACCACCATCGCCCAGCCCCTGCCTGAGGAGGGACCTCCTAGAGACCTTGGAGCTACAGACATTGAATTTCTGACCCACCAAAGCCCACTGGAGGAGTACCAGAGAGAGAGAGAGAGAGAGAGAGAGAGAGAGAGAGAGAGAGAGAGAGAGAGAGAGAGAGAGAGACCCCACCTGCACCTACTGGAAGAAGCGATGGTTAGGAGGCAATACAAGAAAACACCTAACAATAGAAAGACAAGCATGACACCACCAGAATCTAAGGACTCTACACCAATTAGATCTGAACACTCCAAAGCAGATGAAGCAGAAGAGAACATCTTAAAAAATATCTTCATAAAAAATGATACAGGCCCCCAAAGACGATGTGAGAAAATCCCTTAAAGAAATAGAAGAAAAAAAAACAAACAAAATACTGGAACAAATGAGCAAATCTCTTAAAGAAAGTACAGAAAGACAAGAAAAAACAATTAAACAGGTGAAGGGAAAAGTTCAAGACTTGACAACTGAAATAGAGACAATAAACAAACCACAACCTGAAGGAATGCTAGAAATAGAAAAACTGGGCAAACGATCGGGGACTACAGATGCAAGCATAACCAACAGAATATAAGAGATGAAAGAGAGAATCTCAGGCGCTGAAGAAAACTAGAGGAAATAGATTCATTGACCAAAGAAAATCTTATATCCAGAAAATCCTTAATACAAAACATCCAGGAAATGTGGGACACCGTGAAAAGGCAAACCTAAGAATAATTAATAGTCATAGAGAAAGGTGAAGAAGCCCAGCTCAAATTTGCAGAAAACATATTTAACAAAATCATTGAAGAAAACTTTCCCAATCTGAAGAAGGGCATGCCCATGAAAGTACAAGAAGCATACTGAATACTAAATAGACTGCATCAAAAAAAAACAAAAAAAGAAAAAACAAACAAAAAACAAAAAAAAACCCAAAAAAACCCTTGACACATAATAATCAAAACACCTAAAATACAGAATAAAGAAAGAATATTAAGAGCAGCAAAGGAAAAAGGCCAGGTACATATAAAGGCAGACCTCTCAAAATTACACCTGACTTCTCCGTGGAAACGCTCAAGGCCAGAGTTCTGGATAGATGTTCTACAAGTACTAGGAGTCTTCAGATGCCAGCCCAGGCTACTATACCCAGCAAATCTCTCAATCACTATAGATGAAGAAAAAAAGATATTTAATGACAAAGCCAGATTTTCATAATACATATCTACAAATCCAGCTCTACAGAAAGATCTGGAAGGAAAACTCCAGCTAAAGGAAGTTAACTACCCTCACAAAGTCATAGGCAACAACAGATAATCCCATTTCACCAGAACCCAAGGGTAAAGCAGGGCAAATATATTCACAATACCACCACCACCAACAAATCTAAAACAAACAAGCATTAACAATCAATGGTCCTTACTTTCCCTCAACATTAATGGTCTTAACTTGCCTGTAAATAGACACAAGCTAACAAAATGGATACAAAGACAGAATCCATCCTTCAGTTGCACAAAAGAAACACATCTAAGCTTCAAAGACAGACATTACCTCAGGGTAAAGGGTTGGGGAAAGATCTTCCATTCAAATGGACCCAAGAAACAAGCAGGTGTGGCTACCCTAATATCTAAAAAGTTGGCCTTCAAACTAAAATCAATCAAAAGATGTTAAGACAAAGTCTCAGTTCTGAACATCTATGCCCCAAATACAAAGGCACACACATTTGTAAAAGAAACTCTACTAAAACTCAAAAATAACATAAAACCTCACACACTCATACTAGGATATTTCAACACCCCGATCTCACTGCTAGACAGGACCACCAGTCAGAAACTTAACAAAGAAACAAAATAATTAAGAGAACTTATACCTCAATTGGGTTTAACCTACATCTATAGAACGTTCCAACCACACACAAAAGAATATACCTTCTTCTTTGCTCCACATGGAACTTTCTCTGAAATTGACCACATACTAGGCAACATAGCAAACCACAACAGATACAAAAAATTTGAAATAGTTCCCTGTATCTTATCAGACCACCACGCTTTAAAGTTGGAATTCAACAACAACACAAATCACAGATATTCTACAAACTTATGGAAAGTGAACAATGTGCAATTGCACCAAACCTTGGTCAAAGAAGAAATAAAGACAGAAATTAAGGACTTCCTAGAATTCAACAAGAATGAGGACACAACATACCCGAACTTATGGGACACCTTGAAAGCAGTGCTACCAGGGAAGTTCATTGCACTAAGTGCCCATATGAAGAAAATGGAGGATAGTCACATTAGAGAATTAACAGCATAACTGAAAGCCTTAGAACAAAAAGAAGCAAACTCACCCTGGAGGAGTAGACACCAGGAAACAATCTATTTGAGGGCTGAAATCAATAAAGTAGAAACCAAGAAAACAATACAAAAAGTCAATGCCACAAAGAGTTGGTTTTTTTTTTTTTTTGAGAAAATCATCAAGAAAGACAAACCTTTATCCAAACTAACCAAAAAGCAGAGAGAGAACATGCAAATTAACAAAATCAGAAATGAAAAGTGGGACATAACAATAGACATTGAAGAAATCCAGACAATTTTCAGGTCATAATTTGAAAACCTGTACTCCACAAAATTCGAAAATTCAAAGGAAATGGACAAATTTCTGGATAACTATCACTTAACAAAATTAAATCAAGATCAGATAAGCAACTTAAATAAATCTATAAGCCTTAATGAAACAGAAGCAGTCATCAAAAGCCTTCCAACTATAAAAGGCCCAGGGCCAGATGGCTTCACTGCAGAATTCTACCAGAAATTCAAGGAAGATCTAATGCCAGTACTCCTCAAATTGTTTCACAAAATAGAAGTATAAGGTTCATTTCCAAACTCTTCTTACGAGGCCACAATTACCTTGGTACCCAAGCCACACAAAGACACAATTAAGAAAAAAAACTGCAGACCAATATTCCTCATGAACATTGATGCAAAAATACTCAATAAAATACTAGCAAATCAAATCCAAGAACACATCAGAGAAATCATCCACTATGACTAAGAAGGCTTCATCCCTGGTTTGCAGGGATTGTTTAACATACAAAAATCTATCAGTGTGATCCACCATATAAATATAAACAAATTGAAAAAAAAACCCAAAACACATGATCATCTCTCTAGATGCTAAAAAAGCCTTTGATGAAATTTAACACCCTTTCATGATAAAGGTCTTGGAGAGATCAGGGATTACAGGAACATACCTAAGCATAATAAAAGCAATAAACAGTATACCAACAGCCAACATCAAACTAAATGGAGAGAAGCTTAAGGTGATTTATCTAAAATCAGGAACAAGACAAGACTGTTTTCTCTCTCCATATCTCTTCAATATTGTACTTGAAGTTCTAGCTAAAGCAATAAGACAACAAAAGGAGATCAGGGGAATACAAATCGGAAAGGAAGAAATCAAACTTTCACTATTTGCAGATGATATGATAGTTTACATGAGTGACCCAAAAAACTCTACCAGGGAACTCCTATAGCTAATAAACACCTTCAGCTAACTATCAGGATACAAGATAAACTCAAAAACAATCTGTAGCCCTACTATATACAGATGACAAAGGAGCTGAGAAAAAAATCAGAGAAACATCACCCTTTACAATAGCCAAAACCAACATAAAGTATCTTTCAGTAATTCTAACCAAACAAGTGAAAGACCTATGTAGCAAGAACTTTGTGTCTTTAAAGAAAGAAATTAAAGAAGATACCAGAAAATGGAAAGATCCTCCATACTCACAGATAGGTAAGATAAACATAGTAAAAATGGAAATCTTGCCAATAGCAATCTACAGATTCAATGCAATCCCCATTAATATCCCAGCACAATTTTTCACTGACAGTGAAAGGATAATAATCAACTTTATATGTAAAAACAAAAGACCCTGGATAATACCCTGTACAATAAAGGAACTTCAGAAGGTATCACAATCCCCAACTTCAAGCTCTACTATGGAGCTATAGTCCTGAAAACAGCCTGGTATTGGCATAGAAATAGACAGGTAGTCCAATGGAATTGAATTGAAAATCCTGTTATTACCCACACACACCTATGAACACCTGATTTTTGACAAAACAGCTAAAAGTATACAATGGGAGGTGGAAAGCATCTTCAACTAATGGTGATGGCACAACTGGATGATGGTGTGTAGAAGACTGCAGATAGATCCATGTCTATTGCCATGCACAAAACTCAAGTCCAAATGGATCAAAGACCTCAACATAATTCCAGCCACACTCAACCTCTTAGAAGACTAATTGGGAGGTACCCTTGAACAAATTGGTACAGGAGACCACTTCCTGAACATAACTCCAGTAGCACAGACACTGAGATTGACAATCAATAAATGGGACCTCCTCAAACTGAGAAGCTTCTCTAAGGCAAAGAACACAGTTGATAAGACCAAATGGCAGCCCACAGACTGGGAAAATATCGTCACCAATCCCATATCCGACAAAGAGCTGATCTCCAAAATATACAAAGAACTCAAGAAACTAGTCAACAAAACACCAAAAATCCTTATTAAAAAATGGAATCCAGAACCGAATAAAGAACTCTCAATAGAGGAAATCACAAAAGCTGAAAGACACTTAAGAAAGTACTCAACATCCTTAGCTATCAGGGAAATGCAAATCAAAACGACTTTGTGATACCATCTTATTCTTAAAATTAGAAAAACAAATGCTAACTTATGCTGGAGAGGATGTGGAGAAAGGAGAACAATCCTCCCCTGCTGGTGGGAGTGTAAACTTGTACAGCCTTTTTGGAGATCAGTATGGTGGTTCCTCAGGAAAATGGGATTAAGTCTACCATAGGACCCAGCAATCCCACTCTTATGCATATACCCAAATGATCCTGATCCACATTCATTCAACAAAGACATGTGCTCAATTATGTTCATAGCAGCATTATTTGTAATAGCAAGAACCTGGAAGCAACCTAGATGTCCCTCACCTGAAGAATGGGTAAAGAATATGTGGTATATTTACACAATTGAATACTACTCTGCAGAAAAAACAATGGAATCTTGAAATTTGCAGGTAAATGGGTAGAACTTGAAGAAACCATCCTGAATGAGGTAAACCATTCATAAAAAGAGGAATATGGTATGTACTTGCTCATAGGTCATATATGGATTTTAGACATAAGGGAAAGGATCAACAGCTTTTGATTCACACTGCCAGAGAAACTAGGATACAAGGAGGATTATAAGAGATTCATACAAGGGCCCTCACAGAAGGGGGAAAAGTTAAGATATACTGACCATACGAGCATATTGGGAGTGGGGGTGCAGTGAGTGGAGAGGGAAGCACGTGGGATTAGGAAGATTGAGTGGGACCGGGACTAATCCTGGGTATATGAACTGGCTTTTTGGAGCCTATTAGCTGTGGTGGGATACCTTGATCACCCTGATTCGGGGGGAGGGTCTTTGTCCTGCCTCAACTTGGTATCCCAGAATTTGGTGACTCCCCTCTGAGCAGTAGATGGAGATGGGATGGGGGACATGGGGAGGAGGGGGAAGGGGAGAATGGAGAGCCCAGTACTTTATGGCAAATAGGCAATAGGCAATAGGCATCAAATCCTGTAAAATGTTAGAAACTAAATCTATATTTTGATTCATGTATCTTTAAAACCCACAATGTCTGTAACAAACATAGTTCAGAAAATATTCCAATGTAATCTTTCTGCTTACATGGTGTTTATTCAAGGGCCTCATTACTGTGCAGGTGTCTAGACAATTATAGAGTGAAAACACCATACTTTACCACCTTCAAAACAGTGGGAAAGCTGAAAATTGAACTGGGCAGTTGAGCAGTGTGTGGATAACTGACCCCTGTGAATGGGCAATTGGCCTCTACACACTGAGAAATGGAAAGGATGTCTTGCACACTGAATTAGATGGTGTTAAAACTTAACACATGCCCCACACAGAGCATGATTGTGTGTATGACTGAAACACTGAGGAGAGAGTGTGGAAGAGGGAATGAAAAATGACAGAGATACATATGCATTTTTTTCTCTGTTTCTAATTCTTTTTTACTTTCCCCTCATTTTACAGTGTGGAACTTGAGTTTTATTTTCAAGTCCAAGAGGAAGAGGTGATTGCTGAATATGACCCATGACAATATATCTAAAGAAAATTAAAAGTGAAAAACAAAGTAGGTTCTTCTTCCCATTCGTATGGTGCTGAGAACTAAACTTTGGGCTTTGCTTTTCCTAAGAAATGCTCACCAAGAAGTAAGCCTTGAAGAATATTAGACAGGCAAAGAAAATCTAATATAGTAAGATTAGCATACTTGAAATAGAACAATTCTTAAAAACCTTTATTGAATATGTTATTAAAAATATTCTAAAGTCTGCATATGGTCCTGCATATGGTCTACCCAATTTCACTTATTCTTTTGTATGCACAGCAAGGTTCCTTACAAATGAAGTCTACATCATATATGCTTTCCAATGTTTTTCAAGAGTGAATTATATGTATGCATATAAATGGCACAATTTTTCTTGCTTTATACAAACATACACCATTATGCTATTTAGCAGGAACAGGAAACTGAACAGTACTGTGTCACATGTAGTTACTAATAACTATTCTCCTCGTGGTGGATGACAATATTATCCACTTACTATTTTTTGTTTGTATATTTTGTTACTCACGTCCTTGACAACTGACACTTAAAAAAGAGTAGAAACCTTAATATATAACAAATATGAAAAAGGTTTTTACATCATTGGTTAAAAAATTACTGTTTACTAAATTATCCACATTCAAGACAAGGCTCATAAACAGAAAGAATGAGACTGGAAAAGACAGAAAATTCACTTGGTTAGTGAGGTCCCTTGTCCCCTCAAGTGGTGTTAGGGGCACTGATTTGAGTGCCATGTGTGTGCTAAGCATGTGCTCCACTACTGAGAGGCATGTCCAGCCACAGTTTTGTTCTTAGAGTCTCTCGATGTCATCTTCATCAATGAAATCCAGGGTGCAAAGTCACATTATTTCTGAAGGCAGAAAGTGCATTTTGTTCCTTTTGTATAGACCTTTTCAGCCAAATCTAGGGAGGATGTATAGTTACACTGTGCATATAAGCAAATTAAACAAACAAAAATGTCAGTTTTTCAAAATAAGACTTGTGAACAGCATTCTTTGCTTTATCATTTACAAGTATGCTTGTTAAGCCCGGACCACCTGAACTTGAGGCCGGTTCTTCCTCATAGGGTAAGTATCCTTTTAAACATTTCACTTCTTTTAATGAGAGGCTGAACATATTTAAACTTCAATATTTTATGTTAAAATATAGGAGAAAATGCACACTGCCCTTCCTGAATATTCCCAGCAGTCAGGACACTGAGTTCTGAAGTAGCGTGCATAGCCGGTAGCTGGCCTAGTCTGCTGATGAGTATGCCCCCTCTATGTCGAGACCCTGGTGGTATGTGTGCTCACTGTCGAATCCAAGGCAGTGTGCTAATCCATCACAGTCAATAGGGTTCCATTAAATAAGCAGTAGTCACATACAATCAAGCAAAAACTGTTCCCTGAAATAGTCTCTCGAGTGGCTCTTCGTCATGCTCTTTACTGAACATGTGATATTATTCAGGGACTTGCTGGTAATGATGACAATAAAACACAACAACAAAAAATAAAAATACATGATTTGAATGTATTTTCTGTTTATATTCACACCTTAATATAAAGAAAAGGAAACATTCCTCAATATTTGCAGATAAAATGAACAGGGTATATAATATTTTTTTCATTAATTTGAATGAGGTTTTAGTTCATATACTTTCTTTAAGTATTTTAACCATGAAACCGGGACTAATTAGCATTTTGGAGAAAATCATATATCGGTTAACTTACGAAAATAGCTCCCCTGAAGGGAACCATCTGTCAATTGTGAAGAGAAGCAGTAACTATAAATGGTGCATGTCCTTCTTCAGTTATGAACAACTGGACTTTGAATTGGACTTTTCTTAAATGTTTTTGAGTGCTGGCTATTGTTGTAGCTAGGCATTTTCCAGGATCTAACTCCTTACACGAGAACAGCATTTCTGTGTTGGTTTTCAGAGGCACCAGCAGAGAAGCAATGTAATAAGAGCTACTCCATAACTGGTAATCAACCTGAGACAGACATGCACTCACACCTTGTGGATATTGTCTGTGCCTACAAGGACTCAGAGTGAACATAAATATGCAAAATTATTATCCTATTATTTAGCAGTGTTTTATACTTCCATGTAATTAATTGACTGTGACATAATGATGGCTATAATGGTAGCTGTCTTTTGGGGAGGATTCTGGTTAAAATTCAGGATACCATAGACTGATATCTGGAATCTCAGAGGGAAAATTTGTGAGGTCTGTTTTGAGCTTTTAACTAAATTAGATTAATTTTTAAATTGTTTTTAATATTTATTTTACATATCGATCCCAGTTCCCTCTCCCTCCCTCCCTACCTCTTTCCCTCTCTCTCACCCTCTCATGCCCCTTGACCAACCTCCCCTCCCACTCTCCCCAACTTTACATGTAGGGTGATGCCCTCCAGGAGGGATCATGTAAATCTGTCAAGTCATTTGGAGTAGAAACTAGGCATTCTTTCCTGTCTCCAGATTAAGGGAGTATCCTTTCATGGGGAATGTGCCCCCAAAGTCCTTTTGTGCATCAGGAATACATCCTGGTTCCACTGTCAGGGGTCCCTTAGACTGCTCAGGCCTTCTAACTGAGACCCATGTTCAGGGGCGTCTGAGTTAGTTCAATACTGGTTTCCCAGCTATCAGTCTGGGGGCCCATTAGCTCCTCCTTGTTCAGGTCAGCTGTCTCTATGTGTTTCTGCAGCCTGGTCTTGTCCTCCCTCTCTGCATCTGGATTCCAGTTCATCTCAGTGTTTAATTGTGGGTGTTTGCTCCATGATGCTGGATAAGTTAATCATCGATGGTGGATTGATGGGAGATGTTATTCTGTAAATATGTTTCTCATACTGGTTAATTAATAAAGCACCGTTGGGCCAATGAGAAAGCAAGATAGGCAGGGCTAGGAGACAAGGAGGAAAGAGGAAGTGGTAAGGAGGAGTCAAGACGTAGACCGGGGAGGAAGAAAGATGCCAGCAGCGGCTCCTCAATAAGATGACCACGTGGAAGTACCTAGATAAATAGAAATGGGTTAATAATTAAGACAGAGCTAGCCCATAAACAATAATGGTAACTGGCCAACAGGATTGTATCAAATACAGAGTCTCTGCGTGTTATTTGGGGCTGGTGCAGTTGTGGGCCCAGACCGGTGGCAGGTGGGCTGGCGGGCTGGCGGAAAACAGACAAGCTACAGTGGATAAGTTAGTCATGGATCTCATTATCAGGGAAGGGCATTTATAATAGCCTTTCCACTTTTGCTAGTTTAATTTTTTATTGTTATTCTTTGTTTTTCTCCAATCAAAACAAAGAGAAAACTAAGTATTTGAACATGAGAGCATCCAAAATGATTAAGTACAGAAAGAACTAGCCTATACTAACACACTGATTAAAAGTATAGACTATTTTTATCCAGGATTTTTAACTTTAAAATACTTTTATTATCTCTTTGATAATTTCATACATTTTAATTTGATTATATGCATTCTCATCTACCAACTCCTGCCAGATTTAGCCCTCATTCCATACCCACCCTCTTCTTATAATTTAAATCTATCAAGTTCAATTTTTATTGCCTATATACTTTTAGAAGTGGGACCTCCCACTGGAGGATGGCTAACCCATCAGATGCCACACAATTAAAGAAAGTGAACTCCTGCTCTCCTGGAAGCTATTGATTACCAATAGCTCCCCAGCTAAGTAGGAGTTCATTCACTTCTGTCCCCCATGGTGCAATATATTTTTTCTTTCTGATTTGATCTTGTGTAGGTCTTACATCTGCTATAAAAGAACTGTGAGTGTGTATATGCAATTCCTTTTCTGCTACAGTGGTAGCCACAATTAAATTATGAAATTTAAATGACAACTTAAAATGTATGTGGTTGTATGGTTCTTTTTGAATAAATATTTTGTTAATTCTTCAATAAATTCCTACAATATATTTTTATAACATCACTCCCTATCATCCCCTTCTTTCCTCCCAGAATCACTTCTACCTGGTTAATATCCCCTATAAAAATGTATCAATCAGACATTGAAGTTTTTAAGGTTTCTTTTTCTTATATTTATGGGAAGCGGTGAGTGTAACTACATAAAGAATCCAGAAATGGGAGACAGAGAGCACAGAGCTGGAGTTGCATCTGGAGTTTGGCCTCCTGAAATGAGTGCTGGAAACTGAGGTCCAGACCTCTACAAGGACATTGCATACTTTATTGCCATATCTGCAGCCACATACTTAGATATGATTTTTATGTTGAATCTTTGGGATATAGGTAGTATAAATAGTATAAATAATTTTTCAGATTCTTTTCACAATGATGTCTTTTATTGTAGAGAAGGAATCAAAGCTATATATAATCTTTTATTAAGTTTAATTTACAATTTCATATATGGAATGCATCCTGGTTCCCACTTTCACCTGTATTTCCCCTCTTTCTTAAGTTCATTTCTCACATTCTTATCTTTTTGTTGTTGTTTTGTTGCTGAGATACACTGAATTTCCTTGGGATCATATTTGTGATGATCATTGGTTTGAAAGTAGCCTGGCAGGCTCCTTAGTGAGATCAAGATTTAATGGCTGACATCAGATCAATATACACTATGTGGTTTTTCTAATAATAATGAAATAATTAGGTAAAATTGTTTTTGATTTGTACAGAATGTGTCCTTCCAATAAATAAAGTTCAATGCTGTACCAGTGAATGCACAACTGACTCATTTTTATGAAACCTATTTTTGTGATATGTACATTGTATTAAACACTGTGTTAGGATTTAGAAAACATAATAAAAGGTCAAAGGTATTATATACCAAGAGATAAATGTCATATAGGAATCAGAAAACGGGCAATCAAATGCAATCTTTGAATGACCCTGATGCACTTCAAACTCTGCACACAAAGTTCTATTAACATTATCATAGTAACTATTTTAAGTTAGGAAATTCTTTCTTTGTTTTGGTCATGAGAAAATTCAGGTTAAACTCACATAAGTGGATAAAGAAGATTCCACACTTAGCAATCTATTTCCAGCAATCATAAACTGCTACTTTTGAGTACTAAGTATTAGAATTTTAGTTGATCTAGCAGCATCAGTGAGTAAGAAACAAAACATTACGTGTGCAACTATGGGGTGTTAATTAAATTCAGCATGGGGATCTGAACTATCTTACTCTAGATTCTTTGGTTGCAAAATTTGACAACTTAAACTCATAAACAAAACTTTTGGTGAGTGTATGATGCTTGGTTTTATTTTTGGAAGGATGTTGAGATTTTTAAGCATTGGTAGAAATATTTGAAAGGACTCAGAAATGGGCATAATTAGAGACACATTAAATGTTTGCTGTTTTTCTGCAATAACACATTTCAATGATGTTTCATGTTACCCCTAGTAAGAATGGCTGTCTTCAAATCTGAGCAGATCTCTGCAGGTATCAAGGCTGACAGTAATCCATGAAGAGGAGAAAATGAAAACTCTGTTTAGATTGACTTCGTTAACCTTGATCAAACTTCAGGGAATCTGAAGCTAGGTAGCTTATTGCCAGCATATTTAAGCAAATATAATTTGGGAAAAAAGTTTGCTTGTGTAATACAATCCCTGGTGCATAATGAAGCATAATTACATAGAAACAAAACTCAGGGTACATATCAATTCTTCCAAGAAGCTGGGTTCTGAAGATGGGCTACCTGTACTAACTTAGAGGTCTAAGGAAGGCTCTGAACTGGTCTCAGTTTTATAGCTAGTGTAGATGTCATTTGGACTATTAGCCATCACTGGGCCTGGTTGTGGGATCTAGGGCGAGGTAATGTAAGGGTCATGTATATTTCTGGCCACCTTTGGGCCTGGTTGTGGAAACCTTATGTGGACTGGCTCCACAGATATCATAGATCACCAAGGTAGTAATCATTTCCAATTCCCAGATTTCTGGATAGAGGAACAGGTTTTCACATCTTTTACATTTAAAATACAATCCTGTGTGATTAACATTCCTGATTTCCTTGGAGATCTTAGGGTAGAAGAACGAAAACACGAATTAAACAGCAAATGCTGAAGAGGGTGCAGGAGAAAGGAACCTTTGTACAGTTAGGGGTAATGTAAACTAGTGCAGCCATTATGGAAGTCATTATAGAAATTCCTCAAACAAAAAGTAAATAAACTAAAATAGAACTGCTATGTGAGTCAGCCATGTCAGTATGGGATATATTTCCATAAAAAAAAAAAACTAGGTCGTTGTGTCCTCATTAGTCTTTATCAGTAGTATTCACAAGATTCAAAATACTGAATGAATTTTCATCAATGGATGCATAGATAAAGAAAAGTGACATACCTACACACAATAGAGTTCTATTTGACCATAAAGATGAATGAATCATTTGTGGGAAAATGGAACAGGAGATCACCATGTTAATCAAAATGAGCTAGACTTAGAAAGACAAATATTGAATGTTTTTATTCATAGTATAGATTTTAAAAGTAAGGCATAGCAACAGAAGATAGAATATTTGAGAAGACGAGTGTAGCAATGGGAGGAAAGAAGGGCGATTAAAGCAGATGTACATCAATTTACATTATTGAGCTTGTGAAAATGTCACAATGAAACATTATTATTTTCTATAATGAAGATATGTTAATAAAAGTTAAAAAGTATTTCCATAAATGTTTTCTTTGTATCATACCAATATCTATTGATCAATAAAATTCATAGAATTTATCTGTGGGTATAAGGAAAATATTCAGAATATAGTTAAAATTATCTAGCAAAGTGACAGTAACTGATTTTTTTTCTAAGTGTATAACCTCACTAGCCCCAGAGCTCTGGCAAGGTTTCCTGTGCCATGCATGATTTTACTCCTGCTGAGTGAGCCTTGAGTACAATTATATCATTGATGGTTGTCACTGTCATGTGTGAGCCACTCCTCTCAACATTACGTACATCTTGACATACTGGGAACTTGCAAGGTTCATAAGTGTTGTAGCCAGAAGCAATATCCGTTTGTGTGCTGGATTATATAAATTATGATCATGGTGGCACATAGGAACACATATGGTGCAATCAAGTATTTTTAAATACTAGAAAAAGATGTGGAGAGGAAAATTTTACTTTCAAACAACTAATGCAAATGCAGGAATGATAGGTTAGAAACGTCACTCTTTTATAGTTCTGACTTTATATTAAATTTAGGTAATCATTATCAACTGATATTCAAATCCAGAGAAACTAGAAAGATGTATGTATTGCTTCATGACCTACTTATATAGTACTTTAAAACATATTATTCAAAAATCAAAGAACTTCAGTATAAAAGTACTTTTTACATAAAACTGTTTTCAAAATTTATCAGCAATTGACTCCTTGGGAGTTACATCATTTGAGAGAAATGCTGTTTAATTACTACTCTTCAGTTTTTGGAGATGTATAACAAGTTATATTTAATAAAAACTACAGAACAAACATGCAATGATTATGACTAAAATACCTAATAAATTATACCGGTAATATTCTTTTTATTTCTTTTTATTTTATTTTTCTTGAAAATTGAAGAAACTTGGGACAACTATAATTTATAAAGCAGAAATAAAATAGAGATTTTGCAAAACAAATAATCATTTCATATAAACTTTAGTCAATTTTCTCTTATTCCCTTTTTAACATGCAAAATTACTTAATTTTGAAATATTTTCTTTAACTGAACAGTCAGACCATTGCATATTAAAAGCTTTAGAGACATACTTTGTTTAGTAAGTATTGATGAAAACTTTAAGGATATCATATTTGATGGGTCAAAAATAAATCTTTTCCAGTTCAATCCACATATTACTTGCTTGTGTGTTTCTACAGCTGACAATTTGGCACAGGGCAAATAATCGGTGTGCTTTTCCCTGGGGAAGACCACCCCTTTTGCTCCCAGCATTCCTCAGGCAGCTCTTTTTGTATAGTGGAGGCTCCATGAACTTTCCCAAACATCTTTGGCATCCTTATTAGGCTCACACCTGGACAGTCATGTTGATGAGACTTAATGGGATTATCTTCTGATATTCATATACATATATGCATGAAATAATAGTGAAAAAAAGAGGTCATGAATTTGAAGGAAAGCAGGGAGGGGATATGGAAGGTTTAGAGGGAGGAAAGGGAAATGAGAAATATAATTTGCCTGTAAGTTGTGTTCCAGATTTCCTCATGAGCTGTTATCCATGCTGGGATAAGATTTGGGTGGTGCAGCTGATTGAAGTCATTTTTGTTCTTGTCAGTGACTCCTTGCCCACATTCCTGCAAATACCCCCAGTAAAATTCATTGGTGACCAAGTTTGACTTTGGTGGTGAAGGGGGTTAAGCTCTCTCACTCATATTTAGGTTTCAGATCCCTAAGAAGGGCAAAACAGGTGTCTCCCAACAAAGGCCCATTTTATCCAAAATGCCCTTGCATTCAGGGATGAGACCTGAGCCAGCCTTACAATGTCTCAAGCAAGGACAAATCCAGAGTTTCCCTCTAAGTTACATCTGGGCTTGCCCAGGCTTGTGGGAGTATGTCCCAAAATGATAAAACAAAACCTCAGCCAATTAAAAGCACAGTAGTATAACTGTGCTGCTTGATTCACCAATTATATATGAAATGACCTAACTCCCAAAACTCCCCTTAGCTATGTACACTCCTCTAATTGTTGCCATTTTGTACAGGTGAACAACCCTGTATATGCTGGTGTAACAAACACTCCTTTTTTTTTTTTTTACAAACTATTTGAGTCTTGGGTCTTTCTTCAGTATTTCTAGGACCTCAAAGTGGCATGCTTAATTTGGACTGTAATTGGTTCTCTATATGGAGTTATACTATTTGTTCATGTGTCTTAAGGAGTAGTTCCATACAATGTGTGTTGTTACGGTTGAGGTCAAGATGAAGAGAATAGACTAAAAAATTGTATGAATTAAAGATAACAAATTATCCCAAGTTTTACAACAGTTCAATGACTCAATACAAAGTCCGTAATAAAATCTTTCTCAGTTAGCTTTATTTTAAATCATTATTTAGGAACCTCTGAATAAACCTCAAATTCTTTATCCCTGGAATTTTTGCTTCAATTTCTTAATCTGCATTAATAACACATAGTTAACTTTTATGATTCTTGTATTCACAGGTATATATGAACATGTTGTATTAGGTCACTTTTGTTTAGGGTTCCATTTTAACTGTAGTCTTGATTTGGTATAGCTATAGGTGGCCTCCTTGGAAAAATACCACAAACATGTATATAATGCTTTATATCAAATGGGTCCAGTAGAAACCTTTTTTTTCTACTCAGCAACCTGATTGGCTTTCAGAAAAAACCCAAGAAATAGCTGGGCATTGGTAGCACATGCCTGCAGAGGCAGGTGGATGTCTGTGAGTTCGAGGCCAGCTTGGTGTACAGAGCGAGTTCCAGGACAGGCTCCAAAACAATATAGAGAAACCCTGTCTCAAAAATACAAACCAAAACAAACCAAAACAACCCAAGTAACGTCCTGTTTGAACATTTGAATGGTGTGCTTCTCTTGTATTCTCATCTGTCATCCCAGGTGCTCATAATTAAGAGCATCTCTGTGTAGCTTCATCAGAATGACATTTGAAAACACATGCCTGTTTTGTTTTAGAAGTTTGTCTTATGCACATTTTCATTTGCTAATTTGCCTTTTTATTAAGGCAATGGAACATCATTATATTTTTAGTTTTCTTCTTTGAGCCTTGTCTTTCTAGTAATCACTGTTCCTTATAGTGATTTAGAGAATTGTATAATATGTCCTTAACATGATAGTCAAGGTTATCTCATTCTGTTCTTATAATTCCAAGGTGTGTAGTATCTCATTTAGTTCAGCTGGTTGTAGATATATTGTCTTTTCAGGTTGTGTGTTGTCTGCCTTTGGTTGCTTTTATAAGCATTTGCTTAGGTATAGATTTGTTACAGAGGGAAACGGTAAAGAAAGCATACTGGCTTTTCATGGCAATCTGAAGTTGAGCTGTTCGGTATTTCCCACAGTTGTAGGTTATAAGAGATTTTGAATTCCTCTGGAATTCTGTTTCCAGAGACCCTACGTTTCTCAATTACCCTTCAGAGAAATTCTTGCTTTGTACTTTCCCACCATAATCTCTCATGTTAGAGCTCCTTTGCCTGGTTGTGAGCTCTGGGAGAGGACATCATTCACTAGGCTTTGATTAAGTCTCTGTTTAGTTTGTTTTTTAGGAACTGAAGCTGTAGCTTTTACAAATATATTTAACCTTCCTGCAATTTTATAGCCTTCTATTTCCTGGTAAATCTTACCACGACTCCCATCCCTGTCTACAGCAGCCTTACTTTATATGATTAAAGTGTTATCATTTGTTGACTGTACTTTTTACATTTAGATGTGGCAGCAAGACAAGCAATAGCTGTGGGTAGGACTTTCTTTTCCCCAGCCAATATAGAATTTCAGAACTGTATGCCAGCAGCGCTTTCTCCTCAGGGATAGAACTTTGCCTGAAAAGGGGTTTGGGGTTGTTTGATAGTGGCTTCTCTTTCCCTCACTTTGCAGAGACAGATGGGCTCCATGGGTTCTTACAATGATCAAGAGTTCTAAGATTGTGGGTTCACACTCACACACTCATGTTAATCCATAACCTGTTTACATCAATTCATCAAATATTGATACAATTTCCGAATGCATGGCTCCATGTGCATGTAAGGGAATTACGGTTGTTAATTAATCTCCCTGGATGCATGCGTTTCTCCCGTATTCTGATATGGCTCAGTATACTTCACTATCATTTGATGTGCTTAGCAAGCAGATAGCAATTCAATACTAGAAATGTCAATTTATGATGCAAGGCATTAAACTTCTAGATTTTGTCATATATCTTTGTTTCCTTTCTATATTTCAACCTTATTAATAACACATTTAGTTAGTAGAAAGTATAATCAGATATGTTTGGATAAGAGTGTTTATTATTAAATATTAATCTTAGAAAGGGAGTTAATTTTTCTGAGCTTTATGGAGAAGGGTTGCTGTTTCTAGCAATTCTTATCTAGAAAGTATTCTTTAGACCTCATCAAGGAAACATCTCTTTGCAGTAGAGGGAGACAACTAAGGAAAACCACAGCCAATCAAAATACAGAGTTGTGGAATCCAGTCCTAGTGAATACATCTACAAAACATATCTTTATCCAAGACTCGGGGAACATTGAGGAAGAGGGACAGAAAGACTATAAAAGAGCCAGATGTTTAAGCAATTTGATGTGAGACTGTGTCTCCTAATAATATAGGAAGTTAACCTTTAATGTCTGACCAACATGACTACTCAACCATGAGCTGAATAAGGAGGCCACCAATAGACACACCAGAGTGGATGAGGAAAAGCCAATGAGTTCTCAACCCTACACAAAGAATATATTTATAATAACATGTTTCCTTTTGTCTTTAATAATGATTTTCTTTCTGCCTTAATCTTAAAGCTTCTATCAATAAAAGCTTGTGAAAAAATGTTTTAGAATCACCAAACTGCTTGGTAATTAATTGGTCTCTTAAATACCCTTGTTTCCATTTTTTAAAGAGTAGATTTACTATTTGATCCTTCTGTTAAAACACACACACACACACACACACACACACACACACACACACACCAACAAGATTGAGTACAAATTCTTTCTGCTCCCTCTCCATGATGGCTGTGGACTTGAGAGCTCAGGCACCAGCAGGCAAGACACCATCTTGAGAAGCTGCTGACCAGACCCTTAACCCAGTTCCTAGAAAACTATACAAAGTTCCCCAGAGCCCCCACATCCTGCTGAATCAGCCTGACACTGAAGAAACAGACATCATAGTCAACAGATATACCAATAGGTCACAAAATTCTTTTATTGGAAATTTCTAAATGTTTAGTTAACTCCGGGGCTAATTGACCCACGAAGCATCACCTCTCCCCCACCAACTAATCAGAAAATGCCTAGGCTTGTATTGTACTTCCATAGCTTGTGGTTTTTCTGTTTATAAGCCCATTGCCCTGCTGGTTGGAGCGGCTCCTCTCATCTACTGCATTTGGAGTACTGCTGGACTCCTGAACTCCATTTCGTTCTTAAGAAACCCATGTGTTTGCATTGGTACTTGGTTCTGTGATGGTCGCATTTGGGAGTCCTGCATCCTGGGCTCACTCTCTGAACCCCAACAAGCTTTCTTCTGAAAGTTGCCATGGTTATGGTGTCTCTTCCCATCAATGGAAAAATAACAAAAACATAAGTAAACAAAAAAAGGAGTAGATAATAAAACACCAACAAAATAATTTGAAGAGAACATGCAAAAATGGCAAGAACTCCCATGTTCACAGATACAAAAAAGTTAGTTAATATGGTTAAAATGTCAATATCACAAAGTAATTGACAGGGTGAATGTAATCCTTATCAAAACATTAATGGAATCCTATCAGAACTAGAAAAGGAATCTTATAGTTGATCTGGGACTACAAACACCACAAAATATCAAATTTCACACGAATTCAGAATGAAAAGAAATAAACAAGCAAAAAACCAAACCAAACCAAACAAAAAACCCACTTAAAGCAGCTTTCACAATTCCTGATTTCAAACATACTGTACTACAAGGAATGATGCCTACATGAAATTGGCATGAAAAATAGGCATGAAGGCTTGAAGACCAATGGAAGAATAGGTAACTCAGAATAAAACTAGATGACTGTCTCCCACCACACAATGCAATTAAATAATGGATCAAGACTTGAAGCTGTTACACTATAGGAGAAAATAGGAGAAATGCTCCAAGACATTGCCACAGGCGGTGATCTTTTCCTTTTATTTTCTTTTGGAAAATATTATAAAACAATAGACAATAAAAATAAGTGAATAAGATTTTATTAGATTAAGAAGCTTTTCACAGCAAAGGAAACATCCAATAGACAATGTACAGAATGGAGAGAAAACCAAATTATTTATCTGAAAAGGGATTAATACCCAAAGCACATAAAGAATTTAGTAGCACACCTACAGATAACCTAAGTGGAAATGTCTAAATGCCCTTAGTAAACATTTCTCTAAAGTAGATGTACAAATGGTCAAATGTGGGAAGTTTCGAAATATTATTAACAATCAAGGAAATAAAAGTGATTACTACAATAAGATATCATCTAATCTGAGTTAAAAATGGCTTTTTACCAAAGAGATAACAGAGCAACACATGCCAGCGAGCATGTGGAGACCCAGAAACTCTTCTAGATGGTGGATGGGAATATAAATTCATTCAGCCATATGGGACCAGCATGGAACTTCCTCAGAATCTAAAAGTAGAAATGCGAATTCTATCTAACAATGTCTCTACTGAATCTATTCTCTGAAAATGACACTATCATATCAAAGAGTTGGTATTCTTGCAGTGATATTCATAGGGTAAGATGCAGAATCCAGTAAGGTATTCATCTATTAGGGAAATGTGGTGTATGTATTAAAAAGGGAATTAGTCAACCTTGAGAAAGAACAGATTTCTTTCACTGTGACAAAATGGATGTAACTGAAAGAGAGCATGTTGAGTAAAATGAGTGAGACACAGGAAGACAAATCTTGTCTTATTTACATTGTCTTATGCATTTGTGGACGTTAATTTAACCAGCTTCCCTCACATACACAAAGCAACTCAGGGCACTGATGACCAGAACCTATGATGGGTATAGAGAATCAGAGTGGAAGGAGGTCACACGCTGGACACCAAAATACAAGTACAGGCAAAGAATTAATTTTGGTGTTCTATAATACAGCAGAGTTAACTGCAGCTACAACAACTTCTGGTATGTATCAAAATATCTTTTGATAGCATAAAATTTTCCATTGCAAGTAAATGATAAATATTTGAGAATATGAGAGGGATATCTTATCATTGAACATTGTATGCATGTATTGAATTATTATGCTTTATGTATTGTACCACTTGAACATATTATATACCATTTAGAAAACCTAAATCAAAAGCTGGGGAAATCTAGGAGGAGTTGACAGAGGGGAAAGTGTAAGAATATATTGTGTAGGGAGTCAAGATGTAGGACATTAGAGAAGAGGTCTGGGCACTTTCTCCAGTAAGATAAGACCATGTGGAAAGCATTAGATTGATATGAGTTAATATCATTGAAATGAGTTAGTAGCTAAGACAGAACTAGCCAATAAGAAGCTCTAGCCATTGGCCAACAGCTTTATAAATAATAGAGTCTCTGCAGGTTGTTTGGGGCACTGGGACAAGGCTGGCAGGAAATTGCTCATAACAAAATAGTACCCATAATATGGGTACTAAGAACTTCCACTTAAAACTTGACAAAAGCTACAGAGACAAAGCAAGTCTTCTTGGTAGCAGCAATTTTCTCAGCTAGGCTTTGTTTTGCTAGAGAAAAGCAGAGAGTTGCATGACTCCTTTAAGGGAGGTTTCCTGACTCGGCATAATCAGAAAAAACTGCAGGGCACTTTTGAGGCCCTTCTAACAATTGAATGCTGTACAGGAACAGCTGGCTAAAATAGCCGCCACTTTAATTTTAACAATGCTATTGTTTGACAGGTAAAAGACTCATGGCCAGAAAAAGATAAAGATTACGGGAGGGTGTGGGAACTGGGCTTGACATGTTAAACAAGTTTGTTTCAAATTTAAATTAAAAATTATATAAAATGCCTTCCCCAAAAGATTTACAGTAAATATATTAAGATAAAGAAAAAGGTTTACATTGTGTTTTAAAATATACGTATGCTTGGGAGAACAAAAGAAAAAGGAAAAAGTGGTTTAAAAAGAGAAAAAGAAAAAGAAAGAGAGTAGCTGGGTGTGGTGGCACACACCTGTTAATTCCAGCACTTGAGAGGCAGAGGCAAGCAGATCTCTGTGATTTCAAAGCTAACCTGGTATACAGAGTGAATTCCAGGGCAGCCAAAGTTACATAGAGAAACCCTGTCTCAAAAAATGAAGTAAAAGAAATAGATTAATAAGAAAACCACCTAAAGGTAAGAAATACACAGGAGTCTGGATACTGTATGCTATGGTGTTGTCTTTGAATTGCTCAATTGCTAAGAAGGAACAACAGTTACTGAAGTACACTTGATATCAATGCTGATAAATTAATCCAATTTTTATATTTTAAAAATGCTTTAACTTCAAATTTTAAGTCTAAGGACAAGTTACTAGGGGAAAGAATTTCTATTTTTGTTTACACAGAAAATGAAAAGCTGTGGATTCCTTCCAGACTAATGTGGTTTGATCAAGCCAGACCCCCTGAAACAGTGTCCCAGGTGATCCAACATTCAAAATAGCTGAGACCAGGCAGCCTTGCAGACTACAGCCAGGATTTCTGTTCTTCTTAGTACTCCCATAGTATTACAGCATCCCCAACCAGCAGGAAACAGTTTGGAAAGAACAATGTCCAAATTTCCAAATATTATGTATAAATGTTTGTTTTCATATAAATGGGGTTGGTTATAAATGGTTAATGATCACAACAAATCTCATTTTAAAGGTAAAAGGGAGATTATGATATAGAAAAGAATACTTTGTTTAGGAATGGATTTTAATATATTAATACAATTTTAAGGTAAATTTTGTGATCTTTCTCCTCTTGCTTATGTGTTGTGTTTATATAGCTCATTTAAAAATGTAGAATGTAATGTATAATTTAGTACGTATTATAATTACCTATAATAGTCAAAACTTAGTTAGATTTGTTAAGTTTTTATAGATATACAGAGATATATTTCAATTGGATAGGCATTCTTCAAACCTTGCAAAGACCTACAGAATATGGAATTTAAAATGGTTTAGGTTTTTTTTTTTTTTTTTTAACTGAGGCACAACTGCTCCTGGTAACACCAACTTCATCAGAAGGGAAGATCAACATGGAAGAAACTCATTATGGAGTTTGCTTCCAATATGGCAAGACTAGCCATTTGGACAAGATACTGCTCTACTCTACTCTTGCTTTATAAAGACCTGCAGGACCCAAAGGAAAGTGACTGCTGAAACAAGATGGACATTGCTACAAAGTTCCTGCTTATGAAAGAGTCTGCCAGACATTCTGCAGGACACAGAAAAAAGTGACTAACAAACTGCCAATACAGGTGGACAGTTTAAAGTTTCCTGCTTTGCCGAGGATCTGCCAGACACACTATGACCTATAGGCTGAAGATAGAACATTACAGAAGAACTTTGGATGATGGTCCAGGTAGCAAGATGACTCTGTCATTTCTAGAGTTTATATATTATCCTTCTGTGGTCTTTGATGGAGTTGAAGATAGTTATGGTTATAGTTTTTCCTTAGTTAGAATTAAAGATAAGTTACATATAAGACTTTAGACTCACAAAGATAGGATAGATGATAGAATATCTTCTTTAATTCCTGATAATATTAATTGACTAAATATTACTAATTATAGTTCTTATTTGATAACTGTTTTGTTGTATATTGTACTATGTTAAAGTTAAAACCCTTCTTTTTATTTTAGACAGTAAAGAGATGATGGAGAGTCATTCTGTTAATGTTTCTCTTATTGATTAATTAATAAAGTACTGTTGGAAAATAGGAAGGCAAGATAGGTGAGACTAGGAGACAAGGAGGATTCTGAGAGAGGTAGTAGAGAGGACTCAAGATGTAGGACATGAGATAAGAGGTCTGGACCCTCTCTCCAGTAAGACAAGACCATGTGGAAATACTTAGACTGGTAGAAATGAGTTAATAGCTAAAACAAAGCTAGTCAGTAAGAAGCTCTAGCCTTTGGCCCACAGTTTTATAACTAAAAAAACCCATTATACTGTGTAAACAAATCTATTTTCAATAAATGAAAAATTCCTGAATGCTCACACAAAATAAAATAACCTTAGAATTTGAAATATGAAGCTACCAGTATTTCTTTTCTCACCAAGTGGCTGAGAGGATTATCATGTGTAAATACTTATCACTGTATTAACACATTTTAAATGCTAATGTGGAAACTTCATATGATCCATTTAAAGACTCAACAATCTGTAGAAAAAGCTAAATTGAAGTATCAATAACAAAGTAAACACATACAGTCCTTGGTAACCTGTTTCAAGGGTTGAATTCTCATTATCCTACTACAAATTAAGGGGATAACTGCAACTAATAATACTTAGAAACATTTTTGGAGTGCTTTGTGAGATGTTTTTAATCACATCTTAGAGATTATGATACTCTTCTCATATACTATAAATCCTGAAAATACGTTGCTTTGTTTCTCTCAGGGTGAGGCAGGCTTTGAAAAGGCAACATAATAGGCTGCTCTTCTGTGATTGGGGATTAGCTGTTATTAATTGTGCCCCTTGCTGTCTTTTTCTTAATCAGAAGTTTTGCTTTAGCCTCTTAATGTTATAATTGGGAAAATAAATTCAAATAGGTGTTTTTTGTTCTTTTAAGTGATGGTTAAAATTACCATTCATCTGTCCCATGGATATTTTTCAGTTTTTAAACAAGCATGTATTTCCTTATGAGTGCCTGGAGAAATACAGCCAAGTACAAGTAAGTTAGACAATGCCCTTTACTGCAACAGCATTTGAATTCAAGGTCAGCACTTCCAAGTCCAACTGTGTTAACTCGTTCTCTCTCTGTTTGCCAGTGAAGCTCAGGGAAGCTCCAGGTATTTGGCCAGCCTGATAACATGAGTTGTGAGCCTTCTCTGCCACCAAGCAGCATCAGCTTCTGTGCTTTTCTGGTCTTGTACCATTGTTCTCTCTCCCAGCCTTCTTGGGGTACTGCCTTAATATTAGGCCATGCTTCCACATACTAGTAGCAATGACGATGACTGAGCATGCTCCTGATACCTGATGTAGTTTCCCATAACGTCCCACGTTTGTCATTATTTGTACACAGTGGTTTAGTACAGTTTTGGATAATGTGTATAATTTTAATAGTATAAAATTGTCAAAAGTAATTTATAGGCTAGAGATGATTACTAATGTATTTCAGAGTTGTAATAATGTACCTTAGCACTGTCCTGTTTGCCTTAAGTTTAGCAATGTTTTAAAAGATAATCAGGATAATCTTCATTCTCATATAAGTAGAACTACAGCCACTGATCTAATGCTCAGGTCAAGCGAAAAACAGTTATGGGAATCCATTGTACTCATTCTAATCCATTAAGCATTTCTGATTGGGGATCTACTATTTATTAGGAGATTAAAGGACAACATGATGTTGCCTTCATTCATAATTGACCAATTAATAAAGAAATATTTAAGACATTGTGCTATTTGACACATGCTAGGGTCCATCTGAGAAGAGGGAACATCAGCTGAGAAAATTCCACCATTACATTGGCTTGTAGAAAATCCTCAGGGGCCTTTTATGATTGATATTTGATGTGGAAGGGCCTATAATAGTGAGTGGTGCCACCCCTGGGAAGCTGGCCCTGGTCTATGTAAGAAAACACACTGAACAGGCCAGGAAGAGCAAGCCAATAAGCATCCCTCTTCTGTAATCCTTGTTTCAATTCTCGCTCCCAGGTCCCTGCCTTGCATTACTTCCCTGATTACATTCATGATGGACTGTAAGCTGTTAAGTGATGGGAGATGTTATTCTGTATGTATGTTTCTCATACTGGTTAATAAAGCACTGTGGCCAATAGAAAACTAGATAGGCGGGTCTAGGAGACTAGGAGGAGGAAAGAGGAAGTAGAAGGAGGGATCAAGATGTAGAGCATGGAGGAAGGAAGACGCCAGCAGCTGCTCCTGGATAAGATGAGCCACATGGAAATAATTAGATAAGTAGAAATGGGTTAATAATTAAGACAGAGCTAGCCCATAAACAATAATGGTAACTGGCCAACAGGATTTTATCAAATACAGAGTCTCAGAGTGTTACTTGGGGCTGGCGCAGCTGTGGGCCCAGACTGGTGGACCGGCTGCAGCCGGCAGGAAAAATGTGCCGTAACAGTTAAGGTGAAATAACTCATGTTTATTTCAATCCTCCCCAAGTTTTTTTCTTCTTTTTGGCCATAATGATTTATCACAGTTGTAGAAAACTAACTGAAACAGACAGACTTGTGGGTCTTCACTGCTGATAGAGAACTACAGGCAACTAATGACTACTTAGGTAGGGAGAATTAGCCTTCCCCAGGAACAGATTCCCTAATTGGTTATACAAAACCAAGTGGTCAAACTTGAGGTCATTTACACACAAGCAACATTAAACAGACTCAGCAAATATTACATTTATATATGTCTACATTTACATATATGTATCAGCAATAATTTCAGAAAAGGAGGCCGTGATCTTGAGAGAGTGAGGTGATCATATGGGAGGCATTGAAGAGGGAGGACATGGTAATTATTGAAGGGAGGGCAGGGAAGGGGGGATATTATTGTCTTGAATAAAATAGCACTCGAGCCATAATCAAATGGTGAATAAAAGAAAACCTGTGAAAAGCATGGAAATGGTCATGCTGTGTACAGGCTCTGCATTGAAAGAATTTGAAGTATAGCAGGACCTAGAATGATGTCAGTATGAGTTTCTGGGGGTAAAGTTACAGACAGCACAATAATGCAATCTTTGAACGCTTTAATTTACCAAACAATGGTACCTGAGGGCATACTGAGACCAGGTTTGGAATTCAGCCATGTCACAGTCTAATGCTAATTCCACTTTTTTGTGTGCTTTAGGAATATTTCTTATATTCCTAAAAACAAAAACCTATCTTAGTTTAGGTTGTTGTAGACACAGATTCGAACATAAGGGTTTGAGCATCAGTAGTTTATTATGTAATTCAGAAGTTACTCTCTGAGGGAGCAATGGACAAGTGTTTGATAAGCACACAGCCCAGTGGAAGACTGAATCACAATTTTCTAGGTGAATCGTGGGAAGAGGCACAAATGAACAAAACCATAACACTGGCTACCAATAGGCACAGTTTTTTTTAATCATGCTTCTTGACACTGTTCAGTCTTCATTTCTCAGTGCTTAAAGCCTTCTTCAGATGCAGTAGAGAACAACACAGCTCCTGTGAGCACTGGAGAAGGAGCCCTTAGGCACATGCACATGGTGAGTTAGAAAGCTGTGAAACAAGCCAGGCTTCTGCACAAGGCCCTCAACAGCATTGCAGCCTGAGGTTCTTTCTACATCTAATTCACCTAAAATATGAAATATTTGGTGCAAAAGTTGCCTGTGGAACTGTGAGACTGACATGCTCATTACTGTTGATTTAGTGCCAAACAACAAGGACACTTTGCACAGAGCAGAGTGTGCTCCAGCACATCAGCATGAGGCCTGGGCAATAGGATACTGTTACCATGGAAGACAAGAGACTCCTTTGCTCCAATAGTCTCATAATAAAATGCTTTGATTTTATTCCAGTACAGCAGGGCATATTGCATTATAAATAATTATAAAGAAATGCAGATTATCTCTTGGCATATTGAACTCCAAATGAAATTTGCAATGCTTTTTAAAGTTATTGTTGATTTCTTGCTTTTATTTTTTAAATGAATATGACTTAACATTGTCTTGTTTCTCCTGGGGTAAGACTAACTTATATGTATGCATGCATGCATGTATGTACGTAACACACACACACACACACACACACACACACACACACACACACCAGTGCTTTCGAAAAAGTCCAACATCGATTGCTCTACCCTGGTGTCTCATAGATGCAAGCAGCAAAATTTCTTGGACTGGGATTCTAGATTGCACAAAAGGAGCTAAGTAACAATATTCATCTTTTTTTACTCCATGGCTGCTGATATATGTGACTCCTCTATGTGATATACCATGTTCTCAAACTGTGATCCAAATTATTCCATCTTGCCTTAAGTAACACTAACATTCATAGATTTAAATTTATGGGACTGCATTATTAGTTCTCAGCTTCTCAGGCTGTTATCTCCTGTTTCCTTCTGACTTTCCAGTATATAGACAAACATTTTTGGACTATCCAAGCACTAACTGTATAATCCAGGTTATCAAACTTATCATATAATCCATAATCATATATGCAACATACATAAAAATCTAATATATGTATACACACACACATATATATATACACACACTATATATATACATATATATATATATATTCCATTAAATTTTTCCCTATGGAGAATACTGACTAACACAAACTTAGGGACTGAGTTTTCCTAGAGAAGTTTAATTATAAGGATGCACTTACTAACTTGGCTTTGTAATTTCTGGAGTTGATTTTCTAATTTGATAAAATCCCATGTTGCCAGAGATTCTTCCTGTGATATTAAATTGGGCATTGATAATCTATATCATGAACTGTTTAGATAAAAGACTAAATAAATGCATTCAGTACTCTTTAGTCCCTACTCATGAAGAACAAGGAATTTAATGACTTTACACGTGGTACTTTTGCTCATTTTCAGAAAAGTGAGGAATTTAGCAATGTTGACTGATTGTTGATAGCACCTCTGAGCAAAGTAATAAAGGAGAATAATGAGCTTAGAGATACAGTTTGCCAGCTTCACATGCTCACAAACAATCTCATTATCTAAGTATTCCCTAAAGGAGAATGTTCTTTCCCATAGCTATAGGATTGAAGTTGTTGAAAACCAAACACAAGCCCCCATCATATGATTGGCTGAATTACACAGCAAGTAACTCAGTCTTAAGGCTATCTACATTGAAGCAACAAGGTTCCTTAGGAGAGATGAGTTCCTGAAAATCAGATGTAGATACATGGTAGTACCCTCAGGAGGATGGGCACACTGAATTCCAAATTTCTGATGTGTTAACTTTGCCAGAAGAAATGTTCTCATTACTCTCTTTGGCAGTGGCATTGACTCTAACTTCCCATGGTTTTGGGTTCTCTACCTCTGTTTGAAAGAATTAACCATGTGCTATTGCAGTTTAATAAGGATCAGGATAAACAAATAGGCCAAATAGATGTTTATTCAGGGACAAATAACTCACAACATAGACAGATGAACACCAGCACGTTCCACTGGATGCTCTCCTCTCCATGTCCTACTAGCAAGAGAGCTCTCTGATCCCCCTCTTCAGCCTTTTCTCCCAGGTTACATCCCGCCCTGTCTCCACCCCCAATGGGCGTGGTCTAAGCCACAGGTGCAGACAAGTTGAATATCTCACTACAATTCCCCTTTTAGTCTAAAGAAAAGATTTGGGCTAGATACAAAACAGTGAATAACAAGTGTGCTCTAAGAAAAAGAAAATCAAGAACATACAAACTTAATACCTAACTATCTAGTCCTAGGGTGAAGTCGAAATGGGGTATACAATGGACTTGTCCTAAGCTGGAAAGCTTAAGTCTAGTACTTAATATATCTAACTAGGAAGAGAGAATAATAGTTGTGATAATTTAATCTTCAACTTCATCAAAGACCTGAGAAGGAAAATAATAATACTAGGGTAGACAAGAAGTGTGGATGGGCAATTTCCAAAAGGTGCAGCAAGGACAGAAACAGCAAGCTACCTGGACAGTCACCCAAGGTCTCACAGCAACGTTGGTACAGCCAGTTTTGGCTAAGGCCAAGAGCACTTGACAGACCACAACAAAAGCAGAGAGGTAGAAAGGCTGTCTTACCCTGGTGTGGTGGTACACGCCTTTAATCCCAGCACTCGGCAGGCAGAGGCAAAAAAAATCTCTGTGATTTCAAAATAAACCTGGTATGCAGAGTGAATTCCAAGACAGATAAAAGTTACACAGGAAAACCCTGTCTCAAAATATATAAAAATGAAAGTAAAAAAAAATGGAGTAATAAAAATAGCCATGTAAAGATGAAAAGCACAGAGAAACTTTGGATATTGTACGCTGTTCTGTTATCTTTAAATTGTTTGACTGCTGAGGAAATAACAACTGATAAAAGAAATGCTGCTGGATTAATTCAATTTATATATTTTAAAAATGCTTTGAAGCCTAAGGACAAGTTACTGGGGAAAAGGATTTCTAATTTTGTTTCCATAGAAAATAAAAAGCTGTGAATCCCTTCTAGACTAATGTGTTTTGATCAAGCAAGGCCCCCTAAAGCAACGTCAATGGGACAATGCAGCCTTGCAGACCACTACAGCCAGGATTTATGCATCTTCTTAGGATTCCCCATGACAGCGTCCCCTACCAGCAGGAAGCAGTTTGGAAAGAACGATGCCCAAATTCCCAAATATTGTTTATAAATGCTTGTTTTCATTTAAGTGGGCTTGGTTATAAATGGTTAATAACCACAAGGAATTTTTTTAAAGGTAAAAAGGGAATTATGGTGTAGATATGAATTCTTTATTTTGGAATGGATTTTCATTTATTGATACAAATTTAAGGTCAATTTTGTGATATATATGTATATATATATGTATATGTATATATATATTTCTCTTCTTGTTTAGGTATTGTGTTTATATAGCTCAGTTAGAAATGTAATGTATAATTTAATACAGATTATAGAGAGTTATCTATAATAGTCAAAACTTAAAGTTCAGTTAGTTAGGATTTCTAGATATACAGAGATACATTTGAGATAAATAGGCATTCTTCAAAACTTTCAAAGAACTACAGAAAATGGCATTTAAAATAGTTTAGGGATTTTCTTGACAGTGAGACATAACTGCTCCTGGCAACACCACCTGCATCAGAAAGGAATATGGATATAGAAGAAACATGTGAAGTTTGCTTTCAATATGGCAAGACTAGCCATATGGGCAAGATACTGTTCTTGTCTAGATTGTTTGACTTTATGCTGTATAGACTGGGCATGCAGATCCCACAGGAAAGTGACCGCTGATGCAAGATGGACATTGCTACAGGATTCCTGCTTCATGGAAGAGGCTGCCAGCAGACAGTCTACAGGACACAGAGAAAAGTGACTGACAAACTGCCAATACAGATGGACAGTTTAAAGTTTCTTGCTTTGATGAGGAGTTTGCCAGACACACTATAGCCTATGGGCTGAAGATGGAACATTACAGAAGAACTTCGGGTGACTGACCAGGCAGTGAGTTGTCTCTGTCATTTCTAGAGTTTATATATTATCCTTCTGTGGTCTTTGAAGGAGTTGAAGACAGATAGCTATGGCTATAGTTTTCCTTAGTTAGGATTAAAGATAAGTTACATATAAGACTTTAGACTCATAAAGATAGGATAGATTATTTTTTAAGTCTTACAAAATGTTAATGGACTAAATATTGTTAACTGTGATTCTTATTTGATGACTGTTGTGTGATATATTTTGCTATGTTAAAGTTAAAACCCTTCTTTTTATTTTAGACAGAAAAGAGGAGATGATGGGAGATGTTATACTGTAAATATGTTTCTCATACTGGTTAATGAATAAAGCACTGTTGGCCAATAGGAAAGCAAGATACATGGGGCTAGGAGGAAAAAAAGAGTAAGGAGGGGTCAACATGGAGAGCCTGGAGAGAGCAGCATGCTGGCCCACTCTCCAATAAGATGGCCACATGAAAATACTCAGATAAGTAAAAATTGGTTAATCATTAAGACAAAGCTAGCTGATAAGGAATTAGTAAATGGCCACCAATATTATATCAAATACAGAGTCTCAGCATGTTATTGGGGGCTGGCGTGGCGGTGGGACCAGGCCGGCACCGGGGGGGGGGGCTACTCGTAACAATGTGTTGTCTCATAAAAATTACATTATGATCAGTTGGATGAGGAAGAAAAATAAGACCTATTTTAAAGATGATTTTAATTGTCATATGGGTGCTGTTTGAAACTGGACAACTGCGGCATTAAACCCTCTTCTTGATACATCTTTATAGGAAACCTGTGGTGAAAAATCTTTCTGGTAGTGGTAGTACTTGGGAGGAAAATGACAAAGTATTCAACTACATAATGATTAATGGATTGTAGTCAATCTCTAGTGATGGTTAGAGACTTGGAAGCAATGTGACTGGAAAACCAGCAACATATTTGCAGTGTGCGTATGTGAATACATATGTGAATAGACTTCTATAAGAGGACAAAGGATTGAAGATATTTGTGTCTCATGTAACCATTCTAAAAGTAACTGTAGTAGAGAGAGACTTGGATAATAATGTGGATAAACAAAAAAATCTTTCCTCAGATATTGCCATTGACAATTGGGCTTACAGAACAAGTGACTATGGTGTCTGGGCTGAAAGGTATATGAGGGCTTGACTATGTGAAATACTGTGCACCACTGACTTGGCTTTAGCTACCATTGAGGGACAGATCAGTCCATCTCACAGCCTCTCTCAATGTTACATATTCCCTAGTGGAACCAGCTAGAAAACTACAAGCAGGCTCATTATACTGGGTCACTTCCATCGTGGGAAGGGAAGTGCTTTATCTTTATTGGAGTGGACACCTTTTCTGTGGATATGAGAGAAGGATGAGGTTGACCAGTGTGTGAAAATACTTGAGAAATGAAGGAGGGGCTTTGTTGCACAGTAGAAGGACTACGGTTATTGTGCTGAATGTTGCAAAGCTGTTCAATGAATACTTTGAACATTCTTATCATGAATGAATGATGAATATATAAAATTATATATGGTATATATCTATCATGCAATGTATATACATATTTAAATGTCACAGCTTATCCCACAAATGTGTATAAAGACAACTCAATTTAAAGAAAATATGAACATTGTTATTTTTTTCTGTAATTACTGAGTTCATGATCTTTTTTGTGTCTGGGTTACACATTGGTATAGCATATGTTATTAAACTTTATGAACTAAACCCATGATAAGAACTGTAGGGGAGCTGCAATTGCCTCATTTCTAACATATTCTTGTTTTCTAATTTTCCCATAAGTGCCAACACTGGCTGACAGGCACAGGATCCCTCCCTGAAGTTCCTCCATGAAGCATCTTATCTTGCCTAAGCAGGATGGAGTGATTCTTACTTCCTCTGGACACTCCTGATTCTTATGGGAAGTCCACAGCCATCTGACTGCACCCCACCCTGGAATCGGCACTTTGCCTGTTTCAGAACACAGGCCACCCTGGAAGTAAATACATCTCTTTAAAAGAATAGGCAGTCTTACAGCACAGCTTTCTCTCCTTTCTACAGAAATCCAGTCCACTAGATAAATTTAAATTCAATCTCATATTCCTGTTACTTGATTACAAAGAATAGAATTGAACTATGACCTAAGTCATGTCCCCCCAAATGAAATCTAACACTAATGTTGAAGTGAAAATAGCATGATTGCTAGTTCTTTGATGTAAGAGCTGGGTAGAGATATAGAACTAAGTTGGAAACTATTGGAGAAAGGTTTAAGACATGATGACAACCTAATTAATAGCTTATATACAGCTACTGCTTAGGTTTCTCTGGCTAAACTTATATATATGAAGGCAATATGTTCTTTTCAATTTATTTTTGCTATATTTAAATTAGGTGCTAAGTATGTGTGTGTTTGTGAATGTGAGTACATGCATGTGAATGTAGAGGCCTGAGTTAGGGTTATTTACGGTTACATATCCCCTGATGCCAGTGTTGAACGCTAAGTAGAGTGCTTTGGGAGAACATCAAAAGTGGGTTTTTTTTTTTTTTTAACCACTGAGCCACCTTTTCAAAACTCTGTAATATGTTGTAAGTTTACAATTATTGTTCAAGAATTTGAGATATCAAATAAATCCATTACACACATATGCAACAGATACTAGTCATTTACAGTAAAATCTGTTTCACTTATTCTTTAATTTACTGCAAGCATTTATTTACCACTATCTTTATATGAGCACTAAAGAGACTCTAGGAAATAGTATTTCTGTAGTGAGTACACTGTGTCAGAAACATACATATGCAAGCACTGTGCTTCCATCATGTCAGAATTTACTGAATAACTATAAACTCACAAGGTTTACTGGTTATAATGACAACAATTTGTCAAAAAAATCCACTGACCTTGTCATCTAAGCAAAGGCAAATGTACATTATTTTAGTCTGGTCTTATAACTAATGTTAATATTCATACCATACTGTGTTTATGTATGTGTGTATGTGTTTGCATGTGTATGTGTGTATGTGTGTATGTATGAGTGTGTGTTTGTATGTGTGTATGTGTGTGTGTATTCGTGTGTGTGCGTGTGTGTCTTCGTGTGTGTGTGTGTTTGTATGTCTATGTATGTGTATATATGTGTGTATATGCGTGTATGCATATTGTGTATGTGTGTGTATTCGTGTGTGTGTGTTTGTCTGTGTATGTATGTGTGTGTATATGTGTGTGTATTTGTGTGTGTGTGTGTGTGTGTGTGTGTGTTATAGGAGTACAAGTTAAAATGTTAAAGTGGCTACAACCAAGTTCTAGAGGCTTCAGAGGTGAGATGAGAAAAAGTCTATGAAGAAAATAACAGACACGACCAGTGCTCAGAGCAAGAGGCTGATGACAGACTCATCAGGGGTCTGCTGTAGGACATGGGTCAAGGGCAGGAAACAGGTCAAGCCTATGTGCAGGCAGGTGAACAAGCAGGCTGACAGACAGTTGAATAGGCTGTGTCAACAGTAGTGAAACCTCTTGAGAGGCTGGAGACAGGTGGTCCCCAGTTAGGTGCACACATCATCTATGAGATATGTTACTGAGAGGCCATGACATGACATTGTTAGGTACCCATCACCTTATGGGTCCAGGGGAGGGAGTTACTCCTTTCCCTTCATCTGATGTATTTGGTTTGGGAATCTGACTTTTCCTGATATGATTTTAAAATGTTCATTTGCCCCTGTTTTCAATGAACTTATAGGTGGATCCCTGTCTTGTGGGAGCAAATCATTTATTAGTCTATGTAAGATGGGTGGTTCCTGACAAATGGTGCAGTTTTTGGGTCCACCCAGAACATCCAGTCTTCCTTCTCCTTCAGAACACATTCAAAAACCTCTTGTTAAATGGAGTCTGCTACGGTGATGCACAGCCTATAAAGCTACTGTTTGGTCCAGTGTAGAGAAACTTACAGTACATCATAGCCCAACTGAAATAATTTCTCACTCCACATCACAAGGACAATATGGTTTATTAAAATAGCCACCGGATGAGTTAAGGAAATGAAAATTGTAGTGAAAAAAGAAGTATGCAGCATTATCAAAGTACACAGGACAGTGGTATAACTTTGTTCATTTTATGTCCATTAATATGGAACTTTTGAGAATACTGGGCTAGGCCACATAAAAAGAAAACATTTCCAGAAGCCTACTACTAATCATAAATCCAATTTGGTTAGTGTAGATTACTTTTTTTAAACTTTGAGCTGATGTATATTAAGGTGTGGGGGATGTTTCACTTCCTAGGCATTAGTATCTTTGACTTGCATGTAAAAAGATATGAGGCTGACTTAACTGCAGCATGAGCATAATGCTTGTTCATAGATAGATTTAAGAGAATTTAGACACAGAATACATAGCAGAGGAAGTTACTGGAAGCCAAGAGATAGTCATATCAGATGTATAGTCACTCACAATATCAATGCATTTAGCTAGATTAGGCTAGACTTCCAAAATGAACATTTTGAGAGGTTATATATGTGGAATATTTTTTACAATTATAAATGTTACCTCATGCTTCCATATAAAACAGAGCCTATTTTATGTAGTATTGCTACTTCCTTTATCCCAAAAAATAATTTAGAATTCTCACTAGTTATTATATAATGTTATGTCAGGGATTTCAAGTACATTGATGCTTTTTCTGTCATGTGAAAAATCTTCCAAGTTTTATGTTTCTTTAATTCTTTCATTTTTTTTAAACAGGATTTCATTGTGTAAACCTCAATGGCCCAGAACTCACAGAGATTTAGTCATCTCTATCTCCAGGGTGTATATATGTATATGTAAAACTGATATCGGGGTTCAAACTTCAAGCTAAAATTCAGAAAAGCAAAGGAGCTGGCCACTAGTTTCACCTCCAGTTCAGGCTGAAAGGGCTGATCCATGCAGGAGCTCTTTACCAAATCTCAAACTGCTGCCTCTCCTCAGTGTGGCTGGAGAACAAATCCTGTATCCTCAATGTGGTTGGAGAATGAATGCATCTCTGAAACTTTGCTTCTGTCTTATATACTTCTTTAATGTTGGGATTAAAAGTGTGAGCCATAATTCTCTTTTAGACTGATTCAGTCTTGTGTAGATCTGGGTGGCCTTGAACTCACAGAAATCCATCTACTGCTTAATCCTGAGTCCTAGTATTAAAGGTGTGTACCATCATCTCCTAGCTTTTGGCTGTTAGGATTAAAGGTGTGTGCCTGGCTTCTAAATTTTGTGACTTTACTTTCTGAATCCTAAGGCAAGCTTCAATAAATCATAGGTAATGTATCAGTACATATATATATATATATATATGTATATATATACATATATACATATATATATGTACATTCAAATGAAAGTTTCCAAGTGATTGAATATATATGGGGATATATATATGCATATATATGCATATATATAACATAATATAATATATAAAATAATATAACATAATATATAATATATTATATATTATATAATATGACATAGTATATAATTTAATGATTATATATGTGCATATCTAATAAAAGAACATTATACACTTAGTTTGAAAGAGTGATAAAGTGTCACTCAAGGTGTCTGTCTATATAATACATTTGAAAATCCATAAGTGAGTTAGTTAAGGCATCAAAGATACTCAAAGTAAGTACCAAAATTTATTGATGTCACATTAAAGGTGGAGATGTAAACTTTCCTAAGGACTGGTTTGATCAAGAGCTCTTCTCCCTGAGTCTTTCTGTCTATAGTATCTGGTTAGTGAAATGTCTGTAGTCTGGCTGTTGTGTGTGTCTGACTTGTCCATCCCCTTTCCCTGTGTGTATTGTGCCTGTGTCTCGTGTGTGTTGATGTCTGAGCCTAATGAAGGGCTTTGGCATGTATTTATTGAACATCACAGAAAGCCTAGTATGGGGAATAAATAAGGATTTTTAGAAACAGAAATCTTATGTTTTATAGAGGAAGATAGGGGAAGAAGTTTACCAAAACTGACCCACAATGGCTCTCAGAACCTCACCAGATGTTAATGTCCACACGTTTCCCCCAACATTTATCATGGATTCTTGTTATGTCTTAGGCTTTTTTCAACCTTTGCTTTCAGAAAATAATTACCACAACATACAAGTACACACACACACACACACACACACACACACACGAGAGAGAGAGAGAGAGAGAGAGAGAGAGAGAGAGAGAGAGAGAGAGAGAGAGAGAGATTATGGGTCAGTGGTAAGAGGCATGGGAGAGTATATAAATTAAGACTTCAGCTGTGCACTTGGCTTATGTTGTGGAAGTCATTGGCATGGGAATTCCAAGGCAAAGTAAGGTTGTCTCTATTATTCTCTTATGGGCAGATTAAACTTAAACCAGCTGAGCACACAGTAGGACACTGAATTAAGTATATAGTCTTAAAGGATCTAAGGAAGATTATTAGCTTGGATGCAAGGTCTGGTCAAACTTCATTCTCTTCAAACACATAGTATATTTTCAGGAAAATGTATCACCACACATAAGTAGAAAAATATTAATTATGTTTTGATGCTTGTCAGAGATGTGATAAATGAAGATGTCAAATGATATCATTTGTAATATTTTAGCAAAACAATCACTTAAACAGCAAAATTTTAAATAGGCTACTCTATTTTCACATTATTGGAGCTGAAGAGAGGGCTAGTATTTGAACTTTGGTTCCAAAATAGAAGTTAAGATGTGGAACTTCTTGTCCTTTTCCCCATCTCCAAGAGATCATGTATGTCTCTCTTTGTTTCCTAGCTTCTCTTGAGGTGTAAATTGCAGACTGGTGATACTTTGCTCTATGTCTAATATTCATATATGAGTGAGTATATACCATGTTTGTTCTTTTGTGACTGGGTTACCTCACTCAGAATGTTTTTTTCTAGTTTCATCCATTTGCTTGGGAATTTCAAGATTCCATTGTTTATTTTCCCACTGAGTAATACTCCATTGTATAAATATACCACATTTTCTTTATCCATTCTTCAGTTGAGGGAAATCTAGGTTGTTTCCAGGTTCTGGCTATTACAAGTATTGCTGCTATAAACATAGGTGAACAGACAACCTTGTTGCATGAGTGTGTATTTTGAGGCATATTCCTAAGAGTGGAATTGCTGGATCTTGTGGTAGACTGGTTCCTATTTTCCTGAGGAACTTCCATACTGATTTCCAAAGTAGCTGAACAAGTTTGCACTCCCACCAGCATCGGAGGAGTGCTTCTACATCCTCTCCAGCATAAACTGTCATTGGTGGTTTTGATTTTAGACATTTTGGCAGGTACAAGATGGTATCTTAGAGTTGTTTTAATTTGCATTGCCCTGATTGCTAAGGATGACCACAACTAATAATCTAAGCAATAGCGGAGAGGCTATCTCAAATGCCCTTCCCCTATAATGAGATTGATGGCTACTTTATATGCCATCAAAGAGCCTTCATTCAGTAGCTGATGGAAGCAGAAGCAGAGACTCACAGCGAAACACTGAGCTGGATTCATGGAATCCAGTTGCAGAGAGGGGGGAGTGATGAACAAATGGGTTAAGACCATGCTGGGGAAACCCACAGAAACAGCTGACCTGAACAAGGGGGAGCTCATGGACCCCAGACTGACATCTTGGAAACTAGCATAGGATGTAACCAGGCCCCCTGAATATGGGTGACAGTTAGGAGGCCTTGGTAGTCTATGGGGCCCTTGATAATAGAACAGCATTTACGAATGGACATTGGGAGCCCACTCCTCATAGAGGGATACTCTCTCAGCCTAGACACACAGGGGAGGACTTAGGTCCTGCCCAAAATGATGTGACAGACTTCCATGATCCTTCATAGAAGAAAGCCTCACCCTTTCTATGGAGCAGAATAGGGATAGGGTGGGGGTCAGTGGGAGGCATGGAAGAATGGGAAGGAGAGGGACTTGAATTGATATATAAAATAAGAATGTTTCTAATTTAAATGAAAAAGACATAGAAATGGCTGAACTTCTTATAGACATAAAAGTTTCCTTTCTTGAAAAAATTTTAATGTCACTCAGTTTCTACTTCCTTTTTCTTATTTTTAATTGCCCCAGCTCCTATTCTTAGGGGGCTTCATTCCACTTCTGTCTGAAAACTTACAATAAACTATTGCTTCCATCACTCTCTGTAGTCTCTGTCAGTGTGCCTTTATTCCGCCAACGCTCTCTATATCATTACTGTGTATGTGTACACGCACATGTGTGTGAATGTGTGCATATTTGTTTATGTGAGTATGAATGCACACATTCTACGGTTAATGGTGTCAGTTCTCATTTTCCACCTAGTTGGAGGCAAGGACTCTTTGCTGTCTTCCACCTCCTTCAGACTAACTGGACTTCAAGCTGTCAGATGATGAGGAATGTCCTTCTGTAAATATGTTTCTCTTATTGGTTGATGAATAAAACACTGATTGTCCAGTAGCCAGGCAGGTAGTATAGTAGTATAGGCAGGGTTATGAGAGGAAGGAAAAGGAGAGAGAATGAAGCCATGAGAGAGACACCATGTAGAGACCTGGAAGATAGGATGTGCCAGGGGTTCTTTGGTAAGATAAGGCCATGTAGAAATGCTACTAATCTAGTAGTTATGGGTTAATAATTAAGACAGAGCTAGCCAGTATGAAGCCCTTGCCATCGGCCAACAGTTTTATAATTAATATAGTGTCCATGGGTTTATTTGGCAAATTGGCTGTGGGACCAGGTGTAACAGAAACCTCCAGGTACAGTCAGGGAATCTTTTATCTCTACCTTTCATTTTGATATAGGGGTTACCAATAGATATGATATTGGCTTCATGTGGAATGTGGGACTTTGAGCTCAGATCATCATACTTGCACAGTAAGCATTTTAACAACTGAGCTGTCTCCCTAGTCCTAAATTGTTTTTTTTCTCTCCACTTAAACGTATTAATTTCTCTTAGGTGTCTACTTACTGTGTTTGTTCTTATCATTCATGATTTTACTCTTGCTCTTGAGAAAATTCATTATAGTGAAACTGTTACTGCAGGTTGTTCCTTCCCGCCGGCTCCATCCCGCCTGCCACCAGTCTGGGCCCTCAGCCGCACCAGCCCCAAATAACACTCAGAGACTCTGTATTTGATACAATCCTGTTGGCCAATGACTATCATTGTTAATGGGCTAGCTCTGTCTTAATTATTAACCCATTTCTACTTATCTAAGTATTTCCACATGGTTATCTTATGCGGGAGCCACAGCCGGCATCTTCTTTCTTTCAGGTCTACATCTCGACTCCTCCCTACTACTTCCTCTTTCCTCCTCCTGGTCTCCTAGCCCTGCCTATCTTGTTTCCTATTGGCCACAGAGCTTTATTAGCCAGTATGAGAAACATATACAGAATAACATCTCCCATCATCTCCTCTTTTCTGTCTAAAATAAAAAAAAGGGTTTAACCTTAACATCGCAAAATATATCATACAACAGTTATCAAATAAAATAAGAATCACAGTAAACAATATTTAGTCCATTAACATTTTGTAAGACTTTTTTGCCACTTATGCTAATTTTGGAAAACTCCCTTAAAGGAGCCACGCAAATCTCTGTCTACAGCAAAACAAATCCAACCAAGAAAATGCTGCTACCAAGAAGTCTCGCTAATCTCTGTTCCCTTGTTTCTAAAAACTATTTTTTAAGCTTTTGTTAAGTTTTAAGTGAAAGTTCTCAATCCCACTTCTGACACCAGATATTGCGATTTAATAAGGATCAGGATAAACAATTAGGCCGAACAGAAGTTTATTACGGGAGAAATAACTCACAACATAGGCAGATGTATGCGGTGGGTTCCAGCGGATCCTAAGCCTTCCAGCGTCCATCACCAAAAGGGGTGGCTGGACCCTCTCCCAGCTCCCATCTGGCCCTGTCTCTGCCCCAATGGCATGGCCTAAGCCACAGGTGTAGACAAGGTGAATATCTCACTACATGAAACAATTCCAGGAGCTTTAAAAAATATGTATTGTTCTAAACAAGGAGAGGGCTGGAGAGTCCGTTTAAAGGGAGTATTTTCTACTAGGGAGAAGACTGTGGGTAAAATGCTAGGATTTGGGAGGGAGAGTGGGTCGATCAAATCACTGTCTGTACTGAACTAAAGGGAACAGAGCAGTAGAGAACCACTGAAAGCTGGAAAGAACAGTGCAATGTTGAAATCTGAGGGGCCCAGTGGAGAAAAGGTGAGAAGAATGTCACTTCAGAGGGGCCTTTGTTTTATTGCTTAGTACTCACAGGAGAAGGGAAAACATGCCAAAGTCTGTAGTGCATATTTTCTCCAGCCACGAGTTTCAGGAGAAACTGATGAGTGCTGCACACTCTGGCATGCACAGAGAGATATAACTCAAATGAGGTAGAAAATGCTACTGTGCACATTGTGGATGTGGCTTTTGAAAAACATTCCTATATTAGGGATAAATACTGATTTACTACTAGAGGACTGATAGACTGCCCATTCCTTTTAACTAACACCCACATTCAGGGGGTCTGGATCAGTCTTATGCTGGTTTCCCAGCTATCAGACTGGGGTGCATGAGCTCCCGCCTTGTTCAGGTCAGCTGTTTCTGTGGGTTTCCCAGCATGGTCTTGACCCCTTTGTTCATCATTCCTTACTCTCTGCAACTGGATTCCAGGAGTTCAGCTCAGTGTTTAGCTGTGGGTGTCTGCTTCTGCTTCCATCAACTACTGGATGAAGGCTCTAGGATAGCATATAAGGTAATCATTAATCTCTTTATCAGGGAAGGGCTTTAAGGTAGCCTCTCCACTATTGCTCAGATTGTTAATTGGGGTTATCCTTGTAGATCTCTGGATAGTTCCCTAGTGCCAGGTTTCTCTTTACACAGATAATGGCTCCTTCTATTATGGTATCTCTTTTCTTGGTCACCTCTGTTCTTTCCATGACTCAATCTTGCATTTTTAAAGACTTGTTAAATGAAATCTTTAACATACACTAGTGGTCAGCTCAGACTTAAGGGCCTTAAAATGAAAAATTATGTCAAGTGAAAGTCAGAAAACCCCAAAACCAGCCTTGATCACCACTAGCATGGTACTTTTTTGTACTAAATAGTTACACTAAAGTACAATACTAATATTTCAGAAGCTCTCATGTGGAGATAACTGGTATTCCTATAACCGGAGGATTGAAGGTCACTTGTTCTTAGCTTTGTTAACAAAAGATTTTTTAATGTACTCTTTAGAAAGCTCAGGGACAATTTTATTAAGGTTGGGAAAAGATAACAGGGGAGGCAGGCTGAGAGGAGGGTAATATAGAGAAAGAAGTGAGAAAGCCAAGAATTATGTGTTAGGCAGTCACAATGAGCAGCTGAGGACAGCAATCACCTACTTTAGAAAAAGAGGCAGCTTCAGAGAAAGAGTGAGGAAGCCCAATGTGCCAGTACAAATACGCTCAGGCTTTGGCTGGAATCTGAGGGGAGGAAAAGAAATAAAGAAAAAAGAAAAAGAAAAGTCTGTCTTTTCTGACCCAGGATGTAGAAAATCAGACGAGATAGCAGAGCAGTATGGCATCATGGATGGAAAGAGTCTTTATTCTAGGAAGAATAAGTATTTTGTCTCATTAAGGCAATAATTTTTCCTTCTACATCCTTAGAAAGGCAGCCCTTTGTGTGGTGGTCTCTTACCAGACAGGCCCAGCTGTCTAAGGGAGGAGACAATGGTATACAGTCTTTGGATGGATCACAGTGCTATGTTTCTACCAGGACCACATAGATTTTGTTATTTTGATAAAGAGGAAGTAACTTGTCCTTCATGGACCTCAACAGAGTTTTGGCATCCATTCTCAATGGCCTATGGGACTACATTCTAACTACCACCAACATCTTATGGACATTACTCAACAGGTCATTTAGGAGATGGTCTGGGACTAGGAATAGATATAGTACATTCAACCATGACAATCTAGAGTTCAAATTTCAAAGCTGTTCATGAGAAGAGGTCAGTGTCTGGACCACAGTCTCTGTTAGACCCTCACATCCAGCTTCCAGGCAGAAGTTAGGAGAAAAGAGAGGAGAAGACAGGGATCCCTTCATGAATTCCTAGCAGGAGACAGGAATTCCTTCTTGGATTCCTAGCAGGAGAACCAAGAATGCGTGTGAGCCTGCTATTCTGACCATCTCCTGTCCTCGTCACTCTCTCCAAAGGGATAACATTTTATCTTTATTTTGAGGTACAGCTTGCCAAACTATGAAGATACAGTGGGGGAAATAACTTTCCCAGCCTTGAAGATTATCACATTGAACTTCTCCCACGAGCTTAGTTACAAACGTTAATGGAATTTTTGTCTTATTTAACTCTTTGATGGAAAATACAGTACTTTGTTGGTTTTTCTATCAGCTTAGCAGTTACACATGAATCTACTGACATTTTAACTACAATCTGTGACCCTAGGGCTCGAAGTCAGAGTCAGTCTGCTACTCAGGTTGTGTGTGGCCTTAAGGGACTTCCTGTCCCTCAGCCCTGGCTCTGTCACAGCCATGATACGTATGTTTTAACTTCGTCTCTATCATTCTTTACCAGGAAATATTCAGGAGTCACATATTGGAGTGAAAACATGGTAGGTCAATGAAGCTGTGGAGAAGCCACCAGCTGACCTCTCTACACTTCCCAGATTGAAGAGAGTACAATGTAAGTCCCTCCCTACTCTTTCCTGTGCCTCTGCTCAATCCAATTCCTGTCTTCCTGTCTGCTCTATTCATATTCCTGGCTTCTCTATGGCTACTTCCAGTCAGCTAGTCTCTGGCTCCACCCCATGATTCAAGATTAACTTTATCAACACCGTTTCAGGGTGTGATCAGCTATCTTTTGGAGATTGTTTAGTTTTGTAAGAAACCATCACACTGTCTTTCAGAGTTCCTGAGCCATTTCTCCTTGTCACTAGCAATGAATGAGTTCTTGTTTTGAAACACTTCCTTATCAGGATTTGGTGTTGCTGATGTTAGGTTTTGACTTTGGTAGGTGAGGAATAGCATCATATAGTGTAGACTATCTCTTATATATTTGTTTTCCATCTGTATTTATTTTTAATTTAATTAACATATAACAACTATGGGATACAGTGTGATAATTCAATATGTAAGTACACAGCACAATAATTAAATCAATTTATCTTTAAAAATTAAAACGGGGAAAACTATATGATGGAAAATTCCAAATGTATAGGAATTTTTGGCCTGTCATTTAAACATTAGTATAAAATTTTGTTGTGATATCTTTTATGCTTAAACCATAGGTATTGAAATACTGTTCTTTGTAAAATCTCTGCTTTTCATTTTTCCATGTAGCATTTGCCATCCTGTTCTTTAATAAATTTTTGTTTATTACTTATTTTTTTTGAGGCAGGATCTCATCATGTATTTGAGAGATTGACCAGATGTTTTCTAGTAAGTGGAAAAAGTAATGAAAATTCCAAAGGGATGACTATTTTTGTCCCCTTGAAAGTGACTTTTAAATATTTTATTAATTTTATTTTTTGACATTTATCTCTTTCCTTTCCTTCTTCCAAACACTCCCATGTATTCCTTCTTGTTCTCTTTCAATTCATAGCCTCATTTCCCACTAATTATTGTTGAATATATATATATACATATATATGTATATACAACTTGCTCAGTGTGTATAATGTTACTTGTATGTATGTTTTCAGAGTTGACCATTAGGTACTGGTTACCCAGAGAACCACAGCAAATCACATTGTAGAGTTGTGAAAATTGGCTTTTTAAAAAAGAATACAGGTGTTCATCACACACCTTTAATCTCAGCAGTTGTGAGGCAAAAACAGGAGTGCTGCATATCAGTTTCAGATAACCTTGATCTATGTAGTAAGACTTAGTAAAAAAAAAAAAGTTGACTTGTGTTCTTTCCTTTTAAAGAACTGAAATATTATTTTATTTACCTTGTGACTAGAAACAATATTGTAATAGAATAAGGCTAGTATTTAATGCACGTTGTTTGTTGTGTTAATTCCATTTGTCTCTGAGCACAGAGTATCCATATCTTTCAGTTTGAAGATGCATGCCTTCTCTACTATTTTTAACTTTTTATAACTTTCAGGGATCTCTCATTTACGTATATTTTATTTCCTGACTAGGTGTAGCGGCTTATTGTTTTACTTATGTTTTCAGGTATTCATTATTATGCCCTTTATGTTAAAATTTATGACTGAGTATAGAAAGAGCATTACTGGAGAGACAGTTCGGTGGTTGAAAGTGCTTGCTGCCTCTCGTAATGGAAACGGGTTGATTTCCACCACCAGCTTTTGATTCAGAACTGCCTGTTAACTCCACTTGTAGGGTGTTTGACACCCTCTTCTGGCCGCCACGAGTACTGCATGCATCCTGTGCAGCACAGACAAACCTGTAGTCAAACACTCATACACATCAAATAAAGAGTAAATCTTTTTTAAAAATGGCATAAGATACAGCTAGTATTATCCCTATGGTACCCCTGTTTCAACCTCCACAACAGAGAAGCAAAAACATAGACTTTAAAATCCTAAATATTATGATAACCCTCCAGGTAAGGTAAATGTGTTAACTTTATCCAATGGGAATGTGGCCTTCAGTAACAGAAAGACTTGAAATTATAGGCACTGTACCAGTTTATCTCATGGAAGAACTTCCAAGGTACATTTGTCTCTGTCCTATAACAGCAACCTTTCCATTCCATGCTCTGCCATTCTGTGGTCTATACTCTGTTGATCCTATTTCAAAGAGGGGAAAAATGCCCCCAAACCTAGGTTGTTTCTTATATTTTCTTACATCATTATAAAACTAATGACCTTTCTATTGGAGTTTTTCCTTGTACCAAACTATACTGTATAGACAACTTTAAATTTGACAAAAGACTAACAAAAAGATTTTAGTTTTTCTATTCCTGAAGAAGAGAAGAAAATGGAAGAAAGCATCCCACAGTTTCTTAACAGTAACCTTATATTGCAGCCAAACAAATCTGGAAGCAAGTAAGTATTAAAAAAATGTTCATTGACTTATGATTCATTATTACAAATGGCATGTATTTTTATTATTTTAAATGTACCCATAAATTCTTAGTAAGTCAAATATGCTCTCACAGAGGAACTTTGTGACATTTAAAAAGAATAATAGATAAATAAAAACTTTAAGTAGAAGCAAGAGAGGGCATCATGAATCATGTATTAGTACATAATTTCAACAATTTGTTTTTCAGTTATGATTCATTATTGAAGCTTGGAAATATTCCTATCTATCAAGAGTAAACTGAATGATTTTAAAGACAAAATTCAAAGAATATACATAGACAGATACTATGAGAATATTCTAATGTAGAATAATAACAATGGAATTTGAGAAAAATATTCAGAGGGCAGCTCTTTTATAGGCAGTACATTAGACCCAAAGGAGATCCTTTAACCCCTTAGGTATGGTCCCTGCTTTCCTACAGCTTATTGTTTACCAAAGTAGCATTGCTTGAAAGTTCATCTGCAAAATCATAAAGTCATTATTAGCTTTCTTAAAGAAAGAAAATGATGAGGCTCGTGGAGCAGAAAATAATCACCCAGATAAATGGCATGGAGTTTGACAGGATCAAGTACTAGTTAAAGAAGCTTAAACCAAAGAATACTACCCGTACCATTACCACTAACAGTGACAAGTTTACATTACATAAAATTTAGTTAGCTGTATCTTAGTAGTGAATATAATATTCCCCATCAATCGAAAGTAAAACTTACCACTTACACTCTCTACCTATTGGCTTTATCATTTATAAAATGGGCTGGAGAAATGGCTCAGTGGCTAAGACCACTTACTGCTTGTCTGATAGACCACCAGGGTTCATTTCCCAGCACCCACCTGGCACATGGTAGCCAACAATATTATATAACTTCAGTTCCAGGGGATCTGCTGCTAACTTCTGTCATCCTTAGGCATTACATGTATGTGGTATGCCTACATACAATGCTAGCAAAACACTCTCACACAAAATAAAAATAAAAAAAAAACAGATGGTAATCACTGAAAGATTGCATTGCGAAAAATGCTTGTAACATACTTCATCATAGTTTTTAAAAGAATGGGTTTATTATTAGCTAGTTTGTGTCACAGTAAGGTTATAAATTCTATACAGATAGAAGGTTGTCATTAGTTTTGCTGACATGAGTTGACAGATTATTTGATACACATATAATTTTATCAGTTTTTGAAGGCAAAAGCAAATATATACACTAATGTGTTGTGCTTAATTCTTTTTATATAAAGAATTGGGTCATGGATGGCTATTTTATAATAAAGGACATAGAGCATCTTCAACAATTTTAAAAGTTGATCTGATTTATTTATTTATTTTTATGTGTGATGTATGCATGTGTACTTGTTCATGTGTGTGCATTATGTATACATGCATGTGGAGCCCAGAGGCCAATGCTGGGTATTATCCCCTGCTTTATATTTTTCCTTGCAATTTTGATATTATAATATAATTACATTGTTTCTCCATTCCATTTAGTCACTCCAAACCTTCTCATATATCTCCCCTTTCTCTCTTGCAAATTCATGACCTATTTTTTACATTGATTGTTGTTATGCATATGTATTTGTAATGCATATTGCTCAGTATGCATTATATTACTTATATGTATGTTTCCAAGGCTGATGATTTGGTATTGGAACACCAATTGGCATTCTCTTCCGGGAGAGGACTATTTTTCCTACTTTCAGCATTTTTCAGTTTACTTTTAATTATTCGTGTTGGGTTGCAGCCTCCTGGGCTTTCCCCTATCCATGTTAACATGTCTATTATGTTGCCCAGCCCAACTTTAGGGGGTTTGAGTCATGGTCTGTTATTGAACCTGTAGCTCACTGCCTGTGGAGGACTTTCTAGTCAGTTCCAGGGTCCCTCTGTTTCAACTTCTTCACTTCTAGGCTTACAGGTGCACACCACCATACCAGACTTTTTACAAGAATAAAGAATAAAATTCGGGTCTTCAGTATTGCAGTCTTTTCCAACAGAGTCAAATCATTAATACTAAGAATACACCTTCACTAAACTACAGTACAAAAGAGGCGAAGTATGTTTAGTATATTAGAAACGGGAAATTCTTATTCCAAAATAAAATTCATTTAACAATTATTGTAAAAACTTGAGTCAACAATTGAAATAGCATTTTTAAAAACAAGACATTATATCATAATACAATTCAAAGATATATTAACTTGACACCTGCTGAGGAATGTTAGATAAACAAGAGTTCTAGTTTTCAATAATTAAACCTTTGTTTTCTTTTTTTCTAACATCTAACATCTACTTCTTTAATCCAATATTAGAAGAAATCAGAAGCAGTATTTGTCCAAAATTACAGTGTAACTAAAATTTGTCACTTTGCTCAAACCATGTAATTTTGGGGGTCAGTTTTTCCTACTTTATTTTTTAAGTTTTTAAAAATGTGTTTGTTTTTATTTATTTTTTATTATATTTTTTTATTTTACATATCGATCCCAGTTCCCTTTCCCTCCTCCCTCCCTCTCTTCCTTTCTTCCTTCCCCCTCCTTCCTTCCCTCCCTCTCTACCTCCTCACATGCATCTTGACTATCCTCCCCTCCCATCCCCCCTCACTCCACATGTAGGGTGATGTCATCAAGGAGGGGTCATCTATATCTGTCAAGTCATTTGAAGTAGGGATTAGGACTTCTCTCCTCTCTCTAGGTTAAGGGAGTATCCCTCCATGGGGGATGTGACCTCAAGGTCCTTTTGTGTACCAGGGATACATCCTGGTTCCACTGTCTGAGGTCCCTTAGACTGCTCAGGCCTTCTAGCTGAGACCCATGTTTAGGGGGTCTGAGTCAGTCCCATGGTAGATTCCTATCTATCAGTCTGGGGGCCCATTTGCTCCTTCTTGTTCAGGTCAGCTGTTTTGCAGCCTGGTCTTGTCCTCCCTCTCTGCATCTGGATTCCAGTTGGGCTTATTGTTTAGTTGTGGATGTTTGCTTCTGCTTCCAACAGGTACTAGATGAGGGCTCCATGATGGTGGATAAGTTAGTCGTTGATCTCATTATCAGGGAAGGGCATTTATGGTAGCCTTTCCACTGTTGCTCAAATTGTTAGTTGGAGCCAGTCTTATAGATATCTGAACATTTCTTTAGGGTCAATTTTCTCTTCAAAACTATAATGGCTTGATGGGAGATGTGATTCTGTATATATGTTTCTCATACTGGTTAATAAGGCACTGTGGCCAATGAGATAACAAGATAGGTGGGGCTAGGAGACCAGGAGGAGGAGAGAGGAAGTAGTAGGAGTCGAGAGGTAGCCCAGGGAAGAAGCAGGACGCCAGCCGCAGCTCCCCGATAAGACGACCACGTGGAAATACTTAGATAAGTAGAAATGGGTTAATAATTAAGACAGAGCTAGCCCATAAACAATAATGGTAATTGGCCAACAGGATTGTATCAAATACAGAGTCTCTGAGTGTTATTTGGGGCACACGTGGTTGCAGGACAATGGCGGCAGGACCAGGAGGCTGGCGGGAACAACATGCCGTAACATAATGGTGTCAGAAGTGGGATTGAGAACTTTCACTTAAAACTTAACAAAAGCTTAAAAAATACTTTTTAGAAACAAAGGAACAGAAACTAGCAAGACTTATTAGTAGCAGCATTTTCTCAGTTGGATTTGTTTTGCTGTAGACAGAGAGTTGCGCGGCTCCTTTAAGGGAGGTTTCCAAAATTAGCATAAGCGGCAAAAAAGCCACCTTGCTTTTAAAGAGCTCTGCTAACAATTCATTGGTGTGTACAAGAGCTGCAATGAAGGTTTACACTGTGTTTTAAAAATATATGCTGGCTTGGGAGAGAAAAAGAAAGGGGATACAATGGTTTAAAAAAGAAAAAAGAAAGTAGAATGAATGGGTATAATGGGGCATGCCATTAATCCCAGCACTCCGCAGACAGAGGCAAGCAGATCTCTGTGATTTCAAAGTAAACCTGGTATGCACTGAATTCCAGGATAGATAAAAATTTTACAGAGAAACCTTGTCTCAAAATATGTAAAAATAGAAATAAAATAGAGTAATAAAAAAGCCATGTAAAGATGGAAAACACAGAGAGATTTTGGATACTATACACACTTCTGTTGTCTTTAAATTATTTGATTGCTGAGAAAATAACAACTGCTGATAAAAGAAATACTGCTGGATTAATTCAATTTATATATTTTAAAAATGCTTTGACTCAAAATTTAAGCATAAGGACAAGTTACTGGGGAAAAGGATTTCTATTTTTGTTTCCACAGAAAATGAAAAGCTACGGATTCTTTACAGACTTATATGGTTTGATCAAGCCAGACCCCCTGAAACAGCTCCCCAGATGATCCAACATTCAAAGCAGTTGAGACAAAGCCTTGCAGACTACTGCCAAGATTTCTGCGTCTTCTTTGGACCCCCATGACAGCGCCCTCTACCAGCAGGAAGTAGTTTGGAAAGAACAACGCCCAAATTCCCAAATATTGTTTATAAATGTTTGTTTTCATTTAAATGGACTTGGTTATAAATGGCTATAACCACAAATAATCTTTTTAAAGTTAAAAAGGGAATTATGGTATAGATATGAATACTTTGCTTTGAAATCGATTTTCTTTTATTGATACAATTTAAGGTCAATTTTATGATATTTCTCCTCTTGTTTAGGTATTGTGTTTATATAGCTCATTGGAAGATGTAATGTATAATTTAGTATAGATTATAGAGAGTTACCTATGATAGTTAAAACTTAGAGTTAAGTTAGTTTGGATTTCTAGATATGCAGAGATGTATTTGAGATGAATAGGCATTCTTCAAACCTTTCAAAGACCTACAGAATATGGCATTTAAAATGGTTTAGGGTTTTTCTTGACAATGAGGCACAATTGCTCCTGGTAACACTACCTGTGTCAAAAAGGAAGATGGACATTGAAGAAACTCGTTATGAAGTTTGCTTCTAATATGGCAAGACTAGCCATTTGGGCAAAGTACTGCTCTTTTGGACTGTTTGACTTTATGTTGTAGAAACTGGACAAGCAGGACCCACAAAAAGGTGACTGCTGATGCAAGATGGACATTGTTACAGGATTCCTGCTTCATGGAAGAGGCTGCCTGACAGCCAGACAGTCCACAGGACACAGAGAAAAGTGACTGACAAACTGCCATTACAGGTGGACAGTTTAAAGTTTCCTGCCTTGTTGAGGAGTCTGGACACACACTATGGCCTATGGGCTGAAGATGGAACATTACAGAAGAACTTCGGTTGACTGACCAGGCAATGAGTTGTCTCTGTCATTTCTAGAGTTTATATATTATCCTTCTGTGGTATGGTTATAGTTTTCCTTAGTTAGGATTAAAGATAAGTTACATATAGGACTTTAGACTCACAAAGATAGGATAGATGATATTTTCTTTAAGTCTTACAAAATGTTAATGGACTAAATATTGTTAACTGTGATTCTTATTTGATAACTGTTGAATGGTATATTTTGCTATGTTAAGGTTAAACCCCTTCTTTTACTTTAGACAGAAAAGAGGAGATGATGGGAGATGTTATTCTGTATACATGTTTCTCATACTGGTTAATAAAGCTCTGTGGCCAATGAGATAGCAAGATAGGCGGGGCTAGGAGACAAGGAGGAAAGAGGAAGTAGAGGTGAGGGGTCGAGATGTAGCCCAGGGAAGAAGCAGGACACCGGCCGCGGCTCCCTGATAAGACGACCGCGTGGAAATACTTAGATAAGTAGATATGGGTTAATAATTAAGACAGAGCTAGCCCATAAACAATAATGGTAACTGGCCAACAGGATTGTATCAAATACAGAGTCTCAGAGTGTTATTTGGGGCACAGGTGGCAGCGGGACAATAGCGGCAGAACCAGCAGCAGCCGGCGGGGAAACCTGCAGTAACAATGGCTCCCTCTTTTGTGGTCTCTCTCTCTCTCTCTCTCTCTCTCTCTCTCTCTCTCTCTCTCTCTCTCTTTCGGTGTCTATTCCTTCCCTACTCAATCTTCCTAGTTCCATGTGCTTTCTCTCCTCCCCTTCTCTTTCTCCTAGTTCCTTTGTTTTCTTTTTTAAAGGAGAAATATTGTATGTGCATGGTAAAAGTGCTGTGATTCATGACATACAATAATCTCAGATCTGAGGTAATATATTTAAGTCATCTTTTATGGGCTTTGAATATGCACTCACACTACAGAGGAGTTATATTATGCAACACAAGTGAATTGACAGAAACACTATATTCTTTAAATGGTTGATTTTGAATTAATTTTCAGCTATTTCATATTCACAAAAGTTTTGTGATTACCAAAATTTTTGATTCTTCACATAAACTCTCTCTTTCTCAAGTTCCCTATGGTTATGGTATATTATCACAGCAACAGAAAATAACAATACAGTCAAATAATATTTAGCTAATATATTGATATTTTATTGGTTTTCACTTTATTTTTACACTACAGTTGTTTTAGCTTGGATTCTTAGAATCTCGATTGCCTGACATCATAAGAAGGTACTTGATTGGGAAACTCTGGACCTCATGTTATGAAATAGCTTTATAAAAATTTGTAATTTAGATAAATTATTTTGATCTCTAAGAGGGATAAACAGTCTTGATTTTGATTGTTTTGTAAAGTTTTTAATGGTAAAACCCCCAAACCAGGAGAAGAATGGTCTTATGATATTACATTTTTAACACATTATTCTCTAGGAGATACAGACTTAGAATTAAAACAACTTGACATTTTTAAACTTTATTAAATTTACTATCAGTCAGAACATCCTTTAGAACAGAACATTTTCATTGAGTCTATGGCGAACTATTTTGGTTTGGCATTTAGGACTCAATAACTTTGGAAGGACATTGGCCCACAGAAGAGGACTGATTCTTTCATATTCTGCATTCATACATATAGTGGATTAAAAGAAGAAATTCCAAAAAATAAACTCTTTGATGCTGTTTTAAAATAAATGTTCCTTCATTATTAAAAAATATTTCTGAAACAATAACTTCCTTTGAGATTACTTTTCACTAGGAAGATAGCAAATAGTGATGTAATTAATTAAAAGTCAATTAGTGGCATCATGGGGAGTCTTTTAGTATCCATTAAGACTTAGGTAATATTCAAGCACACTTCCTAAGACAATTAGTGGCTTTGTTCCATATGCTCTATCTGTGATTAGCTTAGTTAAATTATGGTTTCCAAGACAAGAATTTAGATTGATGGAGACAGGATTGGAAGGACAAGACACTAAATATATGGAGAAAACATGACTGGGTACATGTTTTTTTTTAAATCTCCTTTGAACAAGTCACTGTTTCATGAGCACTACAATCTCTTAATTTCAATTTTCTTTACAGACAGCCCCAAAATTTCATGGTGACTTTTTTTTTTTTTGTCAAAAATGAGCAACAACATTAGCTAAATCAAGCTTTGTAGAGAAATAGATGATGTCAAAACTGGAACAGAAAAGAAAACAAACAACTCAAATAGACATTTTTTTCTTTCCTGTGTTGTGTCTATTCCTGCTTTTCACTGGCCTTCCTAGGTCACCTCTGAGTACCACTTGATATACACCTGTCCAAATGCCCTGTGGCCCTGGCCCTGGTCATTCATAGAAATCTGCACTGACTCATCTGAGTCCTGAGAAACTGCTGTCTCCCTTTCCTCTGCATTTGTATCTCCATGACTATACTTGATATTTTTATTACTCCCCAGATTATAAAAGGAAATGGCTTATATTTTTTAAGAGACAATTCATCCTAGTGACACGTTCATTTTATTTCAGAGAGTTTCTGCATGTTGTTCTGTGGAGTATTTGGCTATCAATTCTTCCTGAGGATTTTTTCTATACTCAATAAAGAAGTTCAGATCATGAAAGAAACAGATTATATTGGAATATTTTTGTTTAAGCAGTAAAGAAAAGCTTTATATATGTTGGTTTATGGACCCATTTACACAGGACAGAGTATATTCCTTAGCCATTTGAAATAATAGTTTTGTCTCTGGCTGAAGTAATACAGAGGCCAGCAGGCTCTAAAGTAGGTTTGACATCTCCCCTAAAGAAGGGTTCTATTAACTGGGACACAAAGCTAAATAAAGGTCTAGGGAGGGAGAGTCTGGATAAACACTCTGAGAGATTTGGGTAAAGCCTGGCCTTACAGACAGCAAAGGTCACCAGGTCATTAACAGCATCCACTCCAGCCTTCTAGGTGGAAAACAGGTATGCTCACACCTTCCTTCAAATAGACTGCCTTATGTGATCAACATTCTTGGCTTAACTTTGTCCCTCTACAGCATGGGTTAATTATAGTTCCTGTCTAAGAAGTGAAAGTGGAGAGCCACATAATCCTACAGAAAGGGAACACTTTTGCTTACTGACTTTGTATTTTCATCTTTCTTCCTGACACCAGAAGTCTTTAAAAGGAGCTGTCACATAATAAATATTGTTGGAATGCCCTCTGTGCAGAACACTTATCCAGACTTTGGAATAGGTTGTCTGATTTAACCTCAGAGACACCTCATAAAATGCGCCTCATCTTGGTCTTTAGTTCATGTGTGGCACATTTTAAATATGTGTCTTAGTCTGTTCCTGGTGCTGTGATTACTTATTCTAACAAAAACCGTTTCATGGAGAAGGGGTTTATCTGGCCCGCAGTTTCTGGTTACAGTCGATCTTGGTAGGTAAACTCAAAACACCAAGATTCCGAAGCAGTCAGTAGCACCGCAGACACTCACAAAGCACTGAGCAGTGAATGCATGCTACTGATCAGTCCCCTTTCTTCATTCGTACAGCTCAGGGTCCTGCCTGCAGAATGGTATCACCCACAATGGGAGTATCCTCCCAAGTCTGTCAGTCTAATCAACACTGTCCCACACGAACGCCTGAATGTTTGTCTCCCGGATTGTTCTAGAGCTCGTCAAGTTGACAAATGAGATTATCAAAATAAATATGAATCTTTTCCTTACAGAAGTGTAAGTTTAAAATTTCAATTTAAATTTATATCTGTTCATTTTAGTTCCCAGTATATTCTTATGTGGATAAAAACTGCCTCATTCCTCGAGTCTAAGAGGTTATTAGCTAACCTTCCCATCTGTTAGGTGCTGATAGTTGCTTCACGGCTGATAGAGACTTAATTTTTTTTTTTTAAAGACAACAACAACAAAAAAATCATGACAATATTTTCAGAAAGATAAAAATGTCTTTTGAAAAGAAGTAATAAAATTTCTAAATGACAGAAGGTAGTTGAGTTGTAGACAGCTCTTCTAGAGTTCATTGGGAAAAAGGATCACATGATGTACTATAGAAACTTCCTTTGGAGAAAGTGATCTATGTCTATGACTATGACCTATGTCGATAACTTCAATATAAGTTTTAAAATAGTCTTAGGTCAATTCAGCTTCTACTTTCTGAAATATTATTTGAAAAGGGCTCTAAATGATTAACAGATGCTGATTAAGGTTTCAGAGTTTTTATAACATTTAGGTCAAATGCAAAGTTATTTTCAACTTGTTCTTGGATATTCACAGTATCAAACCATGATTTTTTTTAAATTACTTTCAAGATTTTAATATAATTACATCATTTATTCCTTTCCTTTCCTATCTCACAATCCTCCTATATAACTCCTTTTCCAAATCCATGGCTTCTCTAAATCTGCTTAGTGCATAATGTGAAATGTATGTATGTTTTCACATCTGACTCATTGGTGTTGGATAACAAAGCTACATTCTCTGGGGAAGACAATTGCTCCCACTTTCAGCATTCTTTAGCTGCCTGTAGAGTGTGTATGTGTGTGTGTGTGTGTGTGTGTGTGTGTGTGTGTGTGTATGTATGTATGTGTGTGTGTGTGTTAAGGCCTCCCAGGCATTCTCCTATTGTTGTTGATCCTTGTTGATCTCATGTTTAGACAGTCATGATGGTAACACTTTATGGATGTAGCTTCTGATATTTCTAGGAGACACAGTCTCACAGTGAACTCCATGTTCCTCTGTCTCTTACAATATTTCAGTCTCCTCTTCCTCAATGTCCATTGACCCTTAGGTGCAGGAGTTGTGATGGGAGATGTTATTCTGTATATATGTTTCTCATACTTGTTAATAAAGCACCGTTGGGCCAATGAGATAGCAAGATAGGCGGGGCTAGGAGACAAGGAGGAAAGAGGAAGTTGGAGAGAGGGTCGAGATGTAGCCCGGGGAAGAAGCAGGACGCCTGCCGCGGCTCCCCGATAAGACGACCACATGGAAATACTTAGATAAGTAGAAATGGGTTAATAATTAAGGCAGAGCTAGCCCATAAACAATAATGGTAACTGGCCAACAGGATTGTATCAAATATAGAGTCTCCTGCGTGTTATTGGGGGCCGGCACGCCAGACCAGCGGCGGGCGGGCTGGCCGGAAAACAACAAGCTACAGAGTTGCTTAAGGGTGCATCCATCACAGAGACTGGCTTCATAAAGTGGCATTTTGATAGACTGTAGTTTTCTGCAATGTCCTTTTTCTATTGCAAAGAGGTTTTTTTTGGTTATTTTTTTGTTTTTGTGTGTGTGCGTGTGTGTGTGTGTGTGTGTGTGTGTGTGTGTGTGTGTGTGTGTGTGTGTTTGGTGTGGGGTGAGGATTATACTTACAAGTGACTATAAGAACAAGTATTTAGAGTGTACTTAGGAGTTATACTACTTTAGTAAATTGGCAGTTTTCCTCCAAGATCTATGATTTCTGAAAGAATTTCCACCCTGTTAATCTGGCCTTAATGCCAATTAAAGAACCATTGTTTACCAACAAGGTACATTTTCTATTAATGCACACTCAGGATTATGGCTCTCAGTGGTAGTTGATATGGCTCATAAGCATCATAGCTGGGTAGGGGTATTGGTTGCTCACCTCCTTTGAAAGCTGCCAAATCATGACTCTTAAAATCCTTCTCTTCTCTCTAAAAATTTAATCCTTCATCCAGTTCTCCCATTCCTAATTTATGACTTGATCTCTTGCTTTAACAAGAATACAGATTTTATTTTCTCTAATTATTTATGCCTGTGGAGAAACAGGTAAATAAATCTTCTCAGAGAGGATAACCATGGTGATTAATTGTATAGAGAATAATGATGTGGTGGCTTTTCATGTTTGTCAACTTGACTACATCTGAAATGAACTAAAACCCAATTTGCTGCTCTTGCAGTGGACCCAGGTTCAATTCCCAGATCTTACAACAATCTCTAACTAAAGTTCCAGGAATTCAATGAACTGTTCTGACCTCTGTAGGAAGTACACACAGTGGCAAATAAACACTCCCACAGAAAAAGTAGCTGGCTTCATCTGTGAGAGGTTTTTTTTTCTTAATTAAATCATTTGGAGTGGAAAGACCCCACCTTTAATCTAGGTCTTCTGAGGGAGAGCATCTACAAAGGCCACTCCTCTGGTGGCAGCCTCTGTAATGGACTTAGAAGAAGACATAACCATTTGGAGAAAAGCAGATTCCTTGGGAACATGTGCTATTCTTAGAGCAAAGCAAATGCAGTAGCCCAAGTGTCACCAAACATTGTCCCCAAGTGAACAAGCAGGTCAACTTGTAGGTTTCCTTTCTCTCTTTCTTCTTGGATATGCCATGCAATCTTTGTGACAGCATACACCATACCATACACAAATGAAAGCAAAATGTCCCATGGAACATTATGTCCAGAAATAAGCCCTGGGCTACATTTTGCCTGTATCCACAGTTGCCATGAGAAGGTCACATGTGAGAAATGAGCACTGTATGCTCATTACCACTGGAAGATCACATGTGAATAATGAGCTCTGTAGCTTTCCGCATACTTAGTGAGAACCAGCTCTCTTCCTGTGTGTTTCTAGTTAAGGCAGATTGGAGGCAAGGGCAGACCCAGGTGTGGTTAAGCCATGTCATTTTGCACCGTAAAAATGCATATGAAGGATTTATTTCCAATGCTTATTGAAAATATATGACTCATATTTATTGCCGGATGCATTATTTCTGAGCCTGGATTTAAGGCAGCACTTTGGATTTAAGGGTAGACTACTTGGAAAATGAAATGTGTAATTCTATTATTTCAATCATAGTGCATACAGAAGAATTTCTCTTTAAAATATGATGTTGAGAGTTCAATTGAATTTGAGTAGTAGTAAACTTTATAGAAATTATTATATCTACAAGTCTACTGCTAAGCCAGAACCAATTAAAAAAAAACTTTTAATATTACTAGGTGTTTCCAAAGTTAGAATATTTGAATTATGCTGATTTAATCATTTTTTGTATCAACAATTTTACTTACATTCAATAGAATTTAAATGAATGTCTCCACTACCAACCAAACATTACTCTCCTCATATTTAAAAGGTAAGTAACAATATATTTTAACAAGATATGTATTGTATAGTTGAGAAAATACATAATTTAGTATTTTATCTTGGTTTATTTCTAAAGTCTAGTTCAATTTTCCTCACCAGAATTAACTCCATAACCACTGAATATGAAAACTAGCAATGAAGGAAGATGTATGTTAAACCATTCCTGGGATGTGCTTCTGTCTGTCATGATTGCCTTTTGTCCCGGCAGTGACAAAGTCCCTCTGCATATAGAGTATTTCCCTAATTTTCACAAGACCATGAGGAGACTAATCTTGGCTGATGATCATCCTCAATCAACATGGTAGAGAAACCTCATTGAGATGAGGAAGTTGGATACTGAAATTTGGTGTGGCAGGCCAGTTTGAAATGCTTTATGGAACAATTTCCATAACCCTTTCATTATATTGGCACTAGATTCCATTATTCTTAAATGTCTATAATAATAGCTAAGATTTGTATGGCTGGTGTTATTTTCTTAACCAATTAAGACTTAAGAAACTTGCTTACTATTTTAAGATCATTTATTTTTAAGAGTATTTTTCTTTTAGGGGGCAGTAAGTTTTTGGGGCAGCACTGACATGCTTATCTAAAGAAAGGTTTCAAAAAGAACATAAATACAAGGTAACATGTTAAAATGATACATTTTCGGAAATAGCCACATACTTAAAGAGCCCAGCAAAAATGAAAAAAAAATGCTCACATTTAATTATCTTAAATTACAGAAAATGAGAAAGAAACATAGATGTTTACAGAGACAAATCGAGTAACATTTTGGCTTAGGAACTGATTGCTTTAAATTTAAAGTTACTTTAAGTCACTTGATCCAGATAACACTGTCAAAAAGGAAGGTGGTGATGTGTCAAGCTTTTTTGATAAGAGACATGCATATTACAAAGATCATACATGATTCAGAGAACCAAGGATTTGTATATGGTCTCTACTATCCCCACTCCATGACTGGCTTGCTCTTGTGTACGTCTTCAATCACAGCCGTCATAAGCTCTTGAGTGCAGTGGTCCTGTTGTGTCCAGAAGGCACCGATTTGCCCGAGTCCTCCCCAGTCTCTGCATTTTAAAAATCTTGTTACAGTGTTCCCTTAGTCTTAGAAAGAGGAGTGTGATATAGCTGTTCCATTTATAGCCAGGAAGACCAAAGACACTTATTCTGTGTACTTTGACCAGTTGTGAGTTTCTGCATTAGAGCACCATGGAGTTTTAATTTTGCAGCTGGATATTTTATTTTCTACACACACACACACAAAACACCCAACAAATTGTAAAGTAGAAGATTAAAGAAAGGAAGATGCAGTTTATAGAGGCTAAAAGCCATACTGAATAGAAGGGATAAAACTGTTCTTTTTATATTGTGTTATTAAAAGGTGGCTTAGTACCTGGTCTTTCGGGTTATTTCATCTCTCTGTGGCTCAATTTTTTCATATGTAAAATTGGACTCCAACAGTAGAACTCTCAGAGGACTATTGTGAAACAGAAATGAGTTCATGAACGTATGGTGCTTGCAGTAGTATTAAACACAAAATAACAGTTCGATGTGAGATGTTACCTTGAATGCCCAGAGCTGTGGGGCACCTAGCCTGTCAGCTGTGCTGTGTTTCTGTTCTATTACAGATGGCTACATTAGCCAGATATGAGGGATGCACACACATGTGTTTACACACAAAATAGAAAGGAAAAACTGCTTTAGTTTTGCAGTTAGGGTGAAAAAAAAAAGACCTCTCATAGACTCAAAAACACAAAACAGAGTGCTACCCAAACCGTAGAGACGCTCAGAGAGCTAAAGAGAAATGGTGGCAGATTCTTAAGAAGCTGAGAAACGCACATAATAACGACGTTATGCAAGCAAGATTTTAGCAGGAAGATGTGAAAGGTAAGTGTAAGACTGAAAATTCAAGAGCAAATTGAAATCAAAGGGACCTCTCTGTGGCCATTAGAAAGGATATTTCATGCTATAAAATAATGTGGAGTGAAAATTCAACAAACACTGGTGTAAAAAACCAAGAGCTTATTTATTAAAGTGTTCAATAGTATCGGCACTATCAGACATATTGTTATGTTCTATAAATTAATTGCTTTTCTTTTGCTGTGTAACAAATTATTTCAAAATTCAGCAACTTCACCCTACAAACATTAATCGACACTTGCTGTGAGTCAGGAGTTGGGCATGGATTCTGTGAGGGACTCAAGGTATCTCGAGAGCTGGACCTGTGCTTTGCCACAGAAAGTGATATTTCAGAAGTGATGCTGTTTAACAGTAGTGTTATTCTACCTTCTAAGTGCATCGTTCTGCAGTCACAGGAAGAGACTGCATAGAGAAATCAAGGGCAAGAGACAGGGGTCAGATCACTAGGAGCAAGGTTAGATTCTACACACATATTTTGTCATTGAGGTTGACATGACTATACTACCTTCTGGATTAGGCTTAGTGAATTTCTCAAGAGCGGGATAATATCTAGATGAGTGATAATGTGTTAACAGAATTGCAACAAATGTGTAATAAATTATGCAGAATAGAATATTGGCCAGCCACTTGGATCCCTGTGTGTAATCCACTTTCTTTTTCAGTTAATAACCTGTATCAGTTCAAAAGGGTGCCAAATGAAATATTATGTAAAAATAATGGGTAATACCTCATTTATAAGTCTGGGTCAAATAAAATTTAGGAATTGAAAACCAGTTTCAAGCCTATATTTCAGGTTAAAAGCACCAAAACACTTTGTTTAAATCTCAACTGTGTTTTAATTCACTTAGAGAATAAATTAAGTCAACTTGGAAGTATATGTTTTTGTCTATAAAACTAGCTGAAATGTTCTAAAAAATGATTTTTAACCAAAAGAGTCTTTACACACATAGACAGGTAGAGCAATGGAATCAAATAAAAAACCCTGATACTAACCCACACACCTATGAACACCTGATTTTTGACAAAGTTATTAAAATTATACAATGAAAAAAGAAAACATCTTCAACAAATGGTGCTAGCATAACAGGATGCTGGTCTGTACAAGACTCCAGATAGATCCATATCTATTACCATGTACAAAACTAAAGTCCAAATGAACCAGAGACCTCAACATAAATCCAGTCACACTGAGGCTCTTAGAGGAGAGAGTGGGAGGTTCCCTTGAATGAATTGGTATAGGAGTCTGATTCCTGAATATAACACCAGTAACACAGACACTGAGATCAACAATTAATAAATTGGACCTCACCTCCTGAAACTGTATGGCAAAGTATGCAGTCAACAAAACAAAATGGCAACACACAGAATGGGAAAAGACCCCACATCTGACAGAGAGCTGACTTCCAAAATATACAAAAAACTCAAGAAGCTAGTTACCAAAACACTGAATAATCCAATTACAAAGTGGGTACAGAACTAAATAGAGAATTCTCAGTAGAGAAATCTAAAATGGCTGAGGACACTCAAGAAAGTGCTCAACATCCTTAGCCATCAGGGAAATGCAAATCAAAACAATTCTGAGATACCATCTTACTCTTGTCAGAATGGCTAAAGACTATATAGAGTTAAGTTTTGTTGTAGCAAACTTTCTGCTACTGTACTTTCTGTATACCATGGAACTCAGCATTGCTTTTCCCTTTGATGAAAACTTACTAAGAAGATAGATGCCTGCTTCATGTCTGTATCTTAGTCACCACTCAAACCAATGATGTATAATTTTTGTTACCGTCAAGATATCAAGGGTTTTCTTACCAAAGGCAGTAAAAATGTTTCAGCCATCATAGATTTTTATATTTTGGGGTCATGCTACCATTGTTCTCTTGGTATTGTGGTATCTATTACGGAATTTTCAAAATTTCCTGCCTTTGGCCTCACAAGTTTTGATGTTTTTATTTGCTTGTATTGTTCTAATTTGTTTACTTTATCTTTTTGTATTTTATAAATCTACAATCTATGATTCTGGCCCCAACATTGTTCTTGAATCACAGAGCATCTTCATTTTTCCATTTATGAGTTTCTTATATACAATTTATGAAGAAACTATTCCTAAATAAGCCTCATCTTGAGTTTTCTGTTTTCCTAAATTATATAAATATATATATATTTTATTTTATATAAAATACATCAAATCTATGCTTAATCTTTATATTGATTGTAACCATACTTGTCTGCATAGTTTCAGAAGACACCATGCCCAGCTTCTTGATTGTTAGGAATCCCTTCCCTGAAATTTACAGACTGCCATGTTCAAATCTTTTTGGGCCTTCATGTTTCACAGTGATTTTAATTTATTATTACATGTGGTATGAATCATTCTAAGTGTGAATCTGGAAAACAGTAAGAACAACTAATAGAAGTATAAAGAAATAGTGCATAACTAATTTTTTGAACCAAATCCATGCTTCCTCTTCTAGTCTTACAGATTACAGTTACAAATATTGTTACAGGAATGGAGTAAGATTATACATACCATTGAATCAAAATGACCACAGTCTTTCAACTATATTAAGAACAAGATCCCAATGCCCTGCCCTGGTGGGAATGAGTCTGCTCTTCTTACCTGACATTTTATAAGTGATTTATCGCAGTTGAAGTACCGTTATTCTTACCCTCCATTGCTTATGGCACCTGTAATATTAAGATAAAACTGAGTTCTCTCTTAGATGTGGGGTTGGTTAAGATCTTTTCCCATTGTATAGGCTGCTATTTTGTCTCACTGACAGTGTCCTTTGCCTTACAGAAGCTTTTCAGTTTCAGGCAGTCCCATTTATTAATTGTTGATCTCAGTGTTGTATTCAGGAAGTAGTCTCCTATGCCAGTGTGTTGAAGGATACTTCTTACTTCCTCTTCTAGAGGTTCAGTGTGCCTGAATTTATGTTGATGCATTTGGACTTGAATTTTGTATATGGTAATAGATATGGATGTATTTGTATTTGTATACATGTTGATATCCAATTATATCAGCACCATTTGTTGAGTATGCTTTCTTTATTCCATTGCATATTTTTTAATTTTTCTTTCAAAAATCAGATGTTTGTAGGTGTGTGGATTTATGTCAGGGACTTTGATTTGTTTCTATTGATCCACATGTCTTCTTTTATGCCAATACCAACCTGTTTTTATTACTATAACTCTATAGTAGTGCTTGAAGTCAGGGATGGCAATGCCTCCAGATGTTCCTTTATTGTACAGGATTGTTTTAGCTAACCTGAGATTTTTGATTTTCCATATGAAGTTGGGTATTGCTCTTTTGGGTTTGTGAAGAATTGTGTTGGGATTTTGATGGGGAATTCATTGAATCTGTAGATTGCTTTTGGTAAGATCCTATTGATTCATGAGCATGGGAGATCTTGCTACTTTATGATCTCTTTGCTAGTTTCTTTCTTCAAAGACTTGAAATTCTTGTCATGCAGCTCTAAAATTTGTTTGGTTAGTTACCCCAAGATATTTGACATTATTTGTGGCTATTGTAAAGGGTGATATTTCTCTGATTCCTTTCTCAGCCCATTTATCATTTGTATGTAGGAGGACTACTGATTCACAGCTAAACACTTTGTTGAGCTCTAGGAGTCCAGTTGAAAAGAGGAAGAAGGGATTATATGAGCAAGGAGACAGGGTCCAGATCATGACAGGGAAACTGTCATAGATGACCTGTGCTTGTGGGAGTTCAGAGACTCTGGATAGACAGCGAGGAAGCCTACATGAGATTGACCTAGGCCCTCTGCATGTGGGTGACAGTGGGTGACTTGGTCTTTTGTGGTGCCCCTAGCAGCGGGACCAGGACCTATCCTTGAAGCATTAGCTGACTCTTTGGAACCTATTCCCTATGGTGGAATACCTTGCCCAGCCTTGATACAAGGAGGAGGAGGAGCTTCATTCTGCCTCAACTTGATAAGCCATGCTTTGTTGATTCCTTTGGGAGGCCTTACCCCTTTTGAGTAGAGACAGAGTTGGAGTGGATAGGGTTGGGTAGAAGGGTGTGGGGGAAGGAATGGGAGGAAAAGAGGCAAGGGAAACTGTTGTTGTATGTAAAATAAATAAACTAAAAATTCTAAACAATAAAGATAAAATTTACTTTAATTTATATGAGTCTTTCAGAAATGTGAACCAAAATAATAGAGGAATGGGCATAGTTATGTAACAAAGATGGTAGATGTGGGGATGAACACTGGGTTTGATCCTGACTAGTCACATAATAATAAAATAAAGGATGCTGTAATTTATTTACAGGGACTATAATATATTATGACTTACTCCTAACTTGCTTACTTCTAGCAGCTATAAACAGAGAGAAGAAAGTAGGCCTATTAGAGATAAGGGGAAACTGCTTTCTGCATTGCCAAGGATTTTGAGCAAAACAATATTTTCATTATGGATCAGATGGTATAATAAAAATACTGAATTTAATAGTTTCAGGACATCCAACTCATTTGAAAATAGATTAAAATTTATATCACTGAATTAAGTCATTTTATGAACTGCTTTTATTAAGTTCAACATTGTGAATTAATTGAAGTAAAATAAAAATATTTCTGCTTGAAAATGTGGGTTTTTTGAGGTTTAAGAATTTTATATTACAATCTATAAAAGTGGTTTTCACAAAGTTTGATTAGACATAAACTATTATCACTTATGGAACTAAGCGCAGAGCAGTTGGTCATGAAAGAGACTCCATTTCTGATCTAAAACTTACTGTCTTATGGAGAGGTGAAACCCAATGTCCCATGTGAAATGCTAAAGGAAAGGCATGATGGGAAGGAAGCTTAGGACACAAAACCAGGTGAGGTCAATAAATCATGCTGGATGTAGCTAGAAAAAAATTGATATATTCAGTTTCCAATTTAATTTGACTTGCTCCTACCCTGGTTATAAGGAATTCCTTGATATGTAGGAGTTCTGCTGGAGGTCAGATATTTTCAAGTCACTCTTCCCCACAGAATTATATTATACTTCTTTTTTGTTCCAATTACAATATAGACTCATGAAATATATAAAAATTACCCATCTCTTGAATCAGTATTTTGAAGGCTCAATTTGGCAAGTTATTAATGTCAGCTTATGTGTTTCTGGTCCCTCATTCCTGAAATGAGAATGAGAGCAATACTTAGCATATAAACTTGGGGAAAAAACATGAATTATTGTCAGGTAAGACAGTAGGCATCTATGAAGTATGTGAAACTACCAAGAATCTTACCTTATTGTAGAACAAGAACTCAATAACTGAAGAAGCAGTTTCATGTTTTAATAATATTCCTTTTGTGTGGATTTATGTCAATTCCATTAGAATAGATAAAGTAAAATATACCTGTCTTAGATGATCCCCAGTTTTATCTAAAATGAAAAATGCTTGTGTATGTGTATGTGCACCTGCATTGTGTAAAAATGTTTTGCCTTTAAAAATCCTGGCATTTTCATCTTTAACAATAAATTATCTAGAAGCCATCTTTCATATGCAAGTTTTTCATATATTCCATAGAATGGACAAAACAGTAATAAAAATGGTGGCAGTAGGTACCCTTACATTGGGCTTGCATTATTGTTCTTAAGGCAAAATATTTTGCTGTTTGTTGTCCTTCATACTTAATGTGGCAGTCAGTTGACTATGATCATGATACACTTGCTATGTGGCAGGGCTGCTCCCCAGTTTTAGGGCTCACCTATCTGTTCCAGGGGTTAGCAATATTCAGACGAACTGGATATGACTCACAAAGCTTGTATTTAGACATTTCCTACAAAAAACTGTACTTATTCCCTTTGTGAACATCTTGGGGTGATATAGAAGTCAGGTATCATTTATCAGGACTATCTATCTATCTATCTATCTATCTATCTATCTATCTATCTATCTCTCTATCTCTCACTTTCTCTATCACTCCCTCTCTCAAAACAGTGAAAGGTCATATTAATTTCTGTTCAATAGATTACAATCTATTCATTTTTTGGCACCCGTATTTCAATTCTGTCATGGATGGAAGTACCTTGACTATGTATGAAACCTGTTTGATCCATAAGTCCACATGGAGTATTGATGACTTAAGTTGAGCTAGTTAGTAGCCACGGTAACATTTTGAGGGGCAAGGATTAGGAGAAACCAGACAAATAAGCAAGACTCAATTCTATAGCTTTGTCTTGAATAACACTCTTTTTTTCTCTCTGTTTGTATGAGACAAATGATTTTAGATTCTTGTATAATTCATGTATAACATCATAACAACATTTATCTTTGGCAACTGAAATATTGTAGTTTGCCATAATGTCCTCAGGTTTATATATGGTGTCATGACTGACAAGATTTCCTTTGGTACAAAGATGGAATAGTGTTCTGTAGTAAATACTACATATATTCCATTCATTGAATTTTGTTAATAGGCATTTTAGTTGTTTCCACATACTTAGGCACTGTGAATATTGCTGAAATGAATATGGAGTACAGATCTCCTTTAGACATACCTACTACAATTCCTCTTTATAAACTGTGCATCATAGCCACCATTGTCTTAGTCTTTAAGGAATCTCCAGGTGATTTTACAGCACAGCTGCACAGATTTACATTTCTACCAACAGGGCTGCTCTGTTCCCATCTCTGACAGTAAAAGATGGGTTTTCATCAAGATTTTAACATGCTCTACCAATGATCGGGAATGATGAATATGTTTTCATATGTCAATCATCCAGATCTCTCCTTTGAGAAAATATCTGTTCAGATATTTTTTTTTTTTTTTTTTTTTTTTTTTGCTTTTTACACCTGAATTGTTTTCTTATTGTTAGGCTGAATTCTATGCATATTTTGATTATTAGCCCTTCATTGTATGTGTAGTTTGCAAATACTTGTTTCCAAATTCTGGATTATCTCTGTTTGAAACATACTGATACATATGAAAGGGGAACTGTCACCCCACAAAAGAAGAAAGCTCCCAAATAAACAGCTTAGGATCGTAGCAAAATAGACTTGAAAAAAAAAAAAAAAGAACAAATAGGTAGAGGGAAGGACAGTGAGCAGAACATAAATTAATCAAACAAAGACAAGAAAACAAATTTTAAAAAGTCAATGAAGTTGTAAAGACAAGTAAAATTAATAAAGGTAGCTAGATAAACGAAGAAGAAATAAATACAACACTCAAAATCAGGAATGAAAGAGGAAATGTTAACTAATACAACGGTAGCACAAGTAATTTTGAAATTACTATGAACCCCAGAAAACCATTTCCTCAGGTACCCTAGAAGGAAAGGTAGAAATACCTAGAATGGAAACCTGAGCCGGAAACAATAGGATGTGGGAAAACTGAGCAGACCAAAAAAAAAAAAAAAAAAAAAAAAATCAAGAGTCAGCAATAAAAAGACTCCCAACAAGGTGAATCCTAGCAGCTGAAGGATTCTCTGATGGATCCCATAAAACAGTTAAAGAAAACTGCATAGCATTTTGACTTTTTAATTGATGGGAAGAATAGAATGGTATTACAGAGGACCAGGAATTGAATAGTAAAAGCTTTGCTGTTCTGTTCCCATTCTCTCATTGTTGGTCTTCTTATAGATGCAAATATGTAAGCATATGACTCAATATATATATATATATATATATATATATATATATATATATATATTGTTCTAAGAAGGTGATATTTTGGGATGTATTAATATCAACCAGGCCATGAAGAGATGCCTATTTGTATGCAGTACTAAACCACTATTCACTTAATGAAGAGAGGAAGACTGAATATAGATAATGTTAGTGGGATGTGGATGATGATGATGATGATGATGGTGATGATGATGATGGTGATTATGATGATGATGGATGAGAAGAGCAGCAGGAGGTGGAGGAAGATGATGAGGAAGACAAAGGTAGACTCATTCCTCACCCTACACTTTGTGCATTACCAGAGATTTATTTTTATTATACTTAGTCCATGGAAAGGAATAAAATAAAAACCATTCAAGTACTCTCGGAATGTGAGTAATACTAAGGTGATTTTTTAATCTGGGTGGAAGGAATCAACAGGAAAAAAAGAGTTTAGGGGTCTCTTGCTTTTCTTAAAGAATTCACTGAACAAAATTAAGGGGTCAATGAATATTTTCCAGAAAAGTTTTAGACATATTTAATAAACTCTAATACTCACTAATTATTCACAATCATTATGAAATAAAATTACTCATAATCTGTAACATTTCATTAATTTGTAATACTATTATTAAACTTATTAATTCTCTTTACTCATAAATAGACTGAGTTTCTTTTAAGAAGACACCATTCTTTCTATCTAAATAGACTCACATTGTTTTCTACCACTTCACAATATGTCATCTGCAGCAGGATTAATTTTTGCATTCTTCATTTTTGCTATACTTTATTACAGTACCTTGGGGAGTAGGTCTATTTTTTATTCCATACATGTAATAGTGCCTAGAGCATCATATGTGATAAATACAACATTGCCAACTTAGTATATATTTACATGGCTTCTGAAATGTATTGGAAAAACTGTAACTACTATAAATTTGATTTGGTTTTCAGTGGAGAACATGCAGGAAACAGAAGTGAAATGACTTGACACACAGAATTAAACCCAATTTATTTCCTCCAGAAAAGAGCCTTGGCAAAGGCCTGGAATTATCAAATATAATTCACTGCATATATCAGAGCCACTTCAAAGTTTAGTTTGTGTGGGTTGTTATAATAACATCCTGTTGCTGAGCAAGGGGTATGAACAATGTTTAGTGAGTAAACAAAGTAGCCTGAGAGAAGCAAATACAGCAATATTACTTCTATTTCATGTATCATCTCCAAAAAGTAGGGAGATTTGTCCATTTGAATGGGGCAGGCATATCCCAGATATTTGACCAAACCTTATTCTAAGTGTTTGTGAGTGGCTATTCTTCCTATTTTGTTTTATATCTTGTTACTGTATATTGATTGTACAGAACAATGGGTTCTACTATGATATATTCACATATGACTTAAAAGTGCTTTGACTATATCCCCCCGTTCTTTTCTTCTCTGTCCCGTTGTTTTTCTTTTTCTTTTCTTTTTTTGAGACAGGGTTTCTCTTTATCTTTGGAGTCTGTACTGGAATTCACTCTGTAGACAAGGCTAGTCTTGAACTTACAGAAATCTGCCTGCCTTTGCCTTGCAAGTGCTGGGATTAAAGGCATGTGCTACTACTACCCGGTTCTGTCCTGTCTTCTATGCTCCTTGAATTTGTACTTTTTGTCTAATAGTTCTCTTTCTACTTTGCTGTTATCTCTGTCTGCTGCCCTCAAATTCCATATATGAGTAAATTGTAAAATACTCACCATCCTGAATTTGTCTTACATCAAAAACACAATGATTTCAAGTTCTGTCTTCTTCTTCTTCTTCTTCTTCTTCTTCTTCTTCTTCTTCTTCTTCTTCTTCTTCTTCTTCTTCTTCTCCTTCTTCTCCTTCTTCTTCTTCTCCTTCTCCTTCTCCTTCTTCTTCTTCTTCTTCTTTTTGCATGTGATATGGTTCTATTTTTCTTTATGGCTAAAAGATAACATGTTACAGTTGATAAAACATAGGCACAAATAATCATAAATTTATCATGAACATCTCACTGAGCTCTGAGTGCTGAGTGGCTCTTCCAGCCCCCAATTCAAATCATGACAGTCCTTCAAAATCATATGGTCATGTCTGTTTCTGCAATGCCCATGACCTGGTAACAAAATTTGCTTTCATCATTGCTTTTTAGAGGAGCATAAGTGATATATGTTTATATATAACACACACATATATTTAGCTATTTTAATTGACACCACAATTCACATATTTTATGTTATGTGCTCATTACCATATTATTGAAATTCTAACTTATATTCTATTAAAAACTTAACTTATAATGGATTAAAAACTTCAGCATAAGATCTATAACTAAAATTACCATAAGAAGGCATGGGAAAATTTTTCTTTACTTTGGCGTGGGTGATGACTTTTTGCTGAATATGGTGCTCAAAGCATAAACAATAGCAGCAAAAGAGGGCAGTGGGAAGATACTCAACTCAAGAGTTTCTGTATATCAAAAGAACCATTTGATAGAATAAAGAAGCAATCTACAAAGGAATAGTTGCAAGCCATATCTGAAGAAATGTTAGTAAAGCAATAAACATAAATAATTAAAACAAGTTGATCTTAAAATAAATAATTGTCACAAAATTAAAATCCTACCTTAAGAAAATGTCTGTGAAATAAGATTTCCTGAGTTTGAAGCCAGGTTCAACTGCAATTTTATAAACTATTTTCTTCATTTTTCAGACTGTTTCATGAGAAGTAGAAATAATCAAACATAATATATTCTTTACACCTCTGGAATAAAACTGAGTATTGCTTACCTGCTCTGGTTAGTATATCACCTCTGGTCAATGTTTTACTTAAGAAGACAATCACTTTTTAAATATATAATTTATATGTTAAAGCATATAAGTTATATACAATTTACATTACTTTGCATTTGTTTAAATTAATTTATATATTTTTAAAATTAAGCAAATATTGAGAATTTATTCTTTGTTTTGTTTTTGATTTTCTTCCCTCCAATACCAATCCCTGTAATAGGGCCTTAACTACCCCTGGCTTGCCTTCAGCTGAGTCTCCTATCTCCACATCTCAAATACTGAGATTATAGGTACTTGTCACCCTGCCCACATCTGGTTTACATTGTACTGGGATTCAGAACACAGAGCTCTTTACACACTAGGCACTCTATCAGCTAAGTTACATCCCAAGTTTTAAGTCTTACATCCTAACTACACTACCCTATTGGCTTTCTGAATACACTAGGACAACTCTTTTATGAACAAGTCAGAGATATCTTTACAAGTAAACTATTTCCTATTCCCTAGGATTTATTATAGCTAACTGTTGAAAATGGTGTCTTTAGCATCAGTGTAACAAAGACCACAAGTATTCTAATTCAAACAACCTTACTCTGATGGGAATCTGGGAATCCAGCCTGAATAATGAACTCCTCTTACCAATGCCTTCATGCTTCTTGTCAGACTTATAGTCTGTTTTTTGCACATGACTATAAGCAGTTGCAGGTAGAACTGTTTTCAAAATAAAGATTATATACCTAAATGTCTTAATCTACTAAGAAATATTCTCTCTCTCTCTTCTCTTTCACCTATCTGTCAATTAACTTAGTAAAATAAGATTGCCTCTTGTCATGTGTACACATTCAGAAACCAGTGTTGCCAAAGACCATGCTAAAACACCTATTTTTAAAATGTCACTCTTTGACTGGGAAGTTGGCTCAGCAGTGAAAAGTGCTTGCTGTCTAAGCCTGAATACCTGAATCCAATCCCTGGAACCTCTACAAATGTGCCAGGGAAGAACTGACTCCACAGTGTTGTCTTCTGACTGCCAACATGTGTTTACCCCATGACATGCAGGCACATTCCTCATATACACATACAGTAATGAATAAAATTAGGTTAATTCACTATTCAATTCCAATCTGATTATCCTTTTCAGAAAGGGTTTATGCCGCAAATACAGAGCCTTTAATCTATAACATCATCTCCTTCTGTTGAGTTAATGAACCTTCGAAGGAAGTCATTATATCTGGAATGATATGTAAAAAACAAAAGGATTTTAAGATGTATTGCATAAATTAATTATTGGATCATTTCATATCATCACTTGATAAGTAAAGCTGTCTAATCTTTTTATTGCCTCAAATGCACATATTTTGGTAATGAAAGTGTAGTTTGTTGTCATTGTCTTAATAACCATAATCATTAATAGTGTTTGTCTGATAATCAGTGTTAATCAAATTTCAACCAATACTGAAAAACCAGTGCTTTAGATGGTCTTATATGTCAATATTAAATGTTTAAAGGAATTTCTAATCTGATTACCTCACCATTAAAAATGGTTCTTGAAAATCATTATAAAAATTGTATGGAAAGCAGGTACTATGGAAAGAAATAAACATGAAAGTGAAATTATGCTTTAAAGGTCATTGAATTGCTCACAGTTGTCAGATAGCTTTATTTTTCCCCTAAAAGAAGCAAACTATTTGTAACAAGTTTTCTATTTATAATAATTCCCTTCCAGGAATGAATAAAGCAGATGAAATAGTGCTCTACTGTGAGCCAGTGTCCTTAGTTAATAAAATGAAAAATGCTATCTTCTAATGTCAAGATGATGCAAGGAGACTATGGAGTTGAGGTCCATACAAAGGTAAAACTCAGGTCATGCTTTACATGCTTACAGCTCACATCTTGTTTAAGTACAGATAGGGTTCTGTACAAGCCTTATCCTTTAGCTTTCCTGTTTGAACAACAAAACAAATACAATGAAAACCAAAAGTAGTCAAGTCATTCTCCATGAGGTTCTATCAGTGTCATATCTTTTGCTATTCACAAACATGCCAGGGTGCATATTGTGTTTTCTTGGCACCAAGAACAAGAACTAAATAAATGTACCCACTGAGTCAACATTTTGATAGTATTTCATGAATGTGGGTCCTGGATATGGATATCAATGTTGCAGGACTTTTTGATGTTTTCTCTAAATACTAAACTAATTGAGGGTCCAAGTAGGAGTGCTCCCAATATTGATGGCACAGTTCTAGAAGGAGCCATTTCAAATGCCATCGACATATGAATTAACATTTTCCCCATTTCATAATTACTTAATTTTTACCAATTAAGAGCATGACATGAGCATATGGTTGCTTCCCATCTGCTAATTTTTCTCCTCAATTAATTATTGGCATTAATATAGTTGATGGTGACAGTGTTTGGTTAAATTAAACAAATTAGTAACAGTCCACTGGGAGGAAGCTCTCCAGCATCACAGGCAGCGGTTGACTACCAAGTTATCAGGCTGGAGGAGAAGAAAATATTTTGGGGAACTATAAAAATTGCATGAACTGCATTTGTAAGTGTCCTTTTTTTTCTTCCCTTTTATTATACAGAGATTCTTTTCTCACACAATATAATCTGAATACAGTTTACCTCCCTTGACAACTCCCAGTTCCTTCCCACCTCCTCTCCCATCTAGATCAACCTGTTTTTTGGTCTGTCAATGGAAAACAAAAGGCTTCTAAGAGATAACAACAAAACATGACAAACCAGAATTTAATAAGATAAAATAGAACCCATCATATTAAAGTGGGACAAGCCAAGCTAATAGAAAAATAAAAGAGCCCAAATAAAATGCAAAAGAGGCAGAGAACCAAGTGTCCACACACACAGGGGTCCCATAGAAGTGTGAACGGGAAGCTACAGTGCACATGTAGAGGACATAGTGTGCACTCTAGTGGGTCTGGGATTGGTGCTTCAGTCTTGCTGAATTTATATGAGCTTTACTCAGTTGTTTTATAGCAGGGGTTCTCCAGTACCACAGACACTGACATCGACAATTAATGAATGGGACCTCCTGAAACTGAGAACCTTCTGTAAGGCAAAGGACAGTCAATAAGACAAAATGGCAGCCCACAAAATGAGGAAAGATATTCACCAATCCCACATCTGACAGAGGGCTCATTTCCAAAATATACAAAGAACTCAAGAAGCTAGTCACCAAAACACCAAATAACCCTATTAAGAAGTGGGGTACAGAATGAACTAGAGAATTCTCAATAGAGGAATCCAAAATGGCTCAAAGACACTTAAGAAAGTGTTCAACATACTTAGCCATCAGGGAAATACAAATAAAAACAACTCTGAGATGCCATCTTACTCCTGTCGAATGGCTAAGATCAAAAGCACCTAAGACAGTTTATACTGGAGAGTTGTGAAGAAAGGGGAACACTCCTCCACTGCTGGTGGGAGTGCAAACTTGTTCAGCTACTTTGGAAATCAGTATGGCTAATCCTCTGGAAAATGGGAATCAGTCTACCTCAAGATCCAGTAATTGCACTCTTAGGCATATACCCAAAAGATGAACACTCATACAACAAGGACATCTGTTCAGCAATGTTCAGCATTATTTGTAATAGCCAGAACCTGGAAGAAATGCAGATGCCCCTCAACTGAAGAATAGATGAAGAAAATGTGGTCCTACTACTTAGCGGGAGAAAAACAATGGAATCTTGAAATTTGTAGGCAAATGGATGGAACCATCTGAGTGAGGTAACCCAGTCACAAAAAGGCAAATGTGGTATGTACTCACTTGTAGACAGCAAAGGATTACCAGCCTATAATCCACATGTCGAGAAAAGCTAGGAAATAAGGAGGACCCAAAGAGAGACATGCATGGTCCCCTGGAGAATGGGAAAGGGACAAATCTCCCAAGCAAGTTGGGAGCATCAGGGAGGGGAGACGGAGTTAGGGAGAAGAGGAGGGAAGAAGAGAATGGGGGAGGAGGGCATGAGGGAGCAGGAAGATTGAGACAGAAAGAATAGAAGAGTACAAGAAAAGAGATACCATAATAGGGGGAGCCATTATATGTTTTAAGAGACATCTGGCAGAAGGGAAGTGTCCAGAGATCTATAAGGATGACCCTGACTAACAATCTGAGCAATAGTAGAGAGGCTACCTTAAATGCCTTTTCCTGATAATGAGATTGATGACTACCTTATATGCCATCTTAGAGCCCTCATTCAGTAGCTGATGGAAGCAGAAGCAGACACCCACACCTAAACTCTGAGCCAAACTCCCGGGGTCCAGTTGCAGAGATAGAGAAGTGATGAACAAAGGGGTCAAGACCAGGCTGGAGAAACCCACAGAAACATCTGAATGGAACAGGGGGGAGCTCATGGAACCCAGACTGATAGCTGGGAAACCAGCATAGGAACAACACAGACCACCTGAAAGTGGGTCTTAGTTGGACCTGGGAAGTCTGTGGGTCCTCTGATAATCGATCCAGGATGTATCCCTAGTGAAGGAACGGATTTTAGGAGCCCATTCTCCATGGAGGGATAGCCTAGAGACACAGGGGAGGCCCTAGCCTCACTCCCAAGTAACTTGATAGACTGTGATGATCCCTCATGGAAGGCCTCACCATCCCTGGGGAGTGGATGGGGGATGGGATGGGAACCTACGTGGGGGGCAAGGTAGAATGGGAGGTAGAGGAAACTGGGATCAATATGTAAAATAAAAAAATGTTAAATAAAAACCAACAAATAAATTTAAAAAATAATATAGCAGTAGTTCTCAACTTCCCTAGTGCTGTGAGCCTTAATACAGTTTCTCATGTTGTGGTGGTGCCCTCAACCACAAAATTATTTTGTTGTAACTTCATAACTGTAACATTTTGTTATTGTTGTAAATTGTATTTAAGTATCTGTGTTTGCTAAAGGTCTTCGGCAACCCTGGTGAAAGGGTCATGTGACTACACCTCACAAACGGGTTGAGAATTGCTATTTTAGAGGGCCTTGTTCTCTTGGACCTTCATCCAATCTCCTCCCCCAGTCTCGCTTTCCCTTCTGTAGGACTCCTTCAGCTTAAAGGGGAGGAAATTGATGGAGAAATTCCATTTAGTACTGTGTGGCTTTCTCCAAATAATAGCTGACTGTGAGTCTCTATTTGTTCCTATCTGCTGCAGGAGGAAGGTACTCTGATGATGGCTAAATAAGGCAGCAATCTGTGAGTATAGAAGAATATCATTAGGAGTCACTTTATTGTTACTTTTTTATTTTTAGCCCAGTAGTATTTGATTTTACCGTAGGTCTCTATGATATCTAGTTTCTGATTCTTGGTCGTGGAGTGGGATTTAAGTCAAATATGACATAGGCTGGTTACTCCCGCCATTTGTGCTATCTTTGCCCTAGCATATTTAGCAGGCAGGACAGACTGTAAATAAAAGTTTTTTTGGGGGGGGGCTATATTGGTGTTAATGTTTCTTATTTGACAGCCTGCAGAGTACCTTCCCATACCAAAGATACTAGAATAAAAGGGTATGTAGGCAGCAGCCTGCCCTCTTCATGTTTGAAGAGTTGCATGGGTATAGTCTTCAACAATGGGGCCTTGCTGTCAGTTTGTGAAAAGCAACCTACTGTCTTGGCAGCAGGTTGGGTTGCTTGGGAATTTCTGTGTGACCCTTTTGTCTAATAACTGATTTGATGAAACCCAGTTTCAGCAATGGAAGTTTCATTTAGTAACAAGCAATGGCCAGCTGAGGTTCTGTCTCCCTTATTATTTAAAAATTTCATTAGGATGGCCTTCATGTACTATAGACAGTTTCCACTGCACTCTATTTCTATACCACCCCTCAAGTGCCCTTTAACTCTAGCTGTCTCTCCCTTCAATCCCTCCCTCAACCCCTTCTCTCCTGTCTGTAGCTAGTTGTTTTCCCACCGGCTGACTGGTCTGGTCCTGCCTCTATGCCAGCCCCCAATAGCACACTGAGTCTCTGTATTTGATACAATTCTGTTGGCCAGTTACCATCATTTCTTATCAACTAGCTCTGTCTTAAATATTAACCCATTTCTATTAATCTAAGTATTCCATGTGGTATCATCTTACTGGCCAGAGTGGCTGGCGTTCTACCTCTCTGGGCTCTCTGTGTTGACTCCTTCCTACTTCCTCTTTCCTCTTAGTCTCCTAGTCCCATCTATCTTGCTTTTCTATTGGCCAACAGTGATTTATTCATTAACCAGTATGAGAAACATTTATAGAATAATATCTCCTATCACCTTTCTTTTCACACCTGGTCTTCCCAGTTTCATTTCTATTTTCAGGGTCCAGTCTACCTATAAAATCTATTCTATTTCCTCCTCCCAGGGAGATCCATGTGTCCCTTCCCTTTTCTCTATGCCTAATGTTATTCTCTGTTTTCTCTATGCCTATGGGTTTATAGATTGTAGCTTGGTTATCATTTATAATATATAATCAAATCCATACCATATTTATCTTTCTAGGTCTAGGTTCACTCAGTCAGGATGATTTTTCTAGTTCCATCAATTTGCCTGCACATTTTATGATGTTTCTTTTTTTAAATAGCTGGATAGCACTCTATTTTGTAAACATATGATATTTTATTTATCCATTCTTCTGTTAAGGGACACTTAGTTTAAGCAAGTGTCCCTGGCTGTCTGAAGTGCCCTTTGGGTATATGCCAAAGAGTGGTGTAACTGGATCTTGATGTAGAATGATTCCTGTCTTTCTGAGGAGCTGCCATACTGATTTCCATAGTAGCTGTACAAGTTAGCTTTACCATTAGCAATGGAGGCGTATTCTCCTTGCTCCACATCCAGCCAGCATGAGCTGTCACCTGTGTTATTGGTCTTAGCCATCGTGACAAGTGTAAGAAGTAATCTCAAAGTAGTTTTGATTTGTATTTTCATGATGACTAAAGATGTTGAACATTTCTTTAAATGCTTATCAGTCATTTAAATTTCTTCTATTTATAATTCTCTGTTTAGAGCTGTACATCATTTTTAATTGGGTTATTTGTTTTTTTGGTATCAAGTTCCTTGCATTCTTTATATAGTTTGCATATTAGCCCTCTATCTGATGTGGAACTGATAACAATCTTCTCCCATTCTGTAAGCTGACACTTTGCCATTTGGTATGCAGAAGTCTTACAGTTTCATAAAGGTCCCATTTATTAATTGTTGATCTTTGTGCTTGTCTTAACAGTGTTCTGTTCAGAAAGTCTATGATAAATACCATGGAAAAAGCAACATAGGGAGAAAAGGGTCTATTTCATTTTACATCTCACAGTATATCACTGAGGGAAGTCAGGGCAAGAACCCAAGGCAGAAACCTAAAAACAGGAACTGAAGCACAGGCTATAGTAGAATGCTATTTCCTTTCTTGATTTCCCTGGCTTGATTTGCTACCCTCCCTATACTGCTGAAGATTACTTATCAAGGGGTGGCACTGCCTATAGGGAGTTGAGTCCTCCTACAACACCATCAATCAAGAAAATGCCTTTACAGACCTTCCCACAGGCAATCTGGCTTGAGGCAATGGCTCAGTTGAGAATTCTGCTTCCCAGATGACTCTTTCTTTGTTAGAACTAATGAAGGAAATAATGACAACTTAATCACAGACATTGGTTTTGCTTATACAGTCTAGAGACAAAAACTTGCATGCTATATTCATTTCTGCTAATGTTTTCTTAACTTTGATTCATTAATTAGGAAATTCTGCCCCAATTCAGCAAGGTAACCCTAATCACATCTCTGATTCTTTCCTCATCCTCGCATTTCTTTCAGAGAAAATATCATTGCCAGTCTCTGACCACTAAGAGGACTTTCAGGCTTTATCATTGCAATAGTCAGTGCTCTTCCCTTGGAGCTGATCTGCACAGCTGAGAATTATAACTATCTCCAAAATAGAAAACAGCAAAATCAAATTGTTCAATTAAATGAAAACTCAACCTAACTGCCATTGTTATGGTTTCTATTGCTGTGAAAGGACGCCATGACCACATCAGCTCTTATAAAGGAAAACATTTAATTGGGTTGTCTCACTTAATGCTCAGAGGTTCAGTCCATTATCATCATGGTGGGGAGCATGGCAGTGTGCAGGCAAACATGGTGCTGGCTACATCCTGGTAAGAATGCCACAGGAACTGGTCTCAGATACTGGGCGGTATCTTGTGGGTAGGAAACTTCAAAGCCTGCCTCCACAGTGACACACTTCCTCCAACAAGGCCATACCGACTCTGACAAAGCCACACCTCCTAGTAGTGCCACTCCTTATGAGCTTATGGGGAACGATTACATTCAAACCACCACACTACCCAATGAAATAAACAAAACAAAACAGGAGAATGAGGCAAGTTAGGTCTTAATAGGAGAATATATTCATATGGATAAAAATCCTACATTATGATTCTCTAATCCATTCCTCTCCATTCTGTGCAACCACTGATCAGGCTTTGCTCATGGGATGCTTTTCTGTAATCCAGTACTGCCTAATGGCAGACAATTCTACCCAGCTCTGGAGTATAACATTAAAATATTCCTCAAAATGGAAGGTGAACTTTTTATCTACTGACTGATTTCTGTTATTGCTAATTGGGTCATAGTCCATCAGGAGAGAGATGAATACATCAGGCATTTGTTCCAATATTAAAGATATACATCTACATAGAAATTAAGTACAATATTAATTTTATCAAGGATTATAATACATAATGGCCAATACAATATAAATAAAAATGAAAACAAAATAATTTATTCATGTATAAGAGTGCCCTTAATAAATAAATAATGCATCAACATGACTGCACCAACATGAGCTGAAAAAGGGCAACAACAGTAGAATGGCCAAAATGGACATAGGAAAGACCATGAGGCATCAACCCTATACAAAAATCTACAGACAACTAAGGAATGCTTAGCGTCGGAGAAACAGTCTTCTTTAAGGAAGAGCACACCAATTAGTTATCCAATACCAAACTGTCAGCCCTGAAAACATATACACAAATGACATTATACAGGCTAAACATACTATTTTTATGAATGTATTTTATTCATAAAATAAAATTCATACATTTTTATGAATGTATATGTATATACAATGCATATAATCTTATAACAACAATTAAAGAGAAAAAGAGGCCAGGAGTTTGAAAGAGAGCAATTAATAGTACATGGGAAGGTTCAGAGGGAGGGAAGGGAAGGAAAAAATGATGTAATTATGTTATCTCAAAAAATAAAGGAAGTAATAAAAACAGTATATTGTAGTCATCTGGAGAAGCATTGCCAAAGGTGGCAGGCATACTTTCAGTGGCGGAAGTGTTCAAAAGCTGATAATCACATGCCAATATGATATTCATTTATTAAAACTAAAATAAAATAGGGTTTTTATTTTTATATAAATAAAAAGTCAGCAGAGGTATGAAGTTATTAATCACTTCTGAAATGTACTAATATCACTGAGTATGAATAATGCAAAGGACAGTTTCCAGTCTTAGGAAACTACAGACAAAGAGAGAAGAAAATATGTAATAAAAATGTGAATATAAAGATAGCCAAATAATGAAGATAAACTTTGAAACACTGACTCAACACTATGAAAATAGTCATGTTAGACATTGGTGTTTTATTTACAATATCCTATTAAAAGCATGTAAGTTGAAAATACTGTTTTCTAATGAGAATCAAGAGATTTTAAATGAATGTTGGTGATATTGTAGACAAATAAGGAATCCAAGTTTGGGTTCTTTTATAGAAGGCAAGAACAATATGTCAAATGTCACTTTTTGTTGAAATATAAACACATCTTAGGTATACTTAGCAAATATACAGTGAAGTGAGTCACAATTTTTATTTGCCATTAAAGGGATGCTCACTCTGTACTACAGCCAATAAAGTATTCAATGTCAATATAATTGAAAGTGGTACACGCTTTAAATTTAAAATACTTCACTGCCAAAAGTGTTGTCAATCTTTTGAACCTTCTGCAACTATTGCCTTGTCTGGCCTCAATGTGAGCACTTCTGCCTTGTCTCCTTATATCTTGTTTTGTTTTGTTTAGCTGTCATCTCTAGGACTTCTCTTTTCTAAGGAGGAAACAGAGGGGGAGTGGACCTGGGGGAGATGGGAGGGAGGTGGAGGGGAGGTGGGAGAAGAAGAGGGAAAACTGTGGCTGGGATGTATTGTTTGAGAGAATAATCTATTTTCAAAAAATAAAAATAAAACCATGAGCACTCACTACAGGAGGGTCTTGACATTAGTTAGATGTCTGCTGGCTGATAGGTTGCATGTTGCTGAAAGTTGTGGTCGTTAATGGTACTTTCTTAAAGTAAATAAATGATTGAGTGATTTTTCTTTCATGAAATATTTCTCTACAACATGATGATGCTGTCTGGTTGCATTAACTCACAATGGGAGCCTTTCAACAGGGCTGTCAATCATCTCAAAGTTTTCTGCTGTCTTATCAATTAGCGTATGTGATATTCTAAAGGATTCATTGTCACATTGTCATTTTATGAATGACAGCATCATATTTACCTACAGTCAGTTCTATATCAAAAGGAAACCAATATTAAGCAAGCACTTGAAAAGGAAAATATACCTTCTTTGTTTGTTTTACAAGAAACAACTTCTCATTCATTCAGTTTTTATCATGATTTCAACAATTAAGCCATCTCTCTGAGCTCAACATGGTCTCTCTGGCCATTTACAGCATCCCACAGCATCTCTGCACTTGGCTTTCTCCAAAGACTGTTATTCATATGACTATTTTGGCCTCCTTGCATGGATGTTGTCACTGTCATCTGTACTTGTGAGCCATCTCAGAAAGGATTGCATTTATCTTGCTCACATTTATCAGGGGTAATCTCTCTCTGTGACAACTATCATTTCTGAAAATATATATATCTTTAATAACAAGACTCAAAAAGTAAAGCTATGTCTTGATTCCTAAGCTGTGGAAAGGATTCCATGTTGCAGTCCTGGAAGATAATGGCAATGCCACTATACATTTCCGTAAAATCACTTAACTAACCAGGGGTATTGCCAATGAACAGTATATTTTTCTATATAATTTTTTATTTAAATTAGAAATAGTCTTGTTTTACATAGCAACCCAGGTTCCTCCACCCTCTAGTCCTCCCCTGTTCCCTCCACCAACCTCCATCCCACTCCCTTATTGTTCCCCAGAGAGGGTAAGCCCTTCCATGGGGAGTCTTCAAAGTCTGTCATATTATTTGGGGCAGGGTCTGGGCCCTCCCCCATGTGTCTAGGCTGAGGAAGTATCCCTGGCCGAGGGAGTATCCGTCTATGTGGAATGGGCTCCCAAAATCCATTTGTATACTAGGGATAAATACTGATCCTCTACCGGAGGGCCCATAGACTGTCCAGTCCTCCCAAATAACACCACATTCAAAAAACCTGGGTTGGACCTATGCTGGTTTCCCAGCTATCAGACTGGAGTCCATGAACTCCCCCTTGTTCAGGTCAGCAGTTGCTGTGAGTTTCCCCAGCCGGGTCTTGACCCCTTTACTCATCACTTCTCCCTGTCTGCAACTGTATTCCAAGAATTCGGCTCAGTGTTCAGCTGTGGGTGTCTGCTTCTGCTTCCATTAGCTAATGGATGGAGGCTCTAATGTAGTCATCAGTCTCATTATTGGGGAAGGGCATTTAAGGTAGCCTCTTCACTATCGCTTAGATTGTTAGTTGGGGCCATCCTTGTAAGTCTCTTGATATTTCCCTAGTGCCAGATTTCTTTTAAAACCATAATGGCTCCCTCTATTATGGTATTTCTTTTCCCGCTTTCCTCTATTCTTTTCTGATTCAGTCTTCCTGCCTTTTATGCCCACTTCTGCCCTCCTCTTCTCTGTAACTCTCTCTCCCCTCCCCCATTGTTCCCAATTTGCTTGGGAGATCTTGTCCCTTTCCCCTTCTCCAGGGGACCATGCATATCTCTCTTAGGGTGCTCCTTATTTCCTAGCTTTTCTGGCAGTGTGGATTGTAGGCTGGTAATCCTTTGCTCTATGTCTAAAAGTGAGTACATACCACATTTGCTTTTTTTGTGACTAGGTTACCTCACTCAGAGTGGTTTCTTCTAGTTTCATCAATTTGCCTATGAATATCCAGATTCCACTGTTTTTTTTTTTTTTCTGTTGAGTAGTAGTGTAAATATACCATGTTTTCTCCATCCATTCTTCAGGGGCATCTACGTTGCTTCCAGGTACTGGCTATTAAAAATAATGCTGCTGTGAAAATTGCTGAATAGACATCCTTGTTTATGAATAAGTGGAATTACTTGATCTTGAGGTAGACTGATTCCCATCTTCCTGAAGAACTGCCATACTGATTTCCAAAGTGGCTGTACGAGTTTTCACTCCCAGCAACAGTGGAAGAGTGTACCCCTTTATCCATATCCTCTCCAGCATAAACTGTTCTTGGTGTTTCTGATTTTAGCCATTTTATTGGGAGTAAAATGGTATCTCAGAGTTGCTTTGATTTGCATTTCCCTGATGGCTAAGAATGTTGAGCACTTTCTTAAGTGTCTTCAGCCATTTTGGATTCCTCTATTGAGAATTCTCTATGTAGTTCTGTATCCCACTTTGTAACTGGATTATTCAGTGTTTTGGTAACTGGCTTCTTGAGTTCTTTGTATATTTTGGAGATCAACCCTCTGTCAGACGTGAAGTTGGTGAATATCTTTTCCCATTCTGTGAGCTGCCGTTTTGTTTTGTTGACTGTGTCCTTTGCCTTACAGTTTCAGGAGGTCCCATTTATAACTGAGAGCCTCTGTCTATTTTGGCCTGCTTGTGGTCAGCATATCAGAGATTTGATTTACTGAGTAAAGAGAAGAATCATTGTCTTTGAACACTAAACTTTTAATAGCAATGATTCAAGGACCCTAAGATACCAAGTTAGAATTTTGTAATAACTCCCACAGTAGCCTAGCTGCGGGTAGGCTGATTACAGGCAAGGTCACATTGTGGGCTGCTTCCTTACAGCTTTAGCCCTAATTGTTTATTAGGCCTTGGGCTGACATCTGGCACTGTGGGTTTTATGATCGGGGTCACAGAGGTCAACATCCATCCACTGAATGTTGGTCTGTATCTCTTTCAGTTCCTGAAACTATATCTAAGTGTTTTCTAGGCTTCTCTGAATTAACAGTGGAGCTACAAGCTAAAATGCCCATAATTAAAAGGCATTATTGTATAGCACAAAACACATCTAGCACCCATTCCAAGCAGCCAGCCAAGTAAGCACCTGCAGGGACCTGGACCACTTTTCCCCAGGAGGCATAACCACGTGTGGTGCGAACCTCTGGACAGGTAGCCATTGAGATTTCTCTCAACATTGCTACACTGTCTCCACTGGGGCTGGTGTGGCAGGCTACTGATTGTTTTTTAGTTAATCTTGTATCCTGCCACTTTGCTGAAGGTTTTTATCAGCTGCAGGAGTTTCCTGGTAGAGTTTTTTGGTCACTTATAAAAACTATTATATCATCTGCCAATAATGACAGTTTGACTTCTTTCTTTCCAATTTATATCCCCTTGCATTCTATTTGTTTTCTTATTGGTCTAGGTAGAACTTCAAGTACAATATTGAAGAGAAATGGATAGAGTGGACAGCCTTGCCTTGTTCATGATTTTAGAGAAATTGATTTGAGTTTTTATTTAGTTTGATGTTGGCTGTTGGTTTGCTGTATATTGCTTTTATTATGTTTAGGTATGTTCCTGTTATCCCTGATCTCTTCAATATCTTAATCATGAAGATGTGTTGGATTTTGTCAAAGTCTTTTTCAGCATCTAGTGAAAAGATCATGTGGTTTTTCTTTTTCAGTTTTTTTCATATGGTGGATCACATGGATGGATTTTTTATGTTGAACCATCCCTGGAATGAAGCCTAATTGGTCATGTGAATGAGTTCTCTGATGTGTTCTTGGATTTGGTTTGCCAGTATTTTATTGAGTAGTTTTGCATCAATGTTCATGAGGGATATTGGTTTGCAGTTGTTTTTCTTAGTTGTGACTTCTTTATGTGGCTTGGGTACTGAGGTAATTGTAGCCTTGTAAAAAGAGTTTGGCAATGACCCTTCTGCTTCTATTGTGTGGAACACTTTGAAGAGTACTGGTACTTGCTGTTCTTTGAATTTCTGGTAGAATTCTGCACTGAAACCATCTGGTCCTGGGCTTTTTTTGGTTGGTAGATTTTTGATGACTGTTCCTATTTCAGTAGAAATATAGGTTTATTTAAATTGCTTATTTGTTCCTGCTTTAATTTTGGTAACTGATATCTATCCAGAAAATTTTCCATTACCTTTAAATTTTTTAATTTTGTGGAGTACAGGTCTTTAAAGTATGACCTTAAGATTCTCTGGATTTCCTCAGTGTCTGTTGTTATGTCCCCCTTTTCATTTTGGATGTTGTTAATTTGCATGTTCTCTCTCTGCCTCTTGCCTCTTGGTTAGTTTGGATAAAGGTCTATCTACCTTGTTGATTTTCTTGAAGAACCAACTCTTTGTTACATATTTCTTTGTATTGTTTCCTAGCTTCTATTTTATTAATTTCAGCCCTCAAATGATTTCCTGGCATCTACTTCTCCGTGGTTGAGTTTGCTTTTTTTTTTTTTTTCTTTTTTGTTCTAGAGCTTTCAGTTGTACGACTATTCTCCAGTTTCTTCATGTGGTCATTTAGTGCTATGAACTTTCGTCTTAGTATTGCTTTCAAAATGTTTTATAAGTTTGAGTGTGTTGTGTCTTCATTCTCATTGAATTCTAGGAAGTCTTTAATCTTCTTTTTCATTTCTTCTTTGACCCAGGAATGGTGCAAAAGTGCATTGTTCAATTTGTATGAGTTTGTAGGATTCTGTTCTGACTTTAGGGCATGGTGGTCTGATTAGATGCAGGGGGTTATTCCAATTTTTTTGTACCTATTGAGGTTTGCTATTGCATATTGCTGAGTATGTGGTCAATTTTAGAGAAGGTTCCATCTGATGCTGAGAAGAAGGTATACTCTTTTGTGTTTGGATGGAATGTTCTATAAATGTCTGTTATACCCAATTGAGTCCTTGAAAGGATAATGATCAACTTTATATGGAAAAACAAAAGACCCATTATAGCCAAAACAACCCAGTACAATAAAGGAACTTCAGGAGGCATCACCATCCCCAACTTCAAGCTCTACTATAGAGCTATTGTCCTAAAAACAACTTGGTAATGGCAAAAGAATAGACAGGTAGACCAAAAATCCTGATATTAACCCACACACCTACAAACACCTGATTTTTGACAAAACAGATAAAAGTATACAATTGCAGGAGGAAAGCATCTTCAACAAATGGTGCTAGCACAACCGGATGATGATGTGTAGAAGACTGCAGATAGACCCATGTCTATCGCCATGCACAAAACTCAAATCCAAATAGATCAAAGACCTCAACATAAATCCAACCACACTGAAACTCTTAGAAGAGAAAGTTGGAGGTACCCTTGAACAAATTCGTACAGGAGACCGTTTCCTGAACATAACTCCAGTAGCACAGACACTGATATCGACAATTAATAAATAGGGCCTCCTGAAACTGAGAAGCTTCTGTAAGGCAAAGGACACAGTTAACAAGACCAAAACGCAACCCACAAACTGGGAAAATATCTTCACCAGCCCTACATCTGACAGAGGGCTGTTCTCTAAAATATACGAAGAACTCAAGAAATTAGGTGGTCTCATTTCATGAGTGGAGGCAGACTCTGGACAGGCCAGTCTGCCTGGATGGGCTCCCCCATGCTCCTGCAGGTCCCCAGGCCCCAGAAGGCCCCAGAAGAAATAGCAGTATGTAATTGAACCATTTTTCTTAGAAGTCATGGCAACACTAAATATAAAAAAAAATTAGTTAACTGTGTTGCAAACCAGTGTGCCCTCATTGTCTGTGCTCTGTTGTTACATGTATATAACACATGGAGAGTAGATTTAGGACAGTCCTTAGGTGCCCAAGGGTTTTTGGAACTGAAGAGTGATCTCCATTTTAACTTATTGACTCCTTTAGCTCCTGGCAGAGGGTAGTTTGAGCTTTGAAACCAGACTAACTTCTCGGTAGTTATGTAAATACTCATTGCCATCTTGTTCTATGAGAATATTTCTCTAGATAGCTTGCTGTGTCTGCAATAGCTGTTTCACATCGTATTTGTGATAAGTCCAACAAAGCAACCTTCAGTAGAGCTTCCTGGCTTGCATCAATCTTTAGAGAATTTAGGAGAGGTTAGTGTTATTCTTGTTTCTGTGGGTACTTTGATGTCCCTTTCAAACCACTAACCCTCTTCCCTAGCCTCAACATGGTCATGCATTTCATTTTTGCTTTTGTATTTATGCATACACTTTGATAGCACTGGCTAATTCTTTGGTAGCAGTGGTGTAGTTTTGGTATGTTCTTAGCTTGTGCTATGCCTTCTTCATTGAGGTAGACCATTACTATCTCTTAACTAAAGAGAGGAGTATGGCTATGCTTTTAATTTTAAATTGGCAACTGGCTTAGTTTCAATTGTGCTGTGCACATGGTGTGACTAGGAAAGCTTAAGTAGGAAAGAGATGGAGAACAGTATCTGGAGTAGACAGAACACACAAATTTATCCATTAGACCTGCCATCTTATGTGCCACAGTTGATGTCCTGAAATAATTATAAAAATAATATGAAAGACCATGGATTTCTGATCTCTCTGCTGGAAATAATAATAATTATAATAATAACATTGAAAATAATAATTATCAAAAGCATGAAGTGAGTCCATGTGGGTGAAAATGACAATAGACTTGGCTGATGTAAGCTTACCACAAACCTTTAATATTAAGAAGAAAAACATAACCTATAAAATATAATAAAATAGGTACAATTAATGTATTTTCAAAAGTTAGTGACTAAGACATGGATGATAAGTGAATAATTAAGAATTGACTATTAAAATTTATCCTAAGCAACACAGAAATGTTTTTAATACCAGTAAGAACATGAAACAAAACTAGAACAGACTACATAGATTTTATGACAATCTAAATTTAATATCCAAGAAGAATATTTTATCTATTCATTTTTATGGAGCATAGTGTCTTGAGCAACAAATACAAATACTCTAGTGTTCCATGAGTTTATTCAATACTTCAAGAGAGTGTATTGCAGCTTCTGGGATTTCCAGTTAACTTCTTTGTACCATATCTAATTCTATTTTGTTCTTTATATTTTATTTTTAATTTCATTATTACAGTATTTAGATCTCAGACTCATTCATTTAAAATTTTTTATCATGTATTTTGTGTTTCTTTGACCACATGTTAGTAAAGGGTAACATTCTTTAAAAAATTTAATGTTTGTGCAAAGAAGAAATGGAGTGATAAAATTCAATAAAAGCATTTGACACTGAGTACATGACTCATGTGAAATAGTGTCTTATTTTTCAAGACTTGGACATGGGATATTTTGTTCATTTATAGGAAAAAAAATCATAATATGAGGACACAGTTTTTGCTTTAAGATATTTATTATCTTCCTGCATAATATGTCACTCCAAGCATAACAGATGTTCATGTAGCACTACTCAGTTTTAGAAAAGACACAATGTTTAGTTAACTCTCATTCAATAAATAACCTTGACTGTATAAAATTCTTAACTTCAGACCCCAGTTTTCCATATATGCTAAATTTAATTGCTGCAGAGCCCAATTCATTTCCACACAAGCTGTCTTTGGGACCACTTTAGAAAGCTAGAGAAACTTTCAGATATTAGTTGTATCTTTCATCGCCTTATCATTAGTAATAGTAGTTGTGTGAAACTTTACTCATGTGCTTTGCATTGTGAGTTCCCTTGTTTGGTGCAAAGAACTGAAGCCCACAAATCCAGATGTCCCTGGATGCTGCTACCTTGCCAAATTGGGATAACAACATTTCTCTTCCCATCTGACGTCTAATTTGCTTAGTGCCTTTCATACATAATCAGAAATTTAAGTTGGATTAACACGGGAATTAGTTCAGAAGCCATCGCTAAGCCAGGAACACCCCCAGACAGTTTAGAAGAAATAAATAAATTTTAAAATTGTCAGACAAAAACCATTATGGCTTCTAAATTCATCCATGGCTCTTTTAAAAACATTTATATCTGTAGAATACATTCTTGTCTTGTTACAGGAATATTTCTGTGTGTTTTGGTATATGAACAAATATTTTGCTTGATACTTTTGTTGAAGATACAGAAAAATATTAGCTTATAAGAGACTTCATTCAGTGGTGTTGATTATTCGCTTAACAGTGTCTGGGCATCTCGCCATGATATATCCCATTGTGGTAGTAACCGCTAATTAAACCAGTGTTCATTAATCCAGTATGTATGAACAATAACAATTCACAGCCTTTTCCATATTTCTTATATTTATCATGCCATGATGTAATGATTCCAAATATTTTGTTTCTTCATGATAGTTTTATCTTCACATAAACTGAAGATATTGATCATACGTATTGAAACTAGAGACACCATAAAATAAACAGACACTCACTAGTGGTCAAAGCTTTTGAGCAAATAATTTCCACCTAGGGAGATGGCTCAATCAGTGAAGAACTTGCTTTTACATGCATGAATTTGAATGTCAGCATTGAAATAAAAAGAAGCTGTGAGGTCATGCATACCTCAATTCCAACAGAGGAGGAACATAGGGCTGGGAGGAAGGGGAGGGGAGAGGAGAGAGGATGATTCGTGTAGTTTGCTGGCCTCTAGTCTAGTCATTTGTTTTAATGAGAGTCCTTGTCCTTGTTTCAAAATAAGAGTGGAGAGTCTTGATGTTAGTCTCTGGTTTGCACATGTAAACACACACACACACACACACACACACACACACACACACACACAACACAACACAGAGAGAGAAAGAGAGAGAGAGAGAGAGAGAGAGAGAGAGAGAGAGAGAGAGATAGGGAGGGAGGGAGGGAGGGAGGGAGGGGGAAGGGAGAGGGTGAGGGAGAGGGAGAGGGAGAGGAGGAGGATAATTTTCAGGTGATTATAATAAACTATGAACTACAATTTTCAAACATTTTGTTAGTATTTTATACAAGATTGGAATTCCCAAAACTTGTATGATTAACAGCATAAGAGGTATGTATGAATATTTCAACAATTAAATTAGACAGTTGACAAATTATTCTTTGGCAATGACCAATTTCTAATGGTTATTTTTAGAAGTGAAGTGATTTAAAAGATTTTTTTACAATTTATTTCATTTTTAATTACATATATGTGTGTAGGGAGCAGGGATCATGTGCCCATGAGGTCAGGTATCTTTGGCAGCCAGAGGCATCTGTCAGATAACCCTGCAGCTGGAGCTACAGGCCCGTTGAAAGTTTCCAAACTCAGGTGCTCTGCATGAGACAGTAAGCTCTGTTAACCATCTAGTCATCTCTTCAGGACCAGTTCCTGGTAGTTTTGTCTGACAAAGTATTCTTTTTTCCCCTCTTCTTTTGAAACTCTGACATGCAAGGGATAGTTCTATAGCAAGAGATATTTCTAACAGTTGACTCTGCTGATAGGAAGCAGTGATTTTGTTTTAGAGTTGATCTCTGAGTAAAGTACTAGTTATTTGGGTTCATTTTTTGAGGTAAATACTCATGATAATATAATTGGAAATGTGTAGCTTTGTCTCCCTTTGTTTTGTTTTCAGCATTGGGAATGAACCAGGGGCTTTTATCCTCTCAGGGAATTATTTATAAACAATAACTAGCCTAAGAGCAGACTTCTATAAAATCTTTCCCTGTGATTTGATGACTTTATACATAAAGCCAGTAATACAATAATGCACCCTTATTTGTTGTATTAGGTTGACATATTTAGGTAAGTCACATTTTGATGATGACATATAAATTGACAATTTCTCTGTTTATTCATTAAATCATTGAACTTTTTAATACCTGAAAATAAGTCAATAATAATGAGAAATCCATTATAGTTGGGTGTAAGTAAGCCTGGTAGAGAAGTTGTTCTCACTCTAAGTTAGAAGTTATTTCCTTCCCATAGAAAAGGTATAGGTACACTCTGTGCCCATCATCCAGGTAATGAATAAATATCATCAGTGGGAGGGAGGCTGCACATAAACTTGGTGTATGTATACAATGTTTTCACTTCTCTTTTTTGCTATGACAAATGTTCTGTGCAATAACAGCTTAGGGAAGGAAATGAATTTTTTTTTTATCTTATAATTTGAGGTCACAGTCCATCATTGAAGGAAAACGTAATAGTAATCAAGCAGGAATTTGAAGCAAAACCCACAGAGGAATGCTACTTGTTGACTTGCTCTCTGGCTGGCTGACTTGCTGGCTGCAGAGCAAATTGGGGCCAGGGGAAATGGATTTAGGGGAAAGAGAAGGGGAGAAGAGGGGGGGGGAGGAAGATTGAGTCTGGGGAAGAATAGACGAGAACAAGAAAAAATATACCTTAATGGAGTGAGCCATTATAGGTTTAAAGAGAAATCTGACACTAGGGAAATTCCAGAGAAACACTAGGATGACCCCAACTAACAATCTAAGCAATAGTGGAGAGGCTATCTTTAATGTCCTTCCCCTATAATGAAAATGATTGCTAACTTATATGCCATCTTAGAGCCTTCATCCAATAGCTGATGGAAACAGACATAGAGACCCACAGCTGAGCGAAATTCCTGGAATATAGTTGTGGAGCGGGAGGAGTGATGTGCAAAGGGGTTAAGACCATGCTGGGAAAATCCATAGAAACAGCTGACATGAACAGGGGGAGCTTATGGACTGACAGCATGGAAACCAGCTAGGATGGGACCAGGCCCCCTGTATGTTGTTGACAGTTAGTAGGCCTGTACAGTCTATGGGGCCCCTGGTAATGGAACAGCATTTATACCCAGTGTAGGAATGGACATTGGGAGCCCACTCCCCATAGAGGGATACTCTCTCAGCCCACACACAGGAGGGAGGGCCTAGGCCCTGCCCCAAATGATGTTACAGATTTTGATGATTTCCCCCATAGAAGGCCTCACCCTTTCTATGGAGCAGAAAATGGATGGGATGGGGATCAGTGGGAGAGGCATGGGAGAAAGGGAGGGAGAGGGAACTAAAATTTATAAATAAATAAGATCAATATATAAAATAAGACATAAATAAATAAGAATAAAAACCAATAAAAGTAAGAAACATGACTGATGGGTGGATAAAGGATAAATACTGTAATAAAAGTACTATATATCATATTACATATGTATGTATACACACAGTGTTCCTTGGAGAGTGTCAGAATACTTGCTTACTATGAATTAAGAAACAGGGATGGGAAAGTGGTCGAGGAGATATTGGAGGGTGGGAGAGAGGGAGAGAGAGGGAACTAGGATCAATATGTCAAATAAGAAAAAAACAGGGTTTTTCAATGCCACATAATGCTACAAAGCAGGTTCTCCTTAGTGAAAGGTTTCATCCTGGACTGAGCTGGGCTGAGCAGTGCAAGCTGAGGTTAAAGAAAGCAGCCTGGGAGTGGTAGCAGCACCCCAGATGAGGCGGTGGAGTGGCTCATGGAAAATGTTATCTGAAATTGAAGGAAGTGGTGCCTTTGACCTATGCTGAAATGCCCAGCATTACTCTTTTTGTGAAAGAATTGAAAAAGTGGTCAGAGTTTTGCATGCTATATTGAATTCTACTAATATTTTCTTCTTAGTATCCTTTTGGTCACCTAAGACCAGCTGCCACTTACTTGGGAAGGATCATATGGTAGTCCTTCAGTCCTGTCTACTTTCTGAATGGAGGTTTCATTATATAATGCCAACCATGGGTGTCTTACAGCATCCAGAAGAATGGTTGAGACAACCTATGTATGTATAGGAAAGATCACATTAAATAGCTACAAGATTTCATATTTCATATAACTCATTAGAAGAGTTATCAACCTTAAATCTGTATAAATAGTTTTAGAGAATCTGAAGGAAACATACAAAGATAGAAGAGAATGCTGAATATATGTGGGATATCATTGTGTTTTATATATATATATATATATATATATATATATATATGAAATATGTTAGAAAGAGAGAGACAGAGAGAGAAAGACACACACACACACACACACACACAGAGAGAGAGAGAGAGAGAGAGAGAGAAAGAGAGAGAGAATATCAAGAATGCAGGGATAGAGCATTGCTTGCTGATTCTCTACTTTTCTCATAGTGACTATTGATGTTATACTTGTTCTATGCGAGTGACTCACCTGGGGTTTGGGGACATGATAAGAATGGTCTGTCTAAGATTCTTTATTCTGTGCTGCCACTGATTCAAGGGATTGGAGTCACAGCACTCTAAATCTCTAAGAAAGAACTTCCTCTTGATGCCTACTTCAATATGACAGAGATAGTGTAGCAGGAGAGTAGGGGATAGAGACTGGAATAAATCACCAACAAGATCAATACATGAAAGAAGTCAGTTGGCAGAGACAGCCTGGAAGCCTGATCCTACCTGAATGTTGTACAACAAACCAAAAAAAAATAAAAAAAAACAAAACAAAAACAAACAAAAAAAAATGAAGCATGATCAAACCAGTTTAGAGAAAATGTGGAAGCCCCAATACCTCATCTGGGCTTCACATAAATGGTGAGAATGGAAGATTGGTCAGGTGTGGCAGAGATCCCCCAAACAGCAGTTGCAAGGCTGTCCTTGCTAAAGGCTGGGAATATCAGAAGAGAGCTCTGGTTCCCTCTTCTTTGTCTTCTGATTGAACACCTCTGCCTAGACATGTTTGAGACTAAAACTGAGAGGAGCAGCTGGGTACCACATGGTTGGAATAATGGAACTGACTAGCTCATCCTTTTTCCTATACCTCCTCACTAACTTCAGTCAGTACAAGTCCAAACAAAACAAAACAAAACAAAACAAAAAAATTCAGAGTAGCAGATCAATGGTACCCTGTTTCTTTACAGTACATCGAGCGGTAGTTATAACAAGATGGGGGATGATTTTTCTATAGGCCCAAGACATTATCTGATGACATTCTTAGTCTCAATAAAATAATTTAAGAATGGGCTTAAGTAAAATGCTATTAGAGCTCTACTAAAAGAAAAACTCCCAGAACTGGTAAATTGTACCTCTTAACAGCTACCAAGAAAAGTAGGGATAGGAGAAGGAAAATGACTATACCATTGGTGTGAAGGTGGACAGGCAGACACATGATGTATGGGAGGTTTTAGAGTAATGGTGTGGAAGCTCAAAGTATCAGAAAAGTCATACTTAGATTCTGTGTCTGAATTGCTGGTTTCAGGAAGATGGGCAGATGCAGCCCATGGTGCTCCTGGACACTGTGCTCAGGGCAGGATTTTGAAGGGAAATATACAGTGTATCATTTAATGGGTAATTATTCCACCTATGGCGTATCAGGGCTTATGGTAATCTACCTTCCTGGGAGTGGTACCTTGGCCAGGTGATTGTCCTACCCAACTGAACAGTTAAGTCACCCTTGCAAGAGATATTTCTTGTCATCTTTATGAGTAATCAGATTTAAAGTTTCAATTTCTTTAGAATTTTGTGAGCTTTTAAAAATTACATATTTTTAAGCCTATATTTATTTATAAGTAAGTGTTCTTCATTCTGACATAGTAAAACTCAAAGGCTCCTCCTATCCACTTGTTAAATTTTTCTCTATTTTAAATTGGTGCTAAAGAGTTATTCTCAGAAATACTAATTGATTTCCTCTCAAATGCTCAATGTACTTCCTCTTCCTTCATTCATACTGTAGCATTTGTTTTGTATGCAGTTGCTGTAGGTCTTTGTTTCAGTATTCTGTGCTTTCTAAAAAAAAAAAAAAAAAAAAAAAAAAAACTTGAAGTGTTCACATATCTCCTTCTCCTGTTGTCATTCCAGTTTATTGTCAAGCAAGGCTTCTTGTTTTCCTATGCACTCTGTCACTGACCCTGTACTGACCGTTTCAAAGCCTATTTGTAGAGGATCGGCCTAGGTAAGTCCTCTGCTCTGAAGGCACTCAGCCTTGAGAACTGCTTTGAAACAGTTTTATGGATGGAGCCCATGAATGTGGCAGGTGGATTATACAATCACAGGCTGTAACAAGCTTGTAGCTCATTTCCTTTTAACTTTTTCTTCTACTGGGGGTTTATTATTCTCCATTTCTTATTTAGGGATACATTGATTCTTTAGCTATGGATTAATATGTGTGTCTTGTCGCTTTTAATCTCAGAAGGACGTCAGAACCAGAGTCTAAATGTAGTAAGTTTACAAATATCTCTTAGGAGGAAAAGTAAAAGATTAGGTTGAGCTTTGGTGTCTACATAAGATTGGTCTGAAGGCAAATCTGTAGGGGTAATGTCTTGATTAACAGTTGATGTGGGGGACTCAGTGCACTGAGGTTGTTGCTACCTCTGGGCAGGGGCGCCTGGGTTTTATAAGAAATATATCTGAATAAGTCAATGAGGGTAAGATAGTAAGAAGCCATCCTCTATGCCCTCTGCACCAGCTCCTGCGCTGTTTGAGTTCCTTGCCTGACTTTATCTTAGTTATGGTTTCTATTGCTGTGAAGAGACACTATGAGCATGGCAACTTTTATAGAGGAAAGCATTTTATTATGGCTGACTGAAACTTCAAAGGTTTAATCCATTAAATTCATTGCAGCATGACAGACATGGTGCTGGAGAAAGAGCTGAGAGTGATACACCTTGATCCACAAGCAGCAGAAGCAATTGTGTTTCACACTGGGTGTAGCTTGAGCATATGAGAACTCAAATCCATCCCCATGGTGACACACTTCCTCTAATAAGGCCACACCTACTCCAGCAAGGTCATACGCCCTAATATTGCCACTCCCTATGAGCCAAGCATTTAATCACATGAGTCTATGGGGACCATGTATACTCAAACCATCACGTTCCACTCCCTGGCCTCTATAGGATGGCAATCATAACAAAATGCAAAGTGCATTTAGTCCAACTTTGAAAGTCCTCACAGTCTCTCCCAGTCTCAACAACATTTAAAAGTCCAAAGTCTCTTCTGAGATTCATGCAATCTCTTAACTGCAACCCCCTACAAAATCAAAAGCAAAAAGCAGATCATATACTTTCAACATATAATGGCACAGGATATACATTACTATTCCAAAATGGAGAAAAAGAAAGGGAAGAAAAACTGGACCAAAGCAGGAATGAAAATCAGTTGGAAAACTCCAAACTCGGTGGCTCCATGTCTAATGTCAAAACACTCTACATATATCCAACTCATTTCATTTCTGTTGAGGGGAACACATTTCTTTTTCTTGGGCTCATTCTACTCCCTCTTAGCAGTTTTCCTCAGCAGTTTTCCCACAGTTCTGGCATCTCCAACATTTTGGAGTCTCCAAAGCAATCCAGGCTTCAATTTCACAGTTTCATACAATGTCCTTTCTGGGCCTCCATGCAGGGACACACCAGTACACACCTGGCCTCAGAGTCTCAGAAGGAAATTGTATAACCCCTTTCTTCTATCCTTGATTTAAAATCCAGAACCAAGTGGTTGAAGCTGCAAGTTCTGCTACATGCTGGGATTGGAAAATGGCCCCCTTGTTGCACCAAATTTCTATTTCTGATAGTTTTCTTCACTAACTAAGCTTAGCTATCCTGAAATTCAGTTTGTAGATCAGGCTGAACCTCAGCCTCTACCTTCTGAGTACTGGGATTAAAGGTGTCACCATCACTCCTAGACCTAAGGTGTTCTTTAATTCCTTTTCACAAGTTGGAAATTTAGCTGGGTGGGGTCTTGTCCTGAGGTCACCACTGTTTTTATTCCATTTATTGATCTGTTTACATCCTTGACACAGGATTTAGCACCATTCCACATCTTGGCGCCTCTTCTCTCCTCAAATTGTACATTTTGTATTTTAATTTGCTCAAGTTGCTCCTTTTCATTGTGTATTTTTATAAGAGTGAATGCTAATAACTAGATGACAGAGTCAATACTAGGCAGTTTTGAGATTTCCTCTGCTAAAGTAATTAATCTGATACTCTTCATGTTAGCCTCAGGTAGACTTTAACAAGGGCAAAAGGCAGCCACATTCTTCACCAAAATAGAACAAAACTTGTCTCTAGACCACACATAGAAACATTCTTCTCTAAAACCTCTTGATCCATGCCCCCCACAGTTCAAATCACCCTCAGCGTCACTGTCTTCCAAGCCCCTACTTGTGTGGCCCTTAATCAGCACTTAAAGCATCCACCTCTTTCCTAACTGAAACTTCCAAGTCCAAATTCCTCCAAACAAAAGAATGGCCAGGCCTATCACAGCAATACCCCAGTCTGTGAAACCAACTTGTGCTTTAGTTAGGGTTTCTATTGCTGTGAAGAGATGCCATTGTGGGATATTTGTACACTAGGTAAAGATGTGTTGTGACTGTTGTAATAAAAATTTGAATGCCAATAGCTAGGCAGGATGTATAGGTGGGATTTTTGGGTAGACAAAGGAAGAAGAAGAGAATCTGGGCACACAGAAGATGCTAGGAGACATGAAGAAGAAACCAAAGGAAGATAGAAGAGAGGTAATGCCCCATGGCAGAACATACATAGAACATAATGTAAATGGGTTAATTTAAGTTACAAGAGCTAGTTAGAAACAAGTCTAAGTTATAGGCTAAGTTTTCACAATTAATAAGAACTCCCCACGTCATTAATTTGTAGCTGGCTGGTGGGACAGAGAAAGACTCATTACACACCATGACCACAGCAACTCTTATAAAGGAAAACATTTCATTGGGTCTGGCTTACAGTTTCAGAAGTTTAGTCCATTATCTTCATGGTGGGACATGGAGAAAGGGCTGAGTGTTCTTTATCTTGATCCACAGGCAGCAGAAGCAAATGTGTCTCACACTAGGCTTAGCTGGCGCATATGAGACCTCTGTGATCTATGGGGACTATTCCTATTCAAACCACCACAGCTCCCCATCATGAGGGACTGTGATACTGATGTATAAGTCAAAGATACCATTGTCTCCCCAGGTTGCTATTGTTCATGGTACTTATCACAGCCTAAAAAACTAACTAGGACAATTATTAATCTGTCATATTTTAAGACTGGTAAAAATTCATATTTTTTTATAAAACTTGCTAGATTAGCCATGTGCTGAATCTTTTTAAGCTTCAGAACTGAATTTAGAAAGTTCATAAAGATATATATTTGAACTAAATTGTTACAAGTAGGTTTTTCCCGCTGCCGGTCTGGTCCCACTGCCATGCCAGTCCCCAATTAACACACTGAGACTCTGTATTTGATACAATTCTGTTGGCCAGTTACTAATTCCTTATAGGTTAGCTCTGTCTTAATTATTAACCCATTTCTACTATTCTAAGTATTTCCACGTGGTCATCTTATCGGAGAGTGGCAGGCCGGCATGCTGCTCTCTTTCTGCTCTCCATGCTGCCTCCTCCTTACTCCTTCCTCTTTTCTCCTTGTCTCTTAGCACCGCCTATCTTGCTTTCCTATTGGCCAACAGTGCTTTATTCATTAACCAGTATGAGAAACATATTTACAGAATAATAACTCCCAACACTAAGTCATTTATTTACTTGTGTATATGACTATGTGATGATGTATATACATGAATGGTGTAAGTGGCATATACACATGCATGTGAACATATTAATTTTTACTCCATACACCTATTTTTTTAAACAGATCATTAATAATAGTAACATTCTGTTTATCTTTATTAATAAACATTTTGGAATAAAATTTCAAATATTTTTATTTTAATTACTCCAAGTTTGAAATCACCTGTTTTCTTCTAAAAGTATCAATCACTGTACTTTTTATCACTGTACTTTTCATACATACTTATAAACATACAGGTTGATGTTTCTGACATAAATACTGAAATTTCCTGAAGTTGTTTTCTAAATAGACCTCATTTTCTTCTCATCATTGTAAAGAAGAGAAAGGAGTGTGTATGAATTTCTTTTTGTTTCCATTCTGGTCTGTTTGTTCTTGATAATTTTCTTAGTGTGAATTTTAGAATCCACCCACATATGCCTACAACAGGCCAGGATTTTGAGTGAAACAGGTTAGGTTCATCTATTGATTGCTGTGATCTGAATGTGTTCTTTAAAATCCTCATGTGGAAACTCAGTCCTAAAACATTGGTGAAGGAAGCTGGAGCCTTTTGGGGTGTGACCTTACAAATGGACTAATGCTTTTTTGATATCACCTGATGCAGGGAGATGAGTACATCTTTTATGTCCTTCATCACATTGGGACAGAGTGTTTTTCCTGCCTAAAGGATGCAGCAAAATAACAAACTGAATCATCCTGTCATCCTCTTACCATTAGCATCCCAGCTACAACAGCACATTCTATAGAGTTTCCTAGCTTCGTGATTTTTTTATAGTCTCACATATGGAGTAAGACATTAATCCATTTGAGAAAATTAAAAGTTTTGAGATACTGTGTTTCAGTATCCTCCAAAGTATATCATTATTAAATATCTGTGATCCTTTAAATTACATATTACATTACAGATTTTAGAATAGAATTCTCTTGAAGATGTTTTGTGAAATTTGTTTTTAACATTTTATGATTATGATAGTATTAATTTTCCTCTTTAAAAATGTTTGCTCTCTTCTACTTGTATATAGAAGCATAACTGATCTTTTTGCATACAATGATGCAAATGACTTATTTAGTAAATAACAGTAAATTGTGAATTTTGTTGGTTTTTTTTCTTGATATACTAACACTGTCCACTAATAATGACATTTTTTATTTTTGTTACTGTCTTTCAAAAATATGTCATATGTCTATCTTTGTCTTCTTATTTATTCATTCATTTGGCTTTATTGAGTGACACTAATAAATACTAAATACAAATATAGATTTCGGTATTTTCTTGTTCCTAATGTCCATAAATCATATTTCATTAATTAGCCATTAATTGTGATGTCAGCTAAATAAATGACAAAGTCACTTCTGGAGGAAAGGAACCACGGTGAGCTATGCCTTTAGAAATGTTGAATAAATATCAAGTGTGTTTTCCATCTTTGACTCTAAAAATTATCATATAGAATGTAGTTATTTAATATTACCTGCCAGTTATAAAGCTCTATAGGCCTGTGTCAGTTCAGACTGTTAGATTTATATCTTTAATTGAGCATGTGTCTTAGTTATGATTTCTATTGCTGTGATAATGCAATATGACCATACACACCTTGGGAAGGAAAGTGTTTATTTTGCTTACACTTCCACATCACTGAGGGGATTCAGGGAAGCGGGTAATGCAGGAAGCTGGAAGTGGGCACTAAAGCAGAGCCCATAGAGGGATGTTGCTCATTAACTTGCTCCCCATGGCTTTCTCAGCCTGCTTTCTTATACCAACCAGGACCACCCACCCAGAAATGGAACTTTCCATAATGAGCTGGTTTCCCACATTAACTATTAATAAAGAAAATACGTTTGATGAGGGAAACATATGTGATACTCTCCTTTGCATGAGTTAGGTATTGTTTTCTCTAATTATTTGTGCAGGTGGTGCACGCCTTAAGATGGATTAACTTGTTGTTTTGTTTTATTTTATTTTTTGAACTTCACAGTGACCCCAAAATGATGTTCATACTGTAGTATCCTCACTTGGAATCCCAATTTCTCAGCAGTAGTTGTCAAACTCAAAGCTTCAGACACACTAATCACAGGCCATACTGCTGAGCTACAATCCAAGCCCTTGCTTGAACGTTGGTGTTTTCCTAGGTCATTCTCATCTTGTGTATTGAGTAACCTCTGAGCTCAGTTTCACAGGGGCTACACTAGTTTATATTCCTATCAGCATGTGCTGTATAACTCCCCAACACATTTGCCCACATTTAATGTACTCTGTTTTCTTGGTAGCTACTGTGGATATAATGAGGTAGAATCTCAGTGTAGTTTTGATTGACATGCCTCTGAAAGCTTAATATGTTCTTTAATCTTCATGTAGTCACTGTCATGTGTTTCTTTTTTAATATTTCTTATATTTATTAGTATTATTAATTATACAAAATAATTGGTTTTACTATGGTGTTTCATACATGTATATAATATACTTTGAGCATCTTCTATCCCCTATTACCATATTCTGTTTCCTCATTCCACTCTTTTTTTAAACTAGCTCTAGGTTTTCTTTCTGGTTTCATGTGTCATCTCCATTGTTTTCTTTGTTGTTATTTTTTCCTTTTCTTTAATTACCATTGTTGCTCATATACATACGTATAAATAAAAGCTGAGTCCAATTAGTGTCATTTATATGTATACATGTTTAGGACTGACCAGTTGGTATTGGATAACCAATTGGGCTAATCCTTGGAAAAGACTTATTCCCTCTTTCACAGCAGTCACTGATTGCATATAATTACTCATCTAGGGTGTGGTCTTGTGAGATTTACCCTACTCATATTGGTGTGTCAATGAGCAGTGTCATTGTTCAAGTCTTGGATAATTAATTCATGTGGCTTCCTTGTTGTGTCTAGAAGACACAATCTCACAACAGACTTCCTGATCCCCCAGCTTTTAACATTTTTTTCTGTCTCCTCTCATGCCATGTTCCCTGGGCTGTAGGTACAAGCATTGTGTTATAGTTGTGGCTGGGAACACTAAGGTCAGTAGTTCTCAGCATTTTGAACAGTTGTGGCTTTTCATAATGGTTTCCATTTTGAATGGAAACCATTCCTTTCTGGAGGATTCACAATGCATAATTATCTATTATAGTATCCCTGACAATCAGATTGTCTATGGATGTTAAGTAGGGATTTTGTTTAAATATGTCTTTATTATTTAATAATGGTCCTAAAAACAAGAAATTAAAATACATTGAAAGGAACAGCAAAGTCTATATACCACCTTATTATAAGTGAATGGTATTGGGGATACAAATAATGTGTGAAAGACAAAAAAGCATTGAAAACATTAGTCACAGACAAATAGTGATGTATGTCCAAATCATGACCTGCAGGCAACAATGCAATATATTATTGATTTTGATATATTTTACCCTAGATGCAATGTAATTGTAATTAAAATGCCTTCTATTAAGCACGTTACCTTATTTTTGTTTAACTCTTTATTTTACCTGCTTCCAACATTAACAATTACATTGTATTTGAAAGCAATTCAATTGCAATCATCCTCCGATCTAATATAACAACTATGCTCAGAAATATGGAAAGCCACACCAAATCCAACTTTAAAAAAAAATCAGAATAGTTTAAATATTTGTAATAAATATCAACTAAAAAGTTGGAATAAGAATTTCTACAATCTTTATTTTCAAAGTAATGAATGAAGTAACTAACAAAATGAGTCAGGATCAGCTTTTTTACAACTCTTGAGACTAGTAGAAATTTGTGCCAGATGGATAGGCATGTAATCAAAGGGAGAAAATGCATCAAAATTTAATAGTTTTTTAAAAATATGTTAGCCTACCTCACTTTCTAGTACCTAACTATGAGGTCATCTTGAAGACTATAGGCTAAATCTTCACTGTGGCTGTCTAATATTAATGTGGAAAAATAGACTACAATGCCAAAGAATTGTCATTGCTTTCTTTAGACCTGTCGGAAAGTCTTTGAAAAACTAATTGAAAAGAAAAGACTTGTCTTTTTCCCATCCAACTTGCAAGTTTACCAGTGATGAGGCAGCTATTGGAAGGTATTTACAAAAGAAGACTAAAAGAGAGTTGAATTAGGTACAGATACTTGTGTCTATTGCTGTGAAGAGACACCATGGCTATGGCAACTATTATAAAGGCAAACATTTCATTGGGGCTGTCTTATAATTTCAGAGGTTTAGTCCTTTATCATCTGGTGGGAAGCATGGCAGAATGCAGGGAGACGTAGTGCTGGAGGAGGAGCTGATGTGCAGACAACAGGAAGTGAACTGTCACACTGAGGGTAGCTTGGGCATATATGAGACCTCAAATCTCACCCCCACAGTGACTTACTTTCTCCAACAAGGCCATACCTATCCAACAAGGCCACACCCGTAATAGTTCCAAGATGGTCTATTAGATGGTCCAAGCATTCAAACACATGAGTCTATGGAAGCCAAACTTGTTCAAACCACCACAGATATGTTTATTTAAAAATTCTCCCCGACTTTGCTTTCTGGAAGCTTTTTTGTAATGAACCTGTGTAAATTCATCATTGTGTTGAATGTGTGAGGATCTGGGAGTTGTCTGTCTCTCCTCAGACAGTTATCTGCTTAGTCAGGATTTTCTGCCCCATTTCTCTCTCTTTTGTTAAAATTCTGTTGTTTTCTTTTTGGTTTAACTTCAGTAGTTTGGATGAATAAAAAAAAGTTACCTTTAAATGTTCCAACTTAATGGATTATAGGTTTGTAAAAGTATTCCCTTATAAACTCCTAATTTCTTTGGTGTACATTGGAAAGTTTTTCTGTTCATTTGGATTCTGTTAATTTGGGTCCTCTTTTTCTTTCTTCTAGTTAGTTGGGTCAAGGATTTGTCAATCTTCTTTATCTTCTCAAAGAAATTCATTAAGATTAATTGATTCTCTGTACTGCTTGTTTCTATTTCATTAATTTCTGCTTAATTGTTATTATTTCTTGCCATCTGACAGGTTTGGGTTTGGCTTGTCCTCGTTTTTCAATTCAACAGGAGGAAAATCTTCTCAGGTACTGAAAATTTAGCCAGCTTTTCAGTGCTGGTGAGGTCACCACCTTAGAAAAAATTTACCACCACCACTTACTAGATAAGCATGATTCCTTATTTCATTCTAAATTTTATGATTACATATAAAATAAATGTAGCTATCACCTTTTGTCAAAAAAAAAGAGTCTATCTTTGCAACAAATGGAGACCATCACAGAAAGCCACTACTATAATGATGCAGAGATCAATAGATCCTGGGAGTGCAATTCTAACAGGAACATCTACAGCACAGCTGCTGCATCTCTGGCCCCCTGGGGGGTAGATGTAAAATCCAGAATACAAAGAAGTTGTTTGTGAAATAGTCTCTCCTAGAAATTGCTACATAAACAGCACCAGAACAATTACACAATCAGTGGGCATGTTAATGTAGAAGGGGGAGATTTTCACAGGGTTTTACCCCTACACAAATACCTATAGATATCTAATGACCCCTGGGAGAAAGAGAATTAATCTACTCATGGGATGAGCCCTCTTATTGGTTGTCTAATGCAGAGTAGTCAGATCTGAAACCCCCCCCCACACACACACACACAAAACTATGACAAAAAGTAGCCAAAAAGTAGACTCAATGGGTTGTTATATGTGTCTATGTATTTGTGCCACATATATTGAGTAATAATAATATTCAATGAAAAAGATGCTATCAACTTGTGAGTGGAAACTTGGGGGGGGGAGCTTTAGGGAGAGTAACTGGCAGGGGCTGGAGGGAGGAAAGAGATGGGAGAAGTGATAGCATTCTATTTCAATTATAAACATATTTTAAATGCATATGTCCTTTAACACATAAAATTTCTCTTGACATTGTTCCATAGTTTTAAAAGTCTCTCTTCGCCCTTTTCCACCTTTTTTGTTTTACACCCTGTCAAGATAATTTCAAGCAACCCATCTTCAGTTTTAAATGTTCTTTACTCTTATTAAACAGCTATACTATTGATGCTTGCCCTAGTTGTGATTTCTATTGCTATGAAGAGGCCCAATGACCATGCTAACTCTTCTAAAGAAAAACATTTAACAGGTGGTAACTTACAGTTTCAGAGGTTTAGTTCATTATCTTCGTGGTGTGACATGGTAGCATGCAGGTAGACATGTTGCTGGAGAAGGAGTTGAGAGTTTTATATCTTGATCTGTAGGCAATGGGAATTGAATTGTGACACTGGACACAGCTTGAGCATAGAAAACCTCAAAGCCACCCTGATGTGACACACTTCCTCCAACATGGCCACACCTCCTAGGAGTGCCACCCCTTAATGGGGCCGTTTTCTTTCAAACTACTACAATGCTTCCTATTGCAGCCGTTATTTCTTTCCTTGCATTTTTTATTTTTGCATTTGTCTACTTCCATTTGTATTGTTTTTAATCTCCTTACTTAACTTCTTTTGTACGTGTATTATTTTCCAGATTTTTTTAACCACTCATAATTACTTAAAATTGTTTTGTGTTTATTTGGAATTTCAGATATTTCTTTTTTTTTAATGCCCCAAACTGAGGGTTTGTGTTCCTTTGGTGGTGCCATGCTTTTTGATGTGTGTGTGTGTGTATGTGTGTGTGTGTGTGTGTGTGTGTGTGTGTGGTTCTTACATCTTGTATTGATATCTGTTTATTTGACAGAGTAGTTACCATTTCCGTATTTACAGACTGCTTTAGGTGGAGGTTACCTTTACCTGTGAGTGGAAGTGAAGACACAGGGCCAATAAAACATGAGGTTTATATGACTCTATCTACTGGAGTTCAGTAGTCTCTCTAGAGCTCCATTATCAATGTCTTAAACAGCCACAGCTACAGGCATTCATGTCAGTGTCCCCCTGTTGCAATGCTTAGAAACCCCTGAGCATGTGGTCAATAGGAGACATTGTGACTGTGTCATCCCACTTAGTGCTACTCACGCTCACTAGTGTCTTAAGGGTACACGGAGCATTTGTTTCTGCTGCATAGGCACCCAACAGCCAATAGTTGTTATAGAACAACTTAGGTTCAAGGATCTAGAGTGCTGGATAACTGACTGATTCTGCAGATTTTGCAGGAGTCACAGTGCCAGGGACCAAGCCGTGTGTATGACAAGATAGGCAGTGTGCCCATGGTCCAGGGCTGGCTAGTTTGTATTTGTGGTTATCTAATACCTGAAGCATAGACTCGTGTGGCTAGTCCAAAAGGGGCTTATAGGCTAACAGTGGCTGTGTATACATGCCGGAAGCTCACACAAAGGATGGTATCAGCAATTGAGACACAGATGTTAAAATGGCTGAAGAATGAAACCAGCATTTGGAGGAAGGGTTTGCACAGATCGACTATAGCTTTGAGGTCTGGATCAGTATGGCATAGGACATTGGCAACTGGGCTTCAGTGTGGTAGAATAACAGCTTTTGTGGGTGACAGCATGTAGGTGATACAGTTCCATCTCCCTTTATAGGGGGGTCCCCTAGTTGTAATAGCTACTGGCTGCATAGATTGGTATCTGCTGAGGTTAGTATAAAGAAGCAGCATGAGGTACTTCCTTGTGAAAAGTCCACATGAAAGATCAGGGAGGGCATGATGATATCGCAGCCATGGCTAACAAAACAGTGTCTGCCCTTTGTTCCTGGCCCTGCACAGATGTATCTGCTAAGCCAAACTTCTGAGTGATCCTTTCTCCTCCTCTATTCCTATTTCCTCACAACCTCCTCCTTTTTTCCATGCTCTTCCTTTCTCTCCCCAATTCCTTCCCCTCTATTCTGCTGTTTAATTTTTTGACTGGACTCTAGAGCTAATTTAGGTTATATTTTCAACACTTTTACATTTTACCAATTTTTTAGATTTTATTTCATATAAATTATTGAGAAATAGTTATTAGAATTCCCAATGTTACCTTTGGAACATTCTGTTTCGTGTAATTAGGCCAGTCTTCGATTTATGCGTTTGAAGCTCCATTACTAAGATACATATTTAACATTATTATGTTTTCTTGATTGATTGACCCTGTTTTCATTATAAAGTGATTAGATTTCTTCCAGATAATGTTCGATTTTTTAAAGTTCATGTTAATGTTCGTATAACAACTCTGGAGACTCTTTATATGTCTCAGCATGCTGCACAGCTAGCAGATGAGTTATCTAGTGTGAGACACAGGCTCCCTCCTGTGGTCCTTGGCACCATTTTACTATTTAAAATAGACAAAGCATTGAAATAGGATTTTCCCCCCCTATGAGCTATAATAGGCATAACCCAAACAAAGAAAACAGTTATTTCAGAAGTACAACAATAAATTGAAAGTTGGCAGCTTTTTATTCCCATTAAAATAAATTTGTTTTTGGAGCTAAATTCAGGAATAAGATCAAATAACATTTTGGTATGGTAGATACTATAAGTCTGCTACTTTGGGGGAAGGCCTTATGCTAGTCTGGGACTCCAAGAATCTTCTGTGAACACCTGTGGAGATAGAAAACATTATATATTTCTGGGAGGCTCCTCAGTTAGTCTAAATCCTGAGGAATGAAGGGTGCATAGAATCCAGACTGTGTATCTTCCTCTACCTGTGGAAATCTGGTGCACTGACTGTCCCTTGTCTTCTTGTGAGTATTAACTGTGGTGACAATTATGACAGACTTTTCAATGATAACTACAACTAGCCATCACGGTGACCACTATGACTGATCATAACAGTAGACACTACAACATACCACCACATAGAACATGACAGTGACCACCACAACAGACTGCACTAATGGGCACCAGAGGTGACTACTATGTCTGACCATCAAAATGGGTGACATTACATCTATGTGAATAGGGATGACTCCCTTAGACTTATATGTTTTAATACCTGGTCCACAGGTAGTGACACATTGGGAGGTGTTGCTTTTTTGGGGGGTGTGTCCTTACTGGAAGAAGTGTATCACTGTGGAGGTTGGCTTTGTGGTCTCATAAGTTCAAGTCAGTTCACTTCCTGCTGCCTGCTGATCCTGGTGTAGAACTAGCAGCTCCTTCTTCAGCGCCATGTCTGTCTTCATGCTGCCATGTCCCACCATGATGATAATGGATGAAACCTCTGAAACTGTAAGCCAGCCCCAATTAAATATCTTTCCTTTATAAAGGTTGCATGTTTGTGGTGTCTCTTCACTGCAATAGAAACTGTCTTAGTTGGGGTTTCTATAGCTGCAATGAAACAAGACCAAAAAGCAAGTTGAGGGGAAAAGGGTTTATTTGAACAAATACTTCCACGTTATAGCCCATCATGAAGGAAGTCAGGACAGGAACTCAAACATGGCAGGATCCTGGAGGCAGGAGTTGGTCATTGGCAATGGAGCAGTGTTTTCCTTGTCTTTCTTGGCATGTTTTCTTATAGAACTCAACACTACCAGTCCAAAGATGACACTACCCATAATGGATGGGCTGGTCCCTCACCCATTAATCACTAATTGAGAAAAAAGTCTTAGAGCTGGATCTCATGGAGCTATTTCCTCAACAGAAGCCCCTGCCTCTCTGTTGACTCTATCTGGTGTCACGTTGACATACAAAACTAGCCAGTACCGAAATCCTAAGAAAATCTGGCCACTATAGTCACAACTAGACTGCCTACTACAACTGATTGACACAGTGAACACCAAGTCTAGCCATCTCAGCAGACACTATAAGTAACCACCACAGTGAACATAGAGGCTGTCCATCACATTAAACAGTACAACTTTCTGACCACATTAACAATCAGGACAATGACCACCATGACTGACAATCAAAGTGAATACCACAAATTACCACCACAGTGATAGCTTTGATGGACCACCACAGTGAACACTACAACTGACCAGTAGCAGACACTACAAGTGACCGTCACAGTAGATACTTCAAATGACCACGAGGAAACACCACAAATGGCCATCATAGTGGACACTACAAATTACCACCAGGAAACACCGCAACTGACTATCACAGGGCATATTACAAGTGAGATCTCAGTGGATACTACTACTGTCCATTACAGTGGCCACTACAAGTGACGATGAGGAAACACAACTTACCATTACACTGGATGCTACTATTGTCCAGCCGGGACACCACAACAGAACATCACAACGGACACAGAAACTGACCACCAGAGGACACCACAACTGACTATCAAAGCGGACATTACAAGTGATCTTCACAGTAGACACTACAGCTTATCATCACAGTTGATACCACAACTGACCAGCACAGTGGACACTACAAGTGACCACCATGGGACCCCACAACTGACCATCTCAGTGGACAGCACAAGTAATGTCACATTGGGTGATACTACAACTGACCACCAGGGAACATGACCACTGACCATCACAGTGGACACTTCAACTGACCAACAGGGGACACCAAAACTGACCATCATAGTAGATGGATGCTATAACTGACCTACAAAGAAAACAACAGAAATGACCATCACAGTGGACACTATAACTGAAAATCACAGTGTACACTACAACTAACCACCATGGGGCACCACAACTGACCATCTCAGTGGACATCACAACTGACCATCACAGTAGACACTACTACTGACCATCCCAGTGATCATCATGACTCATCGTTACTGTGGACACTACAACTCACCACCAGTGGTCTCCTCAAATGACCATCCCAGTGGACCACTATAACTGATGAACAGTGGGCAGTAACACTGATTACCACAGTGACCAGTATGACTGATCATATCAGAGGACACCAACTGATCATCACAGTGAAACAGTAAGGCTGACCATCACAGTGAACACTACAGTTGGTAACATCAGTGACCACTATATGTGTCACCATTTTGTTATTTAACATAACAGAATATAAAAACAAAAAGTGCCAATCCAGATAAATTAGTAAGTGTATGTAGAGAGTGAGGCAGATCAATTAAAATATGTCTGTTTAATAATATCACAAGGCCTTGACGAGACCAGTTCTTTGATGGATGGTATAGATGTTGGACAGATCTATTATGAGTATTGATGAGTATGTTTTGCTATGCTGAACTATTGGTTACTAGCATAGGATGAGTGAAGGGAAGTCTTATCTTCGGTTGAACAAACATATCTCCAATGGAGAGTTCCCAATCTGTGGTCACACAGAGGGCCTTGGTTAAACTCAAAGGGGCACTAGCTACAAAAAAATATATCTGCAGAAGAGAGAAGGGGACTGGTAGGGACAAACTGAGCTTGACTGAGATGAGAAGGAGGTGAGAATGTGTAGTGTTGGGGATGAGAATAGCCAGAATGTACTATGCATATGTAAGATTTTGTCAATGGACAGATGTAATAGAAACAAAATGAAAAATGAAAACCCTGTCTTGCCTCCAAGCTTTTCCTTAGATTTCTAGTCAAATACTGCTATCTAGTGGTCAGCTTATTGTTTACATTAGAAATAACAACATTTTCTTTGCACCTTGTTCCATTACTTACAAATCTATATAGTTTTTCCCCCTCTTAGGTGGATTTGTTAGGCAGCTGTGTATGCTCATATGTACATGTCTATCCAAGTTATGATATGGTTTACTTAAAAAGTACCTGGAGAAAACTAAGAATGAAGGGTGGCAGATATCAAAAAGTTTAAGAATTTCTTCTAAAGAGACAAGAGACGGCCCCCACTGGTCATTGACATTTCCTGGGGATATTTTTGCTCCTCAGAGAGGTGGTTATGCCAAGGCGATACGTTTCCTGTTATAATTTAGTAAAAAAAAAACTGTTAATAAATGAGTATGCAAACTTAGGATTTAAAGTGGAAACAACTGATTGTTTTTAATAAATAAAAGTTTAAATTTGTGATTCTTTCAACATTTTTATAAGATTACCTTTTGAGATAAGTACTAAAATGATTGATCCTTTCTTTTTAACTGCAAAATGGAACCTGTTAGTAAAAGAACTGATGGAGGAAAATACCTCGATTGCTTACACTTCATTAATCTATAACAAGTTGCTTAGACATAAATGTATGTGGGTCCTTGGAAATAATTTGTTTTTCACCTGTAATACATAAAGTAAAATGTTTCATCGAATCATGCAAGGGAAATATGCTGTTTTTTACTTGTATTCATTGTAGTCATTCGGGTGAAAATTAATATGTAACCACATTGTAATTTTCCTATTGCTTGAAGGTTTTGCTGGGGTATATAAGCTGTAAGGGGGAAAAATAGAAGGAGGACATCAAGAGAGATATAAAGAGGAACATCTGGGAAGAGGGAAGGAAAGAGAGAAAAGGCAGTGAAACCTTGAAGATGTGTGTGTGTGTGTGTGTGTGTGTGTGTGTGTGTGTGTGTGTGTTTCCCTTTTCACCAGCCCCAGAGAATTCAGTTCCTCACCCTCAGATAAAAAAGTCAACTGGGAGGCCTCACCTTCTCTGAGGCATGAATGGGGGTAGGGATGGAGAGGTAATGGAGGGAATGGGGGGGCGGAGGGAGAGGGAGGGAACTGGGAATGGTATGTAAAATATGATTGTTTTTAATTTAAATATTTTTTAAAGTTAGTTTACTAACTTCACACAGCAATAGAAGAAACATACATACAACATAACAGAAATAACGGTAAATTGTATCAATACACTAAAATCCATACCAATGTAAAATATTTTGAGATTAACAGTTGTTTGGGGGATTAATGTAGATTTGCTAATCTCCCCATCTCCCCATCATTTCTATATCAACCCCCCTTTTTAAAAAAGAGATCTCTGAATTTAACTCATTTGTTTAGTCTTTTTTTTTTACTATAACCAATTGCAATTTGTAACCAATACCCCTTAAATAACAACAACCATTTATAAACAATATTTTGAGACACATTTATAAACAATATTTTGTGGGCACAGTTCTCTATACTACTTCCTGCTGATTGGGGGCACTGGTAATCTTTGGGGGTCCCTGAGAAAATTTAGGATTACAGTCAAGTCCTGAGTGGAGTGTTTTGTGCGGCTGGATCATCTAAGTCAACAGTCTGGAAGCTGTTCTGGACGCTGGGTCACCTGGGCCATTGTTTCCCACTGGAGATTTTCCAGGGGGTCTCCCTCGCTCAAACCTCATTTCTCTTAATCTGAAATGAACCCACAGCCTCTCGTTGCCTGTGGAAACAAAGGCATATTCTCTCCTCCAAAGAAAAAGTTCTTTTGACTTAAAATTTTGTTTGGAGTCAAGATAATTTTAAAATATGTAGATTGGTTTGATGTATGAGTTTTTTAACCCAAGGTATTTTGACAGCCAGAAATTTAAAGCCAATACAATAATATGCACAATCTAGATTCTGTACTTTCATATTTATGTGGCTTATTATTTTTATTACTCTATTACTTTTAAAGGACCTTTTCTACCCCTTTTCTCCCCAAGCCTGTATTTTTAATACACTGTAAACATTTTAGAGGTTTATTTTTACCCATCTGAATCTGTCTTTACTGCATATCTCTACCTTTTTCTGACCACTTGAGCCTCTAAACAGCTAAACAGGCATAGCTAGGACCAAAGCCGAAGTATTGGCAGCCGGCTCTGTCCCATTCATCATAGTGGAGATACCTGCTGGAGCCATGTTTACCACTCCAGCTCTAGGAAGTTTCTGAATCCGTGCTGCCACCAAGCAGCTTGTCACCTGCTGCTCATAAACCCCATTAAAGTGTTTGGTGGCAGGGCCTCTTAAAAGAGCCCCACCATTTTTGTCAATAACACCTGGTCAGGAAGCTGTATTTTAAAGGAGCCATGCCTCTGCTTGCCACTGGCAACAAAGCCTACCCAGCAGCTGCTTCCAAGATTACCTCGCAGAGGCTTACATTTTTATAAATGCTCAGCCGATAGCTCTGGTACGTCAATAGCTAATTCTTACACTTCAGTTGACCCATAGTTCTCAGTGTTTAGTCACGTGGCTTGGTACCTTCTAGCGATACAGCGTCCTCATCTTGTTTCTCTGCATTTGCTGCACACCCCCAACTCCACCTTTCCTCTTCCCAGAATCCTCCTATTCTGGCTCTTGTACTCAGTCTCTTCCTGCCCAGTTATTGGTCAATTAGCGTTTATTTAACAATAGGCATAATCCACAGCAGGACAGACTACTAGAAGGTTATACGGCTGGGTTAATGTACCACTCCCTCCATTTGAAGTCTTGCCTGGTCACAGGAGATGGCCAGTATCTACTATTACTACCAGGAGTCTTAGCTGGTGTCATCCATGTAAATTCCTGGGTTATTCCATTGTACAAGGTTTTTACCTGGCCCTGAAATGACCCCTCCTTTCCAGTGGTCTTCTTCAGAACTCTCCCTCTCTACCCCCAATCTAATTTCTCACGTTCCCATCACCACTCAGAAGCAATCCACTCAGGAAATCTCTATTTTTCCCTTCCCATGGAGTGCTGCGTACCCTCTCCCAAATTGAATCCTCCGTGTTACTTAGTCTCTCTGGGCCGTTGGATTGTAATATAGTTATCCTTTATTTTATAGCTAATAAACATGTATGAATGAATACATACATATCTGGGTCTGGGTTACCTCACTCAGGACAGTTTCTTATACTTCCATCCAAAAGATTGAGAATTTCAAGATTTGATTGTTTTATTTCTGCTGAGTAGTACTCCACAGTATAAATTTAACATATTTTCTTTATCCATTCTCCTGTTGAGGGATATCTAGGTCGTTTCCAGGTTCTGTAAAGCTGCTATGAACATAGTTGATCAAGGGTCCTTGTGGTATGATTGGGCATCTTTTTGGTATATAGCCAGGAAGGGTATAGCTGGGTCTGGTGGGTTATTCCCAGTTTTCTGAAGAATGGCTATGTTGATTTCCAAAGTGGTGGTGCAAGTTTGCACTCCCCGCAGCAGTGGAAGAGTGTTCTCCTTATTCTACATTCTCTCTAGCATGAGCTCTCACTTGTGTTTTTGATCTTAGTTATTCTAACAGGCGTAAGATGGAATCTCAGAGTCATTTTGATTTGCATTTCCCTGATGGCTATGTTGATCTTTTCTTTAAGTGTTTCTTGACCATTGCAGATTGCTCTATTAAGAACTCTCTGTTTAGATCTGTATTCATTTTTTAAATTGGATTATTTGGTTTGTTGGTGTCTAGTTTCTGGAGTTCTTACCCTTCCCCTGGCATCCAAACTAGGGCTCACAGCTCTGGCAGCTTTCCCTGAGGTCCAGCCTGACTCCAGTTAAGACCTCACTCCCTTCCCACTAGACCTCTTTAAGCCCTCACAACAACCCGAGACTTCACCCCTTCTAATGGGCTACATTTCCTGGCCTACAGCTTCCAAAGAAAACTTCCAAGTTACCAGAGGCCAGGCTGGACCTAGGACCCCAAATAAGACACTGCGCATGCCTGCTAACACTCCTTAAAACCTGCCCAACATCCACATATTTCACCGCCCCCCTCCTTGGGCTCCACATTAGGGCCACAAACCTGGCAGTTTTACAGGAGGCCAGAGTGGTCCTAGGGACCCCAGTTAAGACACTGTACACTGCCCACTAAACCCCTTTAAGCCTACCCAACAACCCCAAACTGCATGCCCTCCCAATGGATCCATATCCTGGCCTACAACTTTGGAAGTAGACTTAGGTTTTAAAGGAGGTCAGGCTGGATCTCCAGGTCCCCCAAGCCCCAGGGAGACATCATATTGGACTTGAAGACTTGCTAGTCACCAGAACCTTTGGCCACTTAGGCCAGAAGACTGGAGAGGAAAGAGCAACCAAAACAAAACAAAACAAAAACAAACAAACAAAAAAGAAACAAAATAACCCCACACATCCAAGAAAAGACAAACATAGGAATCAACACTTAGACCTATAATGATCCCCAAACCAGATCTTTACCCTCCTTCTTTTATAATTTATGTTTTTTCTTGTCATTTCTTACCTTTCCTTTTTACTTTGTAAACTATTTTTTTCTTTTTGTTGCTCCTTTTTATTTTTACTTGGATATCCTTCATTTCTTCTTTGTCATTTCCCACTGTATTTGTTTCTCCATTCCTCTTGTATTATTTTCTATTTATTCTATTACTGTCAAGTACAACTTTTATTTTGTTCATTGCTACCTTTATTAGTATCTTACCAATTTATTCAGTATTATCTTTGTCCTATTTTCTAATGTGGTTAGACTTTTGTTAGTGTTTTAGTCATGTTCTGTAGAGGAACAGAATCAAAAATATGAGATTTTATATATGTGTATGAATTAAATGAGTTTAAAATTGTAATGATAGCCAAATCACACCTGAGCTGCTAAGAACCGGGTACTCATTCTTTGAGGTGGTTGTCTCAGCAGTCAAAATGTAATGGCATCTTGTTCTGCCAATAGATTTGAGGTACCAGCAGGCATCCTGCATCACAGCATCCTGTTCCTACAGGGGCAGAAGACTGAGGTGGCTATTTATCTTCATTGTGTGAGTGCTCCTTAAATAAATGTCTGTTATTCTTTTATGTGGGTGTTCATGGACTTTCTTAATCCTGCCCTCACTTGATAGTTATCTTTCCTGGGTAGGAGGTGGGATGGCCCATAGTCACTCAGTTCACAAGGCAGGGTGCCTTAGTAGTCCCAGATTGGCACCAGAAGTTCAGAAACTTCCAGGAAAGCCAGTAGTGTTACTCCATGATGAAAACTTGGAGATGCAGAATCTGCTATCAGGGAGGGAATCAGCAGTGGCAGAAACAATGGGACAAATTACTTCTGCCAATAGAGGAGCACCCAACCAAGCCAAAGGCAGAATAAGCTCCCTTCTAAAACTCTCTTTTATCTGAGCTGTTTCCTGAAGGTGCCACTGATCATGGGGGTGGGTCTTCTCATATCCCTGAAGGCAATCAGGGCAAGTCATTAGGAGAGGTGTTTATGGTCTTATTTTTTTATGTCTAGGAAAATATGCTAATTAATCTTACAAAAAGTTGAGGATTGAGAGATACATTGACCTAAGGATATAATGATAAGCCATTAGAAGTAAGTTTAATAATTTGCCTGTGTAGCAAAATAATGGTAACAGGGAACCAGTCTTGCTTTGGGGTTTTGAGTTCTAATGAGTTGGTCCACAGTGCTAATGCCTACATTGAGAAGGCCAGACAGACTCTAGATCCATTCCAGTGGAGGATTCTTAGCACTCCACAATTTCCCTATGAACTCCTGTAGGGTCCTGGTAATATCCCTGGAGGGAGATGAGCACTCCCCTGGTGCTCCACTTAGAAGCATTGCTGACTAGCCTGTTGGGGGATGTCCTTCTGTATAAATGCTTCTCTTATTGGTTGATGAATAAAACGCTGATTGGCCAATAGCCAGGCAGGAAGCATAGGTGGAGCTACAAGATGAGGAGAATTCTGGGAAGATGTGCAGAGAAAAGCGGTCTGAGCTGCCGCCATGAAGCCACTGAAAAAAAAGGACATGCCTGGCATTCTCTAGTAAGAGAAGGCCATGTAGAAATACATAGATTAATAGTTATTGGTTAATAATTAAGAGGTAGCCAGTAAGAAGCTTAACACATCAGCCAAGCAGTTTAATAGTTAAAAGAAGCTTCTATGTGTTCATTTAGGACCAAAAGGCTGCAGGACCAGGCAGAAAACAGCTACACTAGCCATTATGACTGAGCCATAATCCCAGAAATAGAATGAATGAGCCAGGCCTTGCTGAGGGTGGACACAAGTCTTGTGTTGGTGCAAGTTTCTTACATTCTAAGCACATGTCATGCTTGTGAGCTAAACTCTCAATTCAGGCTTCGTGTGTGTGTGTGTGTGTGTGTGTGTGTGTATACTAAAACAAAGAAGACCTACAGTAATACCATTTATCACCTATATGATGTGTCTTTGTTATTTTGAGATACTCTAGTTTCGGGTGGGATTTTCACAAGGAAATTAAAATGTGTTTGAAATATGTTGTTGGAAAAGGTGAAAAGAAAACAACAAAATGAGAAGATGTGGGATTGATAGCGCTGGTGACAGGATGAAGCAAAGAGTTATAATTTGGTTGTATGCTAGTAATGATTGAGTGAATCCAGAGGAACAAGCAAAATGTGTTTGGCAATGTTTTTTATTACCATAAATAAAAAGTACAAAATAAATCTCAGGAGAAGTGTGGGAGATTAGAGTGTATAAACGTTAGCCCTGCTTCTCCCCTGATTGAGACATCCAAACATAAGGACAAACTTTACTTCAAGACTGGCTTACTCCGCATGGCAGCATCTAAGCACTCAGGGTTCTACAACTGCACATCGAGTGGGAGAGTCTTTTAATAAATGAAGGAAGATCTGAAACGTCACTAAGAAAATGATAATGGAAATTAACAATAAATCTTAAATATGTCTGTCTACTAGTGGGAAGCAAAGTCAAATGAGCTCAGTCTGATTCCTTGGGGAGGAAATGATGGCTTGGGATGTATTATAAAAATGAAATGAGATAACTTACACTTTAAATTATATAATCAAATTATTAATATTGATTAACATGACTGCTACTGCCAAGGCAGATGAAACATAACCTGTGATGGTAATATATATTCTAAAATTTTAATGTGAATAATCTTTTAAATCTACATAATCAAAGTATGATATTTTAGATAACAATTAATCAAGCTTTATAGTTCCCCTCCAGTTATGGAAACATGTTTAATTCACACAATGGGCAGATTTATATTTCCACATTCAAAGAGTCTATAAGGAAACCTAATAATTAATTTTTGATTCTTTAACACCTAAGGCTATAATGTAGAAAATGGGGATGTAAAAAGAGACATTTTTTTAAAATTACCATTTCTTTACATTGTTAAGGTTAAGAATAAACACCATGTTCCTGGGAAAAAAGCAAAAGATGTGATAAGGAATATATGCAAGTTGGAAAATTGGATTCATATTCAGTGACTAAGAATTCTATCAGAAATTTTAAAAATTTAAAATTTTAAAAACTGAATATTACTGAATAAAGGTCCTTTCTAGTCTGAATATGCTTTATAGAAATGTAATTTTACTTTTCTGAATATAAATATATAAACATATGTTCTATGGATTGCATATTCTTTTATGTATTTTCTTTTAATACCACGTGTAAAATACTAATTAATATTCAAACTTTCTCAAAATAATTCTGTCCAAATATCATGCTCATTAATAAATATAGTGCCTAAATAACTTGGATTTTATGACCTATTTCAAATCAATTGTGGTGAAAGAAACTTACTAAAGTATATAACTGGGTGATACATGCACTCCCAATATCTAACAACATACTTATCATGGAAGATGAGGCAAAATTAAGGTAAGAGTGCTGTGAAATCCTCTCTTCTGGACATGAAATGGATATTGCACTCATAATCTTAGAGCTACTAGGATTACCAGTACAATAATTGATCAAGATCAAGACAGGCAAAGTTTTGTCACAGGTGGGGTAGAACAAGGACGAGTGCACTAGAAAGTAATACTTAGAGAATGAATGTGTGTGTGTGTGTGTGTGTGTGTGTGTGTGTGTGTGTGTGTGTGTGACTTATTATAATGGTTTACATTCTGTGGACCACCTAATCCAACAGTGGCTGGCTGGCTATGAACGGAAAGTCCAAGAATCCAGTAGTTGCTCAGTCTATGAGGTTGGATGTCCCACCTAGTCTTTTGTACACAGTGGGAGAAATAGGCTTTAATGCCGGTGAGGAAAGAGACTTGCAAGCAAGCAGCAGAAGCTTTCATCTTCTCTGTCCTTATACAGGCTTCCAAAAGAAGGTATGATCCAGATTAGAGGTGGGGTTTTCAAAGATCCAGATTAAAGACATGTTTTCAAAGATCTACATTAGAAATAGAGCTTCCTACTTCATATTAATCAAAAATCCCTCACAGGTGTCCCCGTAATTTTGGAAGTAGTCAAGATGACAACCAAGAATATTCATCACAGGTAGACTCTATCCCTTACTGAGCAGATACTGGAAGTTTGTAGTTTCTCAAGGAGGGGGATCCACTCTTCTGAGGACACAATCACTGATAAAATGTCTATGATTCAGTGGATGGCTCTACATCTATGCACATATTTATGACAACAATTAGTGAGTCAAAAAAAATAAAATAAAAGACAAAGTTGGGAAACTAAGAGAATATGGAAGGGGAGGAGGGGTAGATATGATCAAGTTCCATTGTGTATGTGTATGAAATTCTCAAGAATAAAAAAAAATGTAAAGACCTAATAAAGATCATATACCACCATGCTAGCTAGAACTCCTTATCAACACTGAGGACATGGCTGAATCAATTTATTTATTAAGTCTTTCATGAACATAGTCCTAACTGTCCCAGTAAGATGGGTAAAAGGGGAAATCCTGTGTTAGGATATGATGTTTAATTATAATTGTGCATGTTGATTAGGGTAGACAAAAGGGGCTTTTGATTGCCAAAAGTCAATACTTTAATAGCTGCACCTTGGTAGTCAGCACCAGGAGGAGGAAGTGGCCAAATAAGAGAGTGGACATTGGTGGATAGCTTTAGGAATGTAATCTAAAGGTGTTTAACAAGGTAGAGGGAATGGGGGAGGGGGAGAAGGACAAGGCCTGTCAGAGCCCTGTTTGCCATATTCTGGTTGGCTACACTCACTTCAATGGCACCATTTTCTACTGCCATGAGGTTCAGTGACTCTATTCACATTCATGCCTTTTTAAACAAAATCTATTTTTTCAGTTATTAATTTTTATTTTCATAAAAGGTGGTGACTTTTATTTCTTTTTTTTAGTAGTCTCCAAGTTCAAGCAGTATAGAGGCATATTATTCCCTATACTGACCATTATTAAGGCCTTATAGGCATTCTAAATCATACAATTTCTCCTCCCTCTATAATTAAGATCAGAGTTGAGGGGTAGTGAAGATGAGGCAAGGATGTTTGGGTATGAGACTGAAGGTACGCAAGACCTATAGCCTGTGGGTGCTATCTTTGTCGCAAACTAGAATTTAACCCCTTCCAAAATATATGGTAGAATAAAGAAGAAGACAATGTCCCTGACTTATCTGAACTGTGATTGGCTCACTGATAATCCCAGGAAAAGGAGTTAGAACTCACTACCACCTAAGATGCTTGACGTAAAGGATGGGCTGAGCATGTTCTGGTTGGAGGCTCTTGAAGACCCACAGGGCTTCCTCCTCACTGTTTTATCCTCAGTCCACCATTCCTAGCTAGTTCTGGGTTGTCCTGGAAGTTGACCAAGATAATTGAAGCCAGGGAGAAGGAGCAAAGGAAGAAACAAAGAGGTTAAGAAAATATTGCAAAAGATAAATGACTAAGAAAAAAAAAGTTTGAAGCAATAAACAGCCTTCACTAACGGCGAAATCACCTGGAAAATTCTGAATCTTCGGTTTCTAACTCATCTTCAAAACCTCCTGCATCAGAAGCAAGTCCCTTGTCTCATCCCTGTGAAGAAGTGATAATGTTGGGTCTGTTTGCTATTTTCTGTCATTCGTGAGCTGTGCATGCCCTCTTCTGGCCCTGTAATGAAACTGTCAGCCCCTTTAAGCTGATTTTACTCAACCCTCTTTCTGTGACATTCCAGTTTGTTTCCCTAAGCTGACAGATATGCTTTATTTACATATTTGCACTTTGATCAGTTACATAATTTGCTACACCAACATGGCAGACACTCATTTCTCCTAATAACTTTTACTTGTTTTTAATCTTGAGACTGTTTCTCAGAAGCATGAAACCAAATATTTCCTGTAATGGTTTTATCAGTTGAAATACAGCAATATTTTTAAACACTCACTTCTGAGCAAGGATAAACATTTTTTAAAAGTGTATTTAAAAAAAAGGGGGACAAGAGGAGGAATATGATAAATGAAAAGGTTACTACTTAACTTCCTGAAAATGCACTTGAATAAGAGCATAAAAGAAGTTAAGAGCAAACCCTCTTCCCATGTTACACTTACACACACACACACACACACACACACACACACACACACACACACACACAGCCATGCACACACTGACACGTATACACACAGATATATACATAAGGATGCATGGATCTCCAAGATACACACACAGACATACACATAGATATATGCATACAAACATACAGACATACACACACTCACTTCTACTGACATTTCTGGAAAAACTTACATTTTACTAATGATTTGTCTTGCTAATCTATTTTGTTTTGTATATATTTTGTCCATGCTTCCTTTTTTCTTCTTCATAACACTTTATTGTTGTGTACTACATTTTCAGAATATGGCTGAACATAGTGGGGTAACAAGGGAACAGCTGAGTCATTTTCAGCCCTAAGGTACAGAAGATGATTTATCACCATTCTGGGATAAATTACACCAGCTCATTCATTATCATCCAATCAAGCCAGGGAGGTGAGGATACTCCTCTAAGAAGAGCGAAGAGTCCAGATAGATGGGGTGGGAAAGGGAGTGAGATACTTGGTAGTAAGTTCCCTTGTGGACAGAAGGTGTGGACAATCTTGGCAACACAACAGGAAGTCACGGAGACTGGGGTAATGATCAGGCTGGGCAGGTGGGCAAATTGTGTACTCCAGGTCAGCTTTGGAGAACATCTCAGAAATTGTGTTTCATTTGTCTTGTTTTGTTTTAGAATGCCATCTTAAGAACTATTTAATTTTTGGTTTGCTAAAAGTACAAGGTGATTAGATTTTATTCAGAAAAGCAGGCTTTATGATTAGTGCCTAAAATTTCAACTTTGTTGTATTGGGGATTTAGCCGAGAGGTACAATACTTGCTAGCAAGGTCAAGACCCTGGATTTCATGCTCAGTTAAGAAAATAAAAGTAAAACTCAACATTGCACATAAAGTGCTTTTGTTTGAATATATATTTACAGTTTAGCTTTTCAAATTTTGGAAAGTTTATGGTTTGTGTGTAGATTTCTCAGAAATCACACTGATTTGGGGTTGTTATTTCTAATATGGCAACCATTCACTCTATGGTGTTGAAATTATTGTCCCTTTGTTTCTCATTCCTTACTCTGCTCATCTTACAAATTTACCATTGTCAGATCTCTCAATAATTTTCTGTGTGTTGGTCCTGATTTCACATCTCTCTTCTGAGCTCACTTTGGTGTGTTTTTTTTTATTTTTATCATTTAAAACAATTTTGAAAATTAAATATATTTTAATCATACTCTTCCCTTCCCCCCAAGAGTCTTCAGTGCTTCTACCCTCCCATTTAACCAACTCTATTTTTTCCTCAAAAATCAAACTAAAACCTAAAACAACAACAAAATTTTTCCAAACCAGAAAACAAAATAAAACAACACCCCCAAAACAAAATCAAACAAATAAAAAAACCCACCAAATTGCAACCAAATAAAAAAGCACATAAAAACATCTGTGGAGTCCATTATATGTTGGTCAACTACTGTTCATAGGTATGAGTGACCAACATACCCACTAATGAAAACTGATGATAGTTTAGTTTTTAACTTTTACCCTAGTGGCTAGGTTTTCATTTTTTTATTCATTTTAAAATATATAACAAGAGGAAGAAAGCCCAAGAGAAGGCACAGGAATCAGATACATTTGTCCACACACTCAGGAGTCCCATAAAAACAATAAACTGGAAGCTACCATATAACTACAGGGGACCCAGAGCAGACCCATGCAGGCCCTGTGCACGCTGCTTCAGTCTCAGTGAGTTCACATCAACTTTGCTTGTGTTGATTTAGAAGACCTTATTTTCTTTGTGTCCTTCATACCCTCTTGTCCTTACACTCTTTCTGCCTCCTCTTTGGGGGGGGGTGCTCTCTGGGGAGGGATTTGATGGAGACACACCCTTCAGTGTAGAGTATCCCAAGATCTCTTACTCTCTATAATGTCTGGTTGTGGCTCTCTGTATTTGTTCTCAGCTGCTGTAGAAGGAAGCTTCTCTGATGATGGCTGAACAAGGCACTGATCTATGAGTATAACAGAATATCATTAGGTGTCAGTGTGTATGCATGCATGCATTTCTAAACAAGTAGTATTTGGCTTTGCTATAGATCTCTGGGCTATCTAGTTTCTTGCTCTTGGCCACCCATGCAGTGTTGAGTATTATGAATTCTATCTCATAGGGTGTATCTTAAATCAGATGATTGGTTTCTCCCACAAACTTTTTGCCACCATTGCCCTAGCATATTCCTAACATTGCCCTTGTAGATTAAAGAGTATGTGCTTGGCTTGGTTTACGTTTCTCCCTTGAGATATTTCAGAGTATCTTACTGTACTGAAGATGTTGAAACATCATGTTGAAGGCCCCGTGTAGGCACCAGATAGGCAACATCATGTTCAATAAGTTGTGCAGTTGTTGTCTTCATCAATGGAGTCTTGCTTTGTGGTGAGGAAGCTACAGTCTTGGCAACAGCCTAGTTTTGGAGATTCCTGTGAGGGTCCCTTGGGCAACAACTTAATTAGTTGTAACCCAATCCCAGTACTGGAAGCTTTATATGGTGCAATAGATGGCCAGCTGGGATTCTGTCTCCATAACTATACTTTCTAACTCAGTGAGGTTTTCTAAATTTAAGAAACACACACAGATGAGACAAACAGAGAGAGAGAGAGAGAGAGAGAGAGAGAGAGAGAGAGAGAGAGAGAGAGAGAGAGAGAGAGAGAGAACAAAATTAGTCTGAAAGAATAATTTTCAAGGAAATGATAGTGTAAACTTTTTTCTATTTTAGAATATCATGTATTCTTTTTTCCTTTTTTTCTTTTGCAGTTGATCCATTATGAATTACAGCCAGTTTTGAAATGATGAAATATGCTGTCAAAATACTGTCAATCAGGATTCGAGAGGAACCATTTTAGAGAAATATCATTCAACACTTGCATTTCCCATGGAAGTCTTACTTTGTTTAATGTTTAACTAGCACATTAAGCCAACATTTTACGTTTTGTTTGTAGACCTTGGGATTTGCATTTATGCGTCAGAAATCTTGAAGCTATGGAAGTGCCATTATCTTTGCAAGTCAGCATAGATAATGCTACCAAACTAAGATGGAGTTGAATTTCTTGTGCATTATCAATGTCTACAACGATTCAGGCAAGGAGATGGTTCGATTGGGGAAAGCGTTGCACAAGTATGTCTGCCTCAGTTTGGATGCCCAGGTGCCATATAAATCCTGGCACAGAGACACACACATGCAAATATCAGTACCAAGAAGGCAGAAACAGAAGCATCCAGGTTCAGTGACCTCTAGCTTCCACCCCCCCACACACACTCACACATACCACATATATACCACATACTCACACCACACATGCCACATGCCACACAAATCACACAACACACACATCACACACCAGATATATGTACACCACACATACACATATATACCATACACACACAGAGACATGCATACTCATACCGTATATAACATTCATCTTATACACACAATACCATATATACATATGTCACGCATAACATACCACACAACACATACACACAGCACACATCACACATAACATATATGCACACCACAAATCACACATAAACACACCACACACCACATACAATACAAATACTACACACATCAAAATACATATACACACACCACGCATTACACACACCATACCCCTCTCATCACACAACACATATGCATATACCACAATAACACATTCACACACACATACCACACAACACGAACACACTACATAACACATATACTCACAACACACATCACACAGATACAACATACATATCATACCCTACACAGCTCACACAATACAGATCTACAGCATTCAAAGACTGTTTATTTTCATTTTTCTTTCTCCATGAAGAAGGTATCATTAACAGAACTTACACAGATGCTGAAAAGGAAATCCTATGAAGGAAGGTTTGTGCACAATAGGGTTAATTGAAAACCACCAAACCGGAGTTCCCACATTTCTCACTAGTGCTGTTATGACCGGGTAGATCTAGTATTGATTGATTAAATCATCAAATGATATTTAATTCTGTCAGATTTGAGAATTAAGATAGCTAACTTTTATAGATCAGACCTTTTCTTTCAAATCAAAGAAATAGTTTTCCTTTTCTTGACTGTTTTGGAGGTGACTTGATTTTTTGTTTTGTTTTGTTTTTGTAAACATTTTTGTGAGATTATAATAATTGCATAATTTTTCCTGGCTGTCTGACTATGACCTGAGCAAGGACGCGTTAATGTGGGAGCAGGAAAACTCTGCCCCAGACAAAGAAGTACAGGCAACCAAAGAATGCTGAGATCAGGAGAAAAGTCTGCCCCAAGGAAGAGCTCAGAGTTTTAAAAGGAAACTTTTCGAAAACAAAATTGGGATTATCTTGACCCAGTTTCCTTTCAAATTTAGATTGCGCCCGGATGTTTTTTCCTTTTTTTTTTTTTTTTTTTTTTTGGTTTTTTTTTTTTTTTTTTTGTTTTTAGGGCAAAAGCCTCTGGAATTTCTCAGTCGTTAATAAAACACGCCGGTGTGGTTCAGAAATAAAGGCAGCTCTAGGTGGCGCTGGAAGACCACGTCTGGGTGACACTCCCATCTCATTTTTCCCTAATTCTCAAGGGTATATGCAAGGGGAAGGAAGAAAGCTAGCTATGAGGGAATCAGAGCTACAGAGGTAAGTATTAATTCCTCTGCCCACTTGTCCATTCCAGAATGTGTTAGTGAGAGCAAGTGGCCAATTTAGTAGAAGCTGCTGCACAAGGCCCATTAACCGTCCGGTTTAGTTCGACGCTGGCTTCTGCTGCTCCATTTGCTGAGACTGATGACTCGTGCTTGCTGCTTAGATTCAGCTCAAGTAATGTCTTGCTATAAAGATACGGATCGCCTTGTTCATAGGCAAATAATCGGTCATCACTTGGAGAGACAATTTTCTATTATTTTTTTTTTCTCTAACAAAGCAAACACAAAGGTGTTTTTTCTTCCTTTAAATCTGAAATGGCTCACATTGTATGTCAACGGATTTATTTATTTTTCATTTTTCAAACCCTTCAAACTAAGGCCTGCTACACAATACTGGCCTTGGCTCAGCTTGACTGACCGGCAGCCATGACGCATCTTTCACAGTTGCAGCGTTGGAAGGCCAAGTCCAGCCCTGCTTTTCCGCACAGCCACCTAATCTTCTTTCACGAAGCCAGCTTTTAAAACCAGCAGAAGATGTTTCTGTCATGCTTTCAAGCTATAAAATCCATTCCCAAGGCTGGGAGCTGGGAATGATATGTGGATATTTGTGTAAAAAAAACCCCAAAAAACCCGAAAATCAAAAAACCAAGAAACCCCCCCCAAACCAAAAGAAACCCTCCAGACAAACAAACAAGAACTATCCCCCAACCACTGCTTCTGATAATGTGGAGTCTTTAAATTCTCCCACATTCTGTCAAAATATTTCCAAACATACATGACATTATTTTATAATGGTCACTTTCTGAAGGTCATTTTTTGTTAAACCTGGAATTAGAATTCACTTCATATTTTAAAAAAATTTAACACAACATAATTTGATCATATTCTTTCCCTCCTAAAATTCATCCCAGATAATCCATCCAACTAACTTTATATTTTTTCTTAAAAGATAAACACACACACACACACACACACACACACAGAATCTCTCTTGAAGACTTTTTGAAGTATTTTTAAAAGTTACTCCTTGAAATTTTCATTCATGTATACAATGGATTTGATAGCAGCATCTCATCTCCCTTCCTTTGTTTTTAAATATTTAATGGTTCATAGGAACCATGTGGCATATTTCAGCTTCATTTCATCAGTCACAGCATTCATTTCTCTCCTGTTGTTTTAGTCTCCCCTTTAGCAGAGACCCGGATTACAACAGGTCTATTTAAATGTGGGGTTTCTTCATACATACTGTGTGTTTGTAGGGAGAAATCCGTATGTGTGCCTGGAAACATCAGCTTTCCTCTTTAGTTCTTCTTCCTCTCCTCCTTTGTTTCTTCTGCTTCTCTCTTCCTTTCAGTTTACCTCTCTTATCTCTTCTTGTCTTCCTCATATACATTTGAGATGAATTTTACATTTTCACCCTCTTAAAGATTTTTTCCCATCCACCAATTTTTCCCATTTCCCCAGCTAATTGTAAACACTATTGACATCTAACAAAGAAAATTACTATTTGGATAATAGAATCAGAGACTTCCATGTTTGAGAGAAGACACATTAAATTTTTTTCTTTCTATTTCTCCAAGTTGGTTAGTTTAAGATCAAGGACAGTATTATACACAGAACAATGATGGAGAGACATTTTCACCTTGGCACACAGAACACAATTAAGAATCAGTCAAGAAACCAAGTGAACCCCCACCACCAAAAGAAAGAGAGAGAAAGACATGAGCCACTCTTGCATCATTCCTGTGTGCTTTGGTTAGAATTCTGTCTCAAGAATGTCATTGTGCTTAGCAACATCACTTGAGATACCTGCTGGAGATCGATGCTGACATAGAATTTTCTATTCACACTATTTTTAATTTAATTACGTTGGAAACTAAGATCTGCAAGTGCAGGTTTTCATATAGCAGAATTCTATGGACTATAGACCACATAAGATTTACACTAGTCATCATAGTGAGCTATCCAAAATGGCTGCAGAGTTAGGCTTCACTTAAAGACAGAATAGAAAGGGTATGGATAGTCACTTTTCTCAGCTACAATAATATTCTGACATTTTCTCCTCTCATGTTACTCCAAAAAATATATTTTTATAGAAGTAGCTAGAGGTTTGTTGTCACTCTCTGAATCCTGAAGGGAAAATTATCTGAGCTTCAGCTTAGTTACAACCTCCTCCTAAATATATCTACCTTCTGAAGAAATTTTCTTTTCTTTTGGAATTGGTTCAACCCATTGATTGATGAAATAGAGTCCTAGCATGGGTTCAGAGTCCAAATGGCTAAAAACAATGTAATTAAAAAAAATCTTATCCAAGAACAGAATCAGTGGGGAACAATAACTTGCCAAGATATTTTTCTCATTTCTTATAAAACATTGGCCTGTGGTGAGGGATGGTGGATTGTTCCATGTGCCTTATTTTGCTTATCCCTGTATATACCATAGTTAAGTGTCATTGTGGACATGACCCCTTCATTAGAAGATGCAGCAAGCTCATCAAGAAGGTATGTCTCAGTCTCAGTGCTGATTATGTGATTAGCTTGGCAAAAATGAAGACATTTTGGATACTCTTGTTTCTTTCAGTCTGTCAGACTATTGAAACATGGACATAATGAAGTAGAAATTTCCCCAGCAATCTCATGCTGGGAAAAGAAAAAATGATTTGGGGTGGGGGGGGGACATGGAAACTTGTCTCCTGAAGGAGATTTCACAGTTCTAATTTGTTAGACCATCCTGAGACCGAAGGTCAGATGATACAGGTTGAGTTCACCTTGATCAGAAACTCTTAGATGCACATATCCTTGGCACTCTAATTAAACTTCAGTCTCATTTCAGGACCCAAAGACAAGTTACTCATTACTGAATTTCTTTCCCTGTTTACAATGTGGCTATATAGAACACATCATATTTTCCCTTCTTCTTCATACTATTAATGTGGTTCTTTCAATTGGTGGTCAATTCTGACTTGGGGTACAGGCTGTAACCCCTAAGTTCTATAACAATTTTGTTTTCTTTTAATTATCAAACCTGCACTCTTTATATAGAATATTAAAATACAAAAAACAAAGTAATTAGTTTTGTCCCCTGGCACATGCCTCTAGTTCCATCTTCTTTCCAATGTTCTTTCCTTGTCTTAGCTAGAATTACCATTGCTATGGCAAAGCACCATGAGCAAAAGCAAGTTGTGGAGGAAAGAGTTTATTTGGCTTACACTTCCAGATCATAGTCAATCCTTGAAGGAAGTCAGGACAGCAACTCAAGATCTCACATGCTCTTAAAAAGGTAGGATCAACATAGTAAAAATGGCAATTCTGCCAAAAGCAATCCACAGACTCAATGCAATTCCCATTAAAATCCCAGCACAATTCTTCCCAGACCCTGAAAGAACAATATTCAACTTTATATGGAAAAACAAAAGACCCAGGATAGACAAAACAACCCTGTACAATAAAGGAACCTCAGGAGGCATCACCATCCCTGACTTCAAGCACTATTATAGAGCTGTAGTCATGAAAACAGCCTGGTATTGGCACAAAAATAGACAGGTAGACTAATAGAATTGAATGGAAAATGCTGATATTAACCCACACACCTATGAATACCTGATTTTGACAAAGAACCTAAAATTATACAATGGAAAAAAGAAGGCATCTTTAACAAATTGTGCTGTCATAACTGGATGATGAATTGCAGAAGATTGCAGATAGATCCACATCTATCGCCATGCACAAAACTTAAGTTCAAATGGATCAAAGACCTCATCATAAACCCAGCCACACTGAACCTCTTAGAAAAGAAAGTGGGAGATACCCTTGACAAATTGGTACAGGAGACTGCTTCCTGATCATAACACCAGTGTTATGAACAGTTTTTCCAAGCAGCCTGGGCACACCGCCGCACCAGCCCCAAATAACACACAGAGGTGCTGTATTAGATATAATTCTGTTGGCCCATTACTAGCATTTCTTATTGCCTAGCTCGGTCTTAAATATTAACCCATTTCCATTAATCTAAGTATTTCCATGTGGTCTCATCTTACTGGAGAGAGGCCCCAGCATTCTTCTCTCTCCGTCCTTCATCTTGAATCTCCTCCCTACTTCTTCCTCTCTTCTCCTAGTCTCCTAGTCCCACCTATCTTGCTTTCCTATTGGCCAACAGTGCTGCATTCATTAACCAATAAGAGAAGGAATCTGAGTAATTATGGTCAAAAATATAATATGCATGTAGGAAGAAATCACAAGTATATGCACTATTATATATAATTAAAATATACTAATAGCTAAATAGTAAACTAAGCATCTAAGACCATGCCTGCTCTATGTGTCCCTCCACGGTTCTTCCCATGGACTATATCCACAAATCTGCTTCCACCATACAGCTATACCTTAATGTATCATGTTGCTTTTCTTATTTACTTTTTTCCCCTTCCAAACCATTTTCAGCATTGTGGTGCTTCCATGATAATGTAAGCATTCATATTCAGAGCAATATACTCTGTGGAATCTTGAAATTCACAGGCAAATGGATGGAACTAGAACTAACCATCCTGAGTGAGGTTACACAGTCACAAAAAGACAAACATGGTGTATACTCACTCATATTTGGTTTTTAGACATAGAGCGAACGATTAATAGCCTACAATCCACACCGCCAGAAAAGCTATGAAACAAGGAGCACCCTAAGAGACATAAATGGTCCTCTGGAGAAAGAAACACAGAAATGGTCTCCCAACAAATTGGTAGCATGGAGAAAGGGAGAGGGCGTTAGGAGGGAAGGGAGGGGAGAGGTGGGTATGAGGGATCAAGGTGATTAAGTCAGGAAAAAAATAGAGGAGAGCAAGAAAAGAGATACCATAATAGAGGGAGCCATTATGGGTTTAAAGAGAAATCTGGCACTAGGGAAATGTCCAAAGATTTACAAGGATGACCCCAACTAACAATCTAAGCAATAGTGGAATGGCTACCTTAAATGCCCTTCCCCAATAATGAGATTGGTGACTACCTTATATGTCATCCTAGAGCTTTCATTTAATAGCTGATGGAAGTAGAAGCAGACTCCTATAGCTAAACACTGAGCTTAACTACTAGAATCCAGTTGCAGAGAGGGAGGACTGATGAGCAAAGGGGTCAAGACAAGGCTGGAAAAATCCACAGAGACAGCTGACCTGAACAAGGGAGAGCTCATGGATCCCAGATTGATAGCTGGGAAACCAGCATAGGACTGACCCAGATTCCCTGAATGTGGGTGTTAGTTAGGAGGACTGGGCAGTCTATGGGGCCTCTGGCATCAGTATTTATCCCTAGTATAGGAATGGACTTTGGGAGCCCATTCCACATAGAAGGATACTCTCTCAACCTAGATACACAAGGCAGGACCTAGGCCGTGCTCCAAATGATATGATAGACTTTGAAGCAAAAAGGGGAATGGGATGGGGCTTGTTGGGGGTAAAGGGGAGAAAGGGAGGGTGTAGGAACTGTGATTGACATGGAAAACAAGCTTGTTTCACATTTAAATAAAAATATTATAAAAAAAAAAGAAAAATTCAGAGGCCAGTTTTCTCAGTTCTAAAAATAAGAGTAGAGATACTGACTGGGAAAAAAAAATATTTTCAGTGACTCATTCCTGTTTTTTTAATTCAATCAATATTTATTAACTGTGATAAATACAGATGAAGTACCAGATGAGCTGACATTCTTCTGAACTATGTAATTAGAACATCAACTAAAAAGAAACATAAAATATATATAAATAAGATAATAAAATAACAATATGAAATTGTGCTTATCTTTAAAGACAACAGGACAGTCAGGCAGCAAGTGTCTAGGTAGTAGTTTTCATTATGATGATCATAAATGTCAAAAAATTAGAATATACAAAATTAATTATGAAATATAAGATCCTTTAAAAATGATCAAATAGAGGACTATCCTGAAGGTCTTAAGCTAGATATCTTCAGAATAATCAGGAGCAGAGGAGAGGAATAGAATGGGACAGCGGGAGATGTGAGAACGTGTTCTAGTTGGCTTTAACTACTGTGGTAAAATGAAAAGCAGATTAGGGGAAGAAAGGACTTAGTTCATCTTTTACATCACAGCCCCTCCTTGAAGGAAGTCATGGCAGGAACATAAAGCAGGAGCCATATAGGAATACTGTGGCCATCTCACAAGGCCATGCTTTCTCCATTATTTAATTTTAATGTGTTTTTTATTTGAAATAGAATTTTGGCATATTTACCCCTCCCTTTCCTTCTCTAATTTATCCCTCCTATCCTTTCTCAAATTGATAGCCTTTTTCTTTAATTATTATTTCTACTTATGCACATATGAATGCACACACACAAATTATATATATACATATATATTCACTTTTCTGAGTCATTTTTGTTGCTTGTGTATGTGGTTTCAGTCCTTAATGTTTAGAATATACAAAGAACTCAAAAACAATCAATAAAACAAATGGCCAAGTTATAAAATAGGCTAAGGTTTCAAACAGAGAGTTTTTAACAGAAGAAACAAAAATGGCTAAGAACTTCAAAAAGTGTTCATCATCCTTGGCTTGAGAGAGATGCACATTAAAAATCGCTTTGAGATTTCATCACCCCCCACACAGAATGGCTAAGATCAACAAGGTAACTGACAACAAATGCTGGTGAGGTTGTTCAGAAAGAGGAGCATAGTTGGTGAGAATGCTAGTTGGTGCATCCACTCTGGAAATCAGTACAGAAAATCCTCAAAAACATTAAAATTAAAACTACTGTATGACACCACTCCAGAATGTATGCACAAAGGCCACTGCATCACACTTCAAAGTTATCCAATATCAACTATAATATTTTATAATTATTTTCTACTTCCCAAACATCTCTGGCTTCAATTCTTAAAAAATTGCCTTCACTGTTTCAATATTAGCAAACACCAGTCTAGTCTAATAAGAAATACTTTTAGTTGGATATCTGTAGTATCTTCTTGAAGGCCTTCTGTGAAACTAATTTATCTATATTTAATTACTATTCCAAATTCAATGAAGAAGTTCTGACTTCAATATACAACAAAGATGCCTCCATCCCCATGATTTGAGACATTGTTTCACAAAAGTCTGAGAATGAATTTTTTCTACTTGTTCATACATGATAGAATGGATAAAGAAAAGTTGTTATGAATGTACACAGTGGAGTATTATCCAACCATGTTACTTGCAGGAAAATACATGAAAAGAGAAATCATCACAACAAACAAAATAAGCCATACTCAAACAGCTATCCTATTCTATTTACAAAAAACTTTTAGTCTAGTTTGAACTTGCTCTGAGGTGAAAGTGAGCTAATTGTGTGCAGTAGTCTGAGTAAGAGAACAAGCCAGGCTATTAAGAGTCGACACCAGTTAACACCTGGTGTATCTCTCATTGGCAGAGATGGGAATACAGGTGAGAGGAAACAGGAACTTGCTCTCTTTTCAGCTGGAAGTTAATGAGGTAAGGTGTATCTGTGGCTTGCTTCTTCATCTATCTCTCTAATCTTTCAGCTTTTACCCCGATATCTGGCTCCAGGATTTTATTATTAAAACCCATTAGAACTTGCTTCACAGAAAGTCCCCTTTTAAGCATCTTCCTGTATCATCTATCTATCTATCTATCTATCTATCTATCTATCTATCTTCTATCTATCATCTATCTATCATCTATTTGTGTATTTATTTTGAAATATGGATTCATTAGGTAGCTAAAAGGTGTATACTACCACACCTAGCTAAAGACTTTCCTTTATTTTTAGTTATACATGTACCTGCCTGTGAGTGGGTATGTAGAGTTCAGATTCCCTTGTATCATAGAAACATCTGATGCTCCTTGGCTGGAATGAAAAGCAATTACAAGCTGCCCAGTGTATTCTGAGAACTAAGCTCATGTCCTCTTCAAGGGTAATATGTACTTGTAAGCAATGAGCCATTTCTATAGCCCTAGCCATTTTTTCATGTTCTATTCCTGAATCTATAAAATTACAGAAGGCTAACTGTTAAGTTTATAAGAAGAATAAAATCTTGAACCCATTGTAGTTCAAGAAGCCATCAGCAATATCAGCAGTCTGTGAATGATTCCTGCTGAAGTGCCTTTTATGGTGGCTTTTAAGAGTGGCTGTCACTTACAGAGTCATCATTGGTCTCATCCAAATGTCAAATTTAGTTTAAGGAACCTAACTCTTTAATCTTTGATTTTAATTATTAAAATGTCTATCTTATTCCTTATCTTATTCCATATCATATATGTGTAAACATATATGATGTACGGCTGTACTCATCTACAAACACTGATGACATTGCTGCTAAACTTTGGCTAGGGTTGTATAAACTGTGAATTTTAAAAAATCACAGGCAGAGTAAAACCATTTATCTCATGGGTAGAAGGAGAAAAAGAAAAGAAGAGAAAAGAAAAGAAAAGGGCTTCAGAATTCCACTGGGCTCTTGCATTTATAATACTTCTCTATAGTACCAAGATAGAGATGGAACCCTTTTCACATGGTTGTTGGGGAGAATGGCACATCCAAATTATCTCAAGTATTAACCTTTCTGACTCCACTGAGTGAAAATATATTCCTTCTCCATTTTTTAGTGCTTCAGCATCACTGACGATAATCTATTGACCACATAAATGAAGCTCTATTTCTGGTTTCTGAATTCACAATGATTTCACAATCATTGAGGTAGGTATTGTGTATTTGATCTTTAAAATACTTTCTAAATACCATTTTCTTTTTCATTTCAAGCATTACTATTTGGTTCAACTCACTTTTTACATTATAAACTTTTGGACAAGAAGTAGAACCACAAGTTCAGAAGAATTTTGGTCAGTTAAGTATTGAGAACAGCTGGTAGGGAATACGTAGCACAAGGTGGGATCGAGGGAGGCCCACGAATAGAATCATAGGGTGTTGTGTATCAGAATAAAAGCATTTGAATTTTATAGTGTAAAATGGGAAATATTGAAGATGTTCAATTAGAAAAGTCACATAACAAATTTGTTTTTTTTTAAACTAAGGAAAATAAGATGTAATTAGTAGATAAAGAGAAAAGAATCAAGGAACTCAATAGCAGTAGGGTAAAAAGGCATCATTATTGAACAGCTAGATGGTTGCAGGAGAACTGAGTTAGTAATTACTTATAACTCTCACTTGATAAGGGGAAGAAGCTGGAGTGGTTTTAATTTTTCTGCAATAGGACACTATAGCACAGGGGTTAAAGACATCATTGCTTGTTCTCCATTAATACATTTGCTTAAGGAAGGTTTGTTTGGTTGTGACTGAGTAAAATAAAGCTTTAACTCTGTCCGCCTGAATGGCCACACAATGTGTGAAGTGGTTTTACCATAATTTTATGTTACAGCAGGTTTTTCCTGCTGGCTGCCGCCGGTCCTGCCACCATGGAACCGCCGCCACATGAGCCCCAAATAACACTCCGAGACTCTATATTTGATACAATCCTGTTGGCCAGTTACCATTATTGTTTATGGGCTAGCTCTGTCTTAACTGTTAACCCATTTCTATTTATCTAAGTATTTCCATGTGGTCATCTTATCCGGGAGCCGCCGCCGGCATCTTCTTTCTCCGTGCTCTACATCTTGACACCCTCACTACTTCCTCTTCTCTCCTCCTAGTCTCCTAGCCCCGCCTATCTAGTTTTCTATTGGCCAACAGGGCTTTATTAATTAACCAGTATGAGAAACATATTTACAGAATAACATCTCCCATCAATTTTAGAGTTTTATTTTTAACTTGCAACATCTGCACTGTTTGACTTCTATGATTCTGAGAAAACCATGGAGTTTATAATTTCTTACAAGGCAGAAGGGTTTGGGTTGTAACATGATATTTAGGCTTTGGCAGAGTCATTGTACTGAATGTCCACCTGGCTTTGCCACATAGATTGTCTTCATGATGACTTTTGATGCAACATCTTCAAAACCTTGTTCTTTCCTCTTCCCCAGTCTCTTGTGCCCTAAACTGTAACTGTCAACTCTTTGACCAATAAATTACCTTAGCACATAATGTTACTTGGAAGACTATAGAGCAGTGTAAGAGATATTCTAATTCATTTCCTGCTTGTTACTATAGCAACACATACAGTGTTATTCTTAGGAGTCAGCACTTACCAGAAAGCTCATAAGTCTAATGAATGTGAAAGTTCTTGCCATGAGAAAAAAAATCTTTTTAAAACAAATACCATCTCCAGGCATGCATTTTTTTTTCCTGATATAATTTAAAAGAACAAAGGTCTGTTACGAGCAGGTTTTTCCCTGCCGCCGGTTTGGTCCTGCTGCCACACCAGCCCCCAATAACATGCAGAGACTCTGTATTTGATACAATGCTGTTGGCCAGCTACTATCATTGTTTATCGGCTAGCTCTGTCTTAATGAGTAATCCATTTCTACTATTCTAAGTATTTCCATGTGGTCATTTTATTGGAGAGCGGCGGGCCCGCATCTGCTCTCTCCAGGCTCTACATGTTGACTCCTCCTTTCTACTTCCTCTTTTCTCCTTGTCTCCTAACCCCTCCTATCTTGCTTTCCCATTGGCCCACAGTGCTTTATTCATTAACCAGTATGAGAAACATATTTACAGAATAACATCTCCTGTCAGTCTTCAAAGAATAATTTGAACAGAGGCATGAAAGAAGAAATGTAGATGATGGTTTTACATAGTCAGGTTTTAAACATTCTGCCACAATTTCCAAACTTTAAAGTTTCAAAAGTTGAACTCAATACTTCTTCCTCTTCTTTAATTTTCCCCCAACTCTCTAAAACTCTTGTTGTAGTAAAACAACTCAGAAGATTTGTATTATATTATCCAAATTTGGAAAAAAATTCTACGTGTTAAGTTTTAACATCTCTATGTGTTCTACTTAAATCCCACCTCTTAGTCTAATTATTAATTAATTCATTCATTCAATTTTAAAATATCTCTGCAATTGTACTGTACACAGTCTGGCAATGTTCAGGTGAGGGTTGGACAAGAAATGCTTCTTGGGGTTGGAGAGATGCCTCAGCAGTTAAGAACACAGGCTGCTTTTCCAGAAGTCCCCAGTTCAATTCCCAGCAACCATATGGTGGCTTACAACCATCCATAAATAAGATCTGCTGCCCTTTTCTGGCCTGCAAGCAGACATTCCAGCAGAACACTGTATGTATAAAATAAATAAATCTTTGAAAAAAGAAAAGAAAGGCAGGTGGATGTCTGTGAGTTCAAGGCCAGTCTGGTGTACAACTACAAGAGGTAGTTCCAGGAGAGCTTCCAAAGCCACAAAGAAACACTACCTTGAACTGCCATTCCCCCTACCCCCCACACACAAAAGCAAGAGAGAGAGAGAAAGACAGACAGAGAGAGAGAGAGAGAGAGAGAGAGAGAGAGAGAGAGAGAGAGAGAGAGAGAGAGAGAAAGAAAGAAAAGAAAAGAAATTCTTCTCCAGACTCATGTTCTAAGTGCTTGGTCTCTAGCTGTTGTTCTGAAGGTTATGGAAGTGTTAGGAAGAAAAAGTAGTTTATGAAGGGTGGGCCTTTGAAGGTTACATCAGTTTAGGGTCTGGATGAACATCTCTGGTAAAGAAATTAGCCATTAAAAAGAATTCCTATAATGGGGAAGATCCCTGGAGGGCAGACATTACCTACTGAAGGCTCTAGAGTGTAAACATGTGATTTCAAATGAAAGACTTCACTTAACACAAAAAGTATCTGAAAAGACAGAATTTTCAGGACATACTACTCAATCACTGGCACTCAAGGAAACATTCTCTTCTGGCTTTAGATACCAAGGCACATAGGCCACTACAGCCGTAGTCCAAGAGGAAGGTGCTAGCTACAGCTCTAGTTGGCAGCAGAACTTTCCACTTGGTGTTGGTTTTTCTTGCATGTGAGGCTACAGATTGACAAGGTTCTTGAGGATTGGACCATTATTAGAAAAATGAAGCTTATAGATTGAGGCAGTGTATAACAGGGTCAGGTCTGTAAGGATCCAGGCATTATGCTGGCCTGCCCCTATCACCTGGCACAATGTACTCAGGCAGTACCCTTGTCAGCCCAGTGTTCCATGCAGGTGCAAAGAATCCCTTTAAAAGACAGGACCCCTTCCTACCCCCGACCCCCCGACCCCATCCACTTGCTCTCTTCCCTTTCTCTCTCTCTTCCCAGCTCTCTTTCTGCTCTTTCTCTCTCTCTCTTTCCTGCTGTTCTCCAGGGGGCAGACAGGGCTTTTCCTGTCTCCCTCTTATCTTGTTTCTGTGGCTCTTTACCTCTTTTCTTATTTAAGCTCTGCCTGCTAGCTTGTTTTTCCTTCCATCTCGGTCACCCTGGCCTGCCATGGAATCTGCCAAGGTTGTCCTCATGATTTATCATAGCAAGGTCTCTTGCTGGGGGTCCTGAAAGTCTCATGGTTGAAGTGGTGAGGGTGAAACCTAAGCTGAAACAGAGACTCCAAAATGTTAGATATGAATTTACTCATTGTCAGAATTTCTTAGTTTTAAAGTCTCTCTAAATACATTTATATCTGAGAATCTAAGGGTGAGAGCTTAATTACACAAATTTGTGTGGTAGGAATATGACCTTAACATATTCAGGTCTTAGATTAAATGCTGCCTTGCATTTAATGTTAGCAAAAATTCATTTTGCACAATGTAAACTTAAAGGAAATGCACTTAGAAAATACTGATTCATGAATTTAAAATGTTCTACTGGAAAGTATTAAATGTAGACTTAAAGACAACTTTATGTTAAGAAGGTAAAGCAGGTAATTTTAGTACACATAGATCAGCAAATGTCTCCTATAGGCAATTTACATCAATCAGGATGTGGGGCTTAATTGAAATTTGTAACAACCATTTTTTTCCTCAGTAATCACACAAAGAGATTTTAATCATCATTATCAACTTGTACTTAAAAATTAACTTTGTAACAACAACAAATTTTGCTTACAGTAATTTAGAAATATACGAAAGAAGTGAAACAATTCTGAAAATGGGCATCCCTCAACAAATACTTAAAGAGCAGACAACGCACATGATTCCTGGGTTGACTGTGCCTTTATTCTCAACTTTTACCATTTGCATTTGAAACTTCTAGTAGTGAGAATCGAAGACATTTTTATTTAGTGATCTAAACACCAGTGTTAGTCTTAGCATCAGCATGTAGAACCACAGCAATGACTCAATGATTAAGAGCACTGGCTGCTCTTGCAGTGGTTCCTAGTTCTATTCCCAGCACTCACATTGTGGCTTGCAATCTGTAACACCATTTCCAGAGGATCTCATCCTCCTCTCTGGCCTCAGTGGGCATAGCATGCATGTGATGCAAAGATAAGCATACAACAAAACACCCATAAGCATAGAAATACGTCTTTGAGAAAAGAATTGGCATCCAGATTTTTGAGTTTCGGTTGATGATATAGATACTCAAGTACATTCATGCTCAAATGTTAGGTGCTCATCATCATTAAATGCTGATTGTGAAAGACCCTCAGCAGAGCATGGATCCTCATGCCCCAATTCAGGAAAGGCACCCCACACCCCAAATCACTCACGAGAAGCAGTCTTGATGCAAAAGCATGAGGTCCTTTATATTCCAAGTGCACTGGGGTCAACAGCCATACGCCACGCAGGGGTAGAGGACAGAGAACCCTGGGTACAGACTTAAGACAGCTTTTATAGGGTTACAACAAAGCCCGCACATCGTAAACCAATCATCTCATAGCATCCAGTGTGGACCAATTAATTTAAACTATCCAAGCCTGTGCTTAGCCCAGGAAGTCTGCTTTTGCATGGGCTTCTGGGTGTGGTGACAAGGCTCATTTCCTGTGTTCACTCACTCACAGGTGCTGTCGTAAACAGCATTGTCATAAACAGTCAAGAAGGTGACCTTTAGCCTGCTCACTGCTAGGGTCTGGGATTTAAATTCTCAGTTTCCTGGGGTCAGTGGAGAGTTAGGCTAAATTTTTCCATCCTTTCAATTGCAGCACTCAGAACACAACACCCTAGATGCTCAAGCCTGTAGCCTGAAAGGGTAGCACGGATACTGTCAGACATTTGGACTAAAATATAGTTTCAAGAATTCAACCTGTGGTGTTCAGTAGTTGGAAAGAACTTTTGGCAGCTTTGCTTCTCTTTCTCTTTCCATCTCTCCCCACGTCCTTTTTATTTCTTCTGCCAGGCTCTTTCTACCTTTTTTACACACCAAAAGGCTTGTCTTTACAAGTTATTCTCTGATTGCTAACAACAGAAACTCATCTCAACAGAGCTAAAGTAAAGGACAAAAATGACTGTTACAGGCAGGTATTACTCTTTGTTCCTCCCCGCCTGCCTCCTGGTCCTGCCGCCATGGTCCCACCGCCACGTGAGCCCCAAATAACACTCAGAGACTCCGTATTTGATACAATCCTGTTGGCCAATTACCATTATTGTTTATAGGCTAGATCTGTCTTAATTATTAACTCATTTCTACTTATCTAATTATTTCCACGTGGCTCATCTTATCTGGGAGCCATGGCTGGCGTCTTCCTTCCTCACTGGTCTACATCTTGACTCCTCCCTACTACTTCCTCTTTCCTCCTCCTGGTCTCCTAACCCCACCTATCTTGTTTCCTATTGGTCACAGGCTTTATTAATTAACCAGTATGAGAAACATATGTACAGAATAACATCTCCCATCATCTCCTCTTTTCTGTCTAAAATAAAAAGAAGGGTTTTAACCTTGACATAGCAAAATATATCATACAACAGTTATCAAATAAGAATCACAGTTCACAATATTTAGTCCATTAACATTTTGTAAGACTGAAAGAAAATATCATCTATCCTATCTTTGTGAGTCTAAAGTCCTATATGTAAATTATCTTAAACTAAGGAAAACTATAAACATAAATATCTGTCTTCAACTCCTTCAAAGACCATAGAAGGATAATATATAAACTCTAGAAATGACAGAGACAACTCATTGCCTGGTCAGTCACCCGAAGTTCTTCTGTAATGTTCCATCTTCAGCCCCTAGGCCATAGTGTGTCTCCAGACTCCTCACCAAAGCAGGAAACTTTAAACTGTCCACCTGTATTGGCAGTTTGTCAGTCCTTTTTCTTTGTGTCCTGTAGACTGTCTGGCAGGCAACCTCTTCCATGAAGCAGGAATCCTGTAACAATGTCCATCTTGCATCAGCAGTCACCTTTTTGTGGGTCCTACATGTCCAGTTTCTACAGCATAAAGTCAAACAGTCCAGAAGAGCAGTACCTTGCCCAAATGGCTAGTCTTGCCATATTAGAAGCAAACTCCATAATGTGTTTCTTTGATGTCTATCTTTCTTTCTGATGCAGGTGGTGTTAACCAGGAGCAGTTGTGCCTCACTGTCAAGAAAATCCCTAAACCATTTTAAATGCCATATTCTGTAGGTCTTTGAAAGGTTTGAAGAATGCCTATTCATCTCAAATCTCTGCATATCTAGAAATCCTAACTAACTTAACTCTAAGTTTTGACTATCATAGGTAACTCTCTATAATCTGTACTAAATTATACATTACATTTTCCAATGAGCTATATAAACATAATACCTAAACAAGAGGAGAACTATACATATTACAAAATTGACCTTAAATTTTATCAATAAAAGAAAATCCATTCCAAAGTAAAGTATTCATATCTATACCATAATTCCCCTTTTACCTTTAAAAAGATTGCTTATGTCATTAACCAGTTATAACCAAGCCCACTTAAATGAAAACAAACATTTATGAACAATATTTGGGAATTTGGGCGTCGTTCTTTCCAAAATACTTCCTGCTGGTAGAGGGCGCTGTCATGGGGGTCCAAAGAAGACGCAGAAATCTTGGCAGTAGTCTGCAAGGCTTTGCCTCAACTGCTTTGAATGTTGGATCACCTGGGGAACTGTTTCAGGGGGTCTGGCTTGATCAAACCACATTAATCTGGAAGAAATCCACAGCTTTTCATTTTTTGTGGAAACAAAAATAGAAATCCTTTTCCCCAGTAACTTGTCCTTAGGCTTAAATTTTGGAGTCAAAGCATTTTTAAAATATATAAATTGAATTAATCCAGCAGCATTTCTTTTACCAGTAGTTGTTATTTTCTCAGCTCAGCAATCAAATAATTTAAAGAAAACAGAATCGCGTATATTATCCAAAATTTCTCTGTGCTTTCCATGTTTATGTGGCTTTTTTATTACTCTATTTCTTCTACTTCTATTTTTACATATTTTGAGACAGGGTTTCTCTGTGTAACTTTTATCTGTCCTGGAATTCACTGCATACCAGGCTTATTTTGAAATCACAGAGATCTGCTTGCCTCTGTCTCCCCAGTGCTGGGATTAATGGCGGGTGCCACCATACCTATCCATTCTACTTCCTTTTTTCTTTTTTAAACCATTGTATCCTGTTTCTTTTTCTCTCCCAAGTCAGCGTATTTTTTTTTAAAACACAGTGTAAACCTTCATTGCAACTCTTGTACACACCAATGAATTGTTAGCAGAGCTCTTTAAAAGCAAGGCGGTTTTTTGCCGCTATGATAATTTTTGAAACCTCCCTTAAAGGAGGCGCACAAATCTCTGTCTACAGCAAAACAAATTCAATCAAGAAAATGCTGCTACTAAGAAGTCTTGCTAGATTCTGTTCCTTTGTTTCTAAAAACTATTTTATAAGCTTTTGTTAAGTTTTAAGTGAAAGTTCTCAGTTCCACTTCTGACACCATTATGTTATGGCAGGTTTTTCCCTGCCGGCTGCCACCCGTCCTGCTGCCACAGTCCCGCCGCCACGTGAGCCCCAAATAACACTCAGAGACTCTGTATTTGATACAATCCTGTTGGCCAAATACCATTATTGTTTATGGGCCAGCTCTGTCTTAATTATTAACCCATTTCTACTTATCTAATTATTTCCACGTGGCTCATCTTATCTGGGAGCCATGGCTGGCGTCTTCCTTCCTCCCTGGTCTACATCTTGACTCCTCCCTACTACTTCCTCTTTCCTCCTCCTGGTCTCCTAGCCCCACCTATCTTATTTCCTATTGGTCACAGGCTTTATTAATTAACCAGTATGTGATACATATTTACAGAATAACATCTCCCGTCAAATGACTATAACCCTGAATCTCAAATACTGCACAACTGTTATCTCCTGTCTTCAGCTCTGCTTGTCTTGATTGGTGGGCATGCCAAGGCTCTTTGTGGAAACTAGAAAAAATCTTCAAATCCATATCATCATTCTGTTTATAGTTTGTGGGAGAGATTTTCTGTTTCCAGTATTTCCACATAAAGTATGTGGAATTGTATGTAAACAGTTCCAGACTTCATATATAATTACTAATTCATATATGTTACTAATCACTTTGCAACATGTGACACAGCTCTACCTGAAGTTCATGGCCTAAAGGTGATCAAAGGTGTATTTCACTAAGGAAAACCACAATGTAACTGCTGTCAATATAGAAAGTGGATTTTGGACATTCAGGCATATAAGTATCCACAGTAAGGAAAACAAAATCCAACACTTACTAAAGATCACAAGAAAGCTGTTAAGTGTGATAGCCACACAGGATATTTTGCAAACAGAGAATGAAATTGGCCTCACTACTAAGTGCAGCAAGGTAAAACAGAGATTTATAACCAAAAGCAGAGTGAATTTCAGTGGATTGAGAACTGCTAAGAAATATTAAAGTTAGAGGATCCACACTAGAGTAGTTATTCTGTAGATTCTTGTTGAAGGTAACAAAGGTGTCAGAGATAGAGAATGAGATTTTTTTTCAAATGCTGAGAGTGGAGATTTTTATCAAATTTATCCCAGAAAACTTTTGCTAAAATTGAACAAAATGAGCTAGAGTGAGAGCCTAACTTCATAACCTATCTGGACAGAGAATTCACAATGCAAGTCAAGTTTATAAAGAAAGTATGTCTGTGTGTGTCACTTGCTAGTAGACTTTATACTAAAGGTGACATTGAGAAACACTACAACACCAATAATGTGATTTCCATATTTTGTCTTCACTGCCCATTGTATTTTATTAGGCTTGTGATCCTAATATTTTAGATTAGAAAGAGATGGAAGGAAATAACTAAGCTTTTCTAAAACAATTTTGTTGTATTAAACACTAAAGTTCAAAAAAATTCAATAACTGATAGACAAATAATTGTTAAGAGAAATCTGTACTGTTGTGAATATAGGTACTATCTTAGTATTGTTTTATTGCTGTGAAGAGACACCATGACCAGAGAGAGAGAGAGAGAGAGAGAGAGAGAGAGAGAGAGAGAGAGAGAGAGAGAGAGAGAGAGAAAGAGAGAGACAGATATATATATATATATATATATATATATATATATATATAGAGAGAGAGAGAGAGAGAGAGAGATACTGGGTTTGTCTGGGCTTGGCATCGGTTTTTAAATTTTAAAGCTTACTCCTACTAACATACTTCTTCTACCATGCTTCCTCTAAGTATTTTCAAATAGTGCTACTTCCTGATGACTAATTATTCAAGTGTTTGAGCCTGTGGGGACTGTTGTTACTCAAACCACCACAGAGACATTGTCTAACTATGTAACATTCACATTAATCAGTTGCTCCCTTACACATTAGTAATCAAGGCTTTACAGTATTTGAATTAACTTATTTTGGAAAGATTTCTTTAAAACAAATGGTGAGGATATCTATGGCCTTAATTTTTCACTTTGGGGAAGATTCTAAATTAACACTGTGTGTAATAAAACACACATTTTAAGTTAACCAAATTTCCAAGAAAGCTATAACCTTTTTTTGTTTTGTAATAGTGGCACAATTATTAATGGGGAAATCAACTGCTTTCTAATTGAATTTGAGGTGTACTACACATGAGATATTTCATACTTGATAAAGTAAACTAGTAAAAACAAAACAGAAACAAAATACCCATATTAGAATTCTTAAGCCCTAGGAGTAAACTTACTATTGCTATTTAGTTAAATCCTCATGATGCCAAGTTATCCTCTCAATATTTATGTTTATATCCATAGACATATGTTACCTCAGCCTTAATCAGAAAGGCCTCTCTGCAATAGATACTAGTGAATACAGAGAGACACAGATTCTCAGGCTTCTGAAGAAAATGGTAGTTCATTTTTTAGTCCTAAACAGAATGTTTATTACTACTAAAGGCTCAGTCCTCACTGCAAGAATAGAGGATGGAAAAAATGTAGGAGTGCTGGGTAATGCTGGCTTCTGGGAATGGCAGAGTCAATGAAGTCATGACTACATAGCAGCTGTTACCCCTGCAGTGAACCTGTACAAGACTGGACCCTGTTATGGTGGAGGTTTCACCCAAGGCCCCCTCTACCAATCTCCCTCCAAACCCTACTGCATCTCAGGAAGACTGCCAAATCATGGCCCCTCCCCCACTCCCACAGGGTATTTAAACTGTCCCCCAGAGAAGACTTGTGGTGTTTCTCGTCTCCCTTTCCAGTCTTCTCTTTGAGGGACTGGAAGGCCAACCGGCAGCGCTGTATCCATTAAAAATGAGTTTTTCCTAATTCAATTTGATTTGGATTGCTGTATCAGCAGAGAGGCTGATCGGGTGTAGAAACTTTTCAGATGTATGAATAGACAAACCATGGATTTGGGGCAGGAGGAGCTGTCAAATGTCTTCAGTTATGTACACACTGAAGTCCACACAAGGCTCTAATAGGAATTTACAGACTCATGGTCATACAGATGATCTGGTTAAATGCATTGGGTATAATAAAGGAATAAATGATAAATGGATGTTTAAAAGGGGGACTGGTGAGATATTGTAGCCCTGGATACTTAGAAGCTTAGATTTACCATGAGCAATAATTCTTCATGTATTCCTCTTTTCACTTCTCCTTTTTTCCTAGAAGAAATTCATATGCAAAAATACTTTTTCAAGTCCAGACTCAAGTGTACAAAGTATGCTAATTGAAAACAATTTACTCCTTCCAAGTTTGCTTCCTTTTAGGAGTCCCAGAACTTGCTTTGCTGACTGTTTCCTTGCACAGTTTAATGTATTGTGCAGTCTCTTGTTAATTCTGCTTCAAGGATTTGTCTGACTCTGCTTGCTGAAATAGTCTATTACTTAGCTTCTGTACCTCCTTCATGGTGTGGACTCAAGATTTTCTCATCAAAATTTTACCTTATCTGGGCAGTTTCTCATAGTATACTTGTTTCTTAAAAATCTACAACTTAGCATCCAGTTGCTAAGTCCTCTCTAATCTTGTTGACTCTTTCATTTAGATTGACCAGTAGCCTGAAAGAGAGTGCTAATTACTAGATAGGTTTTATCCTCATCCGTCATTGGGTTTTTAGTAATTTCTCTTTCTTTGTTGGGGAAGACTATTTTACCACCACAAACTTTTGAGGAAATATTTTGTGGAAAATAATTCACCAGGAAGTTATGAGCATCTTTTCCCATAGTCTTTTGTCTATGTTTTCACAAAACTGTACAAATAAAAAATTATAAAACTTAAAGTTTATTCTATATTCTGCTGCATTAATAGGTAACCCATTTTAAACATGTATTTAGTTGCTAACTACTAAAAGATATGTTATGGTTTAGACAGACATGCTGAGAGGTATATCAAATATAATTTTACCTTCTAGAAATTAAGAGAATCCAATTAGTTTTAAGTTAATGGTAAATGGTTATTAGGGATTGGAAGTTTTACAAAGAAATGTTCCAAGATTGACAGGTAATTTATCTTAATTGTGAAAATGGTTTGATTTCAACCTTGTAGGGTAAGGATATTTTTCATCAAATGGATAAAAGAATGGGGATTACAAATTTGCAGAAAAATAGAAGACCATAGGCTGGATAAAATGAGGGGACTGTAATAGTTTGTGATGTATTAAAAGATGTAGATGAAACTCAAGATTCAGGTTAGCTTTTAACTATCTACTTAAAACTCATTAATGCTTATTTTTTACGGCAGAATGGTAGGCAACTCTTGTCATGTGCGAAAATAAGAAAATATTTACAGATTGTAGTTCATCTAAATTCAAAGTGAAAGTAGCTTTGACTCTTGCATGGGTTATCTATATACTCACACACACAACCACACACACTGTGTGAGTCCTTAGAAGTTCTGCTAATAATTTTTCTTAATACATAGCTATCAATAGAAATCAGTATCTTATTTTCAATATTAAAATGTCAAAGTTTGGGCAGTACAAAAGAGCTTTTCAGTATTTACTAGTTTTGTATAATCCTTGAAGGGATGCAAAGTATGTTCTTGTGTATTACTCTCCTTAAGTTTTGAAAGTACTTGAAGTCATCGTAGGTATAGTCTAAAATCCAAGACCCAGAACAGTGAGGTATTATTTATTTATAAAAGTTTTATTGATTCTTTGAAAATTTCCCATTATTAATCCCAATCACACTCCCTAGTCCTTCCATGCCCCCCCCAATTCTGGTGACCTTCCCCCCCCCAAAAAAAATTAAAATGCTAACGGGAGAACACCCTAATCTAGTTCGTGTCATTTGTGTACTTACTAGAGCATGGTCAAACTCTCAGTGGCCTTCCACGTAAATAGAACTGAATCCTTCCCCACCCACACTCCACCCGAAGCCATCAATTGTGCATCTTTATCACACTTTTAAAGAGTTCTCTTTGATAGCTTCAACAGTGAGGTATTTTACCAAGTTATTTAATAACAGTATATATGCCAAGACCAGTGTATTCCAGTGGCTATTCTGGAAGATGTAACTTATCTCTTCCAATCTGCATTTCCTCTTTACTCACCCTAAGAATGGCCAGGAATCTCAAACCCAAGAAAAGTCAACACCTTACTACGGAGATCCTTCACTTGTTAGCCCAGACTGGCACTAGCCTCAAAACATCTTACGTTCATAGGTCCTAATCATCTCGACACTGTTCAGTTGTACTGAAGAGCAGTCCTGCTTATCCATGACGCAATTTCTCTGCTAGTCTTCAACTTGGTAATAACCAAGGCAGATGTTCTTACCTTTGGCTGATTCTCTAAGGTTTTTTTTTTTTTTTTTTTTTTTTTTTAGCTTAGAGCATTTGCTGCGAGGGCTTTGTCTACTTATTCCTGTATCCCAGGCAACCTCAAAGGATAGGCAGGCTGTAGAAAACCACAACAGATGTTTGCTAACATCCTTATAGGCTATGTAGGTCAATTGAAATCCTCACTTTTTTTTTTTTGCTTTAAGAAAGTATCTCTGGTGCCTGCTATCTTTTATACCTCAGTTCCCCAGTAAAAACCTCATATGTTTAATTTATCAATTTTAGACACAGTCCAGAGTTTATTTAAGATTGATGCCTCTCAAAAACTAGTTTTCCTTTAAATATGTAAATGTGACTCAAGGGACAATTTCCTGGTGAAGGGGAGGGTGCTGCCTTCCCACCTCCTCCTCTTCTCATCCTGCCTGCTGTGGCGACTCCAGAACCTCAAAGACAGTCAAACACATTGTAATCAAACAATAAAGATTTGCAATGAGTTTAGTGCCATTTAAATGAATGAATAAAAGAGATTTATTAATTTATATTGCTAAGACGTGAATTGTTTGTGAATAGGAGAGAGAGAAATTAGAAACAGAGAGTGAAGTGTGAAGAAAGATGTTGACAGCAGCAAAGTGAAACGGTTCTGGAGACGATATTTACTAGGTGATTTGTGTATTAATTACATAATTTGGTTATTAATTAGATAATTTGTTTCTGCTGCAGAATTCTGTGAACTAGAAATGAACTTCTAATGTGTGTGTGTGTGTGTGTGTGTGTGTGTGTGTGTGAATATATCCAAGGAATGGTGAGAAATTAAAGTCTCTGGGAAATGGAAGTCCCCAACCAACATACCTGGAGAGCTGGTGCAGTGACAATAATAAGAACTCAAGAGCAACAACAGATCCCAGGGAAGTGTTTTCTCTCAGCATGACCTGGGAACCCCTGCCTGTTTGCTCCTTCCACTATAAAAAGAGTCAATCTCTTGCTTAAAGAAAAAGAAAATCTCTTTTTAAAAGTAGATACTTGTGGAATTGATCATCTTTTCCATGAATTGTTGTATTTTTTGATGCAATTGGAAATTAGAATCAATTTTGCAAGGGTTGGGAATCTTTACAAGTGCATTTTAATGTCATTTATTCGTTTTCATTGTGTTTAATTGACCATAGGATAAGAATGCTCCAGAATAAAGATTCAGGCATTCTGGTCTTTTGTTTATAGAAACCAAATCTGATTCTTTTACCTCCCACAATTATAAACTACAAACTCTGTTGCCAGTAAGATTTCCATCCTCCCATTATTTGCAAAACTCTAATATTGAGATTTTACTTTTGAATTAAATACTTGTTTCTCCAGGGTGTGAATTTGGTTAGAGAAGGGAAAATACCCTACATAATAATGTGTCTCTAATGTTTAAATTTATGGTTTGCACATAGAAGACTGTCAATAAATATTTGTGAATGCATAAATGATACAAGTATTACACTTCTTTGTAACTACCACTTTTATAAACATTACTGGAAAATATAAAATAAGTTCCCCTGACTTCAGATCTTTAAATCAAAGAACATCACAATCAATATGAATGAGGGAAAAAAAGCTCTTCTCTTCCAATCAACTTCCTAAGTCCTTTGTGTACCATCAAGGCAATCTCTTATTGAGTTTGGATTTGTAAGTTGCCTGTTTGCCACTTACCAGTAGATGGCCTAATTATTCCATCATTCACCACACACTGAAACTATTCATAAACAAAGCAGTTGATGAAGACTAACTTTCCCTTTGAGATTTTTTTTTTTAAAGCAACCAACGTTTGAGTGATATTTTGTCCTCAAAAAGAGCCAATACTGAAAAAAAAAGAGCCAATATTTAGTATTCCCCATTATTTTTCATTGGACTAAATAATTGAATAGAAATGCTGATTTTAATATAGCCTAGTGTAATCAATAAGGAAATATTATATATATATACATATATATGTGTATATATATATATATATATGTATATATATATAATACCAAGTCACCTCATAAGATTCATGGAGGTGACATACTGATATCATTGCCTCAGGGATGAATTGATTCATCAGCATCAGTGAGGAAATGATCCTCTTTATTTTCCTCCAGACAGTCTTTGCAAGCCATTTAAATTATTATTCACATTACCAACTTTCCTGAAATCCAGTGTAAAAGAGCTATGATGTTTAGACTCAGATGCTGGCAAAAGATTTCTTTTCAGGGTTCTGAGGTTGTTTAATGATTATATAATTTATCTCTAAGGCAAATGTGTTCTTTCATCTGAAAGCATGTCAAATTTGTTCTATAGTTGCAAATGTGCAATAGGTAATGTGCATAAAGAAGAAAAAAAGAAGTAACAGAGTATTCAGAGTATTGAAAAAGCAAATATTTAATAATGTTCTGGGTGATATTTTATTTTATTAGCTCTAACAATATAAAATACATCCTATTGTTTTATTATTTACTTCTTTAAACATTACCTACCTCTTAGGCTTTATAAGTATTCAGTTATTTTACCCTAATCAAATGTCAGAATTATTAATCTCATATACTGGCTACCAATATCAGTGTTTGGAATATGGAAATAATTTATTCACAATTTATGTTCTGAGTGAAACTTATTCTGCACCCTTTTCTTAGATGAACTAATGGGAAAGTATAATAAAGCTTGATGTAATGGCTCCAAATTTGGGTTATTTAGAAATGTAAGGTGATTTTTCAAATTACTGTTCAAAAAACTGTCCCATTATATTTGCTTGTTTGGACAATAAATAACTCACTCCTTATGAAGTATTATTTGTTGCATCAATTAGCAAAGGGGAAAAGAATATTATTGACAGAAAAACAATGACCAGTCCTGAATCCAAAAATGATATCACATACATACACACACACACAGACACAGACACAGACACACACACACACACACATACACAGAGGGGGAGAGAGAGAGAGAGAGAGAGAGAGAGAGAGAGAGAGAGAGAGAGAGAGAGAGAGAGAGAGAGAGAGAGAGAAGAAAATGAAGAAAAAGGAAAAGAGAGGGCAAGTAGTTTCAGAGGTTCTGTGTTATGCCACATTGATAATTAACTATGGATTGCCTGGTATTTGGCTTATTATTAATGTTGATAAATGTCTCTGGATATCCTAAAAATATAAAAATAAAATATTTCTAAAAAATTAAGAAGATAATTTTTAAGCAATTCAATTATTTTCGTCTTTGTTACCTCATTTATTTTGCAACAGCAGAACATTCCAAGAGGAGAAGCAGAACCCTCTTGTACTATATGATAGTCATTTGGTTGGTCTCGTAGAAATATTTGCTAATGTATGGCTAAGCCTTAGTAATTAGAGAAGAAAATCTCTTATGTTTCCCAGTGGAAGTACTGTTACTAATCATTGTGACAGTTCACAGTATTGTTTAACAATTTGCTAAGCAAATCATTTATAAATTATTAAGCACAAATATGGTACTTAAGAATAGTTGAGGGACTGGAGAGATGGCTCAGTGGTTAAGAGCACTGGCTGCTCTTCCATGGATCAGGGTTCAATTCCCAGCAAGCACAGTTCACAATCTCCAATAATTCCAGTCCCAGGGTATCCAACACCTTCTTCTGAACACTGCACGAGTATGGAGCATAGATACACATGCAAGCCAACATCACACATAACATATCTAACATCTAAAATAATAATACTTGATTCATTTTAATTCATAATTTATAATAAAATTCTCATGTGGAAAGAGTACACTGTCATTAAATACATGCCACAATTGATTTTACAGATATAAAGACATGTTTTGATTGAAAGCACATACTTTAAAAAACTTAGGTCTCTCAAAGAAAGTTTGGATACCAAGATCTGTGAAGAGATGTTTGGTATTGTTGAGCTGACTTTAAAAATGTGAATCCTGTGATTGGGCTTCATGGCTTTATGTTTCATATTCAGTCATTTCAGAGTATACCTAAAGAATGTCTGCATGGGGATTTTTACTTTGCAAAAAATTCTTGTGAATTCTCTCCAATGTGTCCATGGGCTTTGCATTTAGTCCCAACATACAAAGTATGTTAATGCTTCTATGTTTTTTGCATGTTGATGCCTTTTCCTATCAAAATTTTACTGATGCATTTGGAGATACAGTGTGTCTATGCTCAATTTATTTGCTATTAACAACAAAGATTGGATTTAGATCTTCACAATAAACCATATTATTTAATATAACTTTTACAACATTAAAATGATTACAAAATTATATAATCAGGAAACTGCAAGTTTAAACCATTTGCTTTTATTAAAAGTGACACTTCAAATTTAAATACACTGTTGTGCCTTTGTTTATACACCACTCACTTATTGATACAAAGATTCATATGAGAAGACAGATAACTTGTGAGAAGAAGGCATTTATTATTTTAGACATAAAGTGAATAAAAGAGTGAATTTTGTCAGATAAGGATTTCCATTCTAGTACATGAAGAAGCAGATATTAGTAACATTATGAATACATATTACATGACAAAACAGTAAGTGAGAAACAACATAACCCAGCTGTAATGAACACTAGGTAAATGACATTTCCCAAGGAACTTTGATTTTGAGCTTTTAACATAGTCCTAATGCTATCCAAAAAATGATGTCATATTGATGAACTAAATTTATACACATAGACTGCTTGTGTAGGTGCTTAATATACAGCATATCTAGATTAAAGTTGCAGTAAATCATTTTAGTTATCAGTCTCAAGAAAACTTTATCTAATTGAAGAGATAGCACAATTGTGGTAGAGATAGCAGACAGTAATAGAGATCACAGGTAGCTGGAGATGCTGTTCAAACTTCCAAGATTCAACCTGAAAAACCTCAAATTCCTGAGAGCAGATCAACAGGGGTTGATCTTGCAGTAAGTTTCCCCGTATTTAGAAATGAACAAAAATAGGGTTTCAGTTTAAACAAGCTTGGAGTCACAAATTCAATTTTAAGGAAACAGAGTGTATGATAGAAGATGTCATTCTGTAAATACATTTCTCTTATTGGTTATTGAATAAAACACTCTTGGCCAATAGGAAAGCAAGATAGGTGTGACTAGGAGAGTTGGAAGATTCTGGGGAAACTATTAGAGTCACAATGTGATCTCAGGAGGAGAGGATGCAAGTCTGGCGTTCTCAGTAAGATAAGGCCATGTAGAAATACATGTATTAGTAATTATTGATTAATATTTAAGAGAGCTAGCCAATAAGAAGCTCTAGCCATCTTGGCCAACAGCTTTATAACTTATAGAGTCTCTGTGTGTTATTTTGGGACTGACGTAGCTCTGGGAGTAGGCTGGCAGGAAAGTGAACGTAACGAGTGTATATCAGCGAAATGGAGAGTGAAGTGCAGCCTAAGCTTAAGACAAAGGCAGACTCTAGGAGATAAAGTGTGTAGCATGCATGTTTTCCGCCAGCCCGCCCGCTGCCGGTCGGTCTGGTGTGCCGGCCCCAAATAACACTCAGAGACTCTGTATTTGATACAATCCTGTTGGCCAATTACCATTACTGTTTATGGGCTAGCTCTGTTTTAATTATTAACCCATTTCTACTTATCTAAGTATTTCCACATGGTCATTTTATCGGGGAGCGGCGGCTGGCGTCTTCCTTCCTCCATGCTCTACATTCTGACTTTTCCTTACTAGTTCCTCTTTCCTCCTCCTGGTCTCCTAGCCCCACCTATCTTGTTTCCTATTCGCCACAGTGCTTTATTAATTAACCAGTATGAGAAACATATTTACAGAATAAAATCTCCCATCAAAAGTGTCTGTTCTCTTTTCACAACTGTGGGAGTGCAACCCGAATGTGTGCCCTGTTGACTACTGGTGGGGGTAGTGCTGCTCTTTGTTTCCAGAAATCTTTAACCTGGAACCCAATGGGTTGTGCTGTGAGAACTAGGGAAGAACAGGAAGAGAATAATATTGGGACACTATCTACAAGCAGTTCAGGACCAGATGGAGCAGTGGCACATGGCCATGTAATACAAGGAGTCCCTGGTTCCCATAGTCACTGGAGGAATTTCATGTGTGAATACATTGACTTGTGTAAACATTTTGGCTTTATTCTCCACAGTTACAAAAGAGAATTCCTAAACCGCAGATCATTATCTTTATCCACAGATATCTATCTGCTTGCTGTGTCTAGATGGTTTCCATTATGTGGCATAAGAGAGCCATGGAAGAAAATGTGAGTTTGGCTTTAATGCTAACATGTATTAGAAAGTAACTAAAAACCAGATGTCATAAAGACAAATAAAATGATGTATCCAAAATTCTTGCTTAAGTGCTCAGCATATAATATATAAAATGTCTAGATAAAATTAGAGTAAATCATTTTACTTATCAGTATCTAGAAAATTCTATTTAATTAGGGAGATAAGAAAAAAAGGGTGAGTAGCTATGCAGAAAAGTATCATTAAACACTCAAAGTCACATACATAAACACATAACATACATAGTGCATATAATAACATACATAGTACATACATAATACACACATACACATGGATAACTAATAAATTTTAGATTTTGAGGCTGGGCCTCCTTCTGTAGCTCAGGCTAGGCTCTAACTGCTGATCCTATGGTGGCCTCAGTCTTCCAAATGCTGGGATTCCTTTATTTACATAACACATTCAGGCATGAGTTACAACTCTACAGCTTATGATATAATTACTGTACTTTGATATCCTACCTAATGGAGTAACTATTACATTAGATTTTTATCCTTATTACCTTTGCAAACTGGACATATAACTTAGGAGTAACAGATACAAATTTAAACAAAATTCATTTTTAAGTTATATGCAAGTTTTATTATATATTATACATTTTTATTACCCTACATCTTGATTAACATCCAGGACATTGCTTTATCAAAAGTACAGCTGCATTCCTAACCCAAAGCCTTTAATTAGGATTAGGCGAGATATAAACCTAGCCACATGGGTTCATAAGCATTTTCGTTTTCTTTTCTGATTAAACCTCAGCCCTTGCCTTCCTTTCTCTTAGTCACTAGACCTCAGCAGAGGCCTGAAATGCTTTCCAGAACATGGATTTAAATGAGGCGCCTGCTCAGTGGGCTTACAACCTAATTAGACAGAGACAGTTGACCAACATATGCCCACAGACTACAGTTGGCCACTTATTTATTCCCTAATTAACATAAAGCAGCAGGAGGAGGAGCCTGCCTGTGCTTGGTGCAGGAGAACGTCTGTGTGCACTGTAGAACTCTGTGGGAAACAAGACTGTTTCCTCGTTGGGGGCTTTCTGTATGCTTCCCCTGGTTCCTTGCTTGTCTCCATAATTAATATTCCCAGGCATATCTTGCTGAGACTGTATTTGGCCAAGCAAACAGACTCCCGCAGCACAGCGGAACGGTTCGCTTCAGCTGTCGTGTTGATCAGGTCACTGGATGGTGGATTCCAATGTGCATTCAACTCTTTTGAGAATCTCAGTCGACGTGTGCCAAGTGGCTTCGCTACAATTGAGTAATTCAGTAATTACAGCCACAACGATAGTTTCCTCCTAAGAGTTTCGATTATAAAGGTCATGTGTTCTCTTTCTTCTCGAATCTTCTTTTAGGTTTGACGCTATTCCCGCTTGGTTTTCAGATGATTCTCAGAGGAGCTTGAAACGACAGAACGCACAGTGCTTCAACATCTGAAAAAAAAAAAGTGTATGAATCTATTAAGACTTGAGATAAAGTTAATTCTGAGATGCATGTCAAGGGCTCACAAATAGTTGTTTGAAGGTTCTCAAGAAGGTAATAATGAGGTTGCTTCTCATTAATTGTTCATCCATGGAAGAGGAAGCAAACCAGAAATTTATAGTAAGGAAAGGTAAGGCCATGATTCCTAAAGCTACAAGCCCTCAGCCCCCCTGCTCCTGCCTGTCTCTTAGTCTCTTTAACATCCTGGTCCCTAAGAGACCACAGGCCTGTCTGTCTATCAGTCTCTTTGACTTAACAAGAGGAACCTTGAGTTTCAGTTTTGAGGAAATAAAAACTAACAGCTTTAGAATCATGAATTTATATCACCTATGAGTCTTTTTTTCTCTTTGGTATAGCTCCTCCCTTATCATTTACTATTCCTAAATGAGAAAACGATGGAAACATTGGCAAATATAAGTTTATTTAATATCATTTATGGTCACTTAACTTTTTTCCCCCTTTTATCTTTGAGCTAGGATCTTGCTATGTAGACTAAACAAAGCTTTGAGCTTCCAGAGAGCTCAACACTCCTCTCCTGAGTGTTGGTATTACAAACATGAGCTACCAAGCCTGGATTACAGTTTTACCTGTTTAATGCCAGTCTTTTAAAATCACATATTGTCACTGTAGCTGGGTGACACCGTAGCACCACTTTTCAGCAAACAGGAAAACAACACAGTAAATATGGAGCAATTATACAAAGGCAGGGACCTAATACTCACCTTTGCTTTGCTTTAGTACTAATTCTGAATCTGCAGACTTACTGTCTTGATTGTGAAATAAGAATTAATAGGCAGTTTTATTCAAAGAATCTTTAAAATAAACTTTTAGACTTAATGAGATCTAAATGGACCTGCCTTCACAAGTCAAGTGAAAAGCAAAGGCCTGAATCAAGATACTGAAAAATTACTAACAAAACTCTCTATAACATTCATTTGTAAAACTGCTCTGCAGAGATTTCTAGCAATTACAGTATTATTGTTTTATTTGGTTGAGTTTTTATAATTATGTTAGTCATGTTTTAGTGTTTAAGTATTGTTTAAATATTTTCATGATCTTAAACACTCCTAAGAAATAATGATGATGATGATGATAATAATAATAATAACAATAAATGTTGTTTTACGTAGTTGTTAGGTTCAGGCCTGTCTCAATGCTCATCTGGATGTGTACACTTCAATGAAACATGTAGTGAAAGTAATTTCATCGATTTCAATGTAAATCTTAACACTTCGAAATTGAACATGATTTGTTCTTATTCCCCCTCTCCCACTCTCGGTCTTCCATGGTCGACATCAAAGTTTCCTGCAGTGAAACAGGAAATCCACCCATTTATCTAACCTTGGAGCCTCCTCCAAGCATGCTGGAGAATCAGGACTTTGCCTCCTCTGAGAACTGAATTCATTTGGATTTTGATGTTTCTTGCCTCTAGGACTTGAGCACTTATTTGCTTAATGACTAACTTATTTTAGCTTAATATGCTATATATGTCCCTTATGCCAGTTTTGAATTTGGTATTTTAAAAATCAAAGAAAATTCAAACTCATCAAGGAATAAGTTGACCCTCCCACATAATGAAATAGTTACTTTCAAACAACAGAGTAAAAGCAAAATCAACGTTAGGAAGCATAGTTTAAAAAGTAATTGCAACAACTTGATTCCTAAGATCCAAGTTCTAAATTAATGTAACTGATAAACATTTCCTAAGAAATAGCTATTTGCATATATTCACGGCTATAAGCAAACCAGTCCAATAAAATGTCATAGTTGTGTTGGCATCTGTAAGATGTCGTTGTTTGGGTAGGCACTTAATAGGTAGAAACAGAATTTCTGGGTGCCCGCCAGCTGGCCAGCTGTCTACATTGCCCGTGGAGAATTAGAACAACAGGATCTTTTGGCACATTCAATTACAATGAACAACCTCCAACCCTCTTTTAGGTTACAGCAGGAGACAACATTACCAAAAGGCCGCAGTAATTGATTTAATTCTGAGAAATTTGGGGATTTGAAGATATGCACGAGAGCATCTCTGCCAGAGCATTTGGGAAAATCATGGGTGGATTAAACGAAGGCTCCCTTTTCTCACAAGTGCTTTGTTCGGCATTAGGAGGGGTATAATCATAAGACAGGCCTTGCTGTCTATGTCAGACAAAGTAAGACATTAAATAAGATATTTGTCACCAATCTCTCTAAATGACATTGAAAGTTCTGTTGCTGGAATATGGGGATAAGTTGATCTTCATGTGAAGACCTGATAAGCTTGTCCTGAGATGAGCACCATTTGTGTTGAGTCTCATGTGTAGACCTTCTGCTTTTGAGAGAATGGACTTAAAATTGAAGGGTGTACTGGGCATGTGGTCAGGTAGACCAGCACTAGTTAGGTAATTTAGAGAATTGGAGGAAACCATCCATTAACTGACAACTACACTTGGCCCCAATAAGATACTTTGTTCTTGGTGTTTTCTTTGGAAGTCTAGAGTCATGTCATACAAAACCAGAAACAGATTTTGTGTTATACTGTAACACTATGGTTGGAAAGCACATTTACAAATATCTGGGAGAAAGTTCTTGAATAAGACAGTGGAACCAAGATGTATCCCTGGTGTACAAAGGGACTTTGGGAGCACATTACCCATGAAGGGATACTCCCTTAAACTAGAGGCAGGAGGGAGGGCTTAGTCCCTACTCCAAATAACTTGACAGATTTTGTTGACCTCTCCTGGAAGGCATTACCCTCTCTGTGGAGTGGGGGGGGATGGGAGGGTAGTTGGGGGGCATGGGAGGGAGGGAGAAAAGGAGGGATGGAGAGGGAATTGAAATAAGAGCAAAAAATTCAAATAAAACACACACACACAAGATAGTGTGGAAGGCACACTGCCTTCATACTGCAAATGGGGAAGGTGGACCATAAAGCTAGGACAACATGGACACAGTCACTGACCAGTGAGGATGCACACTAAGAAAAGAGCCATTGCACTGTTTCCTCCAGTATACATCACAGACCAAGATGGTGCTTCCTACTATATACCTAAACAATGAAATGTTTACTTCCGTATATGTGTGTTTTAACATATTATTCCAGGGCCATATAGAACACAATATGGTAGTCAATAAAACATAAGAGACAAGATACCATCAAGAAGAATAGACAGGAGATGAACAAGGTTGCTGCTCATATAATGTAGCACCCCATTTTATAGTAAACATTTTTGTAAGTAGAAGAGTATATATATACTATCCTGAAACACTACTTAATATTGTCAAGTGCTCTTATGACCTTTGCCTTCACATAACTCACAGTACAGTAGGTTTGCTTCACCATGTGTATGTGAATAGTGCCATGTCTTGACATGATGTCTTCTATAATCTTATGGGATCCCCACTTTATTAATGTGCACTTGACCATGGCACTAATTTTCAGTACAGCATTGCAGTTCATTTTGATGAAGGCAAAGTGAACAAAGGAAACCTCAAGATGATTTTAATGTATTTTATCTATAAATAAGGTGTTCACCATGCCTGATTTCTTTTTAAATATATGTCATAATTTATGTGCATGCATGGGTGTGCTAAAAGCCTATCAAAACAGAGCAATTGCAGCATAATATATAACTCTGTCCTTTCCCAAAATACTGCTAAAGTGACAACAAAACAATCAAATTGAGGAAACCTAACACAGAGTAGCGGAAGTGAGATCTGGGATTGCAGGAAGAAAAGGAGCGATTATGGAGACATTCAGCACATTGCCATGGCTGTCTTTGTGCTTATGATGATGCCTCTGAGTGATCTTCACAGTCTGTGGAAGATCTGAGGCTTCAGGAATTCAGCTGGTGAGGTGGCATGAAGTCACTGAATACCTATGTGATCATTGTGACATGACTAAATGTTTTCCCTTCATTTTGTAAGTCTGGACACAACCATACCTTTAGTGGGATCATAGAATCTGAGAATCATTCTGGTTAAAGCCATGAGAAGGTCATTATATCCCTTTTGGTCTGAGGCAATAAGCTACAACAAGCTTCTGAGGTATTACTTTTCTTTGCAGAAGAGTGACCGTAAGATTTATGATAACTAATGTTTCATCTTCATGAGATCCTGAGCGATGGAGAGAATGGGATTTGATCAGTGATAGATATGAACCATAGTTAAAGATTTACATATGTTTTATGAATGGGATTTGATCAGTGATAGATATGAACCATAGTTAAAGATTTACATATGTTTTATTTTATTTTTAAAAGTATATATAATACATTTACATAACTTTACCTTACTTTTCTTCCCTCTATACCTTTCCTTATACCTCTCCTCAATTTTTTTTAAGTTCATAACTTCTTATTTTCATTGTTGTTACATGCATATGTGTATATATCTGAGTATATTCCTAAAAATGACATGCTCAGCTTGTTTAATAAAGTCTCAGCAATATGACTGCCTAAACATGAGATGAACAAGGATAACAACAGACAGGCCAAAAATGGTCAGGGGAATGACCACAAGACTCATGGCGTTTTAATGTGGAAGATTTATAGATTTATGATTAACTAAGTAATATGATGAGTGACAGTAGAAGGAGAGAGTGAGGAGAAGCCAGGGATCCCTCTACACATTAACAGAAAGTCAACTGATAGTAACCAATCAGAGAGAAGTGGTAGATGACACTATTAATTGCTGTTCTGAATAAGACAGAAATACCATAGCAAAATGTAAAAGCATCCAAAGTATTGATCTCTTTAATTGCTCGCAGGCTTATTGTTCATCTGCTCATAGGAAGACTAGTGACTTTCAATCTTCTTTTGCATTAAATCTGCAGTTTTGATGCTTCCTGGGAAGAAAACTGTGCTTGGTGGAAAGTCAGGTTTTCATTTAAGCCAAGAAAAAACATTATTCAAACCAAAGTTTGTCTTTTTCACATCATGCTGTGTGTATATGTGAAAACAGATGGTATCTATACCACCACAAAACGCACTATGTTGTCCTGAGAAAGTACTGGTGTGTGTCTCTGAAGCCTGCGTACATCGGCTCTAGGAGATAAGCAGCTGGCCACTGGATCATTGTAACAGCTGCAATAGTATTATAGTTCTCCCACCCACATTCAGACAACTTTGGCATGCTAGCATATCTGTTCTTTTTCCTGTGTTGAGAATCTCTCTACTCCCTCTCCTTCATCTTACCTCCAACCATGTTCAACTCACTGCTCTCACCTCAGCACAAAGGTTAATAATCCCTGATATTCTTGTCTTGATAACCCACTTCTGTGACAGGCTCCTATGTGGTGATATTTCGTTTGTTCAAATAAAGCCTGTCTGAGGGTCAGAGAATGAAGCTTGCCACAAGCTAACCACAGAGGTCTGGAGATCTGTACAGACAGACAGGAAGTGAGACAGCTGAGCAGAAACAGGTTATAAGCAAGGAGAAGCAGGAACTGCCTCATTGGTTTGTGGAGACACTAAGGAGGTAAAGTGTTTTTGGTGGCTTTTTTTTTTTTGTCTCTGATCTCTCAGAATTCTCTATATCTGACTCCAGGTTTTTATTACTTAGACCAATTAAGAATTCCATTTACACTCGTATAGTACGATTTGCGTCTTTTACAATATATATACAATACATTACCAAAATATTTTTTATCACTTTTTGGGTGTGATTTTGTTTTGTTTCTTGGTTTTGATACTGTATTGGATTTTTTTAGAAAGAACTTAAAGTTGGGTGGGTAGATAAGAGGAGAGGATCTGGAGGCACTTGGGAGAGGGGAAGGATATGATCAAAATATATTTGAATTTGAAAATTATTTAAATAATAAAAATACAATAACAAATAGTTTAAAAATACCTTAAGTGGAGACTGCTCTGTGTTTACAATTAACACACACTGGTTAAACCAATCAAACTGATGTTACCTTGGTAATTATATCTATTCTTATTCTTCTAACGTAAAAGTTGAAATTTAGTGAATAATAATTGTAATGCTTCCATTGTTGTTTATCATGAAACAAGCCTATGTCACAGGTTCAGATGCATGGATTTCTTTTATTTCTTGCTGTCTCCCTTCATAGCTCACACCAAATCAAAGCCATTTTTTTTTTCCTATTTAGTATATCTGAAGCAAATCAGAACATGACAGCTTTACTTTTGAACACCACCATCCTGTGATCTTGACAGTCAGTCAAAGACTTAGTCTTCATAGATTTGAACACACTGCCACCAAGGAGTGAAGTGAGGCTCATGCAGTGGCCAAGGAAATCAAATAGGGTGTTGAATGGCTGGTGATGATCAAATATTGATTGAGCATTCCTGTATACTTGTATAGATAAGGGAATGAACCTAATAAGTACCCACCTTCTGCTCAAGAAACTTAAAATTTTATTTAAGCAACGTGACTGCTTTTTGTTTTGTTTTTTAATGAAGAAGTAGCAAGTGTATTAGTATTTGAGTACAAAGTATTACCATTTTCTAAATATTTTTCAGCAATATTTTTTAACAAATGCTTTACATTCCTGGTTTTGAAAATTCAAGGGTTCTATTCAGACTGGAAACAAAGTGAATGTCATCATCACATTGTGAATCAACACCAACTTTTCCTGTGTCTTTAAATTACCTCTGTCTTTAAATTAAAATTGATTACTGTCACAGAAAGGTGTCTACCCCCTACTTCACATTAATAAGTGCATGATATATTCTTTTAATTGTGTTTGCTGATCTAAATGTTCGCTTCTTCTTCATAATCCTCTTTGTATATTTTCAGGGTAGGAAATGCTAGAGGGACTCCAATCTGAAGTGTTAAATTATCAAGTGAAATTATAAGAGCAATTTATAAGAGATAGCTGGAAATTAAAATACAAAAATTGCTTAAGGTAAAATGCATGAGGGGACTCTAGCTGTCATCCTGAGACCCCATGGAACAGATGGAAGTAACTCTCTAGCTTCTGCCTGCTACCTGCTGTTTAATTATACCCTAATTAATTAAAGCAAAGACTCCTGTGTGGTTTCACTAGGCATGAGCAGGAGGGCAGTCAGAGAGAGGAGGGGGAGGGGGAGAGACACTTCAATTCAAAAGACTTCCAAATTAAGGCTAATAGGCTCAGGCAGGCAACTTGCACCCACACACTGTGGTCATTTTAGGAAAACATCTATCATGAAAGGTGGGTTATTTTAGCACAACACAAAGACAAGGGTACGGCTGCTTTGCCCATACGCTATTACTTTTCTAGGATTCTTAACAAATATTTCAGAAAACAGGTTCCAGAACTATTGCAACACGCACAAAATTAAATTCATTGTGTGTTTGCTTGTGATTAAAATCAATTCTCACATTTTGCTTTTTATGAAACATGACTAACAGATTGAACTTCTAAGCTGAGGCTTTAGCCAGTTAATCTAGCCTGAGAAAACCTCATACAAAAACATCAGTTGAAGTAGAACTTACCATGATGACTAGAACAGCAGTGTGGAGGCACAGTGTTAACCGTGAACGCTCAGTCACAGTTTCTAGCCTTGTCACTGACATTCTTTGCATGTGTGTTTTCATGTTTGTACATTTGCTTCTCTGGCTATGCTTTGTTTCTTCAATTATTAGTCATTACAACAATGAGAACCTTCTTGATTACATATAAGAGGAAAGACAGCAAGATATTGTTTTCTTTCTCCTCCTCCTCTTCTTCTGAAAACCAATTCAAGTAAAAAATCAGAATATGTCCATAGCATGCTTACAGTCAGGCTGGAGAAGTACTTATATGTATATTTCAGGTGACATCATAGATAGGAAAATCCATGTGCATGGAACTTTTGTTACAATGAACCATGTGTCCAGAAACTGTCATGTTCTCTGAAAATTTCAGAAGATAGGCTTTTGTTTTCTTATTTCCTAATTGTTTGAAGGGCATTTCTACAGTCATAAGAAAACTATTGCCAAATGTCTTTCAGTCTAATTCTAATAGCATGTCAAATTAATCAGCCACATACTAGCATACATACTAGACCTAGGTCTAGAGTAGGCATGCATGCAATAGATTTTAGTTTCCTTGGTTGCTTACATATTTATCCATAAGATATTTTAAGTATGAAGTACAATTGTTATTGTAAAAAGGATTGTTTGAGATACCCATTAGTATCAACATGAACTACTGGTACTATTCGTTATTTAATTAGATGAAATTCCAGCTTCCCTTCAGTCTTATATTAAATCTAGAAAGAATTTAACAATTTATATTTATTTACTTGGAAACATTAAATAAATAATGTGTTATATAACACATTATATCTGGTTATTCTGTGTATGGATTATTACTGAGAAAACCAGCATATAAGCTCAGAAGTCCATTGATTTATTACCTTCATGTTTGGTCAGTATTGTGCCTGAGCACCATGTGATATATTGTATGATAAACATAGACACTGCTCTTTCAGCCTGTATCTCTGATGGGATGATACTATTTTGTACTTTGTCTTTAAATAGTGAAAACCTTCAGCATGTGTTAGAAAAATACCAGATTAAGACTAACAGATTAAGACTGCCTACAATTGAATGCTTACTTATAAAAGGTGATATGGATATATTCAGATAATTAACCACACTCTTAGAATATATTTTTTTATTGTCTCCTTTCATTGCATTAATACAATTCCAAAGGATGGCTTATAAAGTGCTCATATTGACAACCTTTTGAATAAATACATCCCTGATGCAGAAATAATAAATGTGTAGAGATGAAGAATATTTCCCCCCTTCCCAAGGAAGAGTCCAATATGATATTTATTATCAGGAAATGTGATAATAACAGCCATATGTAAATAAATACCTAAACGTTCTAATGAAATGTTTTACATTTTGTAGGGCCTGAGAATTTAAATATCCTAGTGAGAAACATAGATATCTGGCCTATTGCAGACTCTGAAGATAGCTTAGCATGACTACCAAATGACAGCCTCTCAGCACTGAAGCTGCCAATCATCTTTTCCAGGGCCAGGCTGCTGTGCTCAGAGACTTAATGGCTCCGTGGTAAGAAGGACCCCAGACCTTTGTTTTTTTTTGCACATAGTTTTTATCTGTACACAGACTATGGCCATCCATTTGTCTGGTGTTTCTCTTTTGAAAAAAATAAATAATAAAACAAAAATCTAGAGGCAGTCACACAGTTTCTGACCTGAGCATTGTCAGTTACTGCTTTTGTGCCTTCAAACTGGAATTGTGGGTGAAATAACTGCTGGTGAATGTGTATAAATAATAATCTCGATCTTTTGTCCAAAGTTACAGATGCTTGCTTCATTTGGAAGGCCACATTCTTATAATTGTAGTTATGAGGTGCAGAGGAAGGGAGGAGGGCAGGTCAGAATGGAGAAAGAGAAGAAACTAAGAGAATTATGAACAGAAATAAAACAATAGAAGAAATCATCTTTAGGTTTCACTAAATCCAATTATTAATGTCTTTCTCTTGTATCTTGTGTCAGCCAAGATCAAAGCATCTTAAATGTCTTCCATAGTGGGCAGCTCCTCTCGTTTAAAGTGTTTGATCATTTCTGGGATAAACTGATCACTTTCTACTCGGGAGTCTACCTTCAATAAAGTTTTCACTTAATTCTTTTCTTTAGAAGATGATCAAAATCGTTGCCACTAGAATATTTTCAACATTGTATTGAAGGCTGAGGGAAATAGTTTTATTTTTCATTTTCAAAGTGTTAACTTGTAATGCATTCAATTAGTTTGGATTCAATTACATTTTCTCCTTGCAATGGTGGAGAGTCTTTTAATTTCTTCTCATGGAAACCATGCAAATGTACACATTAGTCAGTGAGCTTTGGTGGGAGACTACAGACTAAATATTTTTTATTAATGTCTTAATGAAAGTGCATGTAATTATAGGTTGTATTGTTTTGCTCTTAAATGTATTTTTTTTCTCTTTTGCCATCTTTTTTGTCCTTTCTCCTCCTTCTTTCTCTCTCTCCCCATTCGCACTTATGTTTCCAGAGGGTTCTTTCACTCCAGACTTTTCACAGCGTTTTCATTAAACAAACTGGAAACAGTGGCAAATGACAAGATAGTGGAAAGGAAAGAGTCGAGGTGTCCCGTGGGTCATCTCTGATGTTCACCTTGCCTCTGAGCACTGTCTACATTCTTTCAAGGAAGCAGATCAATTCTGTGAGATTCTGAGGGCACATCCTCTTCTCTTTGTTTCTTTAAAAATATTTGTAACAATGATACAGATTTTGTTTTTCAAAGCTTTGTGTTGAACCACGGAGCTTTCCACACACTTGGCCAGCACCCAGCCTCTGAGCTGCATCAGCTTGCATCATTGTTGCTGATTCCTGTTGACCTAGACAACTAAGTACTTCCTCTGCCTTCACCTTACCTATTTATAGAGTGTGCTTTGGTGGTTCAAATACTGGAATTTGTAGAGTTACAGAATTCAACTTGACAAATATCTAATTATATTTAGCCTAAGACTAACACCTGACAGTCTATTTTTTCTTCTGAACCTTTCTTTTCCTTTGATGAAGTTAAAACAAAGAGTTTAATAGATTATAAGAACTGAAGTTATATATGAAATTTAAAGATTATGGGATGTATTTGTGCTTTTATCTACCGCCAACAAAACAATAGTGTTTACATTTATTTGTAATACAGTGTGTAATAATCACTTATATTTCCCTCATCATTTTTGAAATACTCATTTAGGTTTTAATATTTTTGTATGTCTTTCCCAAAAGAGTTTAACTATGAGTATCATTCTTAGTCAAGGCTCTATTGCTATGAAGAGACACTATGACCAAGGCAGCCCTTATGAAAGAAGAAATTCATTTCGGGCTTGATTACAGTTTCAGATGTTTAGTCTGTTATCATGATAGAGCAGTAGCTGAGAAGTACATCCTGATTTGGAAGGGGTTGGAACTTGGTTGGGGCTGACATTGGCTTTTGAAACCTCAAATCCCATTGCCTGTGACAGTTTCTCCAACAAGGTCATGTCTACTCCAACAAAGCCACACATCCTAACCCTTCTAAACCTTTCAAATAGTCCCACTCTCTGCTGACAAAGCATTCAAATATATGGGCCAATGGGGCCATTCTTATTCAAACCACACAATACTTATAAAATACAACGGTATAAACCAAAATTTCCATTTCAAAATAGGAGAATCCCAGAATAGCAAGGAATGATTGGAGTGAAACAATCTAAATCTAAATCCAAGTCTAAAATCTGTCAGCAAATCCTTGAACTGTGTGTCTGGCATCTGGAGTTTGTAATGAAATTGGTTATAGGGCTTGAGTAACCCCATCCTGTCAACTCTGCCTATTGCAGGATGCACATTATGGATTCTAATGCAGGATAAAAGTTTCTCAAGCATCAATGTTCTGAGAATCTTTGTGGCTCCTCATAGTGCAGGCTATCTGAAGGCAACAGCTGTGCCTGCTGATGTGGTCAGTGATGGTGAAGATGTTATGTCAGTGCAGTCTCACCAGTAATGATGGACAGAGTATCCCACACTCCACGTATCTTACATATTCAACATTTTTTCTAAACACATGGGAACTTTTCACATATTTCTTCTGTTTTCAGGCTACCATAAGTCATTTTCTGCTAATTTGATTTTATCCCATAATTCTTCTTTTCAGTAATATACATTGTTTATTTTAACCTGGGGAATAATTTTGATTTCTCCTTTAACTGCTTTAAAAAAGTAGTAAAATAATGCCTAAAATTAAGATTTAAATTGTGAAGATGTACTGTGCATCTTTTAAAAGCTAGAATAAAGTGGCATTTTTGAATGTTTTGAGCATACAAGATGAGAGATGTTTGATAAGATAACTATGATTACCCCAGTTTGAACATTACATATAACATATAAAATCCATGTATTTAAACATAACAGTATTCCAAAGGCATGTGCAACTTTTATGTTAATTACAACAAATATTTTAACCATAAAAGTAAATGAAATTTGATGAACTCAACTTTCCCATCCTAGCTTTATCTACCGCTGTTTCTCCCATGTTCTGTCTCTGTGAAGGCTACTAGAGTAAGAAGTAAAACTTCTCTTCCTAGAGACTGGGAGATAGCTCAGACTGACCTGGGTTCCATGCTCAGCACATAGGTTGAAAACACAGAAGACAGCACCTCAGCACAGAGAAGCTGGAGACAGAGAGGCCCTTTATAGAAAGCCAGGTAATGTGAATTGATGAACTGATTGCTCATCTCAAGGCACAGAGTAATTGTAAAAGGCATGCAACATGTAACCAAAATAATGTACTCAGCTGCATTCACACTAGTACACACACACACACACACACACACACACACACACACACACACACACACAAACGTTCTTTTAGTCTTATCTGCCAATTGTCTAAATTTAGGACACAATGATGCTTCTTAGACCTCAGGACACAAATTTAACCTTTTCTGATATGCCCATTCTATCCTCCTGCCTTGGAAAGAAAAGCTAAAATAATATCTATTCCTTATGATGAATGGTTATATTCAGAAGTAACATCTGTATTTAATTACTGAAACTGTGCCAAATTTATCACATAAGCATAAAATTTGATAAAATTTAGCACATAAGCATAAAATGGAGAATACTGTAGAGAAAACAGCAGATCACTACAAATAAAACAAGAAAATAGTACACTGCAAAACAACAGCAAAAAAAGAAAGAAAAAGATAAAGAAAAGAAGAAAGAAAGAATAAAAAAAACATAACAATAGACAAAATGTAACAATTTCCCTGTGTAATCTAGACATAAGTAGTAAAGGCTTTTATCCAGGTGTTAGATGTATACAATTCATATCTTTATAAGAGTTAGGATAGATCACAATTTGGATCATATATTACTTTTGAGAAATATATCACAGTATCCAATGCTGACTTGTTTTAAGTGTAGAATTTTATCTAATAACTGATTGAAAATCACATTTTTCCTAAAATTTGTTTCAAATTTCTGGATAATTTGTTTCCTAATCCCATTTTCCTTACAAAAACATATATGAAGCAGTTGCTTGTATTTTCTTTAAAAAGCTATGCTTATGTCAGATATGTAAATTCACCTAAATAAACTTGTGGCTGTCTTTTGAGTGTGGGTTGTAGTGCATGCTCTCAAGCAAGGGGTAACTGAGATTCTAAATGAGTTTTTAAGATCCTCCCTGGAAACAGACAGGCACTAACACTTCAAAAGCTGTATCATTCAGTGGAGAGAATTGTGTACCACTGTGAAGAAAATAAAAAGCAAAGTATTCTAGCATTTCTAAAATTACCCATGATTCCACTGTAGTTGTGTTTTACTTAAATGAAATGCAGGAAAGTGTTTAAGTGTTTAAATTCCCTCTTACTTCATTTGTGCCAGTAACCTTTCAGAACTCCTACGTGGTCAAGACTGAGGTGAGGACTGAACCCCCCCCCCAAACCCCCTTCACAGGTTGCTGCCTGCCCAACCACGCTTATTTTCATGTTGTTTTCTTTTTGTTTGCTATATGTACTACTCTAAAATGACATATGCTTCACCACCAGATGCCTGCCAACACCTCTCCATAAAGTTCACCAACAACAGCAAATGTTGCAGATATAGTCTTCATAAAAATTCAGGCATTGCATTTTGCTGGTCTGCATTTGCTCCCTGCAGAATCCTAACTGAGACTGAGATAGTGACAGGCTTCCAGGCAAGTGTGCCCCTTGGATAGAGTATTGAAACATTTTCTGGATTATTTGGGTTTGGTTTGCTGGTTTTAAAGCTTGACTTCATTAATGAAGCTGTCCTAACTGGTGAAGAGGACACGGGAAAAAACAAAACAAAACAAAAACAAAACAAAACAAACAAACAAACAAAAAGAAAACAAAGAAGAAGAGGAGGAAGAGGAAGAGGAAGAGGAGGAGGAGGAGGAGGAGGAGGAGGAGGAGGAGGAGGAGGAGGAGGAGGAGGAGGAGGAGCTCAGGGCTGCATTCATTGAGGTAAAGTTTGGAAATTTACTTAAGGAAGATGGGGGAAAAATCCTTAGCTTCTTTTGGTATATGACCAAAATTTCTGGAAACCAAATTTTACATTTTATCATGTCTTTTTAGAGCACAAAGTGGATCAATAAAATTAGAATGTGATAACCTGTAATGGCTCCCTCTATTATGTTATCTCGTTTCTTGATCTCTTCTATTCTTCCCCTATCAATCTTCCTGATTCCTCATGTCCTCCTCTCCTCTCCTCTCCTCTCCTCTCCTCTCCTCTCCTCTCCTCTCCTCTCCTCTCCTCTCCTCTCCTCTCCTCTCCTCTCCTCTCCTCTCCTCTCCTGTCCTCTCCTCTTCTTTTCTCCCCTTCTCTTTCTTCTAACTCCCTCTCTCCTCCCCACCTTCTCCCAATTTGCACAGGAGATTTTGTTCCTTTCCCCTTCTGTGGGGGACCATGTATGCTTCTCTTATGGTCCTTATTGTTTCCTAGCTTCTCTGGTAGGCTGTTTTCACCCTCCCTGGGGAGTAGATGGGAGTCTGTGGGGGTCATGGAAGGATGGGAGGGAGAGGAAATTGGAATAGATATGTAAAATAAGAAAACATTATTAAATAAAAATATATAAAAACATACATAAAAAAAGAAAAAAAGGGAGATATGTCCAGTGTAGGGGGCATTTGACACTGAAAACCAGGAAAGGAGGAAGGGATGTGAGAGCATATTTTATTATGTTGGCAATGGTGCAGCTCTGGCTTCTGTGGATCCTGCTTCCTATGCCACAGAAGAATCTCTTCTACCCTGACTGGCTGGTCCCTTTCACCCTTAAGAACCTGTGCTGGATACATACTGAGCACATGCAAGACTTATGCAGGTTCAAGCCAGATAGGATCACAGCACTGAGATGCAGAAATGGACATGTAAAGCTTTCTGTAGTAGACACCTGGCATCTACCAGCATCAGGAAAATCAGCCTTCTTCAAAGGAGCATCCCTGCGTATTTCAACTACACTTGGGGGGGGCAGTTGATCAATAAGAAACAATATTTTGGGGGAACTTTTTGTTTCATTTTGTTCTATTTTGGCTTTTTGTTTGTTTTATTTGACTTTTGTTTGTTTTTTGAATTTTGTTTTGGGATTTTGCAGGTTTTGTGGGTACTTGTTGCTTCTTTTTGTTGTTTTGAAAGAGAAAAATAACATACATTTGGGTATATAGGAAGGTATGCAAGATCTAGGAGGAATGAAGGGGAAAGTCATGATCAAAGCAAATTGTATAAATCTTTTCTCAAAAAAAGTAAAGTAGAATAAAAAGAATCTGTGCTGGTTATCTATGCAGAACTGCATTCAAGGCAACTTCATTGTTAGAACTGAAGAAAGAGAATCAGATTTGAAGTGTCTGTGTGGTGGGCTCAGCTTTTATCATGGCTCTGTGATATCTATGTGAAGAGTCAAGTAAAAAGATGAATATGTAAATCCAGAAACTATGAGAGCAAACAACTTTAGACATGTGTTGGATGGTCAGTGAGATACCAGTGTACTAAGTCATGGAATTTAAAGAGATAATGTAGGAACTGGGAGAGAAAACAGGAAAAATCTATGGCTATACATTGACACGACACACTCCGTATTTAATAATTGGAGCAAAGAGAAGTCATCACAGTAGACTTAACAGATACAATCAGTACAGCAAGGAGAAAAGAGATGGGCACTGTCCCCTCATGTCAAGCCAATAATGAATATATGTCCAATAGAAGTAATTCTTCACATGTGATGGATGTCACATCATCCCTCCATCCTCCTCTTCCTTCCTTCCTTCCTTCCTTCCTTCCTTCCTTCCTTCCTTCCTTCCTTTTCTGTGTCTCTTCCTGTCATTCTTCATCTCTTACCACCACCTCCAAGTCTCCCTTTATTCCATTCTCATTTCTTTTATTCTTCATCCAGTCACAAAAATATATTGAGAGTTTCCCACATGTACTATGCATGTTAAATCACATATATCAAAAATCTTAAATAAAACTGTTAATAATAATAATAGCTTATTGGACAAGTGTAACCTTTACCAATCTGTTCTTTAAACTAGAAATTATGCTGTTTTTAAACAAAGCCGCCATTATCTAGTTTCTTGGTAAAATAGTTTTATATTGTGATTCAGTGTTTACATGCATTTAAATACATAAAAATAATTTGTATATAAACATATTTTTCATTAAGGTTTGTGAGGTTTATTTATAGTCTTTTGCAATGAAAAATAAAGTTAAAATCTCACATAGTTTTACGTTATTTTATTTTCTAACTTGGAAAACAGTAAAAGCTATAGAATCATCTTAGGCTCTTGTTTCTCATTGCCTATGAATGCATTCCAAGAGTTAAATTAAAGGAGAAAGTAGCCTTCTGCTCTCAGCTCAAATGAATCTCTGCCAGTTCATCTCTTTCATTTTCTATTTTGGTTTGCTTTCCTTAGATAAGGAAGTAGCCTGGGTAGTTTTAGCCTTGATGTACCTCTACTCTAGAGTTTCTCAGAATGTTGAGTCCAATTCTTAAAATCAAAAGTAGTTAAGCTCCAAGGTTAAAATTGGTGAATTCAGGAAATCCTAAGTGTAAACACATCCTTCCAATCACCTGCGAATTATCGTTGGGTCCTTTTCCTCTGGATTCAGGGAAACAGCCTAATTGCAATTTTTCTTTCTAAATTAAGCAGCATTTCTCACGGGCTGAAGAAGCAGCTGAGTGGGGGAAGGAGCTTTAGATCCGGAACCCACTAACCTTTGATCTTTGATTATTTTATCATTATATTTTACAAGTAGGTGAGAGGATATTAGAGTCTAACGAAAGGTATTTAAAACAAGACACTGGAATAGAATCGGGATTTAATGCTTTAGAGTAGTAATTGAAAACACAAAATGTGTTTTTAAACTACTTTATTTTTTTTCTCTCCAGCATAATTATGAAATGAGTTTGACAAGTGAAAAACATTAAACAAACTGAGTTCAAGAATGTAATTGTGGACTATATAACCTAACTACACACAACCACAAACTTCTTGGCTCAAACTTTAGTCACATTTTTAATTGCATATGTATATAAATATATACTTTTCATTCACTAGGGTTAGAATTTAAGTTCTACAGGAAAGACAAACATTAATGCCAAAATTAACTACCAAAGGAATGTTTTACTGTTGATCTTACATTAGCCTCATGCCACAGTCACTAGTTGCTGGCCTTAAGTGGTAGCTTCGTAATGCAGCAACTGGCACCAGAATTTTTGAGTGTCCTATATGGGTTAAGACTCCAATCAATGTGTGACCTATGAAAATCCACTCATAACTTCATGTTTAATTCTTTACCGTTGTTTTCTATTTCTTAATTCAGCCTTGGAGTTACTTAAGTGTACTTGCCTTTTCTGTGAATGGTGTCCTGTTAATCCTGGAACATTTTAAATGGAATGGATTTACTACTAATCATGACTCCTATTTGCTGCTGGATGCACACACACCTGATTCTCTGGGATTTCTTAGCAGAGACAGACAAATTTCCCCAAAAGGGCTGGATGTGTCATATTGTTAAAAACATCCTTGACCTTTATTCTGGGATTCTGCCAAATTACTTAGAAATGTTTTGTTTCAATTTTATGATTTTGTATGTGAGAGCAGCAGGGTTCATACTAGGACTGATAATTACTTTTGACCTCTGAGGTGGAGTACTCTCTTTGTCCTGCCCAACATATTTTGAGATATTTTTTCCTGTCTGACTGTTAGTCATTGGCCCTGTCTTCATTCCTTCATATACTTTCCAGAGTTTTATTGCATGACCAAATTGTTGCAAACCTATGCATTGATGGCTACACAAAGACTCTTCTCAGTAAATTCCTGGTTTCCTCAGACGTTCAGAGTTCCCTCCAGTGCTCTGCTCTGCAAACCCAAAACACTTTGCTATATCTGGAATTTCAGTGCTGTCTTCTTATTGTAGATTTACTCTGTACCCCACCCAACTCAGCTCCTTCACTTTTAAAGCCTGGAAACTCTATAAGGGCATTAAGCCTGAATACTTGTAGATCTCACCTCATTTGTTTTTAATTAATCAGGAGTCTCCATCCTTCATTATCTAATGTCTAGTGCCTTGATAGTTATTATTAGGTGTTTGAAGTGATTTTGAGCTTTTTCAGAAGTGACTATAAATCAGTCTCCTTCTTTAGATGATGGACCAAAACAGATCAAATTTAATTTTAAATTAATTTAATTTAAAAATATCACTTTCCACCTATAATTTAGGATGGAAGGGAGAAACAAGGTAGACAGAAAAATGTTAAAATTTACACATATTTCAAAGAAATCATGATAAATCTGAAGTAGCCTAATTATATGACAAATATTGGAACATGAAAGGAAGACAGATTCACCTGATCCCTTGTTCCAGCAACTTCTGTAACAAGACTACCTATTACTTTATGTTAATGACAGTGGGACATCTAGAACTCTGGGAATTCTTCTAGATCTCGTCTTCTAAGTAGGGACTCTTCTGGTTTCCCCTTCCAAAATGGACCTGGTCACTGTTACCTCTTTATCTTCTTCCATGTAGTTTAAACATTCTTCATGTACATGAAGAGTGAATGATATACTGGTTTACTTTAGAAATCAAATTGTTTTTGTAAATGTACTACAGATTCTTGTTTTTTAAATTATTATTTGATTATATAAGTGAATTTATATGGCGTATTTTTGAATGTTATCATTTCTTGTTTCCATATATCCTTCACCACAAATAAAAAAGTCTTCTATATTTTTCCCAGAAAAGGAACTGAAAATTTATTACAGAAATTTCTCTTGTTACTACATATTTCAACTGAAAACATAATATTGCATAAAACAAGGAAGCTGTAGCATAATATTCAGGGTTAGATACAATTTATATTGTTTAAGATACTTTGATTGAAAGTTTTGTTTTAATTTTAGTTTATACATAGGAGCATTTTTGCTATGTATATGTGCCCTCTTGTGCACTGCCTACTGAGACCAGAAAGAGTGTGGGGTCCCCCAGAATTGCAGATACAGTTGGTTGTGAACCACCATAAGGACTATGGGAACAGAGAAAGAGAAAGAGAAAGAGAAAGAGAAAGAGAAAGAGAAAGAGAAAGAGAAAGAGAAAGAGAAAGAGAAAGAGAAGAGAATGAGGTAAAGAGAGGGACATGCTTGGGGCCTGAAGCCAGGCAGTCTCCAGCCAGCCATGCATGGAGATGGCAGGAAAGTAGGAAACAAAGAAAGAAAGAAAGGCATAAAAGCCCCGAGGCAAAACATAGATGAAGGGAAGTGGGGTAAATTATAAGAGCTAGTGGGATAAGTATAAGATAAGGCTGAGCTATTTCTTGACTGAGTCTCTTTTCTTATTCGCTCTTACCCAGGTGCTTATTACTATGTACCTGATCAGTTGGCAGTATCTTAATAAGATTGCCCTCTTCCCATGCGTCTAGTTCACATTTGCTTCAAGATTTTTCCATTTTTATTCATTGTTTTCATTATAAATGTTAAAAACCCTTCAGTGAAAAACATAAACCCAGCTCTTTTATTTGATGTAATCCAGAAAGTCTCTAGTGGGAGTAATTATAATTGAAAAGTAGGTCCATACTTCATTATTTTATCTCATCCAAATGGAGCTATATCGAAAGGGAATTATCTCACATAATCACACACTTACAATTTCTGATATCATGTCATGAGTGAATCATGTAAATACATGGGCACATTCATTTCATACTTTCAATATACAACATTAAAACATTTTGGTAGATTTGAGAGTCCTTATTCATAAGTCATTAAAAATAGAGCTTATGCTGGAATGGGGGCACAACCTTTAAAACCAGCACTCAGGAGGCAGAGGCAGGTGGGTCTCTGATATTGAGGCCAGCCTGGTCTACACGGTAAGTTCCGGGACAGCCATTGAGGGATACACAGAGAAACCCTGTCTTAAAAAACAAAAAAAAAAAAACTAAAACGAAAAACAAAAGTAGAACTTAATGAATTATAATGATTGGTAGATACTGATGGAAATAATATTTATATATTTGATATACTTCATGTTTATTATATTAATATATCAAATAACTAAAATTTCTATATGAAAGATGACAACATTAATTGCTTTGTACAATGTTTCAATGAATCTTGAACTACCTTTAGCTGTAAATGTTGGGTATGGTGCCCTTCTGAAAAGGAATATTCTAGAAGCCTTTGAGATAATTTTATAATATTACCATTTATTTGAAATATTTTGAAGAGTAGAGGTGGCTCTGGAAATAGAACAAAACCCATGCATCTTACTCCTACAAATTGTACTGAACATTAAGAGTGATTATTTTTCTTGCAGGGTTGCACACTTTTACATTTCTGGAAGACATGTTAATGGTGGTAAACTGGCAAAGTAAAAGATTCACAGTGTGCATAACCTTTTGTTAATGGTGCTTTTAAATGTTATGCCATGGGTTAAGGTCTGTGGTCTGAAAGTAATTCAGTTTGTACTTCTTAAAAACAAAAATAAAAGTGAATACACCTTGCTTGCTAACGTGCCCACACCTCCTCTTCCTGTCCTGTCAGTTCTTGAAATGAATGATTGAACAGATTGGCCTAGCATAAAATCCTCTGCTCTTTGTGCCCAGTTCACTATAAAGATCTTGGAGCCTAAAGCACTATTTGCTTTAGAAAACAGAGAATTATTCAGAGAGTGTATTCTTCCCATGATTGCAACAGAAGACTTCAAGATTTTGTAGAGGCAAAAAATAATGTTTTTAAATCCCTACTGATATCATTTAATGCTCAAATCTAAGTGGAAGAAAAATAAGCAGCCATAATTTGCAGATCCTGGGCTCAACGGGACCACCCACATTAGAATTTGCATTTTCATAATTGAGACAATAGTCATTCAAACTAATAAAATATTCCACATCAAAGAAAGGAAGCTGTAATCTTTATGCATACTTAATAATATTTTAGATGGAATTTTGTCATTAAAACTCAAATATATTATTAATTTGTACCAATTTAGTGGATAAAAATATCTATTCTTTTTCATACTCGATCTTTATTTTCTTCATACATGTTATCATTTAATTTAATAATATATTTGAAATGAATAATATATATTCATTCTTAAAAGTTTTAGAATTTTATAATCTTCCTTTAAGTTTATGTAAGATTTCCAATGCCTGAATATATGAAAACATAATAGTAAAACTAGTTTTGGGAGTTTCAAATATTGTACATCTTAGGACCTGGGGAGGTGGTGTTAAATATGTGCCATTCAATCTTAGTCTCGCAGCCCCAAGACCTAAAGATATTTGTGTATATAGGCAGTCAGAAAATCAGTCTAGGCAAGACAATTCAGCATAAAATTAGAGAGCCATTAAGCTAATTTTCTAAGATACCAAAACATTTCCATTGAGAGGAATGTTGGGGAAGGTTAAAGAAAAAGAAGTTACTGAAAGAAGAGAAAACAGTACTTTTCAGGAAGTTTTCCTGAAAATTCATAATTTTTGTAAATACTGATGTGATTGCAAGGGCATTTGAAAGTCCCAGGCACACAGTTTAGAACTGAGTAAGAAGAAAAATAATCTTGAGTGTGAAAAATTCTTTGTAAGAAAACATTAGATTTGTCCACAGATGGGAGTCTTTAAAGCTGTCAGAGTTCGCTGCACAAATGTAGCAATTTAGCAGATGACGTCATAGAATCGTCACAAATCATTAAGAGGACACCTCCAGCCATGGGGTATTAGCTGGCTCTTTTATGTATGATGTGAACCACAGCACTTCCCTTCAGAAACCTTTTATAAGACCACATGTTCTCTAGATGGTGGAGCATCTATGTCTAGGCAGAGATCACTTTGCCCAGCCTAGGTGAGGTTTCCTGTGTTTTATTTCACAGCATTGAAGAATAACATTTTCTAGCCAAACTCTCTTTTTTGTATCAAGGACTCCTGAGTTAGTTGCTAGTTGTCTGAGCAAGACCTAATATTGCAGATTATAATTAATTACCAGCTTCAGAACATACAGGAATTCAAGCTTTATTGATGAAATGTTCTGAAAATCTGTTTTTGAAATATTAGATATATTCTGAAATTCTCAGCTGGAGACCACCAGGGGGCAGTGACCTCATCATACATCACCAATCTGTCTTGGCTACTGTGCCTACTGCTTGTCAGCAATGTCACAGACACACCTGTCCCCGTTGTTCTTCATTCCAGTCAAACCCATCACAAAAACTGACTGTGAATCTTAAATTATGCTGAGTCACATATACAGCAGAAATCCCAAAAGAAAGGAAATGCAATTCTTACAAGAAATTCTAGCATGTAGAAACTAGATTATGTTGTTAAAAGTCACCTAAATGTTAAGCAAATAAATAAATAAACTAATATAATTAAAAGTACTAAAAATAAATAGCAAAGTCCCCTTACTCTTGATAACTTCTTAAAAATTATGTGTTTTCTCTGTTCTCTCAAAGGAACTGAGATCATTTCATAAGTAAAGAGCCTAAAAGGAAGTTACAATCTAATGAGAGAAAAATGTGGGAGAGATCACCACTTTCTCCTCCCCCTCCTCTTCCTCCTCCTCTTTCTCCTCCTTCTTTTCTTCCTCTTCACTCTTTTTTTTCCTACCCTTACTTTTTTTTTCTTTTATTGAAAAAAGACAGAGTCATACTCAGTTACCCTGGCTGACCTGGAACCTTCTTTACAAAGCCCATTCAGGTGTGCTGAGATTCAGGTGTGCACCACCATGTCCATAGTGCAGGTTATTTTCACCTAACATTGGATGGGTTGAATAGTTTTAGTGGAATGCTAGAAACAAAGAGGACATAAATGGAAGAGAGTTATAGAATGCACCATTATAGGAAACAGAAAGTCAAAGCTGAAACAAAGTAGATTACTATATATTTCAATGATTAACAATGCCATTCTTCATGATAATCAGCCACATTACACTATTCCATCTCCACTCTGTTTTCACATGGGATGTAGGACAGCAATGGATCAAATGTGTACTCTGATCTGAGAGAGATCTGTGATTCTTGTACCATAAAAACTTACTAATCTTTGAATAAATGTTACCAGGATAAAGAATTCCAATAAGCTGTTGAAGAAATCTCGGAGGGGACAGAATGGGACAATGACCGGGAATAGTTTTAGGTTAATACCCTTTTAAAGAGTATCATTTAATATAATTAACAAATAATATTTTTTTTTGGATAAGAACAGAAGAGGAACGTGTCTACAATCCCAGATATTCAGAGTCTGTTACTGTCTAATATGCAGTTCAGATGTCTATGTTCATATTCCACATGGTCATCATGAAGATTCTATTCCATGTTCTAAATAATTTTATTTGTCTTTAAAACCAGTGGTTCTCAGCCTTCCTAATGCTGCAACCTTTTAATATAGTTCTTCATGTTGTGATGACCTCCAACTGAAAAATTATTTTCCTTGCTGTTTCATAATTGTAATTTTGCTACTTATGAGTCACAATGTAAATATTTTTGGAGATAGAGGTTTGCCAAAGGATTTGTGACCCAGAGGTTGAGAACCAATGTGAACTTTAATAAAATTTAACCTGATGGCAAATTACCAACATTCTGAGCTCTTAATGTTCCCATGGAAATTTGAGAATAACCATGAATGAGTATCCTATGAGAATAAATGGCTACTATATCCAGTTCTTACATATCTCTCAGAACACATTCACCAGATTTCATATGAAGACGTAGGCTAGGCTATAGTGTCAAAGAGTCATAAAGTCCATGACTTAAACAGGAGAACAACTCTACTGAGGAACTTTGTGCAACTGATTTAAGGGGACAAAACTATTTATTTCTCTTGTTTGAATATTTATTAATGGCTCATCAGCTTGGCTGACATTAACTAGCACCTACTTTACAGCTTAGAGAAAGGAGGAAGAAGAATCTATACTTAGATTTTAAGTGCATGATTTAGAAGTGGCTGCACACCTCAATTGTGCTTTGTTGTTATTGTCCAGAATTGCTTACAGAACTCAACTTGGAGACCAGATATATACATATATATATATATGCATATATATATACATATATATATACATATGGGTTGGGTGCCATGCATGTCACCCACCTGCAGTGCTCATTCATGTGCAATAATGGTGATAACAATTAGCAGTGTCTGCCACAGACCAGAGGTGTAGAAATACAAATCTGACCAGGAATACCTTTATGTTTAGCAAATTTAGATGTCCCATAGTCAACAGTGGGTCTTTAACAGAACAGAGAGAATGATATTGTCTGTATTTTGGAACTTAAGTTGGTCATACTACCTTGAAGGTTTGCATTCATGTTTTTCCTTGTTTCTCTTTCTTTTTTTTTTTGTATTTTAAGCTTATATCTGTGATTTCCAATAATAAGCAGAGACATTATCATTTCTTCCTCCTTTCTTACTTTCTTGCAACCCCTCCCATGAACTTCCTTTTGCTCTACCCAATTCATCACCTGTTTGTCATTGTTTTACACACACACACACACACACACACACACACACACACACACACACACACTCCTAAATACAGAAATACAGCCTGCTCAGGCCATATAATGCTACTTGTATGGCTATAATCGCAAGGAGCAGACTGTCTTCTGCTTACTGAGAAACCATCCTGACTCAGCAATAGATAACGGCCAAGTTCTTAAATGAATGTATAGAATTAAAGCTGTATTTTCAACATGACAAAATGTTTATGCTTCATCTATGACAACATTACTGGTTAGTTCATATTGAGCGTAAAATAGAAAATAGAATCCAGATCAGATGCAAACTCCTCCATCTTGTAAGATTTGTTTTTTCTTACACTCTCATGGTCCACTTGTGACACCCATCCGTACATCTAAGAGTCACTACTGTGGTGAAAGGGAGAACCTGAAAATCTTGCTTTTTCTCATCCTTATTACCAGAGTACTTAAACTATCATAATACATTTAGGTAGGCCATTTCCTCGAAACAGTCTTCCCATTAGCTATTTTCCTTACAAGTCTGTCTCTTCTTCTGCCCTTCATTTTGGGGCCAGATTACTCTGATTTGTCATGTATCTAATCTCTTTCCCACAAGTTAGAACAAATACCACTTTTGTCCTGTCTTTTTTTTTTTTTTACTAGAGTTTCTTATTGGCTAATTCTGTCTTAAATATTAACTTATATCTATCAAAGTGTTTCCGTGTGGTCTTACCAGAAAGAAAGTCTGAACCTCTTCTCTCATGTCCTACATCTTGACTCCTCTCTACAACATCTCTCAGAAGCCTCCTTGTCTCCTAGTTCCACCTATCTTGCCTTCCTATTAGCCAAAAGGGCTTTATTCATTAACCAATAAGAGAAAAATATTTACAGAATGACATCTCCCATCTTTTCTGTATAAAATAAAAAAAGGTTTTAGCATTAACATAGTAAAATATATAACAAAACAGTTATCAAATAAGAACTACAGTTAACAACATTTGGTCCATTAACATTTAGTAAGATTTAAAAAAGTATTCTATCATCTATTCTATCTTTGTGAGTCTAAAGTTTTATACATAGCCTAACTTTAATCCCAATTAAGAAAAACTATCTGTTTTCAACTCATCAAAGACCATAGAAGGATAGTATATAAACTTCAGAAATGACAGAGGCATCTTGCTACCTGGATAATCTTCCAAAGTACTTCTGTAAATTGGCACATCCATCTTCAGCCCAAAGGCCATAGCATGTCTGGAAAACTCCTTAGCAATGCAGGAAACTTTAAACTATCCACCTGTATTGGCAGTTTGTCAGTCACTTTTCTCTGTATCCTGCAAAATGTCTAGCAGACTCTTCCATGAACATAAACCCAGTAGCACTGTCCATCTTGTTTCAGCAGTCACTTTCCTATGGGTTCTGCATGTCTACTTTATAAAGCATATAGTTAAACAGTCTAGACAAGATCAATATTTTGACCAAATGGCTAGTCTTGCCATATTGGAAGCAAACTCCATAACGAGTTTCTTCTATGTCCATATTCCTTTCTGAAGCAGGTGGTGTTGCCAGAAGCAGTTAGGTCTCACTGTTGTAGCATGTAAGTTTCAGCCAGCCCGCCAGCCCACCAGTCTGGGCCCACAGCTGCGCCAGCCCCATATAACACTCAGAGACTCTGTATTTGATATAATCCTGTTGGCCAGTTACCATTATTGTTTATGGGCTAGCTCTGTCTTAATTATTAACCCATTTCTACTTATCTAAGTATTTCCACGTGGTCGTCTTATCGGGGAGCCGTGGCAGGCATCCTGCTTCTTCCCCGGGCTACATCTTGACTCCTCCCTACTACTTCCTCTTTCCTCCTCCTGGTCTCCTAGCCCCGCCTATCTTGTTTCCTATTGGCCACAGGGCTTTATTAACCAGTATGAGAAACATATATACAGAATAACATCTCCCATCACACTGTCAATTAAAACCCAAAACCATTTTAAATGCCGTATTCTGTAGGTCTTTGAAAGTTTTAAAGAATGCCCATCCTTTTGAAATATACTTCTATGTATCTGGAAAACCTAACCAATCTAACTATAAGCTTTGACTATTGTCGCGCGCATCCTTTGCCGATAAGGAAGACGCGGCAACCGAAGATGTGTCCAGCAGAATCTTTATTGTAGCGCTCTTTACATGCTGATGGAGAAGGACTCCAAGCCCCGAATACGCACGGCTTAAATAGCCTGCAGGGCGACGTATTCGTCTGTAATTGGTGCTCCGCAAAACGCCCGAATGATATAGCTTCTCTGATAGGGAGAGCTACCATATAGAAATTACCATACAGTGGCGCATGTGCAGTCAGCATAGCTAATGCTGTAAACAAGAACCAGGAAACAGGAAGCCAGCGCCATCTTGTAATGGCGAATGCGGCTCCCAACATCTCCCCCTTTCTTTAAAATTACAAGCAAAGCCAAACGTAATGCTGTGAGATCTCCGATCAGCCCACTGAACCAACAGCATAAGCGATCAAGGAGGTTACATAGTAAAAGAGACCCTCTGCACCTTAAACCCCGTGCAATGGGAACCTGAGCCCTGGGAGATGCAAAGGTCTGTGCAGAACAGCATCCTGGTGCAATGGGAACCTGTGCCCGTCAGGAGTGCCAAAAGTTCTGACAGCGTCTCAACGGCTTAGCATACTTAACCAAACTTGAGGGGATGTTTCCTGTTCAACAGCCAGCATAGCTTGCACAATGGCCACATTTTTAGCATGTTGTTGTCTTTTGAATCTGCAAAGCAACCAAAAACAGAGGAACAGTCCCAAAAGTAAGGTCATTCCAAACATTCCTACACCGACCCATTCCTTAAAGTAGGAAAAGGCAGAAGACATCCAGGAAAACAACCCTTGTGTAACAGAGACATCCAAACGAGTGGAATTAATTTGAACTATTGCAAGACGTAATTTGCTCAGGGTTGTATCAAAATTTGCATTCCAATTGAACTGCAACATTTTGGACAATTCTTTAGAAAGATTTGCTGCTTTGGTAAAATTATATTGAACAGAGGTTAATTTTACATAGGTTACCACAAATAATAATATATAACAATGTAAGCTGTAATACTAATGTCTCACTCTTACTAAATAATTCACAAGAAAATAGGCTAATCTACCTATATCCATTCTGAACCATACCTTTCCCAACCATACCCTATTCCTGTCTAAAAGATATAACCAAGTCTAAGTATCACCTTCCAAACCAACCCCAAGTAACTATGACCAACCCTATGAAGATGAATATTATCCCTAAATTCCAAGAGTGGGGAAAGGGGGCGTCGTTGTCTTAAGATTACTTCCTGCTGAAATGGGACGATGATTTCTCCATGGGATCCTGTTGGAAGAAAATTTTAAGCAACCAAATTTGTCAACAGAACTGGCTGTAACATATGTAGGTAGTCATTGTGTGGCAGAAAATGCTTGACTGGAATTCTACTTGAAACTCTGGCCAGGTTGTAATAAGAAGGTGCACCAATACAGCTAGCTAGTCATGAGTTGTCTCGAGCAAAGCAGTCTCAGACCGGTTTAGGGTAAAGTTTGTAGTCCAGAGGCATCGGGCTGAGTCAAGTGGAAGTGTCCAATTGGGGCCCCATCTTCTTTCCAGAGCGTTCAAAGATTGTTGTTGAGAACTGTTATATTCCTTGTGGAAAACTTAAATATCAAAATCAAGGTAAAATTTTTAATTTTTACGGTATGCATTAGGGAAAGGCAACAATAAGCATTAAAAGGTATATGAGGAAAATTAAGATTTCAGAGAGAAAAACTGACTGTAGGTAAATGACAATGCCCAGATTTTGTTTTCTTCTGCCTTACACCAATTGGCTTCTTGATATAAGGCAGAAACTGTGAATTTAATCTTAACAACATGCTTGAATTTAGAGAAGGAAAGCCAAATCCAACTCCAAAGCCAGCATTGGTTTAGATAAATTGGGACTAGAGGAATTCTAGATAGTAAAGAGAAATAGATTTCTATATAGAAATAACTCACTAGAATTAAATATATATATATATATTTTTTTTTTTTACCATATATCAGATTCCTCTTCATTAAATGGTTCTTTCTGGAGAGCTGTATTCTCTTCTGTAGGTACCTACATGTTCAGTGTCTTTTGGCAGTTTGAAGATGGGTGTTCTCTGTTTTCCTGTAAAGACAAGAACAGAACACCTCCCCTACCTTTGAGAAGTCTCCACACAACTCATGGGAACTACATTGGTGGATGACTTGTCATTTCTCTTCATTAAGATGTTTCTCTTGTTCAACTCGGATCTTGATGAACTTAGGTAGTTATAATACTCAAAAAACGGTTTCAGTTTGCTGGAGATATATGCTGGAGCGTTGTCAGTTTTTATTTGTGCAGGTATGCTGAGAATTATTGCAACTAGGTACTGTGAAGGGACATTTTTATCTTTTACTTGTAAACGTATAGTGAAAAATTAAGTATAAGATAAATTGCTTTAGTGGTTTTATCGGCCAGATCATTAGCTCTTGCCATGGGTCCTGGTAATAGCGTATGTGCTCTCATATGTTGTATAAAAAAAAAGGATGCAATCTTGTCCTGATTGATTGCTGAATATCAGCAAAGACTTGTGCAACAGCACTTTTTGAGGAAATTAATCCCACTGTTTCCAAAATCTGTACTGCTCCTACCACATAATGTGAGTCAGAAATAATATTCAGAGGTTGAGGGAAAACTCGTAAAACCTCAGCTACAATAGCACATTCAACCAATTGTGGGGATGAAAAATTAAAACATTTTTGAAACACCTGATTATTAACAACATAACTGCCAATGCCTGTTTTGGACCCATCAGTAAAAACATCAATAGCTCCTATTATCGGTTGACTTCTAGTAATTTTTGGAAAAATAATGGCATTAGTAAGAACAAACTGCAACAAAGGATGCTTAGGATAATGATTATCAACATGCCCCGAAAAGGTGCAACGAAGAATCGCCCAAACATCCAAGGTGGCACATAACACATTGACTTGATAAACAGTATAAGGCACAATAATAGATTCTGGCTCACAGCCGAAATGAGTTAGAGCTAATTGTAGACCTTTTAAGGCCATTTCTCCTATTTGAGTGGGATAATGGCTCAAAACTTTACCAGGAGAGGTTTGAGGATGGACCCATAATAGCGGTCCCCTTTGCCATAGCACAGCTGTAGGCTGTTGAGGTGAGGAGACAATGCATAGCTGGAATGGGCTAGATGGATCTCGCCGAGTTAGAGAAGCTTCACCCAATTTCTTTTCCACTTTATCCAACACTTGGGCAGCTTCGGCAGTAAGTTGTCTACTAGATGTGATGGCTGGGTCTCCTTCCAGAATGGCAAATAAAGGTTTAAGTTCTGCCGTAGTTAAGATCTAAATATGATCTTACCCAATTAATATCACCTAAAAGCTTTTGAAAATCATTAAGTGTTTTAAGAACATCTCTTCTGATAACAATCTTTTGCGGCTTTACCTGCGTCGGATAAATGGTAGAGCCAAGAAAATTTCCAATATCTCCTTCTTGTACCTTCTCAGGAGCTATAAATAAACCCTTATTATTCAACTCTTTAGATAGAACGCCAAAAGCTTGCTGCAGAAGGGCTTGATCAGAATGGCATAACAAAATATCGTCCATATAATGACATATCTTAATGGCGGGAAATTGAGATCTAACTGGCTGAATAGCTTTTGCTACATAAAGTTGACACATAGTAGGACTATTCGCCATGCCCTGTGGTAAAACTTTCCATTGGTATCTCTCATCAGGTTGTTCATGATTAATGCTAGGCAAGGTAAAGGCAAATCTAACTTTATCTTGCTCATGTAAGGGTATAGAGAAAAAGCAATCTTTAATATCCACTATTAAAATTCTCCAGCGAACTGGTAAGGTGGATAACAAAGGCAAACCCCTTTGAATGGGGCCCATGACCTGCATTTGTTTATTTATGGCTCGCAGATCATGTAATAATCTCCATTTACCAGATTTTTTCTTAATTACAAAAATAGGGGTATTCCAAGGAGATTGAGAGGTTTCTATATGTCCCTGATTTAATTGTTCCTGGACTAATTGATTGGCGGCTTCAAGTTTTTCAGAGGTAAGGGGCCACTGAGGAACCCATACCGGGTCCTCTGTTTTCCAAGGAATGGGGATTGCCTCCCCAGCGGCCCCTAGGAAAAACCCAGTCCTGTTCTGTCTTGCTTCCCATTAAAGGGCAGGGGACTTGTACGTCCCTGCAAGTGTTTTCCAAGGCCTCGACCAGGGACGCAGCCCATATTTTTCATTATCTGCTGGCTCTGAGGTGAATAGTCATTTGTGAGCACAAAATCTAGTTGTTGTAATACATCTCTTCCCCATAGATTTATAGGGAGGGTTAGCACATATGGGGTAATAGTTCCTCTTTTCCCTTCCTCATTTTGCCAATGTAATTCTTTTGCGCTCTTGGCTGGAGCCTCTTCAGCGTCCTCGAATATCCTTCCTGCTGCTTCCATCATTCTAGCCACAAAATCTGAAAATGGTTCAGTTGTTCCTTGAATAATCTTTGTAAGATTTCCTGTCACTTGCCCTTTATTAGGTAGACTTTTCCATGCTCTGATGGCAGCCTTATTTATTTGTTCATAAACCTCTAGTAGGTAGGCTGTCTGATTTACAGCTCATTGACCTTGACCTGTGAGCATATCAAAGCTCCATTGAGGTCGTTGACCGGCTATATTCATCTTTGCCTGGGCCGCACACAATTCCTGATAAATGGACTTCCAATCTAAATAATGACCCATAGATAAGCATGCTTTAACTGTATTGTTCCAATCATCTGGGGTCATTGCATTCAAGGCCAGCCTTTCAATAAGGGCTGTGGTAAAGGAAGCGCTAACTCCGTATGTCTGTACTGCTTCCACTAAGGCCTTCAATTGTTTCAGATCCAATGGCGTATGTTGTCTCTGATTACAACATCATAGGGCGGTGCCGTTGGCTCATAGCCTGGAGCATAAGGTGGGGCACGCCCATATCTCATCTAATTCTGTCTGCTCGGCAGGGTCCAGCTCTGGATCCCCTTCTGACCCAGATAGGTCAGACTTATCCTCCTCTCCGGGGGACGTCTCCTCCTCGGAGGAAGAATCTATAGTATAATGTTTAAACTCAGTGAGGAGAGGGTATAATTTTGGATCCTCACACTCACAATCCTTACATGCTCCTCCTTTTGGAGCAGGCACAAGCTTTAAATCTTTAGCTCGTCGGTTAAGTTCCTTTTCCTTTTCGGCGAGCTGTTTTGCTTTCTTTCCTAGCTTTGCTAGTTACTGTGCACATTTTCATTCTTATTTGACTTCTTTCAGGAGAACCTTTTCTTTTGTTCTCCCTTTCCCTTTTCAGCTTCTGATAGACTATCCTGATGGTCTGAAAGCACTCTCTGTCCCTCTTTGACCTGTTCCTTACATCTCTCATCTTCAATACAAGACTTTAACAATTTATATAACGGCCATACACCAGTCCTTAAAGTTCCTTGTTCCTTCTCCCGCATAAGATCTCCTCCTAATTTATCCCATGTTCCTTTGGAGAGGGTCCCAGAGACCACAAACCAGGGAGCAACACGGTCAACTTCCTTAAGGAAGTTCCGCAAAACTCTATCTGGAATCTTTAGCTCCTTTTGCTTCAGCAGTGCCCGCGCTGCATCTGCAATAGGCTTGGTCGGCTGGTTCCCCATAACTCCTTTATCTATAGGAGAGGGTGTGACGGCTCAGTTATTTACCTGAGACTTAAGGCCACTTATGCTAGGTCACAAAAGAGTGTGCGGCGAGTATTCTCCCGTTTATGACAATTAAAACACAGACAGCACAATAAAACGAAAAATGAAACAAACAACAAGAAACGGGATCACCCAGACCACAGGGGTCATACCTTGCTGAAAAGTGCTGCAGCTTCTCGCTCCGCTGGCTTGAATCTTCCTTCGACGAGCAGTCGAGGGTCCTTCGAGTCGTCCCTCCGCCCAGGGTCGGCAGGCTCCCGGGTTTCGGCACCACTTGTCGCGCGCATCCTTTGCCGATAAGGAAGACGCGGCAACCGAAGATGTGTCCAGCAGAATCTTTATTGTAGCGCTCTTTACATGCTGATGGAGAAGGACTCCAAGCCCCGAATACGCACGGCTTAAATAGCCTGCAGGGCGACGTATTCGTCTGTAATTGGTGCTCCGCAAAACGCCCGAATGATATAGCTTCTCTGATAGGGAGAGCTACCATATAGAAATTACCATACAGTGGCGCATGTGCAGTCAGCATAGCTAATGCTGTAAACAAGAACCAGGAAACAGGAAGCCAGCGCCATCTTGTAATGGCGAATGCGGCTCCCAACAGACTATCATAGGTAACTATCTAGAATTATACATCACATTTTTAAATGAGCCATATAAACACAATACCTAAACAAGAGGAGAAATATACATATCAAAATATTGACCTTAAATTTGTATCAATAAATAAAAACAAAGTATTCATTTCTATACCATAATCCCCTTTTTACCTTTAAAAAGAGATTGGTTGTGAACAAAACCATTTATAATGAACCCCATTTAAATCAAAACAAACATTTAATGTCAATATTTGGGATTTGGGTGTCATTTTATTCTGAGCTGCTTCCTGCTGGTTGGGGATGCTGTAATGCCATGGGGATCCTAAGAAGACCCAGCAATCTTGGCTGTAGTCTGTAAGGCTGCCTTGTCCCAGTTGTTTTAAATGTTGAATCACCTGGGACTGTTTCAGGGGACCATGCTTCATCAAACCATGTTAGCCTGAAAGGAATCATTTTCTGTGGAAACAAAAATAAGAATTCTTTTCCACAGTAACCTGTCCTTAGATTTAAATTTTGAAGTCAAAGCATTTTAAAATATATAAACTGGATTAATTGAGCAGTATTTATAATTAAGTGTATTTTAGCAGTTGTTGGTCCTTTCTTGGCAATTGAGCAATTGAGCCATCTTTAGGTGGCTTTTTTTTTTATAACTCTAGTTCTTTTACTTCATTTATTTTATTTTTTATTTTTTTAGATATGGTTTCTCTGTGTGCTTTTGCCTGTCCTGGAATTCACTCTGTACACCAGGCTGGCCTTGAAATCACAAAGATCTTCTTGCCTCTGCCTCCCAAATGCTGGCATTAAAGGCGTGTGCCACCATATCTAGCTCCTCTCTCTCTCTCTCTCTCTCTCTCTCTCTCTCTCTCTCTCTCTCTCTCTCTCTCTCTCTCTCTCTCTCTCTACCACTTTATCCTGTTTCTTTTTCTCTCCCAAGCCTATTTATATTTTTAAACACACTGTAAACCTTTGGAGGTTTTTCTTTATCTGAATCTGTTTTTACTGTAAATATCGTTTTTCTGGCCATGAGTCTTTTATCTGCTAAACAACAACATTGCTTTCCAATATGCCAGGGTTAAGTTTATCACCAGCACTGAGAGCTTTGCTCAACACCTTGGTCTATGCTGCCATTAAGCAGCATGTTGCTGGCTTGGAGATGTGGTCACTGCCACTGCCAGCTGTCATACACATCATTCAGTTGGTAGCAGGACCTCTTTAAAAGAGCCTTGCAGTTTTTTCCACATATGGTGAGTAAGGAGGACTCCCTGTCTCTGTTTCTAGCAAAACATCCTACCCAAGAAAAATACTGTTGCCATAAAGCCTTGCTTGTCTCTGTTCTTTTGTTTCTAAATCATTTTTAAACTTTCGTTAAGTTTTAAGTGGAAGTTCTTAGTACCCACGTTGCAGGAGCCATTTTGTTATGAGCACTTTACTGCCAGCCAGAGAAAGGGTCCAGACCTCTTACTTCTGTCATGTCCTACATCTTGACTCCTATCCCAAGTCTTATAATGCCCTTAACACTGGGATGCCATGCAATGGGTCCTTGGCTAATACCAAATATATTATAATTTTTTGAAGACAAAATTTTTGTTAAATAAGTAAAAAGATAAATTAATATACAATGTAGTATTTCCTTGTTGAAAGTATATTCAAAACCAGTGTGTAAATATTTTGCATTTATTATAACATTTTATTTTATTATTAGTTTATAACAATACTAATATATAACAAATCAGGCAAGGAAATTATGTATTATCCTTGTTTTGGAAATAATGTGTTCAGGAAACTACAAAAACAGTTATGGGCTATGATTGCTTTCTAAAAAAAATGTAGTGGTAGTATTACAGCTTAGATAGTCTGATTGTAAGTCATACATTATTGTAGTATACTGATTATCTGATTTTTTTCCATGTAAATGCAAATAAAAATATAATTCAATATTAACTTTTGGTAGATGCATATTTACCAGTTTAAACTCCATCATTCTCACTGGGAATCTTGTCTAGCATTTGATGCTGAATAAAGATATTTCAAATAAAAATTTCTTACATGGTTCCTTCATATTGAACTTCTGATAAGAAAGTAGATATTTACCAGCATAAAAAATATGTTGTTTGCTTCTCTTTAGTTACTGTTCACTTATTCCTTCCTTGTGTTATTATATTCCAGTGGGTATATCCTACAACCAACACCCATAAGATTGATTTGAAAAATGTATGTCGTGAGCTAATTCCTAACTCCCCTTTCTCTAAATCACTTAGTTCTTAAATCACAAAGATCATCTTGATTATTCTGGCTCTCAGAGATCAAGAAAGGGTAGTTCTTGTGTCTGAGCAGAACTAACAGCCTGGAAAGTTCATGTAATGGTAAGTGAACATCTTCAAACAGCAGAAGGACAACTGAGCATTAGGCAGCTGCCGTGGCCCTGCACAGCCTTCTCTTTCCAGCAAAAAGTGCTTACATGAACAACTGTCCAAAGTGCTGAGCGAGGCCATTAGTTGGGAGCTTCAGTAGAGGAAAATGAATGTATTTCACTCCATTTGAGCTAAGAAAGGTTTGGTGCTAGAGTGATGTAAATTGGACTCCATTATCACTTAGCTATTCTTCTGGAATTCCATACCGGGTGAATAGTCTTTTAGCTTAGACTCTAAATAGAGAATTTTATAATAGCTTGTGGTCATTTACAGGCGCTAATAAGAGTGCTAATGACTGTATGTACGGTTTAGCAAAGCCCACTTCTCACCTTTGCTCACATTTGTTTAGGTTATACTAAGTTTAAAAGATATTTATGTAACACCCATGCTAAGGTACAAGATTATTCTTGGTATATTCTATGAATAAGTTCTAATGTAATTATATGCTTTAGCATTGTTTTCTGATTTCTTAATGATGTTTTATGAAGCTGTCAGTTTCTTACCTTCATGCTCTTCAGTGAGCACTTAGCATGAGTAGCAGAATATAAGGTGTACTGTACAAGTGTTTACTATAATGCTGCACAAGACAATACAATGCAATTTCTCATTATACATGTATAATGATACCATGATAGTAAATGAAATCCTTCAAAAGTAGATTATGTTATCTCATTCCATGTATTTTCAAATACAACTGAAAAAGAACTTTCTTTTCACTTTGAATTATATTATTACTAATAAATTTAGGTAAGATTACAATATTTTATTGTAACATTTAAAAAATTGTGTATATTTATATTTATTACTCTTAGGGATTTAAAAGAGGAATCATAGACTAAAGTGATCTCATTCACTTTCTAAGAAAAACAATAAATATAAACTCTTTAATGCATTTCTTTTTCTGAGTGTGCCCTCTACTTATTTGTTAAATTATTGCTGTTCCAAAATCCCAGGGTGGATAGGGAATAGAGTCAAAAAGGCGGTACAAAATATACAGTTTGAAGAAAAGAAGAGCATCATGGAATTCAACTTTTGAACATAGGGTGAGCTAAAGGAGATAAAGAAAGGCCAGATTCTCGATAGAATAAGAGGAATGGCGCCCTTGGAGAAAGACCACACCCAGCTAATCCTTTAGTTTGTGAAAAAAAAAATAGGCCCTAAGCAATGTTCAGAACCTAATGATGATGATGATGATGATGATGATGATGATGATGATGATGATAATGATAATAATAATAATAAGTGACAGCAGCAACAAAGTCCCAACCCGAGCTGCATTGCTATTGTCTAATGATGGCTGCTGTACAAGGGAAAGCCACTTTTCTTCAGGAATGCAGCCCCTTGAGAGACCACCTTGCTGCATCCCATCCAGTGAATACTGAACCACCCATGTTTATTCTTCACAGTCTTTTAACACCCCAATTAAAAGAGGGGGAGAAGTCAAAAGACTTCCTTACCAAGATATAAAAAACAAAAAACAAGCAATAACCAAAACATCAAATAACCATATCCTGAGTTAAGTATCCTATTGTTCAGGCAGGACACAAAGTGACCATATCCTATCCCAAGCATCCTGTTGAATACACATCTTAGGCCAGATATCCTGCTGTTAAGGTAAGGTACACAATAGCTACATTCTGCAGTTTGACCTTGAAGGAGCAATGGCAGGTAAAAACTCTCTGACCTTAAGTAAAAATGGGATGCAGTCAATTCTGTGGGTTCCCATAGTAGGTATACATTTAAATTTGTTTTCAATGCCCAATTTCATACAAATCTTACATATTTCTCCATATTGGGACACTAGATTTAATTTATTACTTATTTTAAAAGTCACTTTATTCTAATTAACTCATAAAAACATTGCATAGATAGATTAAGGAAGCCACCCAAACACTTGCCTAGATGAAAATTCTATTCTGTACAATGAAAATGTCTATTCTGAAGCTGTGGCTTTGTCTTTATAGTCCAGTTTACATTAAGTGAATTCCATTTTACACACTTGTGAATATTTTCCTTGATGCACAATGTTGTGTGCCCAAGATAAACTATAATTAGAAATAGTTTCACCTCTATGGATTTCTTCGATGCCCAAAAGAATATTTTGGTTTCTCCCATCTGGGCAATACGAATAAAGCTGATATGAACATTTACACACAGTTTTGTATGTTAATGGACACAAAATTTTCAACTCATTTGGAAAAATTTCCAGGAGTGTGTTTGCTGGGTTACATGGTAAGAATATGTTTTGCTTTGTTAAAAACTTTCAGACTGTTACCCGCTAGACTTTCCTCGGAAATGGCTGCAGCGTTTTGGACTCCCAGCAAACCCTTATCTTTGCCATCATCTGACGTTTTCAGTAGTTTAGAGTTCAGTGTGTGGTGGCACCCTACTTGATTTTTAAGTTTCCAAACTCCTAATATGAATCTTTTCAAATGCTCACTTGACATCTCTATATTATTTTTGTTGGGAATATTCCTACCAATCTTAAAAAATTAATTCTGTTTCCTTGTCCATCTCAGAACTTCCTAATATTTCTGAAAATATTACAATTATTAATACTGAGAAAATTAATGTGTAAGAGAATTTTGAGTCATTCTTTTGAATTTCTGGAATAAAATATCTTAATCCTATTATTTTGTAGAAAAAAATAAACATATTGTATATAAAATAATGTTCATGAACATTAATTGTTTTCCTAAACCATGAAATCAATTTGATTTTCATGTTGACTGCAAGCTCATAAATGACACAACAATTCGAGAGTGTCAGTTCTTTGCTCCATTATTTAGTGTGTTTAATATATAAGAATTGATGATGCCATAAAATTCACACTTGTGTTTTAAACTTTCCAAATGTTGACAAAATACAATAACATCTGTCATTATTAGTACCTCATCAAAATGTGAACTCAGATGATTTCCATTTAATATTGCCTCAGCATTATCAATGAGAGTGGTATAGTTGTTTATGGCAAATACTTAGTGGTCATAGTTACATGGAATTGGAAAAAAAATATTCTCTTAAAATTGTTTGTTGCTCATATATCATTTTACAATTATTAAACTATTTTTCAATATTGATAAAATGGCTATTCCTTCAGTACCAGGAAGTATACTAGGGAATATGCCAACCACCCATCCTTGGGGTTGTTTTAAAAGTATGGTATCTAGCTTGGCATACTGATTTACCATTTGTGCTAATCTCTAATTTTAGTCATACACCATCTCTGTGGCCCTTAATTAAATACACTTGATTCCATTTCTTTACAGTTATACCTGAAGTATTTAGTTTTTAATTTTTTATTGGAATCCAGTTTCAGAGAGAGAGGAGTGATGAACAAAGGGGTCAAGACCATGCTGGGAAAACCCACAGAAATAGCTCACCTGAGCAAGTGGGAACTCGTGGACCCCAGTCTGACTGCTGGAGAACCAACATAGGACCAAACCAAGTCCCCCGAACATGGGTGTCAGCTAGGAGGCCTGGGCAGACTACAGGGCCTCTGATAATGAAACCAGGATGTATCCCTAGTGCATGAGAAGACTTTGGGAGCACATTCCCTGTAGAGGGATACTCCCTTAGCCTAGAGGCACAGGGGAGGGCATAGGCCCTACTGGAAATGACTTGACAGACTTTGATGAACCCTCATGGAAGGCCTCACTCTCCCTGGGGAGTGGATGAGGGGTCTGTGGAAGCGCATGGGAGGCAGAGGGAAATGGGATTGATATGTAAAATAAGAAAAAATATTAAAAATGATTTAAAAAAGAAAATAGCTTTCCTCACCTCACATAATATGTTCTGGTTGCAGATTCCCTTCCCTCTATTTTTCCCAGTTCCTCTCCTGTGTCCACTCCCTTGCCCTTGCTGTCTCTCATAAGAACACAAATAGGCTACTAAGGGATAATAAAGTGAGATATGATATATATATATACATATATATATATCAAAAACTAACACACAAGAGTAGGACAAGAGCCCAAGAAAAGGCACAAGAAACAGATATAGACACAGAACCCATTCATTTTCACATTCAAGAATCCCATATAAACACTAAATGGAAAACCTTAACATATATACCAATGACCTATAGGGTTATAAAGAGAGAAAAAATACATACACACATACATACATACATACATACATACATACATACATGAATGAATGAATGCATGAATGCATACAAAACAAAATAAATAAAAGAACTTTCTTTAAAAAAAATAAAAAAGTAAAGCCCTAACATGCATTATAAAACAAAGAATCTTCAAAGGTTCTGTTGTCCATCTATGCAAATGGTGATGGTCAAGCTGGATGGCTGCTTATAGGAGAATCCAAATAGATTTACTTACCATCTTTCACAAAACTGAAGTCCCGGTGGGTCATTATAAATATCACAGAAGGGAAAGTGGGGGATAGCTTTGAATTTGCTGAACCAGGAAAAATCTTTCTGAAGAGAACACCATTAGCACAGGCACCAAGACCAAAATTTAATGAGCCTGACCTGATCAAACTGAAACACTTCTCTGTGGCAATGGGTGCTGTCACTCAGAAAAAATGGCAGCCCCAGAATGGGACTTTTTGTTTACTTTTTACCAACTACATATCCAATAGAAAGCTAATATCCAAACTATATAAAGGACTCAAAATGCTAGATGTTAAGAAAGCAAATGTCTCAATTAAAATTGGGTACAGATCTAAACAGAGAGTTTTTAAAAGTAGAAACCTAAACGGGTTGAGAAACACTAAAAGAAATGTTCAACATCCTTTTTCATCAGGGAAATGCAAATCACAATGACTTTTATGCCATTATTTAAAGATGGGGTTTTGCTAATAGCTCTTGACAGCCTGGAATTGGTGACATACACTGGGTTGGCCTTGAACTTGAGATTCCCCTGTCTCTGCTTCCTGAGTCTCCCTTTTCTCTCCTGGATGAAAGCACCCCTGGAAGAGCTTGTAGATTAGGAGGCATCTCTTGACAGCTGACTCTCTCTTCCTCCCAGGTCTTGTCATGTGTCCTTGAGGAAACCACTGATGTTTTGAAACATTTTCTATGTTCTCTCCACTTCCTCTTTAATGATAATTTTACTTAATTTTCACATTTATTTTGTTGTTATTGGTGGAAATTTTAAGTATAAACAAGGACAAGGGAGTATTTTAAAGCCTAAATGGAGTTAACAGCATAAGCTGGAGAAATTATTAGAGAACTGTACTTTGATTTGGTTCTAGTTTTAAAGTCTCTTTAGAGTTCAGTTCTATTATTTTTGTGTTCAGTGTGGAATCATGTTAACCTGAGTCTATAATTTTCTACTTAAGGGAATTTTGTTCAAGTTTTCTAGTTGTTCCCTTCTCCAACATTATTTCTACATTTTAAAAAGTATGTTAATAGTGCTGTCAGTTCCAGACAGTTGTTTTGGTACTACCCATATTACACACCTCTGACTATAAATTTGGTTTTGACCAGGTAAAGTTTAATGATGGGAGATGTCATTCTGTAAATATGTTTGTCTTATAAAGTAATGCTTTCAAATAGGAAGGCAAGATAGGCAGGACTAGGAGACAAGGAGGATTCGGGGAGAGGTAGTAGGAGATTCAAGATGTAGAGACTTGAGAGCAGAGATCCAGACCCTCTCTCCAGTAAGATAAAACCATGTGAAACACTTAGATTAATAGAAATGGGTTAGTATTTAAGACAGAACTAGCCAATAAAAATGCTAGTAACAGGCCAACAGATTTATATCTACTACAGGGTCTCTGTTATTTGGGGCTGGCACAGTTGTGGGAACAGGCTGGCAGGAAAGCTGCTCATAACAATTTAATTTTCTTCTTTTATAAGAGCTACTGATATTTCATGAAGGAGAGCTTCAACAGGGAGGAAACTTTTGTTGTCACTTCTCAACTGTCTCAGTTCTGCATTGATGAGCAGAAATACAGTGCAATCTTGAGTGTCTTGGCTTTTTAATAAAATAGATTTAGCCATTTGGGATCACAGTTCTGAATTATGCTGTACATATAATGTGAAGACATAGTCAAGAACTATTTTTTCAATAACTTTTCAGGAAATCTTTTAAAGAATCAAAGAGTTAATGAATGCAGATGAAACACTCGACCACTGATAGCAAGTAGTCATGTCTCCAAAAAGGAAATGCCTAGGAACAAAAAATATATGTGGTGACTGATTTTTCAAGTAGATTTATTTTTAAACTAGAATATATTTCCTTCAATGTTGAAGAAAATCCTGCTTAAGTGAAAAAAGTTGCATATTAGAAAAGTTTTTTGATCAAATATTTTTTATAATCTTTGTTCAAAATATCTAAATTTAAATTATCTGTGAGACTTAACAGGAAACATGTTAAGTTTCCTGTAAAGTTCTCTCCTTATAGAAAGATCACACTTTTTAGACTTTTATATTTATTGATTGTAACAAATGTATTTGCTAATTATTTTTTAATGTTGATTAGTACAATTACTGTCCCCTTTGGCACTGCAATAAAATATATTTGCATTAGTTATTCCCACTTTTACTACCTTTGTTAATTCTATGTCCTATTGTGTGATGAATTTTGGAGAAAGTTCCTTGAGCTACTGAAGATATATGTTTGGGTGGATTGTCCTATAAATTTCTGTTGGTCTATTTGATTTGTGGTGCCTTTGAACTCCAAAGTTTCTCTGTTTTCTTTTGTGACTTTATATTTATTAATTTCTCTGATAGTCCTCATTTAGCTCTTTGACTATGTGGGTGTGCTTAACCTTTTTTTTTGTGTGGAGTATTCTTTTTTAAAAGATTTATTTTTATTCTATGTGTATGAATGTTTTGCCTGCATGAATGTCTATTTACCACACATATGCCTGGTGTACCTTGAGGCCAGAACAGGACATTGGATTCAGTGTAACTGGATGCAGATGATTTTGAGTTACCCTGTTAGTGCTGGGAGATGAACCAAGGGCAACTTCTGAGCCATCTCTTCAGCTCTTTCTTGTTTTATGCCCTCTCTGTAAGTGACTTGACCCTTCACTCCTGCAGTTTCCAATAACCCTTATTTATTGCTTCAAAAAATACCAGTTGGGCAGTAGTGATGCATGCCTTTAAATCCAGCATTTGGGAGGCAGAGGCAGGTGGATCATTTGAAATCAAGAACAAGTCTACAAAGCTAATTCCAGGACAGCCAAGGCTGCTACACAGAGAAACTCTGTCTCAAAAACAAAACAAATAAAAAACCAAACAACAACAAAACTAGAACACAAGATGGGGAGTTTATAAAAGGGATCTCTGTGAGCCTTTTGAATTCCAGTAAGTAACCTTTTTTATTAGTTTTGGAACATTTTCTTCAGTGGTTTTGTTGACAACATTTTCTTTGTATTTGCCATATTAATTTTTCTGCTGCTGTGGCCAAAATTAAAAGACTTAGTTATTTCCCAGTGTTTTGTTCACATTTTTATTTTATTTTGGTGAATATTTTAATATTTGTGTGAGAATTCATACAATGTATTTTGATTGTATTCATTTATATCCCCCAACTTATCTCTGTTGCATACTTTATAGTGGTTTCAAAGTAGAATTATCATTCTGAACTCTCAGAGAAACTATCTGTTGTGCATCGTACAAGTAAATGTCTATTAATTCTGGAAATTGCGTACGCGCTGTCCACTGCCAGGACAAGTCACTATAGAATGTAGTTTCAGTACGGCTGGTCCTCAAGTACAAGTGACTTTATTTTTGTAAGTTTTTAGCATAGATTATCTTTCTTAAAATATTATTTTATTTTTTTGAGGATATAATATATTATAATTACCCTCTTCTTTTTCTCACTCCCACCACTCTCATATTCCTTTCTGTCTGAAAATATATGGCCTTTCTTTTTTTAATTGTTGTTACACACACATGTGCTTGTATGTATTTCTCAATATATGAATACTAATACAATTTGTTCAGTCTGAATAATATAATTTATTTGACTATGCTATCACAGATGATCACTTGATACTGGATAGACAATTGGTGTGTTCTTCCCCAGGAAAGTCTATTTCTCTTGATTCAGGGACCCTTTAGTTGCCTGCAGTTCTTTGTCTAGTGAGCTTTGTAATAGACATACTATCATGTCTGCAAGAAAAAAGTAATAAATATTTATTTTATATCTATGAGTGTTTTGTCTGCATATTTATACAGTGTCCACCGATGCCACAGACTGAACAGAAACTATAGAACCAAAGTTAGAGCTATGAGCCATCATGTATATGTATCTGTTTGTGTGTGTGTGTGTGTGTGTGTGTGTGTGTGTGTGTGTGCGTTTGTGTTTGTGCTTGTGTGTGTGTGTGTATGTGTGTGTTGGAATCTGAGCCCATGTCTTCTGGAAGAGCATCCAATGCCCTTAATCACCAAGCCCTCTCCTCACTTGGACTATATTTTTAAAATATCTAGCTGAAGTCTTACAACATAATTACTTATAGATTATGTCAAGATTATACTAAGTCAGGAAGCCATGATTGAAGCTGACTATGGGATCCAAGGTAGGCAGAGTCATTAGTCAGCCTGGAACTTATATTGCTTTTGATATACAATTTATCCAAATACTATAAGGTGAAAAACATCCTGAAAATTCTCTTTTTAAAACCCCTGAAAAAGATTTGTTCAAAATCTCAGAAAATAAACATTAAAAGGGTGTTATTTTCACATATTGGTAAAAATATGTATTAAAGTGGAAGATAAATATAATTAAAATTCATGACTATAGTACTTTTTATGCTGAGATTTCCAAGATATATGGCTAGAGTCATAAAGCTCTGCTGGCCACAAATATAAAATTCACATCAATAACAGATGGTGACAGGTCTAGGAGAATTTTCAAAAATTTATCTGGCTTTTTAACAAGGGTTTTTTTTAAATTAGTGAACTAAGTCATGGTCCACAAAGCCTAGAATAACCTTTAAAACCCAAAGGAACAGTACAAAAGAACAGAAATGTGAAGAACTGTACCCAGTTAACAGAGGCTGTGACTTGTCCTACATTAGTATTCTGGCTATGTCTGATTCTTGCTATGGCCACCATGGGCTTCATTCCCTTCAGAGCAGTTAGTGTGTGTACTTTCTCTATACCTTACACACAGCTTCAGGCTACTCAACAACTGTTCTGGCTGTCTTGTAAAATCTAAAGAAGCCAAGAAAATGCTGAGTAATTTCAGGATCAAGAGATTTCAGAGCTTAAAATACTAAGGAGTTCCCTAAATAATTTTACTGTATTTTTGAGATTTGTGGTGTCAATGGCAATCAAAAAGGGTAAATGCCATTACAACAAGGATGGAGATGTGGAGAGCTCATGGATACACAGAGATCCATGTGCAAATTGCAATGGAATTTTGTCTCTCAGAGGCATAATTCTTCTGAAGACAATGAATGACCAGGACTGCTCCTGTGCTGGCTGATGCTTACGTGTACTTTAGGGCTTGGAAGTTCTGCCTTATGAGATGTAAAAGGAAGATATAAAAAGAACTAGAGAAAAGGTTGCTGCTTGGAATCTTCCAATTGTGCATGTCATTCACACTTATTTCCAGCGATTTAAATGGCAAAAAAAAAAAACTCATCATGAGACTTTAATTTTAAATGGAAGAAATAAAACTTCTTCTGGCAAACACACACAAGTCATTTTTAAAAACGAAGTTTTAAATTACTCCAGTGTATACAAGTTTTTTTCCTTTGTATTTTAGAAAGGGCAAGAAAACAGGATTGCAAAATTAACATGGGAAAATGTGAATTTCTTAGAAACCAACTTTACCATTTTTTTGTTCTAGCTATTCTGCTACATATTTTAAGATTTAAATTAGCAAAGCCACTTATATACTTCTTGGAAAAGGATTAGATACTTTTGTCCTTTGGCAAAAATATCCACTGCAGCAGTTTGCACATGCCCTTAATGAAACTAGCCCACATATTTTGTTCATTGAGGTTCTGGTTGACCTGGATTAAGATTCTATTTTTATCAGATCATATACTTTGTGGGCCTTACAAACAAATGTCATGGAAGCCAAGCAATAGATGTATACTGTTATCTTTCAATTATGTTATTCATCATCCATTTTTCATACGTGTAAATAATTTGATGTTTTAAGTAATGATTTTCCTTATCAAAATTTGGTTTACTGATATTTCATGTAATTATTTGGGTAGCTAGAATAGCTTTAGCTGACATTCCACTTATGTATAAGAGACAGAGAAAGAGTAAGGGAGGGAGGGTGAGAAAAAGAGAGAGAGAGAGAGGGAGAGAGAGAGAGAGAGAGAGAGAGGGAGAGGGAGAGGGAGAGAGAGAGAGAGAGAGAGAGAGAGAGAGAGAGAGAGAGAGAGAGAGAGAGAGGGAGAGGGAGAGAGAGAGAGAGAATAAGTGGGTCACAACAGCACATGTGTGACAGTCAGATGACAATCCCAGATGTTGATCATTACCAGCCACCCACCTTCGTAGAGACAGACTTTTTTTGATATTTTCCACCATATATGTCAGACTTGCTGACCTATAAGCTTCCAGAGACTCTCCTTTCATGTACTGGGATTGTGTTGCATCTCTGTGCCTGGCTTTACATGGGCTGGTGATTCAAACTTATGTCCTCATGGTTGCACTACTTACACTTTCCCAACTGACCAATATCCATAGCCCCTCAAAAAGCCGATATTTCAACATCCTACTTCTCATTGTTCTTTTGTGATTGTTGTCTGTCTCGATTATCTACTCCTATTACTCTTTCTGAACTAAATAAATATAAATATTGTTTCTAGCTCCGTAATGATTTGCTTTGGTTTGTATTTTCAAAAATTTAAGGTAAATCTATAGCAGAACATGATTTTTCAAAACACAAATCATGTTTGTGATGAGTCTGGAAATCATGCTGACCTTATATGTCATTGAGCAAGAGTCTGCCATCCTGTCCTGCTTCTAGGATGATAACACATATTTTCTTTTCTGTACCTTCTCTTCAAACTCTCAAACCCCCACAGCTATTATCCTAATTTCTATAGGCCATCTGTCCTAGCATCATGGTTATTACTGGTACACTGCCATCACTAGCTGTAATGTCAACAGTTTCAATTCCTCCTAAGCACTTTCAGTGAAAAAAAAAGTAGTTAACCATGCAATACAACACTCCTAAATTATCATTCACACAGTCAATTCTTTTCAGCCTTAATACTTTTCTATTGAAATCATTACCTCTCATACTTTTAACAACTCCAAATGAATTTTACCTGTGACAGTTTACATCTTTATAACATATAGTAGAAGTCTACCAGGCTAGAAATGAAACATCTTCAATTATCACTAAGTAGCTCTAGAAATTTAAGAAAGTAAAAATCCGTTATTGTTTCTCTAAATTCAAGGAATCATTGCTATAAATGAATGTTTCTACAAATAAAGTTTTTCAATTCTATTTTCCAAATGATAGATTCTCAACATCCTATATTTAAGTCATTGTGAACAACTTTTAAATGTTTCCTCCTATTGCAGTGTATCAGATCAGATTTTCACACCGTTCTTTCAGATTACTTTTGATCCCATTTTTATTACTTATCTAAGTGCATATCTAATAATAACAATTTAAAAAGACTAAAATGAATCAAATTAGCAAACAAATAAATTTATTAGAAGTAATGGAAGTATTACAACCATAGGGGATAACTTTGCAGATGCATATACCTATACTCCAAACAAGGTGGTGTATTGGAACAAAGTCTAGTTCTCCTTCTGCTCTGGAATGTAAATCATTCTTGGTACCTTCTGATCTCACCTATTTTCTAAGTCACAGAAGCAATTCCACAAACTTTGTAAAGTAGAAGTGGTCATATTTGATAGATTAGGCCATGGTTTTTTATTGCCAGTAGCAGTAAGATTTGCTTTAAATTAACTTCTGTTCTCTGTGACAGCAGATCCCCAAATGACAGTAAAGATGAGAAGTTTTAGATTCATGGCACCAGAAGCCCAAGTGCCATTCCAAAGGGCTACAAAGGGATTTCAAAGTTTCTCTCAAAATAAAAACAAAATTTTGCTTTAAAACCACATGGCGATGTCACCAGCTGGCAGCAGCATGCATGCTTGGCATTATATTGGCTAAGTTTATTAGATATTTTACACTCTTGGAAATTAATGACTACATCCTATATCAATAAGAATTGGTGCCAATTGACAAAGAAGCTGCAACCATGAAGCTGCAACAATATGGCTGCCTAAACAAGACCCGCACAGTGATAATACATGCTAAAGTGGAAAGGGGAATCTCACAGTGCCTCACTCTTAGACCACAAACTGCAGTCAGCTCATGACTGCTTAGAGACAGGATTAGTTTTTCCTACAGATGAACAACCTGGCTCCCCAATATCAAGAGGTCAGCTCAAAAATCATAGAAACATGCAGAACTAAATGGACTCAGCAGATTGTATTTATATAGTGTTCATTTGTGTATTTATCTAAAGTTATAATCAAGGAATAAAGAAAAAGAGATCAATTAAATAACAGGCATACCAGGCATGCAGTGTAGGGTTGGAAGACTCAGGGTGATCATGGGGAGCTTTATTTCCCTGAAACTATTTAAGAGGAAGGGCCATGAATTTAATTACGTTACATTTCCTCATTTTTTATTCTGCATCAATTACAAGTCCTCTTTGAAAGATTTATGAAGGAAATTATCCTCATTGTTTTTTCTTATCCAACTACTTAAATTTCATACTTGTTCCTATTACTCTCACTTTAGTACCATTTTAAGACTTGAAAATTAAAACCCCACAGAGCATGACAACATCCTAATGCTGTTTAATATATTGTCAACATATCATGATAAGCTGCATGAACTTGAATTCTTTTAGGTTAAACAACATTGATTTGGCCAGGCATGGTGACAAATGCCTTTAATACTAGCACCAAGGTAGAGATAAGTGAAGCTCTGAGCTTGAGACCAAGCTGGTTTACATAGTAAATTTTAGGATAGTCAGAGCTACAGTGAAAGATCTTATCTCAGTAAACCAAAAAAAAAAAAGTCACTTAGTTAATATTTGGCCTAATAAGAAAACCTCTAAATTGTGTGTGTAATAATTGCCTAAAATATGTCTACTATTACTTGCAATAGAGGGAAGATTTTTATTATATCTAGATATCTGTAACAATTGATATTATGAATAGACATTTTCATTTTTAGTTGATGAATAACTGATAGGTATGACTATTGCCTACATGTGGTCAATATCCATGCACTGAAGTACTTAGAATAACCTTGACTCCCTCAAACTGTCAAGACTGTTGGCTAGTGGAAAAGGATAGTGTACCTGCAATTATTTGAATCACCTTAGAAGTAGGATTATCAATAAGACTCCGATGTTCTCTGCATCATTTCTCTACTTATATAAGACTATGATTGAAATGGTTATATCTATATTCCTAGTATTTTAAGAAGAATGTTTTCTTTATATCATAATCAACGTCCATCTAGTAAGATATCATTTTAAAATCTTTAAGGGTAAAGAGTGACACAAATAATGAGGGGAAAGTTGAAAGTATTAAATCAATCTCAACATTTTCAGGTTGAACACTTTGGAATCTGTGTGTTCCACTAGGCAGGAAAAATGGGTTAGTTTGGCATGTGGGAAAAGAAAAAAAATCACATCCAAGTAATGAAATTGGATAAATTTAGATGTTTGTGATTATAGCTACTGAATATGTTTTAGACTGACAGAATATGCTCTGATATTGGAATACCGTCAAAATCCATCTAAATCATGCCAGAGAAATGTTCAATGGTGATGAGAGAACTGGAATTCAAGCTGATAACTGTAGCAAAGATATACTCACATTGACAATTCTGGTAAAGGATTCTGACCTAAAAGCTAAATCGATGAGAGGATGCTTTTATGCAACAGTCTTACCATGGAGCTCATAAGAGTGCCAAGAAGCTATTCCTACTTCAACCCCAAACTTGTGGAGTAGTTTGAGATTTTATAAGCTACCCTATTCAAGGAGGGAACTGATAATTTAAAATCTGCAAGGAACATAGAAACAATAGTATACATTAGCATCATCATAACAGAGCTGTCAACAAGTATTTAGGTTAGGGGTGGCATCTTCAAAAATAATAATAATTAACCTGCTAGAAGTAAATCTTCATTGTTTAACTTCTTGTGAATTTAATGAAGAGAGATCAAGGAAGATACATTGAGAAAGAACTGGAGGAGGAGAACGAGGAGGAAGAGAGGAGAAGAATGAGAAGGAAGAGAGGAGGAGGGGGAGAACAAGGAGGAAGAAGAAGAAGAAGAAGAAGAAGAAGAAGAAGAAGAAGAAGGAAGAAGGAAGTAGAAGAAGAAGAAGAAGAGAAGAAGAAGAAGAAGAAGAAGAAGAAGAAGAAGAAGAAGAAGAAGAAGAAGAAGAAGAAGAAGAAGAAGGAAGAAGGAAGTAGAAGAAGAAGAAGAAGAGGAAGAAGAAGAAGAAGAAGAAGAAGAAGAAGAAGAAGAAGAAGAAGAAGAAGAAGAAGAAGAAGAAGAAGAAGAAGAAGAAGAAGAAGAAGAAGAAGAAGAAGAAGAAGAAGAAGAAGAAGAAGAAGAAGAAGAAGAAGAAGAAGAAGAAGAAGAAGAAGAAGAAGAAGAAGAAGAAGAAGAAAGTCACAGATCTAGATGGTAGAAATAAAAACTGCCCTTTAAGGACATTTCAGACAATGGCAGACAGTACATACAATGATGGTCTCATGTTAGAATAAGTCTGAAACTTCCCACAGCCGAGTGACAGTGCAGAGACTGTAACATCACAGGGTAATACATCACTCAAGTTTCTGAAGTGATATGGAGTTAAACAAATCCACCTAACTGGCAATATGTATAAAAGGAAAACAAGCATACAATTATGCATACTTCAGAATATGTGATGATGATGACAGAAAAGAACTATGTTACCTCTTTATAGATTTGCTGTAATTTTATTATTTTAAGGTATTCTACTTTTATTTTTTAAAAATAATTACTTTCATGGATCAGGGAAGGGCTCACCATTGAACTATTGGTAATGGGTGGATTCTGGAGTTATTGCCTTTAATTTGTGTACTAAATGGGTAGCCCATGGAGTGCCAATGGAGCCACTGACAATGTCCTGGTTAGCATTAATATGACAAGACAAAAGGCATGAATATGGGAAAGCAACCTGTAGGAATGAGGGGGAATAACAAGGTGTCAGTAAGATTAAAGAGGGTGTGGGAAAAAGAAAAAGAAAATGGAATGTAACTATAAATATGTTTGAACTTTTACAGAACAAATGTAATATATTGAAAATATTTACCATACAAGAGCATCATGTTAGACCAGCAAATATTCTCATACATCTCTTTTCCATGGCCCTTGCAGACTGTCCAATTTGAAAGGGATAAGCCAATTAAAGAAATCTATGTACAACACACACCATGTATGATCCTAAAATAGAAATCCTATACATTTTATAATGTAACTAGAATAATCTTATCAGTGTAAACCATCATTAATTTCTTTTTTCCCTTGTTTATATTTCAACAGATATTGAATTAAAGAATTTATAAATTGGAATAGATCAACCACAAATTAGAAGAGTCATCTACTTATATAGATATGGAAAGACAAGGCTAATGTGAGTCATGTGATACAGGGTAAAGCCACAGAATATTTTGCAGGACTCGATAAAATGGGAAAACTAAACAGTACTGTGCAAGGTTTATGTCCAGATTGTGGAAAGTTTGGATTCTTTTCTTTATAGTAGGGGGTCTTATATTTTAGATTGTTTGTAATATTGAGACAAACTTACAATGAATCTATGTTTCTGCTGGCCTATTGTAGATACTCATTTGAATGCTCTAAGGAATATATGTGAGAATGATGGAGTTCTGAATGGTTTGATCAGTGGACAACCTTACAGGATAGTGTCTCATATATGATAAATGAACAAACTCAATACAATCTAAAAATCTTGTGAAACAGTGGAGTCCACATCAAATTAATGGAAATTTGAAAGAGTCTAAGTGATACTTAACAGAGACTTCAAAGAATCTAACTTAAAATTCCACAATCATAAGAAATACTTAATTTAAGATTTTTAGTTAAGATCATTTTTAAGCATAGACAGTACTTAGCTTAGATAAAGTCATGCTTGTATGCATTATCCAGGAACCCTTTCTCAGCCTAACTGCTAGAGAGTTAATTTATAAAACATGAAATCTAACAGTGCAAGTTGAGACTATCTTTTCTGTGGTAACAGTAGGAATCCTCTCAATCTTAGAAATTAACTATATAAGGGACTGTAAAACTGAAATTTACAGCTGAAAATAAGGCATTTTCAAAGCCTTACACAGCAGAATTTGATATTAATTTGTTGTTTTACCTGGAAATCAACATGAACATTACTGAAAAGTTTTTACTGTTTATTCATAAAGTGTTCAGAATGCCTCCTAAATCAGTTGGAGTTAGCCTATATTGTGGAAGGGAAATGGTCACAAGGTAAAAGTGATTAGAACAGTCAGTCTGTGCTGTGTTTCATTTGTAGCTAGCTGTGGCGTCTAGTAAAGTTAGGGATATACTCAGAAATGCAGTGCAAGAGATGTAGAAGAGGTAAGTATTCACAACTTTTACTAGGATACACTGTAGGAAGAGAAAAAAACCCAGAAAAGTAACAAGGAATATATTTAGGAATTTTGAGCATTAGGAATTACATATAATTGCAAAGTCGTAAGTGATTTAATGTATGCAGATAGGTTTTTTAGTTGATGTTTTAGAGTAGAAATAAGATGAGAAAATATTTATGATGTTAGATAAAATGAAAAAAAAACTTAAAAACTCTACAATGTATCTTACAAAAAGGAGTATGAATAGATATTTCTGATGAAGTCATGGTGTATTGCAAAGTACCTACTTGTATTCTCTATACTGAAATACGCCTTTAAGAAACAGACTGCTGGAGGAAACTGAATTGTCTATCAAAGTGTCAATATTCTTAAATATAACTCATGAGAATCAGAGAATGAGCCAACACTGAATTTAGGACCAGCTTTAGACATAACATAGAATAGAATAAAGCTGAATTGGGATGTTGACATTTACAATCCAGGTAACACTTTCTCAGTGATTCATAGTTTCAGGAAATTGTTAGAAGCATATATAAGTTTGCTACTGATACAAATTGAAAATGCAGAAAAGTATGAGAGGATGGACAGATAGACAGATCATTGGAATCAATCTACTAATTAAACTGCAAAAAAAATTAGAAAAGCTACAGTTTATATAGAAGTGGACTGAGAAAAATAAAACTGTCCTACATAGACTGCTGTCTGAAAGGAGGAGAAACTCAGAAAATAAGGAAGAACACATAGATAACATTTATAACATCCTTCCAGGAACTCTATTCCATTGTTAGGGTTTCAGAAACATAAAAGTAGTCATTTATAAAGAGTGAGAAAAGACTGTGCAAGGATGTGCCTATTTCCATGTCTCTATTAAGTTTTGAGTCAAGAATTCTTGTGTCTTACCATCACACATATATCAGAAATAAATAATCAAAAATGCTCGATAGAAAAATAGCATGGTGGAGAAGAATACAAGATGTTAGCTTCTACCTTAAGCTATGTAGAAAATAGGAGAGAATTAGGAAGAGTTTCTATAAACTGCCAAATCACCACTTGTTGGATGACATAAAATAAATTTTTTATTTTCTCACAATGCCCTACCTTGGCATCCCTCTGGGCATGCACAATGTCTCTCTGTGTCCTAATCATCATTTTCTATAATGACACCAATCATGTTGAATTAAAATCTATGTTAAAAGTATCATTTTACCCTAATTGTTCTTTAAATTTGCAGCCACATTCAGAATTACTGGGGAGTGTGACTTTGCCTCAGATCTCTGGTGCTCAATATAAAGAAAGAAAGAGAGAGTTCAAGATAAAGGGAGGGATAAAAACGTTTGGGAGAGAGACAGACAGAGGGAGAGAACATAAATTAACAGAGTTTATCCATGTAATAACATAACTACGGTTGGGAATGAGGAAAGGTGCATGAGTCCAATCTTGTATAATGGTCAATAATTCATAAAAACTTGAAAGTGCCTGGGATTAGCAAATTGCTTATACCATGAAGATATGGCAGTTATGTTCTAAAACTTAAAATGTGGAAAAAGAAAGGTTAATTACAGCAGCTATAGAAGGAAGAGCTAGCAATCTGACTAGTGCCTCATATTCTTGTTTAGATCATTTTGCCATCTGCCATGCCATGTACTCCCTGCGTTGCTGTGTGATGCCTAACCTCCCTGTTATGAGATAGTTCATATTTTCTTTACTCCTATTATTTTGGTTATTTCCTTTGAACTGACTATACTGTCTTCCTCATCACTGAGGCTTTCTTCTAGCCTTTGACTTTTTACTTCAAATTTTCCTTCTCCTTGTAAAACACCCACACACCATCATGAATTTGATTTACAACCTAATTTATTGCATTTTTATTGTCTTCTTGCCCATAACCCCAAGTATATTCACAAATCCAGGGAAAAGGCAATTTTCTTTCTCCACATATTACCTCATTACTTACTAAAATGGATAAAATACAGTGGCTATATAAAAACAGTTATCAAAAATATATAAACACGTGTTATAAATGAAACACATGAAGATTCACTGAAAACAAGCTATTCAGTAACAACTTTGACCATCTTTCTCAGAGTAACATGTGCAGTGGAATTCATAGGATGACTACAATTTTCAAAGTAAACTAATCATTCGTACTTGTATTAAAGATCTAGAATCATTAGATAGTGATGCAATGAACTAATTCCACATCAAAGTTTTAAAACTATTTGCAGAAGGAACATTGCCAATATAGAGAGTGACATACAAGGTACAGAATACCCTTTAAAGGTCTATCTCTTAAATTTCTCTGCCAACCAAGAAAGTATGTCTTGATAATTAAGTGACAGCTTTTACCTATTTAGAATTAGATTAACAATGGAACACTAAGCTCAAAATGGGACATCTACGTCATTTTCTCCAAGACTCAGGGGACATAATGAAAAAGAAAGCAGAAAAATGTAAGACCCAGAAGATGGAGAATGTGCCTCAAAAGATAGTTCTTGGGGGCTGAGAATGGCTCAGTTAAATTAAGAGCACTGATTACTTCTCTAGAGTACACTGGCTGTATTTCCAGCATCCACAGGACAGTTCACAAGCATCTACAAATTCAGGTTCAGGGAATGTCATGACATGTTTTGGCTTCTGTGGGCACTATATACACAGGTGCTCAGACATAGATACTGGCAAAATATACATACACATAAATCAATGATAAAAAAGATTAAAAAAATAGTTTCTCCTGGATGTGACATCACTTTTGCACTTGTGAACTCATTGCCACTGTGGATACCAGAGTAAGACCCACACAAGACTGGGCTCATGAATTTCTTCATGGATGAGGGCAGGGCTCATGAGGGCCATCCCTCTGAAGGACTATTGGAAGGTATGGTTGATGCTGTTATTTCCTTCAGCAGTACAGCCACTAAAAATTCACCTATGTTTCAGTAAATAATCTCCCACCTAATGTCATGCAAATGACTCTAAGTAGACTCAGTGGGTCACACATACACCAAAAAAAAAAAAAAAAAAAAAAAAGAAAAAGAAAGCAGGAGAAACTTGGAAAGAAAAATGGCTTCAGAGGAAGGAACTGAATAAGATAGGGGTGAGCAGATAACCCAAATTATATATATATATATATATATATATATATATATATATATATATATTGTATGTAATTGTCAAAGAGTCAAACAAAGAAGCAGCAGACTGGATAATGAAAATTTCAAGAGAAGCATAGATTGGTTACTACTTTAGATGTACAGTAGGAAAATAAAATTAAAATTCTAAGGATTGAATTTGCTTACAAATATCAGTTCCACAAATATAGAACATAAAATACAGTTAAAATTCTATATTTATTGGTCACAAAAATGAACAAGAACAAATAATATAACACAGTTGAATACTGCATTCAAATCTAGACATAGATTTAGTTCATTGGAAAAATATTAATGAAAATATTTTATGTATTTACATGTTTATATTTTTACATGTTAGCATTATCATAGATTATTTCTATATTATATATTATAAATATATAATTTAGCTGATTCACAAGTTCTAAAATATAAGTACTGTAATTATGCCTTTAAACCACAAAGCTGTGGTTCAAAAGTCAATTTTTCTGGTTGAATGTCACATAGTCAATATGTTATAGAAAGCATTTTGAATACATACTTTGTTTCTTAAATTCATAATTCCTTGTAATTTTGAATACAACTCAACACAAGACCAAATATACAGCCATGTTTTCTAGTTATAGCAGTGAAAAATATAGATGGATTTTCATTGATGCAATATAAAGTTCTCTCAGATGAAATTTTAGATGCTATAAATTGAAGAATTGTGATTACAACTTCTTCCTTTCACAGTCTTTGTCTGATGTATTACAGCACATTTAAAAACATTCCCCATGTTTTCCAGGTATATTTTAATGGAAGAGGTTAAGGTTTGATGACACATGACACTTCCAAATTTCAAATTTCAAGTGGAAACTGTTTTTTATATATACTTAAAAGTCTGACTAAAAGACCCTAAATCTGTTTTTTTTTCTTCTTTTGTTAAATATTTGCCTTAATTTTGTTTCACCAAGTTATCCAGTTGTACGCTATGGGAGTGAAAAACACAATCTTATGTATAACAATGCTTTCAGCATATAAATTTTAAGAATATATTATTCTAGTATTGGAAATGGTCATTTAATTTGTTTTAATGTCATTACAATTATATATAATTTAAGCAAATTTTATACAATTTATATTTGTACCTCTTATTAATTCAACTTTAAATGTTTTGTGTGTATTTTCCCAAGGAAATTTTTATGATTCTAACCTAGTGATACTAAAACAGTATAAAATTCTAGTAAAAACAGATATTATTAAAATCAGCTTAATAATTAAAATTTATCCTCCAATCTACTTGATGGTAAATTATATTAAGTTCCATTATCTCTAAGTTTTCTCTCAAATAAAATTTTCCCCAAAGCAATTATAGTATGCACATTGCTTGAAAAACATCAAATAGCAGACTTCTTACATTTTTTTTCTTGATACCTTGGATTTCAGTTCTAAGTATTTCCCAGATACCCTGAGAATTCATTGAGGGAAAAATTATCTAATAGGTATTCAGCAACACTGATCAATGTCTAAGAAGTATTTGTGAATGGCCTACTTTACATCACCTTCATTGAGTTTTTTAGTCAGTAGCTTTGTGAATTAGTTACTTTTCTTACTCCTATGACAAGATACCTCACAAGAGGATTGTAAGAGTGGACAGGTTTTTTTTTTTTTCTTTTTTTGACACACTATTCCAGGCTTCAATACATTGTGGTGGAGAAGTCATTATAGCAAATCCACAAAGGAGCCTTTCACACTGAATCTTCAGTCATGAAACAGAGATGAATGCTGGTACTCATCTCACTTTCTCTTTTTTACAGAGTCTAGGGCAGTAGACCATGGAATGGTGGTTCTCATGTTTGGGAAATTCCCTTACAGACATGCCCTGAGGTGTTACCTTGACAGGGGCATGTTCTTCTGTGCATGTTTCTCTTATTGGTTGATGAATAAAGCACTGTTTGGCCAATGAGGCAGGAAGATAGGTGGGTCTAGGAGATGAGGAGAATTCTGGGAAATGTAGGCAGAATCAAATGCCATATGAGACCACAAAAGGGTAAGAAATCTGGACCCTTCTCCGGTAAAATAGGAGCATGTGGAAATACATAGAATAATAGAAATGGGTTAATAATTAAGACAAAGCTAATCCAGTAAGAAGCCCTAGTCATTGGCCAACAGAATTATAATTAATATAAGTCTCTGAGCGTTCATTTGGTAGCAGGATTTTTCTTAGGAGAGCTCTGTTTGTTATAGACAAGCAGAGGCTCCTGAGACTGCTTTAAGGAGTGGTTTTCAAACTACATAAGTGGTAAAAACCACCGCAGAGCTCTTTTATCAATGCTGTTTAGCAGATAAAAGACTTGCTTGTGGTCAGAAGAAGATAGAGCTATAGAATAAAGACAGATTCAGATGAAGTAAAACCTTTAAAAGATTTACAGTGTGTTTAAAATATATATGTAGGTTTGTGGGAGAGAGAAAAAACAGAATAAAGTGGTTAAAAAATAGAAATAGAGTAGTTGGGCAGTGGTGGTTCATGCCTTTAATCCCAGCACTTTGGAGGCAGAGGCAAGAAAATCTCTATGATTTCAAGGCCACCCTGGTGTATGGAGTGAATTCCAGGACAGGCAAAAGTACACAGAGAAACCTTCTCTCAGGAAATGAAAAAGTAAAAAAAAAAATAGAGTAATAAATTAAGAAAGAAAAATCGCCACCACGTAAAGATGGAAAATACACAGTCTGGATACTGTATTTTGTAGCGTTGTCTTAAAATTGTTTGATTGATGAATAAAGAGCTCCAGCTATTAAAATAAATTTTATTATAAATGCTGCTGAATTAATCCAACTTACATATTTTGAAAATGCTTTGACTTCAAAATTTAAATCTAAGGACAGGTAACTTTGGAAAAGAAATTTTGTTCTTGTTTCCACAGAAAATGAAACACTGTGGATTCCTTCCAGAATAATATGGTTTGATCAAGGAAGACAGTTTCCCAGGTAATCAAACATCCAAGACACTTAGGAAGATACAGTCTCAGACTACTAGGGCCAGGATTTGGACAGGTTTCTGTTTTCTCATAATCCCAAACGGTATTCACAATGCTCCCAAACCAATAGGAAGCAGTTTGGAATGAATTATGCCCAAATTCTCAAATATTGTTTATAAATGCTTGTTTTCATTTAGATGGGGTAGATTATAAATGGGTAAGGATCACAACCAATCTCTTTTTAAAAGGTAAAATGGAGATTATGGCGTAGAAATGAATCCTTTGTATTGGAATGGATTTTCATTAATCAATACACATTTAAGGTCAATTTTGTGATATGTATTCTCCTATTGTTTAAGTATTGTGTTTATACAGGTCATTTAAAAATGCAATGTATAATTTAGTACAAATTGTAGGTAGTTACCTACAATATTCAAAACTTATAGTTATGTTAGTTAGGTTTTCTAGATATATTGAAATATATTGCAATTTGATGGGCATTTTTAAAACCTTTCAAAGACCTTCAGAATATGGCATTTAAAATGGTTTAGGGTGTTTCATGACAGTGAGATACAGCTGCTCCTGGCCATACCAATTACTTCAGAGAGGAAGATGGATATTGAAGAAACTTGTTATGCAATTTACTTTTGACATGGCAAGATTAGCCATTTGGGCAAGAAATACTCTTGCCTGGACTGTTTGACTATATGCTATCCTAACTGGGCATGTAGGACTCATAGGAAAATGACTATTGACACTACGTAAGCCCTCAAAGGGGTAATAAGTCAGGTCCCTTCTCTGGTCCACTGAAGGATGGATAAAGAAAGTATGGTACATGTACACAATGCAGTACTACTCAGTGGAAAAAAAAAACCAACAGAATCTTGAAATTCCACAACAAATGAATGGAACTGGAAGAAACCATCCGGAGTGAGGTAACCCAGTTACAAAAAGAGGAACAGGGTATGTACTCACTCATATATGGATTGTAGACATAAGCAAAGGCTTACCAACTTACAATCTACAACACCAGAGAAGCTAGGAAATAAGGAGGACCCTAAGAGAGACATACATGGTCCCCCACAGAAGAAGAAAGGAACAGGCTCTCTTGAGAAAATTAGCAGGAGGGGATAGGGAGTCAGCAGAAACAGAAGGGGAGAAGATGAGGGGAGAGGAGAACATGAGGGAACAGGAAGATTGAATCAGGGAAAGAATAGAGGAGTGCAAGAAAAGGGATACCATAATAGAGGGAGCCATTATAGGTTTAAAGAGAAATCTGGCACTAGAGAAATGTCCAGAGATCTACAAGGAACTTACAATCTAAGCAATAGTGGAGAGGCTACCTTAAATGCCTTCCCCCAATAATGAGGTCGATGAATGCTTTATATGCCTTCCCAGAGCCTTTGTCTAGTAGCTGTTGGAAGCAGAAGCAGACACCCAGAGCTAAACACTGAGCCAAACTCCTGGAAATCCAGTTGCAGAGAAGGAGAAGTGATGAGCAAAGGGGTCAAGAGCAGACTGGAGAAACCCACAGCAACGGCTAATCTAAACAAGGAGGAGCTCATGCCACCCACCCCCCAGACTGATAGTTGGCAAACCAGCATAGAACTGACCCAGAACCCCTGAACATGGGTCTCAGTTAGGAGGCCAGGAGAGTTTTTGGGACCTCTGGCAGTAGAACCAGGATGTATCCTTAATGAATCAACTTTGGGAGCCCATTTCCCATAAAGGGATACTCCCTTAGCTTAGAGACACAGAGGAGGTCCTAGGCCCTACCCCAAATGACTTGACTGATTTTTATGATCCCTCATGGGTAGCCCCACTTTCCCTGGGGAGGGGATGGGGAATGGATGGGGGGCATGGGAGGATGGGAGCGAGAGAGAACAGGAATTGATACGTAAAATAAAAAAATATTAAACTAGAAAAGACCACATAGAAATACATAGATTAATAAAAATGGGTTAACAATTATGACAGAGGTTGCCAAATATGAAGCCCTAGTCATCGGCCAACAATTTCATAATTAATATAGCATTGGTGTGCTTGTTTGGGGCCCAAGGGTGGTAGTGGGACCTGCCAGAAAACTCACGCTTATATTTTCTTTTAAAAATGTTCAATATTCTGTCAAGTTGACAGTCAGTATAGAATTCCACACAAATACAACCAAAAATAAACTAATAATAATAATAAATAAAATAACAATAACACCTGGTGGTGGTGGCACACACCTTTAATCCCAGCACTCAGGAGGAGTTTTCAGGCAGATCTCTGAGTTTGAGGCCTGCTTTATCTACTGAATGAATTCTAGGACAGCCAGGACTATACAGAGAATCATTATCTCAAAACAAAAACAACAAAAAACAACAACAATAATAATATAAAATTAAGCTAAATAGAACATTTATTTAGCTTTAAATAAGAAGGCAAATTCATTGCCTTGCTTATTTTTAGAATGAGGGCTGTATGTTTTGCTATGGAAAAATATAATATACTCCCCCTTCTGGATGCATTCACTTTATTTGGAGTTGATATTATATGTTGTATGCATGATAATAGTTACAAATTCACCATCTATAATCCAATTCCCCTATATATTACTCATTCAACAAATCCACTGTCAAGTGTCCCAAAACACAGATGCACAATTTTCTATTTGCTCATCAGAAAGGAAGAACAATAAGGTGCTTTTGCAAAAAATGTTTTGTAAAGCATGATTTGATGTGAGATAATGTTCTTGTAGACTGTAAATATTGTCACTCATATTGGTTTAATAAAAGGCTGTTTGGCCAGTAGCCAGATAGGAAGTATAGCCTAGGCTATCAGACTTGGAGAATTCTGTGAAGAGGAGGGCAGAGAGTGAAGCTCAGGGGCCAGTTAACCTGCAGTACTCAGCCATGAAAATGAGACGCTGCACCTGCAATGAGAGAACTAACACTTGAAAGTTTGCATTTGGCTTCCATCCACATACTGACAAGCATGCTCATGCACACAATAAAATACAGATCTCTTAAGTAAATTGAGCAATTAAATATTATCCACTGCCACAATATCTTGGCACAGATAGGAGAGAATAGTCTTCTTATATAAAAAATCATTTTTGTTTTATTTATTATTTATTTTTATGTGGTTAGCTAGGTGAATTTGACAGTAAGATACCCACTTTATATTCAAGAAACTTATAACATAATTTTCAAACAAATAATAAGATCTATCTATTATTATTTAAAACACCTGTGAATGTATTTCTACAAAGCCTATTAGCTGTCACACTGGAGCACAAGAACAGATTTTTCACATCCCATATTAATACTAAGAAGGAACGCCTTCAACTGATGAGTGGGTGTTGCAAAAGTGGTACATGTATGCAGTGGAATATTACTCAGTTATAAAGGCAAATAAAATAATCAAATTTTCACGTAAATGAATGATGAAACCAGAAAAAAATATACTGTGTACATAGTGCTACATAAATTATCTTTCCTATGTAAATCCTAACTTCAAATCTTTTGGGTTATGTGTTTAACTTTGAGTGCATCCAATAGCTGGGATCTAGAAACAGGTAACTGGGGATGAAAGGAATTTATGGTGGCAGAATTGTAGAACACAGTTTAAATGAAAGTAGAGATAGGAACGGTAGAGAGATTCAAGCAAGTAGTGGGAGAATGGGGGAAGGAAAATGGAGTGGGGAAGGGTTAAATAAAATGAAGTATGTAAGAAGACGCTATTTGGGAACCATGATCTTGCAACTAGAGTAAAAAAATGTAGTAAGAGGGGACAGTAGAACACATGATGCAGAAGGGCAGAAGGGAAGAATATTGTGAACTAAAAGTTTGATTTGGAATGGAGGCAGAGGGTAGAGGAATCAAGGAATACTGATCATGTTAGCCAGAACTAAGAATGTATGCTGAGACCTTTAAGAAATCCACTAATATGTTAATTAAAAGCATAATAACTAAAAGGAGGTTGAACAGAGGTACCTTGTATCTGTGAATTATGCTGTTCATGGAGGACAGAGATTATTAAGTGGATATATCTGTTAGCTCTTTACCGGTCAGGGAGATTACAGAGTCACCCAGGCCCTGAAAACTATTTATTTCTCTCTTGGTTACCAACCATAACTAAAGAGTAAGACCCTATTGTTTATGTCATCACATAGTTTCGTTGTAGGGAATAGTGAAATCAATCTCAAATTGCATTAGAAAATTCCTTTGTGCTGAATAGCTTTCACAGTTAGATAAGTACCATGAAGGCCAGTGGGGGAGAAACATCATCAATGGCATTACCCAGTGTTCCATTCTGAATGCTACAATACTGACTTTCAAGACAATATCTATCTACCAGTTCAATAGCATCAAGGTTATTGGGATAACCAACCATTTCTTGAATATATTTAAGCCCTGTCCTATAGGACAGAATTCATGCTTGGTCCCATAAATATGACCAAAGATCATGATTTGGGAGGTCATGAGACCTGAGGGAAACCTTCTGTTACTTTTCTAAGTAATTATGTTGATTATATATATAGATTCATGACTATCTCATCTTTGGTCAGAAAACCTTCTGATAGTAGTGGATATGTGTTAATTTAGGGACCTATAACTGATAAAAGTACTGAGAATAAATGTCTTTGATTGGTCTACGTTAGATGGGGCAACTATATTAAGCCCCTAACTTCCAAGGCTGAGGGGAACATGGTAGAAAATGAGACAGAAAGAATGCAAGGGATGGAGAATGGAAGTGAGTGTTATGAAGTGCTGTGCTCTGAACATGGCGTGGCTGCTATCCTCATGAACCAATAGCAGCTGCGGTAACTTGAAAAAGGCCTGCATAAGTTCAATCCAGCTAAGAATTCTAGCATAGAAGAGGGGGTTGCCAACCTTAACTGGGGAGCTATTGGAAGTTGGTGGCTTCTGAGGGAATGGGGTCACTTTTCTTTGGGGAACTGGCCTTTTGTAGGTTGCCCATGCTGTAGTGGATGGCTCCATACTCATGCCTATAGAGGCAGTACTAATTATACTCAGTGGGTTATAAAAACAATTGAGTATGAAGTTGAGAGGATATGTGCTAGGGAGGTGAAGGAGGAGCTAGAGAAAGGGAGGAGATACGTATAATGTCAATCTAACGTCTATACATGTAAGACATTTTAAAAAATAAACAAAAAATTAAAAAAGTAACCTTTCATCTTTAAGGCAAATTTCAACTATCCTATATCTTAACAGTTAAATTATATAAGATAAGCTATTATTGCATTTAAATTTGTTCCTTACTTAGCACAAAAAGCGATTTTATTAAATGTTTACCTAGCACACAAAAGGTCCTGTAATTACCAATTAATAAAGTTACAAAAAATATTAACATGGAATTTGCGAAGACTGTCAGTAGCACCATTGTGCTGAGCTCATGAGCTGTTATACTTACTGGGAGTAAGGGCAGGATGCATTCATTTATAGTGGGCAGTCACAAATACCTGCTATGGCTGATTACCACTCTGACTACTAAAAAAAAAATGAAACTATTATACACAACAGCATCTGCTATGCTGGAATACTGCAAAGCCCAGATTGCCTATTACAGAATTCCAGAGACTATTCACCAGCAATAGACTGCATTTTGCCAATGGGTAATTTGCAGTTTGCTGTGTCATCAGAATCTGAACATGTCACATCATCTTGTCACAGCCAATCCAACGGCTGAGTGCTATTGAAGCAGCTGTCAAGAATGCACAAAGACCATGGAGAAGACACAACGAGATGACCGACTGTATGCAAATAAGCAGTGGACACAGAACGTGCATGCAGGCAGTCAGGCTTACAGAACTAAGGGTTATACACAGGGACCATTGCACAGTCTCAGTTAAAAGCACAAAGTGCACTGTGGTAATTGTTTCAGAAAAAAAGGCATTTGGTATTGCATAATATATTGGTGTGATTTCTCCTGGGGAAGACATATTTATTCTGTGCTCAACATTCCTGAATTGCCTATAGTTCTTACATACATGTACATATATACATGTAACAATAATTATTGACAAAAGAACCATGGATTTGGAAGATAGCAAAGTGATTAGTATTTCAAGTACAAAAATATATTAACAAAAATCATACCACAGTTATAATGATCATGTATATTTTATTCTTACATAACTAATGAATTAAGGTTTATATAGCTAATACAGTCTTTATATTAAGCAGCATACATTTAAAAAGTTGTATAACTAAATGTCAGTGTCATAATTTACATGGAAGAGCATCAAAAGAATAGGAAAGTAGAACAAATTCCTATCTGGGAATTTCCACTTGCTTGGTCCCAAAATTCCCTAAAAGAAAAACATAGCCTCTGGTCAAACAGTTAAACAAAAATGTATAGGTGCCACAGAGATCAGCCAGGATTATTCTTTCAGCAAGGCCCTTATGTACATGGCTAAGATTATATAACCAGAAACTGCCTGTACAGCAGCTTGCACGGTTCCCTTGTGTCTGAACATCAGCTACGACTATCGTCATCCACCTAAGAACGCACGCTTGGGAAAGTGCACATGGAGTGACTCATCCTCATCAGATGAGTACCTTCCCACCTGGAGACTACCCCACTCCTACCCCATAGCCATTTGCTCTACACTGCAGCCAGCACTCTTTCAATGTCTTAAATAAGCTTCTTTGTTATAGTATGTCTAAAAGTGACTTTATTCACCACCTGCCTAACCCTCATCAGCAACAGTGGTGATCATGACTAAACTTATTAAATTTAGGTGACACCCTAAAATGTACGTGGGTTATATTGTTATTAAAAATTATCTTAAGGTTTTTGTAAGGAAACTTCAGACAAGTGAAATTTGCTGGGATTTATTTGATCAAGAACAATTAATGAACAAGACAGCACTGAGAACCCAAAGAGATTTAGTGAACTCAACCCAACAGCATGCTTAGACAATGTTGATAAATAACAGCAGCAAGGAAGTGAGATCCTAAAGCAGCTTGATCAGCTGAAGCGAGGTGTTTTCAGCCCTCATGTTTGGATGAGAAATTTATCTTCCATGGAAGTAGCAAGAAGAGATGACCATTTATGATTGGCTGAAGCAAAGCTGCTGTGACCAGCTATTTGGTACATGAATATACTTTAAGTAGGCTGTGGTTGACTATATACTAAATTAGGTCTTAGTCTGCTACCTAGATAGCAATCTACAGGTTGTGATGTTTCCTGTGACTTCTTTACAGTTTCCTTTCTTTCTTTCTTTTTTTGTAATTACATTGGTCCCACCCTAGTCGTTTATATTTGGATTCATTAAGGTCAGAGGTAACCAAAAACCCACAAGCCGCAATCACTGAATTATTGTGTCCCTTTAGTACTTGTGGGGTCACAGCAAGGTCCAGAAAATGGATGTTTAAGGTAAGTGGAAATTATCTTCTTGGAAGGCTTTACTTGTGTGAATTTAGTAGTATCCTCATCAAGATGCTTTTATTTCATTTTTATTGCCTCATCTGAAGTATATTCAAAATACACTCCTAAGAAATACCTGTGTCTTATTCCTGGGAAAAGAAAGTCCCGATCATTCAGATTAGAGATGATGTGTGCAACTGTGCAAAACACCTAAGATTTTTCTACTGAAGAGATTTGAAAAGTTCCTGAAATCCCAGCCAGATACTGTGCAAGCAAAAATGTTCCAGAAAGTATTTTATTTTTATTTATGTTGCCTATGAAATGAATATTGCATAGTTGGATCAGTGAATTATATTTTAGACACTATATCCTCCTGCTCCCAATCACTGCTGAGCTGTCAAAAGCAAAGTGTGCTTTGGAAGAGGTTACCTTCTCTAAACAGGAGAAAAGAGCCAGGGTGTTGACAAAATGAATCCTGATGAGTGTTTAGCCTCCTTCTAAAGCTTTGTGACTGTATTCTGGTTTTAGCCAATTTGAACTCAGAAAGAAGAGTAACTAAAGGCTTCAGATGTTGTAGAAAGGGGATGTTACACAGATGTGGTCCATTGCAGAATGGGTACCCATGTCCCTTCATTCAATAGCAGTCTACACTTGTGTTATTTTCTACACAAATGTCTGTACAAACCAGCATGTTATGGCCACATCAGCACAGTGAACATCACTACAGGCAGAGAGGCAAAAGTGGTTTCTATTGCATGCGCTCCATGTATTAGAATGATACGCAGAAAGACCATGAGAAAGGAACAGGAGTGGAGAGCATACACATATGGGCTTTGAGCCTGGGTCTGCCAACTCCTTTCCTGGGCAGGTCTCTCTGCATGCTAAACTTCTTTTGCCTCATTCCTGGGAGACAGAGCTCTGGAGACCAAGACAGTGGCTTTGGGCTGTTCATTAATTACTATATGTGTTTGCTGCTGTTATGTGATTCAAGAGCTTTATGTTATGAATAATTAAAAACATGACTTTCTACGGGCACAAACTGACAAAATAATACCAGCCATTCAGAGTATCCCTAAACGCTTATGGATGCTGAATTAGACCTGCCTCTCTTTGCACTTGACCCGAATGGCCTGGCGGTTCTGCAGGGGCATTTCCTCATAGTCACTCCCATAAATCACATCATCGTCAGAGTCGTTTAGCATGGAAAATGCAGGGTTGTCTTTTAGCTGGGACTCACACAGAGCATTCTTGAATGGAGCGTACACGAAGGCCAGTGTGTACAGGTAAAAGTTCAGCAGGCCATAGAAAGACAGGAATTCCGCTGAGTTCTGGTAGTGAGCCGACAGTTCTGCTACAAAGTTGTCTTGCAACATTTGTGCTCCAAACCTTAGATAGACCTGCCTCTCACTTTTACTAACTTTGTTCAACATTTTTAGATCAAATTAGTACTTATTGACCAGACTGCTCCTTAAAAATTGACACATAGGGGAGGGCCTAGACCCTGCTCCAAGTGATATGACAGACTTTGAAGACTCCCCATGGAAGACCTCACTCTCCCTGCAGAGCAGAAAGGGGATGGAATGGGGTTTGGTGGGGGCAGAAGCGTGAGAGAACTGGGATTGACATGTAAAACAAGCTTGTTTCAAATTTAAATAAAAGTAAGTAAATAAATAAATAATATTTCTGACAGAATTTCATAGAATAGTGTTTAATAATAATGTATGGAGTAAAAGGCCAATGATATCCAATTAATAGAATGCTCAGATGTTACGGGAAGTTTACACAATAAAAAATTGCATTGATTTATAGTCCTTGTACAGGTTATGTTGAGTTTCTTGAAGACATTGCATTCTGTTCTTTGACTATGAATTCCTGCTCCAGACTTTTGGTTTTTCTCTTCCCTATAACTCCTGAAGCTCTCCCCCATTGTCAGTCTTGCTTCTATTTACATTTTATATAAATACAAACAAACTAATTTATGAATCTAGATATAGAATATATTTCTGAGACAAAATATGGTTTTTGATTTTCTGTATCTTGCTCACTATCTATTTGCTTCTACTTGTTTTTATAAATAATACACTTTAATTCTTCACCATGAATAAACAAGTATAGAGTAAATATATAGAGATATATGTATATATATATATATGTGTGTGTGTGTGTGTGTGTGTGTGTGTGTGTGTGTTTGTGTGTGTGTACTTTTAATGAGTCATCTGTTTGAAGACTCATAAACCAAATCCATAAGCTTCCTGCAGCAAGCAGTGTTGCCATAAACAAAGAGGTGCATCTTTATAGTATGTTGATCTAGACTGTTCTCGATGCATGCCCAAGAGTTCTACAGTTCAATCACACAGTAGTTTAATTTTAGTTTTCTGAGGAATCTATGTACTGATGCACATAATGTCTGTACCAGTTCATCTCCCCATCAGCAATACCTAAGCGTAGCTCCTTCCCCACAGCTCAGAAAATTTTTACTGTTTTTGTTTGCTCCTAGGACATAACCATTTTGTCTAGTATGAGATGAAAGGCAGTATAGTTTTCATTTGCATTTCTTTGATGGCTAAGGATGTTAAGCCATTTTATGTTTATTAGCCATTTACACTTTAGCATTTAAGAAGTGTGTGTTAGGTTTTTTATTTTCTATTCATTGATAGAATTTCTTGATATTTAGCATGTTTTGAGTTCTTTATGTATTCTAGGTATTAGTTCTCTGTCAGGTATATAGATAGCACACATTTTGATTACTGTATTGGCTATCTTATCAGGAAATTTGTTCTTTCCTTTGCTGTTCAGAAGCTTTCAAATTTCATGAGATCCTATTATGTAGTTTCCATATTATTTTCTGACCTACTATTCCATTCAGAAGGTTCTTGTCTATATCAATATTTTAAAAAGTTGTACCAAGATTTCCTTTAAGACTTAATGAGTTGTAGATCTTATATTAATGTTTTTGATGCATTTTGAATTAGATTTTGTATAGTGTGAGAAATAAGAACCTGGTTCTATTCTCTTGCAGGTGGATATCCCATTTTCCCATTATATTTCAAAAGGCTGCCATTTTTTCTAACATTTATTTTTGATATCTTTGTCAAAATTAGGCTAATGTAGCTGTTTAACTGTATTTCTGATTCTCACTACTCTATTTAACTTGTATATGTGTCTGATTTTGTGCCAGCACCATGCTTTTTGTACCACTAGGTCTGTATTTTTACTTGGTCAAGTATTGTGACACCTGCAATTCTGTTGTTTTGCTTAGCATTGCATTGGTCACTTGGGGTCCTTTATACATGCACATGATTGCTTTCTGTATTTCTATGGAAAGTGGTATTAGAATTTTCATGAAGATTACATCGAGCCTGTAATTTGCTTTGGGAATTATAGCCATTTTCACAGTATCAACTGTACTGATGGAAATTAATTTTTTTCACCTTCCATTATTTTCTTCAGTGTTTAAAGTTTTATTGTAAAGGTCTTTCACTTCTCAGGTTAGGATTACTCTTGAGTATTAAGTTTTAAAATTGATTTGATTATAGTTATATTTCTTTTACTGTCCCTTAAATCTCTCCAGCTCTTCCCATATACTAACTCCTTGTTGCTCTCAAATTCATGTTCTCTGGCATCACACACACACACACACACACACACACACACACACACACACACACACTACATACATACATACATACATACATACATACATACATACATACATATATATGATCTGTTCTGTACTAAGTAGTCTACCCTGAAATCCTGAGTTAGTTGGGATTTTTCTGATTTCTTCTGCATATGCCTTAGTATTACATAGAAAAAAACAAGACCCTGGATAGACAAAACAATGCTGTACAATAAAGGAACATGCTGAAGCATCATTATCTCTGAAACAGCTTGTTATTGGCACAAACATAGGCAGGTACAACAATAGATCTAATTGAAAACCCTGATATTAACCCACACACCTACGAGCACCTGACTTTTGACAAAGAAGCTAAAATTATACAATGTAAGAAAGGAAACATTTTCAACAAATGCTGCAAGCATAACTGGATGTTGACTTGTAGAAGACTGCAGATAGATCCATATCTATCACCATGCACAAAACTTAAGTCCAAAGGGATCAAAGACCTTAACATAAATCCAGCCACACATCTCTTAGAAGACAAATTGGGAGGTACCCTTGAAAGAATTGTTACAGGAGAACACCAGTAGCACAGACATTAAGATCAACAATTACTAAATGAGACCTCCTGAAATTAAAAAGCTTCTGTAAGGCAAAGGACACAGTCAACAAGACAAAACAGCAGCCCACAAAATAGGAAAAGATATTTACCAACTCCACATCTTATAGAGGGATGATTTTCAAAATATACAAAAAAAAAAACTCAAGAAGTTAGTCACCAAAACACCATATAATCCAATTAGAAAGTGGAGTACAGAACCAAATAGAAATTCTCAATAGAGGGATCTAAAATGGCTGAAAGACACTTAAGAAAGTGATCAAAATCCTTAGCCATCAGTGCAATGCACATCAAAACAACTCTGAGATAACATCCTACTCTTGTCAGAATGGCTAAAATAAAAACCACCAAATACAGTTTACGCTGGAGAGCATGTGGAGAAAGGGGAACACTCCTCCACTGCTGGTGGGAGTGTGAACTTGTACATACACTTTGGAAATCAGTATGGAAGTTCATCAGGAAAATGGATATCATTCTGCTGTAAGATCCAGCAATTCCAATATTAGGCATTACTCAAAAGATGCACATTCATACAAGAAGGACATCCGTTCAGTTATGTTCATAGCAGCATTATTTGCAATAGCCAGAATCTGGAAACAACCTAGAAGCCCTTCAACTGAAGAGTGGATAAAGAAAATGTGGTACACTTACACAATAGAGTATTACTCAGTGGGGAGGGGGGGCACGTAGGCAGGAAAAAATGGAATCTTGAAATTTGAAGACAAATGGATGGAACTAGATGAAACCATTCTGAGTGGGGTAACCCAGTCACAAAAGATGAACATGTTATGTTCTCACTCATATATGGATTTTAGACACAGCACACAGGATTACTAGCCTACAATGCACACCACCAGAGAAGGTTGGAAACAATGAGGATGCTATGAGTGACATAGACGGTTCCCTGGTGAAGGGGAAAGGGACAAGTCTCCCAAGCAAATTGGGACCTGGCGTGGGTGGTGGTGGAAAAGGACTTAGGAGAAAGGGAAGGGGAGAAGAGGAGGGGAAAGGAGAACATAAGGGAGCAAAATGATTGAGTCAGGGGAAGAATAGGGAATAGGAAAAGACATACCACAATAAAGGGAGCCATTATAGGTTTGAAGAGAAATCTGGCATCAGGGAAATATCCAGAGATCTATCAGGATGTCCCCAACTAACAATCTAAGCAATGGTGGAGAGGCTACTTTAAATGCCCTTTCCCAATAATGAGATTGATGACTACCCTATACACCATCCTAGAGCCTTTATCTGGTAGCTGATGTAAGCAGAAGCAGATACCCACAGCTAAACACTGAGCTGCACTCCTGGAATCCAGTTGCAGAGAGGATGGAGTGATGAGTAAAGGGGTCAAGACCAGGCTGGAGAAACCCACAGCAACTGCTGACCTGAACAAGTGGGAGATCATGAACCCCAGACTGATAGCTGGGAAACCAGCATAGGACCACCCAGACCCCCTGCATGGGCCTCAGTTAGAAGGCCTGGGAAGTCTAGGGTACCTCTGACAATGGATCTAGGATCTATCCCTATTTTAGGGACAGACTTTAGGTACCCATTCCTCATGGAGGTAACCTCTCTTAGCCTAGAGACATGGATGAGGGCCTAGGCCCTACCCCAAATAATTTGACTGACTTTGACCATTCCTCATGGAAAGCCTCACCCTCCCTGGGGAGTGAATGGGGATGGGATAGGGGGTCTGTCTGGGGCATATGAGGATGGGAGGGAGAGGGAACTGCAATTGATATGTAATATAAAAAAATTTAAAAAAATTAAGACAAAACAAAAAGAAGAAAAAACAAGAAAAATTACTGCTTTTATGTTGATTTTGTATTCTCCTACTTGTTAAAAATATCAGTTCCAAGAGATTTGTAACGTACTCACTAGAACTTTTAAATATAACACCATATTATCTGCAATTATGAGTATGACTTTTTCCCTTCCTATTTATATTCCTTTTCTGTCTTTATCTACCCTGTTTCATTAACCAAGACTTTGAGAACTATATTGGATGAGTAAAGAGAACAGAGAAACTTGTGTCATTCTCAATTTTAGCAGAAAGACATTGAGTTTCTTACTTAGTATACTATTGGGTATAGATTTAAATGCAGCCTTCAATAAGTCAAACTATGTTCTTTTTCTATTCTTACTTTCCCATGGCTTTTGTAATGAAGGGATATTAAATTTATTAAACATTTCTCTGTATTTTTTGAGGTCAACATGTGATTTCTCTCATTGAATGATTATGTGATGTGTTACATTTATTACTTTGTGATTAAACCACCTTTGCATCCCTGGAGTTTGTATTTTCTATTAATCAGGAAAATTTGCCTAGTTTCTTTTGTGTCCTAATTCAGATTTGTAGAATGAACTTGGCAGTGTTCTTTCCTTTTCTTTTTTCTGTAATAATTTTGAACAACACCACTACTCATTTTCAAGTGTCTGGTAAAATTTATCCATGAGTACATCTTGACATTTTTAAATTTTCAGTTGAGAGATTTGATTACTGCTCCAGTTTCACTGTTCTTTATATATATATATGTTTAAATTCTCTTGATTTAATTCATTTAATTTTGGTAGGTTGTAAATATCTAGATATTTTTATTTATTCTATTTGATTTATTGGAATACAGATTTTTCAGAGTGGGCTGTAGCAATCATCTGACACTAGTGTCTGATGGATTATCTTTTCCCTTATACCCAATTTCATTAATTTGTGCCCTTTGTCTTTCCTTTGGTTAGTTTGACTAAGACTTAGTCTAAAAAAATAAATAAATAAAACTGATCCTTTCTGTTATTCAATTATCTCTCTAATTCCTGGCTTGCTCTGTATTTCCTTCCACCTGCTAGTTTGGATTCCTGTTTTTTTTTTTCATAATATTCATAGGTTTGTGATTATCATTCTGTCTTTTATAGTCTCTGATTGCTGTGGTCTAAGGACTCCCTTCCCATAGTGTAATGAAATAGGATAATATATGTTATGTTTGTTTTACCGCAATAGGATAATGTATGTTACGTTTATTTTACTACATCTTATTTGATATATCACAACAAATACATGTTTGTATCTATTTAGTAAACATTTGAAAACATTATATCATGAATTAGCTAAAGAAATGATATTGAGAAATGAAAAGTTCTCACTGCAGGGCAGTGATGCCATCCTTTGCTCAGTGTCCAGACACATGAGAAATTGACAAGCTGATAAAGTATCCACGATGTTTGCTCTTCAAGGGCCACCTCTTACTTGTGGCTTTAGTTTATTGAACAGAGAAAATTTCTAATGTTAAAATTATAGGTAATTTGACAGGCCGGTGGAAAGAGATTTTTTTTAAGAGTGAGGAGATTCCCAGCATTCCTCAAATTCAAATGACTGTAACAAACAGTAGGGTTTAATTTCTTCAATCTGAGTATAGCAAAATTCTTGTCAATCATTGGCATTCAGGAAACACCTGTCTTATACACAATATTTCTCTTCATATACTAATTCCCTTAATGACACTAGGAAATTTTTATAAAGAAGGATGGGTAACTGAGTACTTGCTCTGTAGGAATGAAACTTGATTTGTAGAAAATTTATTTAAAATGAGATTCCACATGACAAAACTGTTTCCATGAGTTTCATTGGAACAGTTTGATTACATCTCAGTTTAGGCTGTACTCTTAATAAAGGAAAATGGTTGAGATTTTCCAGATTTTAAATATACTTTTGTAGCTTTTTAATGGAAGTCCAACAATAAGAACTCTAGTTGAAAGCATCTATTATGGATTCTAAGTTGCTATGCAAAACAGTGAGAAAGATGACAGGCTGATGTACAGTGATCAGTGTAGTCACATTTATTATGTCTTGAAGTTAAAAAAAATCCTAGATCTTTTTTAGGATTATAATAAATTTGAGCCACAAATAACCCCAGGTATTATTTTTTTCTCTCAGAGAATAGTTCTAGCTATGGAAAATCTGATATTTTCCTTGGTATATTTTGAATCCAGAGAGGGCACCACCCAAAAGACCAAAACCCATTGCAGCTATGTCTCGTCTAGTAAATCAGTGACTATCATTATTACTCATAGGAATATTAGTGAGGGGTCATTTACAGAGATATGGGTGACCCAGAGACACTTTTATCACCCTCAAAGCCTACCAAAACATAGTGGCTACTGACAGAAGATTCATCACTGAGGCCCCCTGAACTGGTTGTAGGCAGCTTAGCTGGCCAGTGTCTCACCTCCCCTTATGAAGGACACTATGAACCTTGTAAACTTCAGGAGTCTTGAGTCTTACAAGATTTGATTAGTGTTTGGATCTGTAAAGCCTCTCTCCAGAAGAAAATGTTTTAATTCAGATAAAATAGATACATAACAGAACATTTGTATGATGTATCTTTATGGACATGCAACTTCCATTTTTTTTTTTTTATTAAATTCCTAGAAGTAGAATGTGTGTTTCTTAACATAACTTTTAAAAGACTAGGCAGCTGTGAAATGTATGTAGTCTTCCTGTGAAATGTATGTAGTTTTCCCATATGATAGAGGCTGACTAACCCAATGTGTTAGTTTCTGGAGATGGATCTGGCTACGTGATTATATCATAGTAATAGATCCTTCATGAATAAATTAATATTTTAATGAAGCATTGAAGAGCACGGAAATCTCTTTCTCTCTAGGATACAATGATAAAGTGGCTTTCTGGATTGTGGACAGGAATTCTTTTTGTGTGTGTGTGTGGGGGGAGGGGAATAGGTATTTTATCATAAAGTTACAATGTTAGTAAATTAAAGACTACCATGTAATTACATTTAGTGAACTTATATAAAAAATGACATTGGTCAAGAATTCTAGACAGAAATTTTTAATAGAACTATTTGGAACCATAAGAAAGAACTTCACATGGTTTATGGGCCACAAAGTTCATGATGCTTTGTGGTAGCAGCCCAAACTAAGATGCTAACACACTGTTTCCAACGTGTTAAACAGTTTTACCAAAAAATTACAAGAATTCCTATACATCTACCCTTAATACTTGTCCAGCGTTGACACTGGGAAAAAAACAACTTTCAAAAATGTGTTTGGTAGTGTTCTTGGCTTTGGGTTTCAGGGAATATTTTGAGGAATGTGGAATTAGTCCTTCTTTAAATGACTGGCAGAGTTCACTAGTTAGTTCATCTTGTCCTGTGCTTCTACAGTTGACAGTCCTTTTACTATTGTTTAAAAATGATCAAGCCTGCTTACATTATCGAGTTAAATTATTTATACTTTTTCATTCAATTTCGGTAGTCAAATGTTCTAATTTATTAATAAATAAATTCCAAATTATGCTCCAATGACCCCATAAACATCATTTGTATCTACTGTTGTGTTCACTTTTTCATTTCTAATTTCACTAAATTGTGTTTTTCTTTCTCTTCGTGAGTTTGGCTAAGGGTTTTCTAATTTTGCTTGTTTCTTCAAATAGCCAACTCTAATTTATTGTTTCTTCATATTATTGTTTTAGACTCTGTTTCATTAATTACTGCCTTAATAGTTTTTGTTTATTATGTTGGTCTAGTATTACAGTTTTATTTTGTTTATAGGACTATTATTGATTGACTTCAGATTAATTTGATTTGTTTCATATCTATTGAACTCTCTCTAATAACTGGCTTGGTTATGTCCTTAACATTTTGTTAAGTTGTATTTTTATATTAACTTGTTTCCAGGAAATTTTTAATTCTCCCTTCTTTCTACAGTGAGCAATTTGCATTTCAATATTGTATTATTTATACCATATGTATTTTTCTTTTTTTATTAACTTCTAGTCTTATTCTATTAACCTCTGCTAATAAGTAGCATGTTAATTTGGTTCTTGTACTTTTTAAAAGTTAATGATAACTCCAAATGTTTTCTGCTTTGAAGAAAGTTCCATGAGCTGCTGAGTAGATTGCTGAACAACTGTTGGTTGAACTATTCTGTAGATATTTGTTAAATTGATTTGATGTATGCCATAACTTAAGTCTACTTGTTTTGTTTTTGTTTGTTTGTTTTGTCTAGATGATCTATCTTTTATTATATTGATAAGTCACCCACTTATTGTATCTGGATTTATCACTTATCTCTTATCCAATAGTGTTTGAATTTTCAAATTAGATCTGTAAACATTTGGTTGTATATCTTCTTGATGGGGAGTGGATACCATCAACATTCAAGGTTATTAATGAGAGACATTGCTGATTCCTATGATTTTCTTGATTTTTTTTGATGATTGTTTTTCATCATTTTTGTCATAGTTGTACATGTATGCCTATGCTAATTTCAAAAACAAATATTTTGATTTTACATGATTATACATGTTGACTTACATAGTTACATAATACCATATGCCCTCTACCCATGTTTAAATAGCATATTGCCAAATTATAGTTCAATATCACAGCCAATGATAGTTTACCATAATACAGTTAGGATATAGCATCTCTATCAAAAGGAAATATTTAGTAGCAATGTCCCTTTTGCTTTTGATTTATAACTACTCCCTTTGACTGCTTTTTAACAACCCAAATAAGAGCCTATAAAGAATATCGTACTACATATACTAGCTCTGGGATTTGCGTCATCTATCTATACATTCAAAAAAATTGAACATTAATTAATGCAAATTATTTTATGTGTTTATACTTTGTATCTTTTCATTGCTGAATAAGAATGCCATGTGTGATGTTCCACAATAAGAAATCCAACAAAATTCCTGTCTTTACCCACAGGAAACTGCTTATTGTAGCAAGATATTCACCTTGTCTGCACCTGTGGCTTAGGCCACGCCCATTGGGGCGGAGACAGGGCCGGATGGGAGCGGAGAGAAAAGGTTGGGAGAGGGTCGGACTGCCCTTTTGGGTGGTGGACGCTGGAAGGCTCAGGATCTGCTGGAACCCTCCGCGTGCATCTGCCTATGTTGTGAGTTATTTCTCCCTTAATAAACTTCTGTTCGGCCTAATTGTTTATCCTGATTCTTATTAAATCACAATAGCTTATGGTAACAATACTTTTTTATATAGCTCAGAAACAATATCTAAAAAAATAACATCACCATACTGGTCATTTTTGGGGGGTCAGAGTTCAAATATTTTATTCAATATAATAATTTAATTTTTGATTATTTAATTTTTAATGACTTAATGATTTAATTTTCATATTGAATGTAAAAGCTACCTTATTTTATGACCCTTTGTACACTTAATTCAATGCCATTATTTTTTAAAATATTATTTGTTTGTGCAGGTGTGTGCATGAGGATACATGAGGTACACAAGGACCACAGTATATATGTGGCGGTCAAGGGAAACTCTGGAGTTGGGTCTCTCTAGCCACTGTTTTTGGAAGCAATGTCTGTCTTAATGATTGAGTCTGTCACTGTTTTCATATGCTGGTCTAGCTAGTCCCTGATCTGCCAGCCCTTCCCCTGTATTGGCCTCTAATCTCACTATAGGAGTTCTAGACACAGATGTACTTTACCACATCTGGCTTTTCACATGGATTCAGGGCGCCAAACACACGTCAGCAGGCTTAAATAGCAAGTGCTTTTACATTTGGAGGCATCTCCTCTCCCGATTTGACAAGTACATTTCTATAAATAACAATCAAACTTGTGTGGAAATCAAATGATCTGAAATTTTAAAATAAGCACCAATGCCTATGTTTTCAAAAGCACAAGCAGTATCAGGTAGATAAATATCACCATCCTCATGTATGCTATGATTATAATAGAAATCTGTCTTGAAATAATCTAACTCAACCAATACTAAAATAGGAAAAATGGTTATCATAAAATTAATAAAAATAGTAAACATTTACTATGACTGGTGTAAAAACACAATAACTTGTAGCTTGCCCAGAGTAACCACATTATTGCTAATATCTTAATCTGTAGAACATGTAGACTTTTTGTTGTTTTCCAAACATATAACAGCTCACTTGTGAGATAATGATATTACATATCAAATGCACATATCTTCCTTGGGAAGCTTTGATACCCTGTGTATTTATTATTTGTAAATCAAATCTTGGTTATTCTCAGTATTGAACTTTCTCCACAGTTTTTATAGACAGCAACCATTCACTGTTCCCTTAGGATATTTATAGAACTAGGACTTCCATTATCTAGATACAGAATCATTTATAAACACATTTTAAAAATGAAGAATATACTCATTTTGGTCTGGTGATTAAATAATTTTTTATTCATTTGTGAGGTTTTGAATCATTAATGAGACGAAGACGTCTTATTGCTTAATCAATTTTGGATCCTGTGGCTTTAATGATCTTACATATTTTCAAATACTTCAATGGTCAAGTGCAATTTCAACACCCATAGCTGAGGTTGTTACTTAACATGAAACCATTTTCCACTCATATTTCTTTTATATTAACTTCTATTTATTTTAACAGGCCTGCTATTAATATAGAGTGTTATGTATTAAATATGTGAAGTGAGATATGTAAATATTTTATTAGTAATGTAGTTCAGAAGGTGAGGAAATGCAAATCATTTAGAGTATACACTCATCAATAAGTGCTTTCTAATAAACTCATAAGGGAAGAGGCACATATGTCTTAAAGCAATGCTTGTTTATTTTAGAAATAGTGATCACATAGGTAGCAAATTATTCTGGTGTCATCTTCAGAGGTAGAGCTGTCTTAATAGGGTCACTATTGCTGCAATGGGACACAATGACCAAAAGCAAGTTGGGGAGAAAAGGGTTGATTTAGCTTACACTTCCACATTGCAACTCATCATTGAAGGAATCCAGAACAGAACTCAAACAGGAGAAGAAGCTAAGGCAGAAGCTGATGCAGGAGCCATTGAGGGGTGCTGTTTTCTTTAGAACATAGGACTGGACATCACCTACAACGGGCTGGGTCCTCTGCTATCCATCATTAATTATGAAAAAGCCCTACAGGCCTGTTTATGGCCCAATCTTATTGAGGCATTGTCTCAATTAAAGCTTCTCCTTCTGTAGTGCCTCCAGCATTTGTCAAGTAGACATAAAACTAACCTGTACAATGGCCTTGTATATACAATAACGACCTATGAATTCTTAAGAATGAAGGTTGATTTATACTTAGGAAAAACCAGGAATCATGCATCTGAATGAATAAACAAAGGGCTGGGGATAGATGTTAGTGGTAGAACTCTCACCTAGTATTCATGAGGTTGTAGGTTCAATTCTCAGTCCTTAAAAATGGGGAGGGAACAGAGAGATAGAATATCATAGATATGTAGGTCTTTTACTACACTTAATCTGTGGGTCACAGATCTCTTAAGTTCTAATTTTTACAGAAGTACATATTGCTATGAAATTGTGTTTTCCCATGCACAACATTTTTTAAATGGACATCAAGCATTAGCTTACTGTCAAGGTAGCTAAGGATATGGAAGAAAGTGGACACTCGACCCATACACTTAAAAGGACCATTTTTCCCAGTACAAAGTTCTTCAGCTTTGAGACAGTCACCCACTTTCCACAGCCTGTTTGCTTCCTAAGAATAAAATTTTTCTTGAGAAAAAAGCTGCAATGAAAGTAAAGAATGCCTGTGAAAGCATTTGGCACAGAAACATTCAGTTTTGGTTTAATTCACTTTAATGCTTTAATTCTTTATGATAAAAATATCAAACTTTCTCAAGTAAAATTTTATACTGAACATAATCCTGTTATAAAGCCTTGCAGTTTTATGTTTCTTTGGAATTGGTAAATTAGTTCTTAAAACTGTTTGCAAAAGGTAAAGATTAAAGAACAGTGAAAGCAGTTTTGAAGTTGAATACAGATTGGGGGAATTTATAAAATGAAATAATGAAACTGATATAAAGCCATTATATTGAACACTAGAAAAATTTAAATAGTCAACAAAGATAATTCAAAAGTATTCCAAATAAATAGCATATGGAGAGGAATCTTTATAAGTACAATGGGAGAAAAACTAGTTTTTATTAATAAAAACAGCTCAATACAGTAGATATTTATTTAAGAAAACAACATATTTAGGTTGTTAATCATATATATAAAAATAACATTAAGAATTAATGTTATTTTAATTACATTACATTACAATTAAAAAATAAGTAGTTGTGAAAACAGAAATAATGTCACCTTAGATGGAAAACTTGTTAAGACAATGGAAAATGATAGATTTCAAAGAAAATAGCAAACTGATTAAAGTAAAATGTGAAACTTTTACTATCTAAAGACAGCATGAAAAAGTGAAAAGCCATATTCTATGACCAAATAATATAAAAAAACTGCCAGGCATTTTGGAGTTTCTTGTAACCTTGCTACTAAGGAGGCCAGTGTTGGGCATACTTTGTTTACTGGAACAGCTATAGCAAGACCCTGTCTGAGAAAAGAAAAACAAACAATAAAATGCTTAACAACAGAACATAAAGAGAAATGAGTAAAATGCTGAACAAAACTTCATTAAAACATTTCAGTGGTTTTCAACAGAATGTAAAATTGAAATCACTGGGAAATTGTCAAAACAGTAACATGACCTAAAATCATGAAAGTGAGTGATTGTTTATGATGTTATAGAGCAACTGTCATGAACCACATGCAGGTGTAAATAAGTATGTCAGCTAAACTGGAAAACTGGGTTTACTAAAGCTGAAGGCATGAATGTAGTATATATCAAGAATACCACTCATACATACACACTAAACAAAAGTGCCTGCATTTTCAACATTACACGCTTGTCAGAATATATGCTTTCAAATCTAGAAACTCACAAATCTCTACAAAAGTGCATAAACTGTTGTAAACTGGTGAAATGAAAGAGAGAAAGAGCATGAATTTGGGCAGGGAGGAACTGGGAGGAATTGGGGTTGGGGAAAAATAAGCTCAAAATATTTTGTATTAAAAAACCTAGATAATAATAGAAATACTGCAAGACTATTAATAAACAATATATCAATGCATGTAACTGGAAAAAAGATCTCAAGAATTAAATGTTGAGCAAAAGAAGCTAATAAAAAAAACCTGTATTATTTAAAATTGAGGGCTATAAGAATAGAAATTGCATTATGACAGGGAATGACAGGAGGATGAGGTGTAGAGGGCATTCTGTGGTTCTAGCAGAGAGTAGCTCTTCCTGTCTGGGAACTGCTGACTAAGTCTGTTCATTGTGCAACCATTCTTCATGCTTTGTGTATTTTCTCTCTATATGTTATACACTACTAGTAAAACTTGAAAGTATTAATAGATCCAAGAAAGAACAAGGTGGGTCAGTTCTAATTGCCCTAGATATAGACGTAAATTTAACTAAGTTACTGTGATCTGTGAAAGTATTTTATCCCTTTTAAAACTCTGAAGCGTTAGTTTATAATAGAAAAGGGAAATTGCTTGATTTTGTTCCAAATAAGGGCTAACTAGATTTTTACAGGTGAATTTCTCACCAAAGACAATTAAAAATATGAGAAGGTAAGTAGTTTTTTATATTAAAATGTAGGATATTATAAAAGTGGACTTCATGGAGATACTCTGTCTCAAAAACTACAGCAAAGAAATTCAATATCAAGCCTCAATATCAAGAAAGATGTAAGATCTTAAAATCAAATTAAGGGTACAATTCAAAGGACTAGTCAAAAAAGAACAATCTAAGTAGAAGAGTATGTGGGAAGAAGGAAGGAATAGTGACCATAATAGAAATACGAATTAAGGCCAGATGTGGTAGGCATACTCCTTAAATCCCAGCACTTGGGAGGCAAAGGAGGATGGATCTCTGTGATTTCAAGTTCAAGGCCAGTCTAGTCTACACAGTGAGTTCCAGGCCAACCAGAGATACACAGTCAATTTCAAGTCAAATTGAAGGTAGGAGAAGGGTGGATAAGAGAAGAGTAATGAGAAAAATCTAAGAAACATAGGGTTGTATGTATATATATATATATATATGTATGTATGTATGTATGTATGTATATATGTATGTCTGTGTACATATGTATGTATGAATCTGGGTATGCATGTATGTATGTATCAATGTGTGTATACATATATGTATAGTATATATTTAGGAAAGATTAACAAGCAGGGCAACATTTATGTTAGACTAAGAAAAAAAATGATAAGACTCCTCAAATAAATAAAAATAGAAACTAGAAAGAAGTCTTTATAGAGGCACCACAAAAATACAAAGAGAAGCCAAGTGGTGATGAAGCACACCTTTAATCCCAGCACTCAGAAGGCAGGACAGGCACATCTCTGTCAGTTTGAAGCCAGCCTGATTTATGGAGTGAGTGACAGGAAATCCAGGGCTGTTACACAGAGAAACCCTGTTCAAAACACCAAACAAAAACAAAACAAAACAAATAAAAAAGTGTAATGAGACATATGAATAATTATGAAGTAACAAAGAATTTAATTTAAAGAAAAATGATAAATTCTTAGACATTTATAACCTACTGAGACTAAATCACAATGAATTAGAAAATCTGCATAAAATAAGAAATAAGGAGGCAAATCAGAAATAAGTCTCACATTAGAGAAAATTCCAATACTTGGTGGCCATACTAATGAGTTCACTTGTCAGTTTATTTAACAAACTAATATAATCTTCCTCTAACTGCCAAAAATGAATGAGCATTTTCAAATATTTGTAAGAATAAACATTGCCATGAAACCAAAGACAGACAAGAACTCAAGAAAAAAAAATCACATGCCAATATTTGAAGAAACAAAGATGAAAAAGTCCTCAATGAAATACTAAGAAACATTTTAAAAACTCTGTTTACTATGATAAAATGAAGTTTTCTCCTAGAACACAATGAAGTTCCTAAAAATATGACATACTGCACCAGGAGGATAAAAGGCAAAACCCATATGATTATGTTGGTAGACAAAGATGACAGTTTGGCAAATTTTAACACCCTTCAGTGATAGAAAGTTTCATTACACAGGTACTGGAGGAATTGTACCTCAATGGGATATATACTAAATGCCTCAAGGTTAAAATTAACATCCTATACAAAGTGGTGGAAGTCTTTTCCTGCAAGGTCAGGAACACAACCAAGTTTTACCACATCTACTCAGCATAGTTTTGTAATTCCTAGTCAGAGAACCAGGGCAAGACAAAGAAATTACAACCGCCCAAATTAGAAAGGGGTATTTGGAAAGATGTCTGAGTGGTTGAGTACTTTTATTGAAGTTGACTTGGGTTCCATTCCTAGTACTAACATCAGACAGACTACAATAACAGGGGAACTGACCCCTTTTTCTGGGCCCCTACACTTATATGCCATACATACATTCACACAGACATACACATAAATTTATTTTTTTAAAAAATAGAAATGAATAGGTTAAATCACCAAGTATAAAGATGGCAGAATCATTTACACAGGAAACTCTATAAATGCTATATAAAACCAGTATAGCTAACACATGAATTCAAGAGTTATTTGGGATAAAAATTCAATATAAAGTATCAAAGCATTTCTGGATGGGAACAATAAAGTAATTGAAGAAGAAATCAGGAAAACAACAGAAATAAACACACACACACACACACACAGAGAGAGAGAGAGAGAGAGAGAGAGAGAGAGAGAGAGAGAGAGAGAGAGAGACTTGTTTTCCTGTTTTAAGCTCCTATATCTACAGATAACTTTCCCCTCCCATTCCTGCAAGGACCCTAACTCAGCCTTCTGAGGAACTGTAATGAACCTTTTGTTTGCTCCATGGGTAGCCCTTTCTTCTTGTCTTTCTGGGAACCTAACATCACCAAATAATCCAATTAAAAAGTGGGCTATGGAATTGAACAGAGTTCTCGGAAGAAGAACTACAAATGGTTAAGAAATATTTTTTTTAAAAAAAAGTGTTCGTTATCCTTAGCCCTCAGAGAAATGCAAATTAACCACTTTGAGATTTTATCATACCTCAATCAGAATAGCCAAGATTAAGAAAACAAATACTTATAAGGATGTAGGGAATGGGTAACTTACTGTTGGTGGGAATGCAAAATGGAAAACAATGTGAACACTCATTGTAAAGTTGGAAGTAGGACCAGGTGGGTATATAGCCCAAGGATTTTATAACTTACCACAGAGATACTTGCTCACCCATGTTTGCTGCTGATCTATTAACAATAGTTAGTAAGAGGAAAGAGTCTAGATGTCCACCAAGAGCACAGTAGAACAAAGATAGCATTAATCAGAAAGGAAAATACTAGAGGGAGGGACAATGGGAGGAGGCCAGTGGGGGAGTAAGGCAGGGAGGAGGGATTGGGAGATAGACAACTAATGTTAAAGATCTTTGGAAAAGCCATGTGGGAACTTAGTATTCTAGGAGTTTCCATTAACAATATAGACATTTATTATTTATCTTTATTCATCATCAAAACTTGTAATATTCTATTGCAAAAGATACTATATACTTGACACAGGATGTGAAGAAATCAAGCCAATTATGCCTTGGAAGATTCTTCCCAACTAGCTAGCTTTCACTTTGCTGAAAGGAGATATGAATGCTGTCCTATGAGAGAATCCATTAAGTCTTCCTCAGACGTGAACTCTGCAGCTGTATTAGTGACTAACCTGGAACAATATGCATAACAGTGGCATAAATGTTATGGCAATAATCAATCACTTTATGATTAGATTTAAGGCTTGCTTCATGGGGTAGAATTTACGCCTGGCACTATAGTTAAGAAACCATGGCTATGGGTGCCCCATAGGCTCTAGATGGGAACTTATAAATGTTATTTGTCTAACTGCAGAGAGTATGAAACTTACTTCTAAATATTTATTTTTATACTTATATATTAGTGCAGTTCTCAACTCTCATCTTTTTACGGGATCGCGGTTAATAGAGAGACACTTATCTGGTCAAAATGCAGAGAATAAGTTGCTGTGGAATGTCAACCTTACATGAAACATCCGTATCATACAATTTCCCCTTAAGGATCAGTAAACATGGGAAAGGGTGCAGAAATAAAAATCTTTTTTCTTTCTTTCTTTTTTTTTTTTTTTGCTTGTTTGTTTTGTTTTTCAAGGCAGGGTTCCTCTATATTGCTTTGGAGCCTATCCTGAAACTCACTCTGTAGACCAGGCAGGAGATTGGAGAGTTTTGCTACAAAACAGTTTCTTGACAGAGCTGTTCATGAGGTCACAGTGGCTTTGCTTGCTGTGTAAGATGAAGCCAGTCAGAATTCTATGATTTATACCTAAGGAATGTTGGCTGTGGGAGAGAGAGACTTCCCCCAGGCAAAGCACAGTTTTTTATCCAACACCAAATGTTTAGTCCTGAAAACTTACATACAAGTAACATAGTATGGACATGTTATATGTAGTAATATGTATGTACATGCATATATGCATGCAATAACAATGAAAAGGTCTTCAATTTGACAGAGAGCAAGAAGGGGTATATGGGAAAGTTTTAAGGGAGGAAAGGGAAAGGATAAATGTAGTTACATTATGATCTAAAGTAATAAAAGGCACAATTTCTAGCACTGAATACTTGCAAGAATTTTCCGCAGGTAAAGATGCATGCTGATAACACAGATGACCTGAGGTTGATGCCCAGGACCAACAGAAATAAGGAGAGAGGTGATTGCTACAAGTTGTAATCCAATTTCCTCATGTGTCCCATGTAGACACAAATGTGATTCCCCTCTGACACAAAGTATGTTAGTAAACTTGAGAACAAATAGGGGAAGAGCTCATGAAGATCTCCACCCCCCACTTAAGTTCCTTTTCCCATAATGTGATAAGGCCTAGAAGATCATCACTTGTGTATTCAGAGAAAGGAGCCAAGACAAAACTCCCAATTCTAGAGGAAGTCTCAAGTTTTTCATTATAATATATCAAAAAGTTTACATATATATTAAAATTTCTAGTATATCTTAATATATTTGGATTTACAGCTTCTTTCATTTATTATTTTATACTCCACAGTACATAAGCCCATGGTAAAGTTATTCTCTAGCTTTATGCTTTTTATTTATAATATAATCAGGATTCAATCATGAGGGTTACACCTTGGTAACCTAATTCAATAATTCTTTACTTTTGCTTTTAACAAGAAAACAAAAGTATGCAATTATTTTGGAAATGAGTGGACAGATAAATTTTATTTAAAAATATCATATATGTATTTTAAGTATCATAAATTATTATTAAATTTATTAAAATAATGACATAATAGTTTATCCTTCAGTCATATACATATATTAAAGATAAAATATCAAATTATATCAGACAACCTTTATAAAGAAATGAACTACAGAAGACAGAATTGAGAAACAATAAAAATACAAAACTAACTACAACCCACAAATACGAAATAAATATTTATGACCATTTTGAAAGATTTGACAAAGGCAGTTATCAGATATGTCTATGTAGTCATAAAGAGAATACATTTAAATCATGGCAAAAGTACATTCTTAGCAGCAGAGTCAGCCCGGTTAAGTTTCTACCTTCTTAGTATAATTATTGCAAAACATAAGATCTGTTGTAAGTTTGAGGAAATAAAGACATATTTGAACCATAACAGTGTTCACGCCATCTTAAGTTATCTATATGTGCAATAAAATAAAAAAATGAAATAGAAAACAGACTTTTCAACAAATGCTCCTAAATAAATGGATTTCTATACGATGAAGAATTAATTTAAATGCTCTTCTCATACTACATACAACAGTACTGTCAAAACAATCTAAGGAGTTTGATGTAAAATATGAATCTAACAGAACACAAGAAAGGGGAAAAGCTCCATAACACTAATCTCAACAATATTTCTTTGGAAAAGTATAGGTAACAGAGCAAAAACAATTTCCAGAAAGAGCAATAGCACAAGAGATACAAGATTACATGAAACTCCAAAGCTTCTACACAGAAAAAGAGACGTTCACCAGAATAGATAGATAGGGACAAAATGAAGAAAAATTGTCAACTATACATCATATGGACGATCAATATCTAGAAAATATAAAAAAACAGTAAAATAATTAAACACTAAAAACAGATAATTCAATCAATAAGTGAGCTTATTAACTGGATGGACAAATGAAGAAATATGATGGTAAATCAATATTTGAGAGACTGACTTTAGCATCCTTAGCCATGAAAGAATTGTACATTAAAACTGCTTTGAGATTCCATTCTATCATAGTTGGAATGGGTGTCATAAAGAAAAAATTGATGACAAATTCCAGTGAGAATATGGCAAAGAGAAACTTTTATTTCCTGTTGTTGAGAATATAAACCAATAGAGATACTATGAAAGTTACTGTGGGATTACCTCAAAATTAAAAAATGAAAACATTACATCACACGACTCTTCTAGTCTTAGATATCTTAAGGACTCTGGTACAACAGACTCCAGGGACAAATGCTTTGCCATGTCTGTTTTTTTCCTTTCACAATTACTAGAAAGGAAATCAGGTTAACTGTCCATCAGCTATAAAGAAATATGGAATAATGAAGGACAAGAAAATGAATAGAACTGAATACCACAATATTATATAAAATAACCCAAACACAGAGGACAATTGCTGCATGATTCTTTTATATGCGGAATCTAAAACTTGGTGTAGTGGTATGTGTTTGTTTTTGTTTTTTGTTTGTTTTTTTTTGTCTATTTGTGTGTGCACACATGTGTTGGTCACGAAAGTGGAACAATAAGGAAGAGGTCCTGGGAGAGGATGTGAGGGGGATGTGGGGGGGAAGGAATAACATGAAAGGAAAATGAAACTTTTTGAAAGTGAGAGTACCAGCAAAAGACAGAGGACGGGGAAATCAGAGCAGTAGTGGAAGACAGAAAAAAAAAGTATAATGATATACTTGTATAGAAATGTAACAACAAAGCCAACCATTTTGCATAATGCATCAAACACAACTTGTAAACACCTAAATCTTTGAAGAAAACCAGAGATGAAACAGACAAATGGGAAGCAGTGACCTGCACACACTTCTGCTGAGCTCAGGGAGCAATCAGAGAGTGGAGACGCCTGCTACAAACAGGACAAATTATTTGCAAACCATTTATCAAAAAGGTGTTAAGTTCCACAGTACATTAGGAATTCAAGCAGTCAAGTAGAGAGGGAAATACTAATCTCATTTAAAAGGGCTAAGCTCTTTTCAATTGCTAGATCCAGTTTTGGAAGCTCCTTGAATCTGGCTTTTGTCTCCACTTCATTGCTGTGCTTCAGAGAATATCAGTGCTTTTGAACTTTTGCTGTGGACAACCTTTCCTATTTACTACTACTGTGTGTGTGTGTGTGTGTGTGTGTGTGTGTGTGTGTGTGTGTGTGTGTGTGTGTAAATTTAACTTAGCCTACATTAAAATTCTCAATAGGAGCTGACATAGACACACTAGCATAAATTCTCTTAAATAATTTTATCTTTTTACTTTTATGTATGTGGATGTTTTGCCTGCATACATGTACATCGTGCCCACAGCCCTCGGAAAAGGATGTCAGATCCTATGGTGGTTTGAATGAGACTAGTCCCTATAGGCTGATATATTTGAAAGCTTGGTCCCCAGTTGGTGTAACCATTTTAAGGAAGGAGTATGAGGTGAGGCCTTCTTGGAGGTGGTGTATCAGTGGGGGTGGACAGTACAGTTTCAAAACCCATAGCAGGCCTGATCTTGTGCTCTCCATGCCTCCAATTTGCAGTTCAAATGAAGGCTCTCAGATACTGGTCCAGTGTCATGTCTGCCTGCCGTGCTTCTGGCCACGGTGATTATGGGCACATCCTCTGAACCTGTGGGAAAGCCACCAGTTAAATGCTTCTTTTTATACATTGCTTTCCTCGCCTTGGTCATGGTGTCTCTTCACAGCAATGAAACAAAAATGAAGACAAATCCCCTGGGGCCGGAGTTACTGATGGTTGAAAGATACTAATTATGTGTGGGTACTGGGAATTGAACATAGATTCTTTGGGAAAACAACCACTGTTCTTAATCTCTGAACCATATCTCTAGCCCCCATAAAATGTTCTTTTAATAAATAATGTAAATTTTCTTGAACTGAAAGTCTTATGGAGTACACATGCCCTGATTTAGACTTTGTTGCTTAACATACATAAACATGAGATATTTTGTGCTGCGGTACCCTTGAAGCTTGTGGAAATTACAAAGACACAGATACCCATCATGGAGCTCAAAAGAGATATGGTAGAATGGATGATATGTTGCTGACATGGAGGATAATAGCATGAATGTCATATGAGAGCCCGGAGAGGCTGGGCAGTTAATGCCATGTTAGACATTATTTATTAGTTGGAAATAATAGAAATAGATATAACCACACTGTTTGACTTGGGACAATACTCTATTCTATGTCTTTAATTCATGTTATATCATTTAATTTTCATGTATAGTTATTCAATGCAAAAATGCTAAAATAATGCTCAATTTATAGATGAAAAAGTGACATATAGAATCACCATTCAGGAAACTAATAGTTGAACTCCAGGCTGTTACTAAGACTAGGCTCTGAAGAGGTGGGTCTCTTTGGCCCATGGCGGAATCCCAGGGAAGAGGGTTGGAGCCTGGAAACAGCCAGAGCTAATGGGGGAGGGGGGCTCTCGATGCTAAAGTCCCCTTCTGTGCCTATACCTCCTCGTCCACTTTCTGGGACCCCATCAGCTTTTTAAGCCCCACACGGATAGAGTCTTCAGTGAAGATGAGCTGGGGCAGAAGCCCAGTCAGACACACTAGGGATAGCTAAGAAACTCAGAGCTGGGTGGCCTCAGCTTTTGGGGCCTATGCTGCTGAACAATAAGGAAAGGGATTGTTCATGTGCCCTGGAATAGAATCACCACAGGCTGGGTGTAGGCAGCCAGGCCTCCCCAGCCTGGCCAGGCCTAAGGCTGGGCAAATGGCAGCAGAGGAACTCTCCTGAACAAAGAAAAAATAAAACATAGGGAAAATACACTTGAGGTTTCAGGCCAAGAGCTTAGGAAAATAGATTTCTGAACTGCTCAGCAGCTACTGGCCTGGCCCTGCCAGTCCTTGAGTTGTCGAGGCCTTAACCTCTTTCTGCTCAGTGCTGCCCTGTGCACTCATTGCTTTGATGGCACTGTGGTGGCTTGTCAGTTCTTCCTGCTTTCTGCTGAGTAGCCCTTCTATGGCTGACAGTCTCACCCTTGCCCTGCATCTGTCTACAGCTTGGATCTCCACTCTTTGCTCATCCAGGTACATTTTCCAAACCAAGAGTTAGGACTTGAGGTTTAGTAGTCTGAACCAAAGGGCAAGAAGGCCAGAAAGCTTGGTCTGGCATGTCACATATGTCCAGGTTCCCAGCGGTGCATGATTCACGTTATTGCCCTTTTTTGCTCAACTTGCCAGGAAACTCACAGCTAAAATTAAGGATCTTACATAGTAGCTAGTATTGACTGGTGGCTTCCTAGAAGGAAGAAAATGTATATTTAAATTCTCAGGTAATGCATGTACATTTTATCAAATGAACTGTGAAATAGATATTTAAGTTCAGTAAATAATACAAATATCCATAGTTTCTGTTGCTGTGATTTAATATGTTTAATATGCCATGACAAAAGCAACTTGAAAGAAGAAAAAAGTCATTCAGCTTACAATTCTAGGATATAGTATATCAGTTAGACACTTGAACATAGACACTTGAAGTATGTAGTAGTATCACATCTATAGGTAAGAGCATAGAAAGATTATAGCATGCATACTGACTGGTGTTCAATGCCTTTTCTTCACTTAGTCTAGGGAATGGTGCCACCCACAGTGGAATGATCTTATCACATCAATTAACATTAGTAATTGCCAACAAGCCAACCTCACCTACACCACCTCTCAGTGAAACTTCCCAGTTCATACAAGGTTGTATCAAGCTGACAATTAAAACTAACTATCAGAGTATTCTAAAATGCAGTAAATTTCCTAGAAGTAAAATTATCACTGTGAGTACAATAGTGTGTATATCTCTTTTAAAACATGTCTCACAAAAGGATTGTTTGTCATTTTCCATATCATTAACTTGAATGATTGTTGCAGGAAAACTAAATTTAAGACAATTATTGCTTAAAGCCAAATCTGGTGAGATGGTGTCCAGACCCAAGATTTCCGTGTCTTTAAACTCAGAAGGATATGCCTGGCATTGGTAGCACACCCCTTTAATCCCAGCACTTGGGAGGCAGAGGCAGGCAGATCTCTGTGAGTTCGAGGCCAGCCTGGTCTACAGAGTTAGTTCTAGGACAACCTACAAAAAAATACAGAGAAACCCTGTCTCAAAAAAAACAGACAAACAAAAAAATCAGGATATAAAATCCCACTGATTTTAGAATAGGCTTCACAGCTAGAACAAGTCATGGGCTTTAAAATACAGAGAGAAATCTACCACAACTTCATACATGAAGATAGTTATCATAGTAGCGTATAAGATACAATGGGATCATTCTTACATTCTATAATTGTCTTGTTTTTATATTTTTAATATCTTATCTTTCAATTCTTGACAAAAAATAAATGAATGAAAGCTACATATTAAATTCATAAGTATAAAATATATTTGTATCTGTGTTCCCTTTAAGAGATACACAAATAGCATTGTAGGATTATATTCTGGTAGCTTCTTGCATATGTGTGTGAGTATATGATTACAACTACCACAGTTTACTAGATACGAAAATTTTCTCAGAAATCACCCTCTTCCACTGAATTGATAGAGTTATGACCCTTAATAGCTGTCTTATCATCCTATCTGCAATTAGACTTCTGCTCACTCTAGAGACACACGAGTTATCCTGAGCAAGATGCAAACACTGAACTTTCAAGGTGAAGATAATTGTGACAGACAAGGAGTAGACAATAGTAGGAGAAGCTGAGCTGAAAAGAAACACACAAACAGAAGAAACAAAGGAAAAAAACAACAAAGCTGAACATGTCCTAAACACAGTAAAAAGACTTAACACAGATTAAATGCCTAACATGTGATATGTTCAACATATTACTTTTCTTTATACTGTATGTTACTCACTTCCTCTGTATGCTAAGGTGTTTTTGATGTTCAGATCTAAAACAATGATGTTTGAGAAAGACGTCTGTTCTGAAATCAAGGTGTCAGTGGCAGCTCCACAATTCTGTATAAGCAAGTATTAAAGGTGCCAAGCTAGTTGGAAGACAGGACTTGAAGTTGCATTTTATATAACTCTAGATGATAGATCACAGCATGGGAGAAGGTCAAGTGTAATTATCCACTGGATTGTGCCAAAGCCACCTTGACTCTTGAGGCTGCTGTCAAAGCATCTTAAAACAGAGTTGGAACTCACAGCCAGTCAGTGTGGTGCAATTCACCATGTCACACTGCCTCCTAAACTTCACTTTCAAAACCATGTTAACATTGAACTTGAGGTGATTTCTGAAGAGTGCCATTGTTAGAGTTATAAAAGCCTCCCTCCTAAAGAAGGAAGATGAATATCACATTAGTTCATTAGTGTGGAAAAAATTGTGTTTCTCTCTCCAATATGATTAACTATCTTCTGTGTCTCCTGTGACCCAGCTCTCGGTCTCTGAGATCACCCAGGTTGCTTACAGAAATACATGAAGCACAGATTCAGTGCTGTGGCTCTGGAAACACTTTCGGATAGAATCTTAAGGCTCACTTCATCAAATCCAATGACATTTGCACAGGGATGAGTCTAAAATGTATTTGTTCATAGATCAGCAGCAGTCTTATAGTCTGCCTTGTACTCCATCCACTTCAGAGAGATATGAACAGTCTGAACAAACTGCAGAGGGATAAAATGTTTTCATGGTTGCCAAATGAAATATAGTATGCACAGTAAAATTAGATGTGTATTGAAAAAAGTACTTTGAATATAAATGGTTGTATTAATATAAGCATAATACTAGCACACATATAGTATATACAAGCAATATTTTGACATACTAAAGTTAATACTATTTATGTGAACCTAAATTTTACTGGGCAGTCTATATTTTGATTTTCTAAATTTGTCAGCTTAATCTGAGTGCTAAACACAGGAACAGTCTTGACCTCAAGGGGCTCCCTCTTGGCAAATTCAGTTTAAAAGTGTTAGTTGCAATGTGCTTATCAAGAATACCTGAGAATCAAAGGAATTAAGGTATGTATTCATATGAACATATTTCTGTTCTACAGTTGAAATCAATTCATTAAACAGGACATGGAGAGCTTGCTAGAAATTGGAAAATAAAGCAAAGTATCAAACTACACAAGAAAAGTGCAGGACATACTGTAGCAAGATCCTCATTTAGTTCCTAACTAGTCTGCACATCTGTTTTGTTGAAGAGAGATTCTCTTGTTTCTCTTTGAGCTGCTCAAGGAACTGCTTAATAAAATCAAAGGAGAATGTTTCATCCAACCCTTCAAGTGTTCACTTGTGCTCCTGTGAACACTTCAAAGGAACTTTTTGTTTAAGTACTCCCCTTTAGAGAGTTGAGGAAGCTGTGAGTGAGTGAAGTTCTGAGTAAATGTTGTTTTGACACAGACAGAGCCTGTTGAGGACTTTAAGATCAGTTGACCAATGGGAAATTGACAAAGACATTATCCATATGGGCCAGGCACAAGAGCCTTGCCTTAAGAGTCTGGGTTGGAGTGTTAATGAAGTGTGTACAAAAAAAAAAAAAATAGCAAATGAGGCTTCATCCTACAGTTTTCCACCCCAGTAGTGTACCTAATGAACAGATCACCGAAGTAGCTTTAGAGAATTGCATCCGGTCCCAGGTTCACTGTACTATCATCTCTATGTCTGTCTTTCTTCCTTCCCTCTCTACACCAAGTCAGAGTCCCAGAACCCAAAGGCACATATCTTGGGCACCCCCAATATTTCTGGATGATATTTTTATATTCTCTTTTAGATTGATGCATCCTGACTGGGCAGGTCATTTTTCAAACCATCTCCTTGTTCTTCTTTATGCCACACCAGTTTTAATGAGTGGTAAATGCAGGTGTGCAACAGATAGGAAGGGCCTGATCATAGCCACTGTTTAGTGACACTTCCCTGGGGAGATAACCTAGAGTGTAAAATCTGAAGACATAACAGAAGCTATGCTTTATGTGCTTGCTTTTTGTTTGCATACATGCCTTACAGAGTCCATGTACACTACTAGCTATGGAGTGTTGATAGTATTGATGGTACCCATGATAATGAAGAAACAAAAGTAATTTGAATAGTATAACTAAATTCACAGGCCAGAAGTGAAAGTTTCCCAACTGCATCACATAAATTGCTATAAGGCATTTTGATCATCTTAATCCATCCTGTTTAAAACTTACCACTCTAATCCCTTCACCTCACCTATGGAAAAATGTCTCCTTTTAATCCTTCTGCTGTAAATTGCTTTTGTTCTTTCTTCATTACTTCCTGTAGCACAAAATGAATAGTACATATGCATACCCATACACACATGAGCCTCATGAAAGCGAGAGAATTAATTAATATTAATTGAACAGAGTTGGAGGCAAACAGACTTTATGTAGCCCTTCTTTTTGTATTTTCTAACTTCAGCTACTGTGTGTTGTTCTTTTTCCTTTGCAAACTATTCACACTTTCTATTACTTATTTTTTCCTTATCAATATTAAGACAAAGAATGTTCAAGGCATTTTATGCAAGAAAAAATGTAACATTGGGTTATATTTGTAAAAGTTTAATGTTGTAAAACACTATATGCATGTAATATATTTATAAATGTAATATATTTATAAATAACATGACTCAAATGGTTAGGGTTTCTACTGTTGTTATGAAATACAATGACCAAAAACAAGTTAAGGAAGGAAAGGGTTTATTTTATTTTACACTTCCAGGTAAGTTTATCATTGAGGAAGTCAGGGCAGAAACTCAAGCAGGAAAGGAGCCTGGAGACAGGAAATAAGGCAGAAACGATAGAGGAACATTGCATACTGGCTTGCTTCTCATGGTTTGCTCAGCCTATGTACTTTTTTAAAAAAAATATTTTTAATTAGAATAGAGTTATATCACTTTCCTCCTTCCAGCCCCTTCCAGCACTTCCCATGTCCACCTTATTATCTTTGGTTTTATTGTTACATATGTGTGTGCGTGGCTTGTGTGTATAAGCATATATATGCATATATATATATGTATGTATGTATGTGTATATATATATTGTGTGTGTATGTATGTGTGTATGTTTGTACTATGTGTGTGTTTGTACTATATAAACACACACACACACATAGAAAATCTACTGAGTCTGTTACTGCTGTTTGTGTGTATATGATTTCAAGACTGACCATTCACCATTCTCCATTCTATGTTAGACAATCAGTAATGGTGGTGGGGGGGTATCCTTGGATAGGATTTTCCATTTCCAAACCATCAATAGCTGTCATAGTTCACAGGATGGGACCCTGTGAATAGTTTCCTCCTCCCATGTTAACATGTTCGTTAATATTGCCATTGTTCTGGCCTTGCTTGTGCAGCCATTAATAGGAGGGACTGTTCTATAGCAGACTTCCTAGTATTCTGGCTTTTAATGTTTTGTGTCCTTTCTACTGCCCCTGAACTCACAGATGAAAGAGTTGTGATATAGTTGTTTCTGTTTGGGCTGGGTTCCTAGCAATCTGTTGATTTCTGCATTGTATCCAGTTGTAATTTTCTGTGCTCTCCTCAAGCGCCCCCGCCTACCAATGTTTAGTATTCTTCTAATCTTTTTTAGTTAGTTAATTAATAAATTAATTAATTTTACATCCCATCCATACTTTCCCCTCTGTCCTTCCCTCCCAGTCCTTGTCCTTCAACCTCCTTTGTTCCTACTGAGCAGTCCACTCCTACTCCAATTCTGTTCAGGAAGGAGCAGACCTCCCATGGATATTCACAAAACATGGCATATCAAGTTACAGTAAGACTGAACACTTCCCCAATAGTTTAAGGCTGGGCAAGGTGATCCTGTATGAGGAGTGGAGTCCCTAAAGCCTGTGAAAGAGTCAGAGACAGTCTCTGCTCCCATTGTTAGAAGACCCAAAAGAGAACCAAGCAAAACACTTTCTTATACCACCTGCCTGGACTGGCACCACTGTCAATCATCACCTGGGCCCATCTACATCAATCAGTGATGAAGAAATGCACTAGAGACTTGCCTGCAGTCATTTTCTTAACTAACTGTCCTTCCCAAATGACTGGAGCATGTGTCAAGTTAACATAAAACTAACTAATAAACATGCATATGTACATATACATGCAAATATAAACACACACACAAATATATACATATATATACATATATATATATATATATATATATATATGAAGCCTAAGCATATCTTACAGACAATGTTTTGAAATGTTTGTATATATAAATAGTTATGTTTGAAATGCACATTTGAAAGTGATGAGACATTGTTCACCCACATTTTATCACATATTAGGTACACTGTGGGAACTTTACAAATGTTAAATAATAGTGATTCTGTTCATAGACATTTATCTCTTTTCTGTTATTAAACAACAGGGTGCCAAATTATGTATCAAGCAGTTTTTATTAGGTTGTGTTTTTCCAGGCAGCAGGTGGAAAGTTTAGGATGTGTTATGCATCATAGATCTTCCCCAGGCTGACTTACTAGGGCAGTTTAAATAGATAACATTCAGACCACATTCTACAGGGAGACTGGCAAGGCCACAGTGGCATTCCACGTGGCTGCCTTTCCTTGCTTACTCTGTTCCTCCACCTCTGCATCACACTTAAAAAAGTATCATGGCATCCATGTGGAGGTTAGTGGGTAATTGGGGGGGGGACTTAGTTCTATCTATCTACCATGTGAGTCCTAGGAATTAAAACTGTATCACCAGGCATGGTTGGTGACAAACATTTTTATCCACTGAGCCATCTCATAATCCCCATGCAGTCTTGAAAATATATATCTAAAAGGTTTATTTGAGCATACCCAATGCTTTAATTTTTAAAAACATTTCATGAATTCTTTCATATCAGTACATTTTGATCATTTTCATCCCTTCTTCCCCGACTCCTCTAGGTCCAATCCCTCCCCTTTTCCATTCTCTCCTGCTTTGTCTCCTGTTTTCCTTTTACAAACCCATTGAGTCTAATATGTGCTGCCATATACTGTATAGTGCAGTCCCATCTACTGGAGCATAATTAACCTACCAGGGCCAGAAAGAAAACTGACCCCTCCTTCCCCCAACTCTCATTTTCAATTGTTCCTCAGCTAGCATGGGCATTATTGCCTACCTTCCCTGTCTGTGCTGGTGTTGCTTCTGTCTCAGGCTTAACCTGGAACAGGTCTTGTGCAAGTGGTCACAGCTCTGTGAGTTCATGTGTACAACTGCTCCTTTGTGACCAAATACACGTAAAAAAAATTAACCACTTAATGTTTTGAAAAGGAATCAAAAACCTTGCATAATTGATATAAATTAGTCATAAAACTAGAGTAAAATGTAAGTGTTGGGTCCAACTTGAAGAAATTCCTCCCTACTTTGTCCCTGCCTTGAATTTCCTAAGATCTCCTGAGACACCACCAGATTAGGATGCCTCTCACTTAGAAGTCAACTCTTGTATTGTGATTTGAAACAGTGGCTGATCGTTTCTGATTTAAACTTTCCTTTTTTTTTGTTTTTTGCATTTTTTTTTTATTTTGCATTCCCGCCACAGTTCTCCCTTGCACCTCTCCTTCCACCCCACACCCTCACCTCTCCTCCAGCCTACTCCCAGTCCACTCCTCCTCACTGGTAAGGGCCCTCATGAGGAGTCAACAAAGTCTGGTACAATAGGTTAGTACAAGCACTTCTCCCATGCATTAAGACTGAACACAACATCCACTATAGGGAATGGGGTTCAACAACCTAGCTCATGTACTGATATTATATCTTGGTCCTCTTGTCACTGAACATGGTACTTCACCCTAAGGAATGGGCTCCAGCAAGCAAGCTCATATACCAGCTTGTATCATGATCCTATTGCCAGGGGCTCCTCTGATAGTCCAAGATTCACATCTGTCTACCACATACAGAGGGCCTAGTTCAGTACCCTGGCGTCTGCACAGTTTTAGGTCCAGAATTCATGAGTTTCCATGAGCTTGGTTCAGCTCTCTCTTTAGATTTTTCATCATGAGCTTAACTTCCCTTGCTCATATATTCCCTCCTTCCTCTCTTTGACTGGAATTGCCAGAGCTTGGCCTGGTTCTTGGCTATGGTTCCATCAATTATTAATAAGTCATCTAAAAATCTTACCTTGAGAGTATCATTCTAGTGTATACTGCTCAAATCATGTTTTCTTTATCACCCACAATTCTCACTCTGCAAAAACTGGTGAGCTGTGATTAGCTCTCTTGATCTGGCACAATTATCATTTGCTTCCTCCATTCATGTCTTTGCCTGGCATATCACACACACTGATGCTTTTTTTCCTTCTAAAGTATCCCCTCCAGCAGCCATGCTTTTCTCTCCACAGCACTTAGTCTAAGCTGACATATTTACTGATTAGGTTGTTGTGATATTTACTTATAGCAGATAGATCTTCTTTATTATATGCAATAAACTCATTACAAAATGGGCATTCCCTCTAGTGGCTGGTAGAGGCAGAAACAGAGATTTACAGCTGAGCAGTGACCCAGTTGTGGGGAGGGAGGAGTGATGAGCAAAGGGGTCAGGACCATGTTGGGGAAACCCTCAGAAACAGTTGACCTGAGTAATGGGGAGCTGATAGACCCTGGAGTGACAGCTGGGGCACCATCTTAGGACCGAACCAGACCCCCTGAATGTGGGTGTCAGTTGGGAGGCTTGAACTGTCTTTGGGGCCTCTGGCAGTAGAACCAGAATTTATCCCTAGTGCACAAATGGGCTTTGGGAACCAATTCCCTATGGGGGGATACTCTCTCAACCTAGATACGTGGGGGAAGGCCTAGGCACTGCCCCAAATGTTGTGATAGACTTTTATAATCCCCCATGGAAGGCTTCACCTGCCCTGAGGAGTGGATGGGGGTGGGTGAGATTGGGAATTGGAGGGAATGGGAGGACAGTAGAGAGAGGTAACTAGGATTGATATATAAAATAAGCTTGTTTTTAATTTAAATAAAAATTAACTTTAAAAAAGCTAGTAATATTTTTATACCCACATTTTTAAAAATTCTGTTTTGAAGAAATAAATTAAAATGTAATTGGATATATTTGTAAATATAAGTTCTCAAGTTTTGAACATGTTTAGTAATCTCAACAGTCTTAAACAAGCTGGTTGTTAAACAAGAAAAAAGACAGAAGTAAAGAAAAATACAGAACATTAGTTTTCAAATCTGAACAGGAACTAGATAATTTAGGGTCCCCTGAATCGTCTACAAGACTTTGTGTGTGTGTGTGTGTGTGTGTGTGTGTGTGTTTTAATGAAACCACTAGAAACAGAAAAATGAAGAATCAACATTACTTTATTTAAAGAAAAACAGCATGCACCTTAATTACAGTCTGTGGAGAAAACAGAAGCTGAAGCTTGCATTTTAGCAGATGATATTTAATAACAACCATCATCGTCTTTATAGAAGTGAAAGTTCTGGGAAGGTACATTTCCTCTTTTGTAAGAATATACTTCTATAGGGAGCACTTTTTTGGTTTTTGTACTGTTATTCTTACACATTCTGTACAGTAATGTGTTCCCCAGGAGCTAAAGGTAATGGCTAGTCCAAATATCCAAGATAATAATACAAACAACAATGGAAAACAGTCATAACACAAGGTTGAGCAGGAAGTTACAGTCTTCACTCTGATAACTACAGTCGAGGCTGTAATCTATATTGTCATTCACCTCTTTCCACCACACAATCATGCCTACTGAACACCAGCCTTCCCCACTGAGCTAGGCTTCACACATGGTGTGGTCAATCAGATTCTCACCCATGATGTTCTGAGACCTTCATTGCCATGCTCGTGGTTGTTCTAGTTGCCCCTACTGTGTTGATGACTAGGCAGAAAAACCATGGCTGCAGTGAGTCTGCCGAGTCTGCCTCTGTTTTACCTCTCTGCATCAGTGTCTCCTGACCATCCTGGTTTCCTGTGACGCCAAGGAACACAGAGAGCAGGTTGTGTGTGAAGTCTCATCTGGCGGTTTGAGTAAGAATGGCTTCCATAGGCTAGTATATTTTAGTGCTTAGTCATCAGAGAGTGGCACTGATGAGAAGGTGTGGCCTTGTTGGAGGAAGTGTGTCATCAGGGGTTCAAAAGCCCAGCCCAGGCCCAGTGTTCCCCCTCCCTGCTGCCTGTGGATCTGGATGTATAACTATTTGTCTGTTTCTGTAGCAAGTTGTCTATCTGCATGCTGCCATGCTCCCCGCCATGATGATAATGGACTGAACTGTAAGAGAGTACCTATTAAATTCTTTCTTTTATGAGAATTTCATGGTATTCTACTTCACAGCAGCAGAATACTGATTAAGATACCACTCTACGAATCTTGGTAGAATATTGTCCAACTTTCCTCCAAGAACCAGAAAAGCCTTGAAGGGAAAAAATCATACTAAATTAAAACATTCATAAAATTATATTGTTAATAACCTCTAGGTTTGTAATGAGATTTATTCTAATTGTTATAAAAAATAAACTCTGTAAGACTGACCAGATTAAATAGCTGTGTACTACTTCATTGCTGTTAACTGTAGCTCTATTTTATGACTTTCCGTCAGCATATGTTGCAATATATCTTTATGTATTATTTAGAAATGTTAATAACAAACATATTTATTTTATTAGTGTCTTTAATATTTTAATATAAAAAGTATAACTATATATATGTAATACAGCACAATACATGTTACAAATAAACAATCAGTTTTTCACATTGTATCAGTTATAGAATCAGAGCCTAGTCATAGACATAGATTAGGCATTATTATGATAGGCTAAACATATTTTTCTAAATTTTGTATGGCACAATATACACGTTTTCGAGGCACTCATCTTTAAAAATCAGGACATACCCAGAGCTACCAGTATAAATCTGTTGCAGTATGAAATGAGGAGGATGGAGCTGTGTGAAGTTTCTATGATGAGAGCTGAAACCAGACTCGTTTCCATTTTTATTAGAAATCTGAATTTACCTTCTGCTCGCTCAGAAGTTCATTACCTTTCTAGACAAACCTAATCTACATTTTTAGTCATTCTCTACCCTTCTATTCATTTTCACTAGGATCTGATGGAATATTGGCACAGGAAAAATGTTGTTTTCTTATTCTTGTGCAATTAACACCCTTGATTAAGCACATATATTTGTCTGAAAGGCTTCCCAGGGAGAGATGTTGAGCAGGTACCTCCACTCTCCGTTGGTGTAAGCAAAGGAAGTTTAAAATTTGGGTGAAATGTGTTTCTGTACCATCTTTGCCTATCAGAGAACCAAGCAAAAGCAAAAAGCAGACACAAGGTTCCTATGTAATCATCATTTCCTTAAGATGCACGGGGCAAGGTGCTCTTTGAAGAAGCTTGGAGTGTGAAGGTTTGTAACAAAATATTCATGATTTTCATTATTTACAAAGGAATAGTTTTTTTTTAAAAAGCCTATTGGATAATTAAAATCTTCAAAATCCTTTAGACTGCATATAATAAGTGTTGTTTTTGCCACTGGTGGCATTGAACCCAGAACCTGATGCATTCCAGTTCTGTCCTCTGTCACCAAGCTGCATCACAAAGTGCTTCCAAAAATACTTTTAAATTTCACATGGGGCCAAGCATTCCTAATCAGCAAGCTTCTCCCCATCTGACTCTTTCTAGTACTTTAACTCGGTAAATCATACACCACTGAGCTATACCTGCTGGCCTTTATCTCACTTTTAATTTTGAGATAGGGACTCCTTAAATTGCCCTGAGTCACCAGTTTCAGTCAAAAGTTAATGCCAACAGAATTCCCGATGTGCAATGTCAGGAGGTGAGCCTAATGGGAGATGTCTGAGGGACTGCTGCTAGATTAAGAGTTTGATGGAAATAATTTCTTTCTTTTTGCCCTTTCTTCTTCCTTATCCATTCCAAAGGATGTCATGTTCAAGACGCAATTTCACAAAGAGAAACATTAGTCATTGACTAGCATCCTGGGCTCTCATCTAACAGAACAACGGAAAAATCATATTCTTTATAAATCATCCACTCTGAAGTATTTGGCTATAGAAACACAAAAAGAGCTAAAAGAATGTTTTGATTTTAGTAGATGTTGATCCACTAATTGATTTAATTGCTTATTTGTTTTTGTGAGTAGGGAGATCAAACCCTGGGCCTCACACATGATGCACAGACAATGATTTTTTAACATTTCTATGAAATGTGTTTGTGAAGGGCAGAATATGCTTGTTTCATGATATGTAAAAGAGGGTAAGTTATATATTTTAAAAGAATAATATGATTATTGTAATTGGTGACTCTTTAAATTTCCCTCTCATAAACTCAAGTTACATTTAAAAGAAAATTCTGTTTGAATTTCCACAATTACTAATCAGGAAAGGGTTAGTTGCTGAAAATATTCCATATTATAGCAGCATCCTTTACTTATGTACTTGCATTGGCTCTTTCCTTGCCTACATTATTTATTACAAATTTACATAAGATATTGGTGGACATCTTGGATTTTATGAGTATTCTCTGTGTACCAGAAAATCTGCTGCATTAGACAGTGGTAGATTGTCCTACAAAACAATAATCATACATTATAAATTATTTTTTATATATTTCCCTTTAGATAGAGTGACAATTGATAGATTTATAGCTGCATGCAAATTCATATGTCTCTTATTTCCTCCTGACCCACTAAATTATGAATTTCTATAACCAAGGACTATGTCTGGTATTTTACACATATCTGTGCCTAACACATAGTGAGTTTTAAAAAATTTTCCCTAACTAAACAAAAAATAATATTTATACTATTTCACAGAAATGCTTCAAATACATAAAGGTGCAAACATTTTATAAGATGTGTTCTTTGATGACTTTGAACCTGGTAAATGAATATTAGATTTGTAAACATTAGTATGTTTTCCATATTTGAACATGTTATAATCTAATTAGTAAAACCTAGAACAATATCAATAAAATTTAGAACTTCAAATCTAGTTTTAGAGAACATTCTTATAATTTCTAGGTCTCAAAAATACAACTTTATTGCTACCTTTCAGTTGTTATCAATAACAATAATAAAAAATTGGACCAAATATTTTGTTTTTATTTATTTACTATTTTTGGTCTATCAGCAGAATTTCACAGTGATATGTATGCAATCCTGGCCAGGGCACTGTACATGATTGGCACTTTCTTTTTATTATTAGCTGTGCAAACTTTCACAGAGTTTTTGGAAAGCAACTTATCAGTATAGGCCAACGTCTAAAATCTTCATCTGTTTTGACTCACAAATTCCAACTTTAAGAAAAATATACTTTATCAGTATTTAGCAATCTAGCACAATCTGGTTATATATTCATACTATTTCTATTAATCACAATACTAGATTTCATGTAAAATAGGGCAAATATGTACATGCATTTAATAAAGCCATTTTAATATCAGATAGCTATTAAAAATTTAGAGTATTTGTTACAGCAGGTTCCTCCCCGCCAGCCTCCCGGTCCTGCCGCCATTGTCCTGCAACCACGTGTGCCCCAAATAACACTCAGAGACTCTGTATTTGATACAATCCTGTTGGCCAGTTACCATTATTGTTAATGGGCTAGCTCTGCCTTAATCATTAACCCATTTCTACTTATCTAAGTATTTCCACGTGGTTGTCTTATCGGGGAGCCGCACGGCAGGCTTCCTGCTTCTTCCCGGGGCTACATCTTGACTCCTACTACTTCCTCTCTCCTCCTCCTGGTCTCCTAGCCCCGCCTATCTTGTTTCCTATTGGCCACAGGTCTTTATTAACCAGTATGAGAAACATATACACAGAATAACATCTCCCATCAAGTATTTAAGCATGGAATGCGTCATTGATTATTGAAACAACAGGAATATAAACCTAAAGTTGACAACATTCTACTGCAAACAGTAGATAAGGAAATAGTGTAAGAATGATTTAAATAGTGTGATTTCACCTATGCAAGATATAGTTTTAAAGAAACAATTCACAACTTTTGTTTAACCAGCCCTCCATGCAATAGCAATGGGTCATAAGCACAGCTATGCAGGTGTTTAAAGACAGTTTATTTTATTTGTTGATTCTAATTAATATGGCTTTGTTTAAAGGCCCAGAGTACTGGTTTGCTTGGAGAAACAATTAAACTCTTACCTTAATGTCACATTAGAGGATCCTGGGAATATCTTGATGCCAATCAGTAGTGGAGAAATACCTATATTGGTTTCTAACAAAGGATGGAACATACGCCCACATCCCAGCCCTCATATTTTGTGTTGATATGTGCTGGCAAAGAACAGCTGTCCTGCTCAAGAGTGTAGCTTTCCACAGTGCCATTTTGTCATTGAGTTCTGTACTTTAACAATGTATGTCTCACAAATTCTTGGCTGGTGCAGCTTCCCCTCTAGTGGTCCTTAGCTTTGTGCTGTCTCTGGGTAACATTGTGGACCCTTGCCTGTCAAAAACCACTCCATTTACACCTTGGCTTTGATTTAACTTTCATGGCCTTTTATACAGATATCACTTTTCAAATATATTTTTTATGTTTTCGATTATAATTACATTTTCTTTTACTTTCCTTCCTTCAAACTGTCAATATAGGCCACTTTGCAATCTTTTAAATTCATGGCCTCTTTTTTCATTGTCATCTCATGCATATGGATGTATGAATATGCATTTATATAGAGAGATATTCATTAATATAACCTCAATTATATATATATATATATGACAAATATATATATATAAAATATACATATCGTTACTAGCATGTATTTTTTTTCAGGGCTGACAATTGGGTATTCTATCATTAATGGGTGTGCTTTTCCCTTGGGAAGACTATTTCTCCTGCTTTAAGAGTTTTTCATTCTCTCTGTCCACTTTTGCAAATCAATTGTTGAGCTCATGTTTAGGCAGTCATCCTTTATTTCATGTTTTTTGTGTTTTAGTTTTCAAAGTCAGACTCTTAGCTGTATCTTTGAAACCTATGTATAACATAGTCATATATCACAGTAGATTATGAGAAATAATATTAATATCCCCTACATCTTTTTCTATTTCCTATTCAGTCTTCCACAATCCAAGCAATTGTTGACTCTGAAGCATCAAGAAGCATGTGAGGTATTCTTTCACTTTTTACATGTTTCTCTCCCTCATCTTGTCTTGATTCTCTGCAAGGATAGCTTCAGTGTTATAAATAAGAATTTTAGCTGGGTGGTGGTGGCACATACCTTTAATCCCAGCACCCATGAGGCAGAGATAGGTGGATCTCTGTGAGTTCAAGACCAGCCCGGTCTACAAAGCTACACAGAGAAACCCTGTCTGAGAAAGCAAAAATGAAAATAAATAAATAAATAAATAAATAAATAAATAAATAAATGCAAGAATTCTAATCAACAAATTCAAGTTTGTTATTAGTATGCCAAAGGAGGATGCTAACAAAAAATATAAAGCTATTGTGCTTCATATTGGGGATGGTAGTTGCATCTAGCATAAAGGAAAGAGTAGAAAGTTATAAAAACAAATTTTGATAGAAATATTTAACAAATAATCATATTTTGACTGAAATGATGATTAAACATATCAAACTATATGTTTAAATGTTATAATGCCACAAAGGTATACATAAGAAAAATGAAATCTAAAATCTATTCAGAGTGAAATTTAAAATCTACTCACAGCTCCTGGAAGCAGCCACAGAGGATGCTCATTTGACCCCACTAGCTCAGACAGGCTGGCACATGGTACTGAAGCAGAGATCACTCATCCATGGTAAGGAAAAAGTATTTAATCTTTGCCTCCATTTATTACTCTTAATGATGTGTTGATCTAATTTTGATTATACCTCTGAAATAGATAGCAAAGATAATAAAAAATGATCACCTTTTGCCCAATTCATATCTCCCATGGAAACTAATGATACAATCTGGACAAATTTATTCTGAATTCAGAGCTTACAAGAGGCATTTGAGGGAAATAGTATGTAATAAAATAAGAAATACTATATAATAAAAATAGTCTGAATATACATAGATGCACAGAAGTAGCTTTAAAAGAAAGCAACTATAAAATGTCTAATTCCAACACAGCAGAACAGTCTGTATGAAACCCCAGAGACATAGTAATAGTGTGTTTTGTTCATGAAATTTGTCAAGGACCAGGACAGTTAGAGGTTCAGTGATGAATGTTACACTAAACATGTTCAAGTTGTAAATGGAATTGTAAGTCATAGTATGTGTTATACTTTTATTTTACCTAGGTTAAACACCACTAGGAGTTTGGAATGTCGATATGCATAACGAAGATACTGAAATAGAGTGTGCAGAATAAGTTTACAGGGAACCAAGTATGGATTCATTAAGAATTGTTAGGTTAGTAATATAAGGAACTCTAGATAAGACAATAAGGGTAGAAAGAAATGAAAGTTTCAAAAAACAATCAGGAGCAATATTTGACAGGACACGGTGCCTTTAAAGTAGAAGAGGAGATAATCAAAAATGTTCCCATATTTTGTAGATCTCATGTAAAAGGATCAAACAAATAAAACAAGAGAACATAAACAGTTTAAAACAGTTTTTAAGTTTCAGTGAAACTATCTTCAAATTTGTTCACAAATCTTTCTTATACTATAAAGACGAAACATCCAAGAGGCTAAGATAATTGAATCATACCCTAGGCTTGATGCTACTATTAAAAGTATGTGTCTCTGTTATTCCCTCCTGCCTCAGTCACCCTCCCCTTCTATGGAACCTGCTATGCTCTCCCACATGGTCCCTTACCGTGGGACCCCACTCACTTGGGATTTATCTCATTTGGGGTATCCTACCCTTTCTCCAGCTTTTAGTCTTACAACTGTAACAAAAGAACAACATTTTGGTGCTGAAACCCGGTCAGGTCCTCCTTGAGAACTCGGCAGCAGCCTGCTGTCGGACGGCCAGACAGAGGCTCTCAGGGACCCTGATTCTGAACCAGCAGGCCTCTTCCATCTGCCCATATGCCGGAAATATCATCCCACACCAGCTACAATTCGGTAAGGTTCTCTCTTTCATTGTAACTCGTTTCCATAGGACCTGGTATATTTCTCACCAGTGAGTTAAAATACTGCCCTCCCTGGGCTGTATATCTGATTCCGGCTTCAAGCCTTCCTGCCTTTAGACTGCTGAGTTGTCATTGGCCTCAGATGGCTCCGGCAACATTTTTGAGCTGATGAGCTTCGAGTAACACTCGGCCATCCTTGCTTATTGGGCACCTGGCCCTTGGCCACATTCTTGAACTGACGAGTTCCAAGACTGATTAGCCAGTTTTTACTTCACTCATGGGAAATAAACCAACCAAGGAAATACCTCCATCCACTCCACTGGGATGCCTCGTAGAAAATTTAGAACCCTTTCACTTAATTCCATTTGTTAAGGCACCCAGACTCATTTGCCTTTGTACTGAGAAATGGCCTAGATGTCGCCTAGAAAATAAGTCAAATTGGCCACAATTACTGCCAGTGAACAGGTAGATGGAAGGAGTTGCCATATATCCAAGCTTTTTCTACCTCTTGGCTAAACAATCTCTTTCCCTAAACTTGTCTATTTCTGTTCTCTTCCAGGCATACTAAAACTCTCCTGCCTGCCACAGCTGTAGCCTGTCTCAGGGCGGGAACCTCCCTCCACCTAAAAATGAACTGTTCTGCCAGGCATCGTATGCTCCTGTTCAAATTCTGCACTCTCTTGTTTGTCCTATCTTGCTTCTTCTCTGTGTAGATGCCATTGTCTCACAGTGGGCTGCCTGAGGAAGCATCTGCTCAAGATACTCTGAGAGTTTTTCATTTTTCCCCACGAATGAGGTTTTCGGGTTTTGTGCCCTAGCACCACCCATGCTGACTGGTGCATTCATTTCTCAGACCCATGAGGGGGTCTATTGGGTTTTATACCCTAGCACTACCCTTAGACTGGTTCATACATTTCTTAGACTTATGGTGGTCTTTTGGGTGTTGTACCCCTTGGATCCTGATATCCTGTTAGTTTCACAAATCCTTCTGTCTCACGCGTGGAGAGAAAAAGCCAACAAAATTATATCTCAAAACTGTATGACTTCTGCCAGCAGTTGGGAGAGGGTTTATGGCAGCTGCCATGTTGACCTTGTGGCCTAGCCTCACCCCACGTGGTTCTTTCCTCCGCTGTACCAGCCGCCTAGGCAGAGAGACAGTCTAGCCAGCTTCTGCCACCAACAGAACCTGTAATTCCTTTACCTTTTGCCTTTTATTCTTTGTCTCTAATTTTTGTTTTTCACTGACTGTTGAACATGGCTTGCTTGTGGAATGGCGTGCCTCCACATTTCACGCAAAAATCTCACAGTGGATCTCCTTTCTTGCCACTTTCAGGTTTAAGTCTACACTGTATCTGTAAATGTCCTGTCTGTTTACTACAACATACAGATCACACTCTGGTTTTTCTCATTTTTACCCAGTCCTCCTGTTCGATATATCAGTATGTGTGATTTAAATTTAACTTTATATGTAAATGTAAGCTAACTCTATATACAACTTAAATTCAACTGTGCTATCTCAAATATTTCTAAATTGATATGTGTCTTTAAATGATGGTAAACATTTAAGGTTATAAAGGTCTATTTCAAATTAACAAAATATTTATGCTACTCAGTCCTTCCTGTAAGCTGTTTATAAAGGTTAAGCTTCTATTATAAAAGGAATTTTTCTCTACCTCTTTGTCCTTTACAGGTGTAAATCTAACCTACTACATTGAAACCAGGTACAGACAGGCTGGAGGGCTTTGAGTAAAACATCCCTCCTCAGCCTCTCAGCTTGGATCCAGTTCTCCAGATAGATTAATTAATTACAGGGATAAAGCCTTACCTAGCCACCTATGTGCTTAAGGCAAATAACTAAAGATAAATTTTTTCTGCAGAGATATACTAAACAGACAGAAAGCCTTTAAATGCTCAGAGATCTGGAGAATATGGCATTTAAAATGTTTTATTAAAAATCTTTTGTAACAGAGAGACAGGCCAGCTGCTAGCACTACCCATTTGCTCCAAGAAGACTGGACACTGAAGAAACTCCACCCACAAAAGTGGCAATGCTAGCACTGAGAAATCCTGCTTTTCATCTCAACTGCAGCAAAGGATTCTAAGGAACGTGGACAAGAGGGCAGTGGAATCGACTTTCTCCATGTTGCCAATGGTACAGAAGTCTTCCAAAAGCTCCTAATCCACAGGTCTCATGCCATCAGCAGAAGGCAGATGTCCTTAAAGCCTCTGACCTCAACAACTGTGGAGGACCTGGGGGTGGCTGTCCATGCTGCCAGCTAGTAATTCTCTATTACTCTCTAATCGTTCAGGTAAAACTTTATCCTTCTCAAGAACTCTGATGCTTTTGATGACAGGTAGCTTTGTCAGCTTAAAGCAGCAGCCAAGGCTCCTGTTACAAAATAGATTTCAGAAACGGGTATTTTAAGGTTGCTACTATCTAGAGTCTTAACATTAATCAGTAAGGTTTTAATGAGATACTAATCCAATTCTGACAGAGTACTAAACACCGTAATATGCCACAGTACAATCATAACTGTAACTATAATCTCAAAATTAAGGTGCTTCTCATTGTGCTAAAAATCTGTCAGTTGTATGTGTTAATTCTTTCAGCCAAATCATTTCTAGCATGAGTATGCTGCTAATGTGTCTTAATATTTATGTTTTCACAAATTCAAAGCATTCTTGTAAGTTCCAGGGGGCCAAATTGGACCCATCCAAACAGGTCAGATTCACTCCAAATAAATATTTAACCTTTCCCTAGTCCCTTACCTCACCTTGGGAACCCCTCCCTCATCTTAATAATTCTTCCTTCAAGTACCAGGACCTAAGAAAACAAAATTTTCTAAACTTAACCTTGTCCTCTGCTCTGCCAACATCTCACCAGGTCTCAAAGAGACACCAGAGTTCCATACAGCCAGGACTGTGATGAAACAACCAGCTGCCCCAGGGCGTGGCAGTACTGCGGCTTTCTCAGGTCCCCCAAAGATGATCAACGCTCCCAGGTCAGCAGGAAATAATCTTGAGCACTCAACGTCCTTATTCCCTAACTCCTCACATTTTTAATAATAAATAAAGGTGGGAATGTAAGGATTCAGGAATTATGCTGGCCTGCCCCTGTCACCTTGCAGAATGCACTCAGGCAGTACTCTGGTCAGCCCAGGGTTCCATGAGTACCAGTCTGCAGGTGTAAAGGACCCCTTTAAAAGTCAGACCTCTGCCCACTTACGCTCTCTTATGCTCTCTCTCCCCTGCTTTCGGTTGGTCACCAGATACCTCCTTCTTCTTCTCTCCCCCTTTATTTCTCCCCCTCTCTCCTCTTCTGTTCCCAGTGCCTCTATGTCTCTTCCCTTCTCCCTCACTCCCCTTTCTAAATAAACTCCTCATTTAAGCTCTATCTGCCTGGCGTGTTATTCCCTCTGCCTCGGTCACCCTCACCTGCTATGGAACCTGCTATGCTCTCCCACGTGGTCCCTTACCTTGGGACCCCACTCACTTGGGACCCTCACTCGGGACCTCCCACCCCTTCTCCAGCTTTTATTTTTATAACTGTAACAAAAGAACAACAGTCTCTGTGTGTATATGGGAATACACAGTGGTTGAGAGAGAGAGGAGAGAGAGAGGGAGAGAGAGGGAGATAGAGGGAGAGAGAGGGAGAGAATGACAATTAACATATTAACATTTTGGAAATATTGTTTTCTGTAACTACACTTGCATCCATTACTCCTTGTAGAAGTAATTGACTTCCTTTAGACAAAAGTCATTTGTTGTTTGTCCACGTTTTAGATCCAATGGACTGTGATGCAGGTATTTCTAAGCTATTGGAGAGATTATATATTATTGCCAGAGTGAGTGTTCAGAGACAGAAACAAGATCCAAGCTAAAGTAGTAGAAATCTGAGACCTAACTCCTACTGTTTTGTGGTGACAAAAAGATTATTTTCTTATTTTACTGCATACACAGAGAAGTAGGATGTAAGGCAAGTGCTGCTGGCAACAATTTTTATATGCTGAAAAATTATATATGAATAGAGTAAGCCCATGTGAGAGCAAATCCATTTGATAATACAGATTTCACAACAAAATATAATTTTTGGAGCACTATGGAGATAAAGACAATCATGTTTAATGTAGTCCCTAGATAACTTTCATTTTATACATGGAGAAAATATACTTTGCTCAAAATACACAATGAAAATTCACACAATAAAGTCACATCTTAGGGTGAAATTCAGCCTAATTACTGGAAAGTTCAGCTTGCAAAAATGTAATAAACTGGTACATATTATTTGATAACATAGGTTTAGGTATCTAAAAAAGTCTTTGAAAACCATTGTTTTCCATATGTAGCAATCAAAATGCTTTTATTTTAAGGACAATAGACATAAAATTGCTAATACATTTTCCCTTGGGACATTATTGCTGTGAAGAACATAGAATGAGCTGTGTAACTAAAAATAGAAAAGTTAGAGGTCACTAGAAGCAACCTGCTGATTGTTTCTCTATGTGGCTCAATTCGATCTTTCCTCAGGTCTCCATTCAAACATCAATTTTAAATTGGCCACTCCTCAAGGACTCCCACTTATCTGTCTATTGCCATTTTGTTTTCCTTTAGGAATATGTTGCAGCAGGTGTTCCCGCCAGCTCCAGCCTGCTAGCCCGCCTCCGACTGCCGCCAGTCTGGGCCCATAGCCACATCAGCCCCAAATAACACTCAGAGACTCTGTATTTGATACAATCCTGTTGGCCAATTACCATTACTGTTTATGGGCTAGCTCTGTCTTAATTATTAAACCATTTCTACTTATCTAAGTATTTCCACGTGGTCGTCTTATCAGGGAGCTGCGCGGCAGGCGTCCTGCTCCTTCCCCGGCTACATCTTGACTCCACCCTACTACTTCCTCTTTCCTCCTCCTGGTCTCCTAGCCCCGCCTATCTTGTTTCCTATGGCCACAGGGCTTTATTAAGTATGAGAAACATATATACAGAATAACATCTCCCATCAGGAATAGATTGACATCTGGGATTCATACAAATGGTTAGCTTAATTGTTTTTTTCCAGCAGAAAGTAAATCTCATGAAAATGAAGTTTTTCTTTTCTTTTGTCTCTTCTATTACCAATGACTGCAAGAGCACCCAGTATAAATCAGATGAACTAGTGATAGTAGTAAATGAAGGACCGCCCAGTATGGTTACTGGGAGAAAGAAATATCCCCAAATGATTTAGCTGCATCAAGAAATTCTGCTCTGAACACATCTGCAGATTCATATTTAAATTCTTCTCGATTTCATGGTCACTGGCCAGTCAGAGATCACATGGTGTGCCACGGCTTATGCTTTCAATAAGGCCATATTGAGAATGAAGACAGATGAGACTAAATTTGCTGATAGGCCACATCACAAGAGCCAGAGTTGGACATTTGTGAGGGCTTCTTGAACAAGAATAATGAAAGTCCTTGTTACTGGAACATGAAAAGTAGATAAACACAGAGGCAGAAAAGAATCAAAATATTAGCTCAAGTTTGAGATGTTTTCCAAACAGAGATACAAGGTCTGTAAGACACAAAGTTAAGGCATGATAATGCAATTTTTTGTTTTGTCTTATTGGAAACGGTCATGGGTCTAAGGGTATGTACTTCAGAGTACTGTTATGAGAACTGAATGAACAAACTCATGTAGTAAGACAGAGAGTCAAACACTTGGAAGCACCTCATAAACCTAGCCATTCTTCTACAGTGAGTGCAGGCGGTGAGAGAAGGTAAGGACAGAATCTCAAAATGGCACATCACTCATACTCCCCTCTTCTCTCACATTAAACAAAAAAAAATTATATGTCCCTCTACTCACTGGAAGATTCACACTCAGCACTCAAATGTAGTTTAGGAAGTTTTCATAAACATACATTTAAAAGCATCTGCTTGCTTGACTTCCCATAAAACTATAATTGTACTCTTGAATATCATTCATTGATGATAAAATGCAGCTTTTCCAGAGGCACCCAAATTAAATATATGACTTTATAGAGAGGAAAAAAAATCCATAGCCAAAATAATTTATCTAGATAATACTATTTATCTGCCAACTACTTGGGAAGGCTCCTGAAGCTTGTAATATTTTAATCTAAGTTGATGGATTCCTTGCTTTTTCTCACAGTCTGCTTGTGTTCTGCATATTGTGGCTGAAATGTATACCTTCCTGCATCAACAGCCTCTCCTAGGGTCATTCTCATTCTCCTTTTTTACAGTCCTACTTAAATTTTGTAAAGAAACTTAGAATGCATCATAAATGAAAAATCACAATTCATGTTAAAGTAATTTATAAACCACTCAATAATCAGAGTCTATTGTTTTCATTTGTTGTAAAACTTGCAAGGCCTTTACCAAAGTTTGGGCATTTTCTGTTCACTGCTTAAGTCAGAAAAATCTGTGGGAGGTCCGAAATGAGAAAAACAGATATTTCCTAAAGACTGTAAAACATTACCAAAGGGAGAATTGTCCTTCAAGAAAACAAAATGTCTATATTTTATAACCAAGGGAAAAAAGCAGAAGGATTTTTTTCCTCGGAAAATGTCTGTTCTTAATTGTTTTTCAGATTTCTTCTTTACTTACTTAAGAAGCAGATTTTTTATAAGCCATGGAATAAAAGAAGTAAGACAATCATCTGAAAGGAACAAGCAAGTTTTAAAAATGATCCTTCCAGAAAAAATGATTAGTAAGGGCATCCAGGAGACATTTAAAATGGGAAAGCTATAACGGAACACTATCAGCAAAGGTTGTAGATGGAAGCAAACCGGAGATTAGAAGTGATTATGGAGTCCAAGCACAACACAGGAAGGGTGGGCTAACTACTTCTTAGGGACAAGAGAAAAAGCAGGATCCAAAAAAGGTGAGGGTTGAAATTCTTAATAGCTACTTTACCTCAGTCATTGACAACAATTACAATAGAAACAGGATGCTCAGGGCAATAAGAGTTAATGAGAAAAACATGAAATGCGGTGAAATTTGAAGCACATTCAGCTTTAAAATTATCTAAGCAACTTGGAATATATTAAAATCAGCACAACACATGACATCTATTGTAGAATACTAATTTTTTTTTTCTTGCAAAGTTGTCTGGTAATAAAACCAGAACAACACATTCTCGATAAGTACAGTTAGCTTTCAGATACTTCCTTTTCTTCCTAAATCACTAATGTCCAACAGAAGACTTGTAAAAACAATCATCTCTCAACATCCTTGGAGGGCTAGTTTGAGGACCTCTGAGGATAGCAGAATCCACAGATGTTCAGATCACTTACGTAAATGGTGTTTTGCCTATAGAAAAGCTATATGCATTTTTCCTGGGCATTTAAACCAGTTCTTCCTTAGTCATAATAATTCATGTAACTTAAATACTATGTAAATATTCACTAAGTAGCATTGTTTAGTAATAATGGTAAAATCACTGAAATCTGTACAGTCTCAATACAGGCATTACTTATTTCTTTTATGTATATGATGTATCATAGTGTCCTCCATTCCCATACTTCAACCCCTCAACATATTTCCACTCTCCTTTCTTCATGCAGGCTGCTGTAAAACATGTAGTTGTGATGCCCATGAACACGGTGGGCTGGGTGCTGAATAAAATCTAAAAGCCCTTGAAAACTTCCACTCTCCCGCTAAGATACACATTAACAGTTGAATAGTTATACTTCTAGGCCACTTTTGAAGTCTAGACACACATCACACACACGCACGCACACACACACACACACACACATATGTATGTACTATATGTGTATATATCTATATCTATATCTACCAGATGTAATTTCTACTCAAATGCAGATAGAAAAGAAAAACACACTTCCATTTTTCACAGTGGAACTTTAATTGTATAATGTGTCTCAATTCAAAAGTCTATTTGACCCCCGGGGTTATGTTAGATAGTGTAGGTCATACACATGTGTTATAGTATCAAGTACATATATTATAACACACATCTAAGACCTATATTAGGACTGACTCTGAGAAATGTCACCTAAATCAACCTCTACCAAAAGAGAATGTAATGTTTGGCTTTTGTTTCATTGAGGTCTGTCTGTGTGCATTCTCTAATTCATTTGTTACTACTTGTTGTCTGCGTTGTGTGTCTGAATACCGGTTTACCCAAATGACTGCAATAATCCCCCTGCCACTCCACTCCTGCCTGCCTATCCTCTCGTCACACACGAGTTGGGGCAATCATAACCAAAGAGCAGGAGATCAAGCTGACCATCAGCTTAACACCTGCAATGGATTCTCCTTGCTAGAGGATAGTCCAAGCTCCTAAGACCTTACTCACATCCCTGTGATCTAGTCAGTGTGACTCTTCCTCTGCCCGTTTTCCCATATGACTCCAAGTACATGTGAGTCCTAACAGGTCTAGGACCCCATCAGGCACACTCCCACCCACAAGCCTTAGATGCTTCTGTCTAAAATACCCTCACAGTGGTTTCTCTCAGGTATGCAGTTAGTTTAATTTCTCGGTGATATTTTCTAAATCAAAAGTTTGTTTCTGTTGCCCCAATATAACACATATGTCTTAGAATCTGAGTTTTATTGTCTTTAGTACTACAATATAAGTTGTGTAAAAACTAGTTTATTTCTTATGGTTGTTCAAGTTTCCAGCAGAAGTGTTTAGTATATAATATGCTTTAAATAAACATCCTTTGAATGAATGAATGAACATGTCAGACCCTATACATTATAGGGTGTATCACAGAAGTCCCCCAAACTTGTGTAAACAAACAATGAAATTTACCAGTTGGAAAATCAGAAAATTATTGTATTCAAGTAATTATATAATTATTAACATAAAATTATATATATATATATATATATATATATATATATATATATATAGTATTTAAATTGTACCAACCCAGCCTCTCTCATTCACTTCTTAACAGTATATTTTGGAAAATATTCTTTACTAGAATGCATGAATCTAGCTTCTTTTGAATCTTGAATACATGGTTCATAGTATGATTATTCTGTGTGTGTGTATGTATGCATACATGAAAATGGACGGAGAGAAGTAGAAATAGATAATCATCAGGCAGATGATAGACAGACAGGTATACCTGCACAACAAAAATTACATATCCTAATTATGGCAATTGAAAGAAGATTTGTTAAAGAATGTAGCCAATGTATATAGAAAACAGAAACAGACAGGACAGAAGTCTGCAGGCAGTAACTTTCTAGATCCAAAGGAAAGAGACACATAGCAGTTATCAAAGATCAAGAAGCCTGAGAGGAGGAAGGATTCAGGAGTGTTCACTCTGACATACTCTTTCACATTGCTTACAGCTCCAACCCTGGTCTTCATCATCAAAGTAGAATAGGCCAAAGTCATAGGAAGACAAGGCTTTCGCTTCTTTCATCAGCCTCAAAGGGCATAGAAAAGTTAAAACAGGAAAAGGCAACTGATTAATATGTATCCTTCCAGAAACTTTTCAATAAAATCCCCTTGAACATGCACATATATATTTGTACTCACTGATTTCTGTACCATAAATGCTCTATTTACAAATTGTTACAAAGCAAACTTTTCAATATCAGATTAAATGAAATTAGGAAGCAAAATATTCAACATAATCCACAATGTGTATATAGCTAAATATTTAAATTATTTCTAATTACTTTTAATTAAAATAACTTTAAAATATTTATTATTCATGCATCTTGTGTGTGCTGAATATGCTTTTATGTGAGTTGGTGATCATACTAGACGTGTGGTTTTCTTGATCAAAGGAAAAGTACCTTGGTTTCACAAAAACATTTTAATCTGAAATTCACTTGTTCATTGATTAACTATGGAGCTCTTTCCCAACAAATGCATCAGGAGTTGAAAATACTCCCCATCAAAATACTGTTAACCAGCAGGGAGGAAGTTTCTCAGTAAGCTTGATCTCTCTATGTCCCACAGCTGAGGTGTGTGAGGTGCATGGAGCCTTTAACAAGTGTCTTACCATGTAGTAGAAAGACCAAAAGTAAAGTTAAGGATACCACCCACTTAAAATGAAGGACAGTCTGTCCTAGATAGCTAACCCAGGCTACTATCAGTTCCCTGAAATTTGCTAACCACTGACAACTTTCCCTCACAAGGCCCTAAGATAGCAAGATACTCAGCAGGTAGTAAATACGGTCCTTAAGAAACAAAGAGATAGCTGCAACTCGGGTTTGCCCAGACAAGATTAATTAGCACACCCCTAGGCCCTAATGTCTGCTGATCAGAACAGTGAGACTATCCGGCCTCAAGGGGAGAACCCATGACTGGTCATGTACCCAACGGACAGGGGGGTCACAGCCCCACCCTAAGCTTGTGGTTTTTTTCTTTAAAAGTACCCACGCCCAGAAAATGTGGCTTCTCTAGCCTGTGTGCTGAGGGAGCCCATTTGTGCAAGCGTTTCCCGTTCATCAAAACCTCTTGCATTTGCATCAACTGGACTGGACATTGAGTTTTTGGGGGTACTGACCGAAACAGGGAGACTCCTCATTCTGAGGTTCTTACATAGTTATGGAGGGGCACCAAAGGCAATCACAGTAGCCTGTGTTGTCTTTAAGACGTTTGAGTTCTCACTGACCAGTAACAAATTAGGAGGTACCCCAGGCCTTGCATTGCAATTTTCATTTAATAATCTATGTCTTCTGGGAGCAACATTGTCCACCCATGTTGGGAAATTCCATTCAACTCTGGTGTGTGTGTGTGTGTGTGTGTGTGTGTGTGTGTGTGTGTGTGTGTGTATGTGTGTGTGTGTGTGTTTAAAAGTTGTATTTTGAGATTAGCATAGTAAGTGGTGGGTTTCCTTAAGCCATTTCCACATAGAAATGGCTTAAGGAAACCATGGCTTGAGGTTTGATTCATCCATCCATTATTACCCTCTCTTTCCTACTTTCACCCTCACCCCTGATCAATCCTTTAACTGTCAGTGTTTCCCCTTTCATTTCATATTATATGTGTTCTACTATCTCTCCTTTCTAAAAATTTTGGGTTGTGAGATAGCAGGCTCTCATATTCCCATACCCCTTCCTTTGGAACAGTCCTCCCATTTAACTCCTGTTTCACCCACACTCCCATACCCTTTCCTGCTTAAACCTTTCTCCCTCTAGTATTTCACCTCAATATAGTCATTTTACCTTACAATCTTCTGGTTCTCTGCATTAAGATGCCCCCCCAAAAAAGGTTCTATTCTAGTTCCCTGTTCTGTTCTTGAAGTTAAACAGACAAAACCAAAGGTGTGAAGTACAAGGTGCTCTTCAGGTTACTGGGGGGAAAAACACCAAAGTCTTACCCAATGCTGGTCATGGTATGCTGCAAATACTGACCTGACACTAAAGATGTGCTTTCTCCTGTGACAGTGATGTGACGATTATGTCTAAACTAACAATGTTCCAACAGGATTTGAGGCCTGCCCCACAAGAGGGAATTTCATGTACACTACTGTAATCACACACAAAAGCCTGTGGCTGAGGAGGTCATACATCCTAGGTTGCACTTGCTGTTTTTATTTTGCTAAATGATCAATCTGTCTTCTAAATATTTATGCTTGTACCCATAGAACTGGGCTTCACTAAGCCCTAGTCAGAGAAGCTTTTCGCAGTGGGCAGTAGTCAGAGCTGAGATTCACAACTGGTCAAAGGATCAAGATTAAGATACTGAGCCAGGCAGTGGTGACACATGCCTTTAGACCCAGCATTTGGGAGGCAGAGGCAGGCAGATCTTTGTGAGTTCATGGCCAGCCTGCTCTACAAAGTGAGTAGAAAAATTCTGTGAAAAGCTGTCTTCTAGGTGGGACATGGCTATCCCACACATGAACATTCTGCAGCTTTGGCTACCTGTCGAAGATAAAGCCAGACAAAATTCTGGTTCTGATTGGGTCGATCATTTCAAGGCTCCACCAGGTACTGAGTGTAGGAGGCACAACACACTGAAAGCATTTGAAAATTTAGGATTGCTAAACAAGAACACATTTTTTTCTTCAAAGGAACAAAATGTCTGATACCCATTTACCCAGAAGGCTGGAGTAGATGTTGACCAACAATCTTTTTGATCTTTCATAGAGCAGTGTTTAGGCCCCAGTCATAAACTTAGTCTCTCAGTGAATAGAGCCCACCCATATGGAAGAGGTGTTGTGTACTTTGTACCTTCCATCAGTAGATTCCATCCTTACACTTAACACAAATCATCCCTCCCTAAGCCCTTACCCTGAGCTCTGTTTATCAGTCAACAGAACCCACTTTTAACTGTAATGATAACAAGTGCTTTGCTTCTTTGTCAGGGAGTTTCATTCCTGAAGTTTGTTTTGAGAATTGTCACCAGGGGATTTTACCCCAAAATCTTACTGTGCTTGAATGTGTAAGAAAATAACCCACAAGAACTGACTCTGGAAGCTCTTGATCCAGCTCCTGCGAAAGTGGTTCCTACCAGAGAGTTATTCTTCACCTCACACACATTGTTTCCCTGCCAGCCATGATGCTTGCAGGCGTCCCAGAAACTGAGGATCTAGGGGAGGAAAATCATCGTTTTTCAAAGAAGTGGCCACTAATAGGCTTCCTGTGTTCCAGTGTTCGGCCCCACATCCATATATATCTGGGCAGCAATAACTGGACTCAGAGGGTTATAGCAGCAATAACAAAAGATATAAAGATAGGAGGAGGCATGTTGGGGAAACATGGGGTGAATTGGAGAGAATAGGAATGGATATGATCATATTTATTTAGTATACCTAGCCAAAGGGAAAGAATAGTTTAGCAACAAAGTGCATTATGGGATATTGATGACCATGTGCTGACAGAAAGTTGTTGCTCATTGCCACTGACCAACATCTTGAGGGAATATTGTGTTGCCTACCACTTGCCAGACCATAGGTCAAAACGCAGGTTTCTGCACTACCTATCATGCTTGCAACATCACAAAGTAAAAAAAAAAAAAAGACTCATGTCAAGCCATACAACTGTGGTCATCTACTCATCTAATATACACAATGGGAAAGTACAAGTCAATTTTAAGCTAGCATCCTTTTTATCAGCACTCATATAAAAAAAAAGAGAAAGTGATGCATTTTAACCTCTGCCACTTCCTGAAAGTAATTGTTACCCTGCTTCCCATGGTTGTTTCCTTACAACTATTTCTAATCCTACATATATGTTTTAATTTAGAACAAATGCAATTATACATTTGCTCCCTTCTATGACTTGTGCCTATGGAGGTTCCTCTAGAGAGCTTCACTTACGTTGTAGACATTGTTGTTGTGATGTGTCCTCTACAAAACAGTTAGTTAATCTCATTAGTAAATAGTTGTTGTATAAAGTCTAGATTTTGTACAATTTTCCTGAGATATTAATATTTTTATTTTGCCAGGAGGTTAATTCTTCTATGGTTGGATCATCATGCTTGCTATTGGTGGTGTCTCTTACCGTAAATAATCCAGGAGCCATAAAAAGGGACAGACATCATTCATTCGCAGAACTTTTGCCCATGCTATGACTTTCTTCTCTCCAGTGTTCTTCTAAATATCTGCCAACTTTGCCCTGAAATTCCTCCCATAAAGGTACTGAATTTTCTATTTCAGTTTTATCTTTTCTCCACCATCACACAATCACATGTTTTGTGTGAAAGGGTCAGGGAGATAAATGACCTTCCATATGTAGACTTCTCACTTGACTTCCAGTTTTCTCCCAAATCTACAAGTCCACGTACTTTCCAGTGTGGCTCTGCCACTGCCACACACTTTGCTCCACGTTACAGCAGTTGCCCATGGAAAGTCGGGTCTTCAGGAAACCACTGAAACCAATGTAGAAACTCTCCCTTGTATGGTTTAGGTCTTTTACCTGCAATTCTGCATTACCTAAATAGTTACCTTATTTAAGTAAAGGATCTATTGAATTCTTTAGCACTTTGCATCTTCATTAGATTCTCTGGTGGAATCTGGCCCCTTTGATTTTTTTTTCTTATCTAACAGTCATATCCTTGCTCCTTTAGATACTTCATAGTTTGCCATGACAGGAAGATGTCTAAAAACAGTACAGATAGAGAACATATTCTCAGGCAAGGGCATGGCTCTCCTGCTGGCAGAGCCACTACTGCTTCAGTAGTAGTGACTTCAGAGTCTCTTCTTGCATCAAGGACCTAGAGAGCAGGATCACAATTTGTCACTAGATCTCTAAGTCTCAGCACTTGTAAAACAGCTTTCTATATCTCTACAGCCTCTCTAATTCACAGATGGCTGCCAGTTCTCACACTCTCACTGCCTCACAGCCCTGTCACCAGCTATGGTTCCTCTGGGGATTACTTTTCTGCACTAGGTAGGCCTCCCCCTCTGCCCTCCTTGCCTTTTTTCCTCCCTTCTCCCCTGTAGGTGCTTCTTCTCCTGATAAGCTGTGGACAGCAGTTTCCGTGTTGTTGTTGTTGTTGTTGCTGTTGTTGAAATTCTCCAAGGAATTTCAAGTCGCCGTATAATTCCTCTTCTCATTAGATAAGTAACATTTTACTAGGTACTATCTGCCTTCAAGACATTTCTCTTATCCTCTGACCTGGGTAATCTGATCACTTGAGGAAGTGTATAAAAACCAAGGAGTTTGTTGCACCTCTCCCAACTTCCCAGTCCTAAAAGCACCCCCTTTGCTCACCCCATGAAGATCCTGCACTGGAAGGTGCAGACTTACAAGATTATGGCTTTTTTGTAAGCTTCTCCATGGGTTGACATTAAATATTGCTACTAGAGTGGTTGGATTTTCCTTTCTCTCCGTTGAAAAGGGGTCATGAGTTCTTCTCTCCTGAGAAAGATTTTTAATTTTAGACATCTTTCAGAATGTAATGATTCCATTGCTTTTGCTCAGTTATTTAAAAAAAGAAAACAGAAAGCCAAATGGCCTATTTTGTCCTGTGTGCTCCTTTTGTTAGAGTATAAATATCAGTTTCATGTGGTCACATGTTACACATACTCATTAGGGCATCGCTGTATCCATAAATTTACATCGCTGTATCCATAAATTAACTTTCAAATTGGGTGTGGTGGCTCATCCCCATAGTCCCAGAACTTAGTGACAGAAATCTCTAGATCAAAGAACTGGATTCAATACAGAGTTAGTCTCAACACTAAGAATAGCCAAAGCTCTAAACTTTCTTAGTTTTTATACTGTTTTGAGAATTTCTTATTTGAGTACTGGATTTAGATCATTCCACTCCCCATTCCTCCAACTCCTCCATTGTCATCCCATACTCTTCTTCAAATCCATTACTTATTCTTCTGTAATTATTACTGTTTTACACACACAGACACACTCACACACACACTCAGACACACTCACACACACACTCACACACACTCATACACACACACTCAAACACACACACAGACACACTCACACACACAGACACACTCACACACACACACACTCACACACACTCAGACACACACTCACACACACACAGACACACTCTCACACACACACAGACACACTCACACACACACACAGACACACTCTCACACACAGACATACACACACACACACACACACTCTCACACACACACACACAGACACACTCTCTCACACACACAGACACAGACACACTCACACACACACAGACACACTCACACACACACACAGACACACACACACACTCACACACACTCAGACACACACACACACAGACACACACACACACTCTCACACACACACACAGACACACACACACAGACAGACACACACACACAGACACACACAGACAGACACACACACACAGACACACACACACACACTCTCTCACACACACACACAGACACACACACACAGACAGACACACACACACACAGACACACACAGACAGACACACACACACAGACACACACACACACTCACACACACTCAGACACACACACACAGACACACACACACACTCACACTCTCACACACACACACTCAGACACACTCACACACACAGACAGACACACACACACGCAGACACACTCACACACACACACAGACACACACACACAGACACACACACACACACTCTCACACACACACACAGACACACACACACAGACAGACACACACACACAGACACACACAGACAGACACACACACACAGACACACACACACACACACTCTCACACACACACACAGACACACACACACAGACAGACACACACACACACAGACACACACAGACAGACACACACACAGACACACACACACACTCACACACACTCAGACACACACACACAGACACACACACACACTCACACACACTCAGACACACACACACACTCACACACACTCAGACACACACACACAGACACACTCTCACACACACACACACTCAGACACACTCACACACACAGACAGACACACACACACGCAGATACACTCACACACACACACAGACACACACACACAGACACACTCACACACACTTAGACACACTCACACACACACACAGACACACTCTCTCTCTCACACACACACACACACACACTCTTCTAAGTTCATTTTTTTTCTCTCATATCAGAGGGCTCATTTCTAAGGAACACTGATTTTGCCTTCTCTCAGCAGCCATTGATTGCTTGTAGCTCTTCTTCTAGGTGTGATGGCCCATAAACTTTCCCTCATCCACACTGGTTTGTCAAATGGTCAAAACCCTATTCAAAATATAATTAAAGTATTGGCTTATTTACTAGAGCATACAAAATTAGAAATAAGTTTGGAGAAAATTACTAGAACTTTGGGTGATATTTTTGTTATATAAGTGTACATTTATCTATATTTTATGCTTTCTATAACTCACCAGTATAATAAATGCTCTTGGAAACCAAAAACCTAAGGACATTTAAAAACAAATAGTGTGGAATATACAAACTTAGAATGGATCTTAAAGCATGTCAGAAATCCAGTATTAGGGTCGATCCTCACAGTATAGTGAAATAAGTAAGGGAGTCTTAACATGGAGAGTAGTGTTGGCCTTAGATCCTAGAATATTTCCTACTGGATTTAAGAAGCAGTAGTAAATTAGACTGGTAGCTGGAGGTACTGAAATATTTCTTTTCATTGTCATTTTTATATGCTAAAAGGTAGGAAGATGTGGATTAGAGGACGCGGTTGGTGGTATAACACTCAAAGGTTTTTTTTTTTTTTCTGATCTGATATAGATAATGCCTCAAACAAAGCAAAGAAATTCATTGTGAATGGTAGGACTGGCTTCTGTGACTGAAATAAATTGTGAGAACTGGAAATCAAAGATTGTGTTCCTGAAATTTCAAATGATCTGCTATTCAAGGGCAAAACATTCATCACATTTGATTTTATAAACTTTTACTAAGATTTGTGACCCTCACTTAACATGCATAGTTACATTTTTGCTAATGAATTAAGTACTTTATAAATTTTAGAAGTTAATTGTTAGCAATTGATTTTATCTCTCTAGGTTTTAGGATTTATTAAATATTTACTGAGACATATTTCTCAAATGACTTCTAAATCTATCATTTCGGTATTCTGTGAGTTAACTAAATCTTAATGAAATAGCATTTGGAGAAAAGGTATCATCTTAAATTTTGATTTTAAAAAAACTATAAGTAGGGAACAGCTAACAAAACCAAAATGATTTTACCTTTTTAACACAAAATAACAAGGGCTGGAGAGATGGCTCAGTTTGTAAAATGCTTGCAGTACACGTATAAGGGTCTGAGTTCAGGCCCCCTGAATCCATACATTGAGCCAGACATGGCTGTATTCTTGTCACCACGGCCCTGGAGAGACAGAGACAAGAGAATCTAGGAAGTTCCCTGGGAACCCACACTGGCTGAGTTGATGAGCTCAGCTTCAGCATAAGAGCCTGTCTCATAAAAGAAGGTAGAAAGTAGTTGAAGAAGTCATCCAGGTCAACCACAGGCCTCCATAAAACCATGCACACTCCATACATATGTGCAAAAAAAAAAAAAAAAAAAAAAACATAGGCACAAGCACATACCATACCAAAAAGGGGAAATTACATTAATGTCATGTTTTGCTTATTTCTATGAATAATTTTGATGTTCATCCTCAGATACAGGAGATCTAATAAGTATTCTAAAATGACTGAAAACATAGAACTTTAGTTTTTGGACACGGAATGTTGTTACTGTTTGCTTCCAAGGTTGGAAGTAGCATCGTGATTGGACACTGAATTGAATTCAAGTTCAGAGAGTCTCAATGATGCCCAACTCTCATGCAATGGACTTGCTGCCCGTGACCTCTTCAAAGACGTACACAAGCCAATACTGATTTGTTTGTCACTACCTAACCTGTGCAGTTAGCAGGGCATTGAGAAGATAGCATCCCCATGCATCCTACTTCTCTTCTGTTTCCTCAATGCCAGTGCAATAACTGAGAGTTAGGTATCACGCAAAAGAAACAAACATCGTTTTTCTGCTTTCTGTCTGTGAGTTTGACCTCCAGGGAAATGCTGTGTTTAGATTATAGCATTCCCCTTTAAAAGACATAGACAGAATGCCAAGAGTTCAGAGGAGAGCCACAAAGATGACAAAGGTTTCAGGAAATAAGATCTATGTGCGAAGGTGAGGGCAAGTGGACATGTTCTATCTGGATAAAAGAAGACTGGGGGGAAACATAACTGTCTAAAGAGTCATTAAAGTCTGTTATCAAGAGAAGAGGGACCAATTCTCATTAGTCAATGAGGACAGTACAAGAAGTAGTGGGTTTTGATTCCAGAAGGAAAGATTTAGGTTAAATATAAGGATAACTTTATAACAATATGAATAGTTGGGAATGACACCGGGTGTCAGGGGAGCCTGCAGGATCACCAATACTGACGAGATTCCAGCTGAATCCCCACACCCATCGATCAGGAATGACTCAGTAATAATAAAATCAATCCCACTGTGATTCACAGGAATAGATTAGTGTGCCAGCATAGGTCCTTCCAACCCAAATGATTATATGATTAAGATACCAGCACCCGAGGGGAATCGATCTGTGCATGGGGGAGGGGAGGGAAATTCTTTACAAGCCACAGCTGTAAATCTGAAAATAAAGCAATCCAGAATGTTTAGCTGAGGGAAAGGCTGAGTCTGCTCAGGAGCTATGAAGGGAGGGAGAATTAAATGGTACATCCCTTATTCTAAAATATGCAGCTGACCATTGTCATACCTTCAATTTAAAAATGGGTGCCCATGGCATTACTAATTTCCCTGCTTAGTATTCAGCTCAAATTTATCATAATAATATATGTTTATCAATAAAAATTAGGACTTAGATTTTTCTCATGGTGTGAAAAATTAAAAAAAAAAAAGAGAGAAAAATTATTTTTAGACAGATAATCTTTCCAGGTTAGAGTCTGTTTCTTTTGTGAATAATATGTTTAAGTGATACTTTGGCTACATCCATACCTATGAGTTTGACATGATGGGCATGCAACTAATTAAAATACAAAAGCCACGTGATTCAATAGAGTGTGGATCAAAATTACCAATTTGGTTTTTTAATCTTAAAATTGATTTCTACATCTGTGATGCCCAGAGTGATTTTCAGTATTATCCAAAGCATGCTGACTCTGAGCTCTGTGTCTCCTCACACCGACCTAGCTAGCACACTGTAATAGCTGTTCCGAAGCTTTGAGAAGGCAGTATTTAATGTTTTAGTTCTCCTTTCTCCCTGCCGCTCTTCCAGTTTACCTTTAAGAAAGAAAATATGTGTTGTTTTCCCCATGACTAAGCTGCATTATTACGACCATTCCCACCGTCCGGGTGTACACTGGCAGCACCCCGATTATCCCTCCACTGTCACGGCAATGATGCATGACGGTTGGAAAAGTCTCCCTTCGGAAGAAGCAAGGTGCAAGGACAAGAGTTACAATAAGGAGCCTCGCACAAGCCCACACATGCACAGTGGTGGGCATTTGTCCCTAAGCAAAACTTCCAAATGTATTCTGCAAACTGAAAGTCTACATGAGAAGAGGAAGCCTGGACAGATGATGTTTTTCTGCTTAAAGACCTTTTATGTATCCCCAAACATTAAAAACTAATGGATTCCTGAATTTAAAGCCTTTCAAAGCTTCTCGTTTCCATTTCCTTGCTTTATTATCTGGCCCATCTGTTGTATGCATTTGTCTCATCCTCAGACTCCAGGTGCCATTCTCCTGGACTGTTGAAGGATCTTGATTTTGTCGCTTTCATTCTCTTTCAGCTCTAACTCACGTTTTATACTTGGCTAGACTAATCCCAGGAAATGCTGCATTGCCCATGTTACTCTCCCACTCAGGAGGTTTTACTTTGCTCTGTGGCCCCTTTAACACAGGTTACTTCCCAAGCATGGTGTCCAAACTGTTTATTCTTCCTTTTTCAGCTGTAAAGGGTTACTGCTTCCTTATCTATGCTCTGGTTTTCAAGAAGGACTCTAGTCTTTCAAGATATACTTTGAACTTTTGAAATATTTGCTCCTTGGTATGAGATGCAAAGCTAATAACAGGCACGCTTGATTTGAAGGTCCGTGTGTTTATGTTCGATAGCTATGGCTGAAGAGCTGAAGATGAGGGGATCATTCTCTCTCTCTCTCTCTCTCTCTCTCTCTCTCTCTCTCTCTCTCTCTCTCTCTCTCTCTCTCCCTCTCCCTCTCCCTCTCCCTCTCCCTCTCCCTCTCCCTCTCCCTCTCCCTCTCCCTCTCCCTCTCCCTCTCCCTCTCCCTCTCCCTCTCTCTCTCTCTCTCTCTCTCTCTCTCTCTCTCTCTCTCTCTCTCACATCCAATTTCTTCATTAGTAAACAGAGCCAGGCAAATCAGCTGCCACTATATTGTCTTGATGCTACTATTTAAATACACTCTGGTCGTTAAATCCCACCTACTGTGTGAGGCTCTCCATGTCACCTACATTTCAGCTGAGTCTTCCTTCTAATAGATTATAGCATTTTTATATTTCATCAGTTATAGCATAATATTTTTATATCTTATACAGGAAAGATCTTTAAGGTAGAAATTGTATCTTTATCCATATTTCGAACCATTTATAAGTGATATAACATGATCAGAATTCAACATATTTTTTAATCAGTTGATATTGTTACATGTTTTATTTTCTTGACTAGTGCCTAAGAAGGTCTTGTATTTGCTTGGAATAATACCTAACTATGAGGAAATAAAAGTTTCTAATGCATTTTGGTGCAAAAAAAAAAAAACCCAGAATCATGCAATTAATCTTAATATTCATGTGATGTAAATAAAGTTACCCTCATCACTAGTCCTGTGGTAGGGTATATTTCTACCATTACTTAACTATTATTACTTTTTTCTTTTTATTCTCACACAAGGTCTCATTATATAAACCTTGGCCATCCTCAAAATTGCTATGACAACCATACTGGCCTTGAATCCTCATTCTTATGTTTGCTTCCTAATACTCTCCCTCTTCTTCCCATCTTCTCTGTGTTTGTGGGTGAGTGTGTGTCTGTGTGTGTGTGCATGTGTGTATGCAGATGTGCTCACTTGTGCATCATGATCATGTGAAGTTAGAGGTAGATAGATGTTCAGTGTCTACTCTATCACTCTGTATGCTACCTTTTTTTTGAAACTAGGTCTTTCACTGGATGTGGAGCTTGTCATTTCACTACACATGCTGGCTAAGCCAGCCCTGTTGTCTGTCTCCAACAACTCAGCACTGAGATTACAAGCATGAAGTTCTGTGGGGGATCCAAATTCAAGTCTACATGCTTGCACAGAAAGAACTTTACCAACTGAATTGAGTCCCCAGCCAGCCCTAACATATTCTTTAATAGATTTTTAAAAATCTATCTGAAGTTTAAAGTCAATTTTTGCACCCCAATTTAAGTAAGTAATTTCTCTAAGCTTCTGTTCACTTAGTATTGTTTTTACCCCCTCCTCCAAATTAGTTAAGCTTGTCATCATCTCACAAAGCCTGATGTTTCTAGTATCAATCTTCTTTTTATGATACTGTCTATTCAATTTTACATATTGAAAGTGTGCTTCCAAGACTTCTTCCAATAGTTTATATAAAATGACATGAAGACAACACAGTATGCCATACACCTAAATGTCCTATTACATCTCAAACTCAACACTGACTTCAAAAGTTGTAAAATGAAAATGGGTGGTGTAAAAAAGAAATCAGTGTTTGATTAAAATCGATGCATTAATAGAACAGTGTTTTTGTTTTAAAGTCACTGTTGACTCTAGGGATCATTAAATTATAAATGTCCTTCCCTTTCCTGGATTACTGATAGCTCCATGTGGCCACTGTATATAATACCCCCATCTACTTTAATTCTCCCTGTCACTATATCCCCTCCTCAAAGTGCATTAGCTTCCCTGACCTCATAATGCCTGGCCAGCCTTTCTCATGCATACACGTATATTTTCCCAGGCCCTGACTGTTCTGCCCCTTTCTGAATTTAGATGTATATCCTCTACTTCTACTCTAAATACTCTGTTCTTAGGAAAATCCTGGTCTAACTTACATTACAATCCCTCAAGGATAAGTCTAGATTATTCTTTGTGGTCAAAATCATCCTTTTAAATTTAAGTCATGTATAGAAATTTAATAAAAATAGTTACTTCATACACAGGTGCTTAAGATACCTTTTCCTCCTAATCTCAAGAAATAAGGAGAGTGCTAATGCTACTCACCTCTATATCTCCAAGGTCTGATATATGGAAGGCTTTCAGTAATCAGGTCTCCAGTGAGTCTGAAGAAATTTCATTGAACTGGTATTTCCCAGGAGCAGGATAACCATTTTGTTTCTAATTTAAATATATATTAATTTCTTTAATTATTAAATTAATATATAATTTAATAAGTGACATATAAATAAATGTGTGTGTGTGTTTTAGGAGGTGGAGGGTGGGTGGACTTGTGTTGGGGTAAATATTTTTTAAAAAGACTACTTAAAAGTCTTACTGAGACTACGCTAAAATAAATAAGACAAATGGAAAGAAAATGTAACTGATGAAATCATACAAAACACAATAAAAAATAGTTTGATTGTAGAAATTCAAAATAAAGAATTACTAAATTCTCTATTTAGTAATCCATTAGGATGAATTTAGTAATCCATTACTAAATTCATCCTAAACATTCTCTAAGCAATTAATGTAACTTTGAATGAAGAAGTGTATTACAAACTTATTTTTTTTTCTATTTATTTCTGTTAATGGTACTCTGGCTGTTGATTTTTCGCTGGCCTTATCTAAATTTGAGCCACTTTAAGTTGTAGCATAATGTATGTCTGCTATAAAAATGCTCTCCTGATCTACAGAAGTAAACCTAACCACGGTTCCTTCTGTGTTAGTGAGGCTAGTGTCGGGAGATGATGCAACATAAAGATAACCAATGTGTCCTAGGCATTTTTGCATTGTTTATGGGAACAAAAGACAAAAAAATATTTTTAGTATTTTTAGTGTGATATCAACCTTTTACATTAAAAAAAGAATATGTTTGTAAGACAGCCAATAACCATGCCATTTAGACTATTTAGAATACAATTGTTATGCATAGGTTCCCCCCACCCCCACCCCACCAGTCTGGTCCCACTGCCGAGCCAGCCCCAATTAACACAGAGAGACACTGTATTAGATATAATTCTGTTGGTCAGTTACTAGTTTCTTATTGGCTAGCTCTGTCTTAAATATTAACCCATTTCTATTAATCTAAGTGTTTCCACATGGTCTCATCTTACTGGAGAGAGGGGATGGCCTGCTTCTCTCTCCGTCCTCTGTCCTCCATCTTAAAACTCCTCCCTACTATTTCCTCTCTCCTCCTAGTCTCCTAGTCCCGCCTATCTTGCTTTCCTATTGGCCAACAGTAAGAGAAACATATTTACAGAATGACATCTCCCATCATATAATTCTGCCTGGACTTTGTTGTTAGCCTTTCTGGTACCCTCACAGAGAGACATAGACACTTTCTCCAAATACTGACAAAATTGGAGCTGACCCATTTTAGAGATGATGAGGACTCTGACTGTGACCTACTGTCTTGATTACTTTATATCAGCTGTCTGACACACCTGGTCATGAAAATATGGTTTGAAACAGTGAAGTGTCCCTTCCTTTATATAAGATTTTTGGTATTGGGTCACAGACTGAATAAGATAATCTGCCTGCATTTTTCAGCACAGCACTTTGCCCTTATTAAGGCAGAGCATTTAGCTGGGATCTATGCTTCTGCCATGGATTCTGGCTTTTCACTCTTGACATCAAGAGATCAGAGTTCTCTCTTCTCCTTACCCCCCTTATTTGAAAATCTATAATTAATTTATTGTTCAAGCCAGTTGACATTCTCCTTTTACACACACACACACACACACACACACACACACACACACACACACACATTCCTTTTTAGCTTCCCTGATTTCACTACGTTTCTTCATCACAGAGACTGGATGATCAGTGCACCTTGACGGTTCCTCTCATACCATCCCTGCCTCTACTGGACTCACACCCAACACTGCTGACCATGTATTTCTTTCTGTTCCTCATTTCTTGTCTTCTTTGCTCTTCTTCCACACACTACACACACTTGAAGGGTACTCTTTGTTTCCTGCAGAACCTCTTATGTAAACAACGTGGAAGAAAAGTAATCAGAACCTGCACATATGCATTTATTGTTATAAAACCATCAGACTATATAAAATTGCTCAACCTTAGATTATTTCTTCAATACTGTTTTTGAAACATCCCACTTATTACTAAGAGAAAGAATTAAAATATTTGCCCCTTCCTATAAGCTTTTCAAGGATTTCAAATGTCAGAAGAATATTTTAATTTTAAAATGCTATGTTACTATATATATATATATATATATATACATATATATATATATTGTTTGATTGGTCTTCAGAAACAATAATCCTGAAACCACTTTGGAGTCAAAATGTAAATGAGATCCACTTTTGGTGGCATTGAATACTAATACATAAAATAGAATTATTCATCCTAAGATTTATTGCCAAAATTGCTTCCTGATTCTTGCAACAGTGGGCATTCTTAATGTGTATTATTGACATAGCCATAGTGTTGCTTGTGAACTATAATTCTAGAGTGGAAATCATAGATGACCTAAGGAATATTGAGGTCAAAATAATTTAAGTAAGATTATTGCAAGTCATATTATTCTAACTACACTTTAATTTTATTACCTTTTTTGGCTTGTTTGATTTTGCATTCCTGAGTCCATGCATCCTGCTTATTTATTTTTAAACCTTACATTTTTAAACCCTTGTTGCTTAACAACATTTCTTGAAAATTTTGGTCATTGGCAAAGAGATTTCTTTCCTCAAAGTCTATACTCAAAATGAGTGAGGACACTAACTAAAATGACTTTACCTCATGTAAAGTCAATCAAGTCCAGTGAAATACATAGTCCAGATTTTAAAAAATTCTTTTATCATTTTCTAAATTCTAAGTTACTAAAAGATATATCCTTAAGGCTGACAAATTTCAGGTTAGACAAATGCTTCTTCATACAAACTTATCCTTTCATAGTGCTTGCCTGAAAATGATCTAAGGATACAGACACAAGTTAAAAGTTTCTTGTTCTAGAAAATCCAAAGAAATTATTGTTGGAAGTAGTTAACTATTTTCACTATGACTAATCCAAATTCATTAATGAGACAGACATGTAAATAACATTGCATATTTGAAATGTACAACATGATATGCAGAAGGGGAAACCTGTTTGGTTTTAACACTGACTCTAAATGCCAAATAGATAAATTAATATTTTTCCTGAAGCACATTCCATTCCGAACAATGATTTTTATCAAACATCAGTTTGATCATAGAGTGGATGCATGTGTGTGTGTGCTGCAGAGGATCACACGGTGATTTCATGTGTGTGTGCTACAGTCATAGTGTGAAAACATGAGAGGATCACAGCATGAACTCATGTGTGTGTGTGTGTGTGTGTGTGTGTGTGTGTGTGTGTGTGCTGCAGAGGATCACACGGTGATTTCATGTGTGTGTGCTACAGTCATAGTGTGAAAACATGAGAGGATCACAGCATGAACTCGTGTGTGTGTGTGTGTGTGTGTGTGTGTGTGTGTGTGTGTGTGTGCTAGAGAGGATCACAGCATGAATTCATGTGTGTGTGTGTGCTACAGTCATAGTGTGAAAACATGAGAGGATCACAGCATGAACTCATGTGTGTGTGTGTGTGTGTGTGTGTGTGTGTGTGTGTGTGTGCTAGAGAGGATCACAGTGTGAATTCAAGCATGTGGGCCGCAGAGGGATCTGGGGGTGGAGACCTTCCATGCTCTTTCCTCTGATGAAGCCTGATTCAATTTCTTTTGGAGAAATACCTCCTAGAAGAAATACCTGTCCCTGGAAGCTCACATTGAGAAGTTTAGAAGTTCACCAATGAGTTCTTTTCTAAGGAAGGGCTCATCAAAAGACAGGGTGGGCATCGGATAAGAGCCATACTTACCCTTTGCTGGAATTGGATAGAGCTAAAAGTCCACATCAAAAGACTGACTCTCTCATTAATCACATGAAGAAATATTCTCTTAGAAATAATAAAGCAAATGAAAAATAAACTTGACTTTAAAAGTTTCTAGCATTTCCTTTTAAATTTTCACTTAATTTGAGTCCAGAAAGTTACTTTGATTCATAAATTACAGTGAGATTAGGCCTTACCCCCCTGAGGAGTGGATGAGGGGTGGGATGGGAGGAGATGGGGTAAGAAAAGGGGGAGGAAGGGGAGAATAGGATTGGTATGTAAAATAAAAAAAAAAATGTTTAAACCCTTCAATTAAAAAAAAAAAGTAGAATAGGGTTGGGCGGTGGTGGCCCACGCCTTTAATCCCAGCACTGGGGAGGCAGAGGCAGGCAGATGTCTGTGAGTTTGAGTCCTGGTCTACAGAACTAGTTCCAGGACAGCCTCCAAAACCACAGAGAAGCACTGTCTTGAACCACCCCCCCAAAAAGGAATAGGCATTCATTAGTGTAAACACTTATTATTCACCTTCACCAATTTTTTGAGGAATATGGAAAATGTCAACATTTTGAAAAAAACATCAGAATGTCAATCTTCTCAAGGTCCTTCAATAAAGTCAGTCAGGGTGCTGAGTCCTGGAGTAAACATCTGTGGTTGGTAAATTAAAATCTTTTCCCCAAACACTTTTCTATGAGATGAATAGTTCTTTTAGCAATAGATTAATATTGACAAATTAAATAAATGCCAAGAGATGTAAGAGGAACAGAATAAAAATTTAAAATGTTTAATAAAAATTACAAATATAAATATTGCCTTATTAATATACAAATATATGTAGTAACTAATTTACATTATTGGGTCATAGAACACAATTAACTTGTTGGGAAATAAAAATCATACAGAGTATGTTAGCATACTTCAATGAAATTAAAAATAAAAATCAATACACAGAAAAATGACTGAAATGTTCTTATGTTTTAGGAGAGAGTCAATATCACACATCTATATAATATATAGGACAAGGATTAAATTTCATGGTAACTAAAATATTTGTGATAAAAGAAAATAAAAAAATAAGCATCAAATTTGTAACAGAGCAAAAGCAGTCATGAGAGAAGAGGCGAGTACATAATTTATATGTAAGAAAAGAAGAAAATGAGAATGGGGCTCTCGTACACTGCTAGAAGAAATGTGAACTACTACAGCCACTAGGGATAACACAGTGGGATTTCTCAAAACTGAAAACTATCACATGATCAAGCAGCTGCACTACTGCATAGGAAATGAATCTCTCCTTGCTCAGTACAGCATTAGTCCGATCCACCAAGAAGTCTACTACCAGATGACTGAATAAATAAGGTTTTGATATAAACACACAATAGAATACTATTCAGTCTTTGACTCAGACCCCCTGAACATGGGTCTCAGCCAGAAGGACTGAGCAGTCTAAGGGACCTCAGACAGTGGAACCAGGATGTATCCCTGGTGCACAAAAGGACCTTGGGGACACATCCCCCATGGAGGGATACTCCCTTAACCTAGAGACAGGAGAGAAATCCTAGTCCCTACTTCAAATGACTTGACAGCTTTACATGACCCCTCCTGGATGGCATGTGGTGTAGAGGGGTGGAATGGGAGGGGAGGATGGTCGGGGTGCATGTGAGGAAGAAGAGAGGGAAAGTGGGAGGGAGAGGGAATTGGGATTGATATGTAAAATAAAAAAGAATATTATTCAGTCTTTAAAAAATAAGATGCTTTTACTTTTTAGTGACATAGATTTGGAGAACATTTTGTTAATTAAGATAAGCCAGGGACAGATATGATATAGCATGTTCTTTTGCTTACTTGTGGAAACCTCACATTAGTTTAATACAAGCAAGTAGAATGCTAGTCACTAGAACTAATAAATGCAGGTAGCGGGTAGGAGAGTGAAGGAAGGAAAGACTTTAGAAAACATCTACCAAAATGCAATTAGATAAGAATTCATTTGGGAGTTAGATAACAAAAGTAACTTGGTACCTACAAGTGTTTATGTTATATTTCAAATTAATCATGAGAATCTGTAGTTTCCCAACACACAAAAGTAAAATATATTTGATGCATAATGCTAATTGCTCTAATTTGATATTCCACATTGCATGTCCATTGAATTATTGTACTATACATAAATGCATACAGATGATATTTTTAATTTAAAAATAAAAATGTAATACTTGTTTTCAAGTGATTGGATGTAAAAAGATGGTTGAATAAATCAACCAGGAAAATTTTTGCAAGAGTTAAATGATTCTGTACAATACTACAGTATTAAATTCACATGATTACACATTTTTCAAAACCCATAGATTGAAGAATACTAGGAGTAATCTCTAATGTTAATTGTAGACTTGGTTAATAAGTGATATATTTGTGTTAATGCAGGTTCATCATTTGTAACAAAATTCTTGTTTAGAAAGTTGATAATAATGGAAACTATTTGGATGTCTAATATTTAAGGGATGTTTACATCTTCCATTCACCTATTTTGTTGTGACTCTAAACTGCTTCCAAAATCTACCTAAATAACTATCTATGTAAATGATAGTTTACCAAGGATATTTGTATGTGTAGCTTGGTCTGTTGGAGGGGCCCCTGGCAGTGGGACCAGGATCCGTGTTGCATGAGCTGGCTGTTTGGAACCCATTCCTTATGGTGGGATGCCTTGCTCAACCTCAATGTCACAGTCTTTGTGGGAGGCCCTACTCTTTCTGAGGAGTGCATGGGGGGTGGGTTAGGGGAAAAGCAGGAGGAGGGGTGGGAAAGTAGGGCAGGGGAAACTGTAGTTGCTATGTAAAATGAATAAAAACTTAAAATGAATTTTAAAAAGAAGAATCCTAAGTTTATTCTGATTTTAATAGTTTCTAAATATTATTCAAAGATGTATTAAAGCAAGAGATTCAACAACCAATTAGAAAATACTATGGAAAATGTTCAATTATATTAATGTGATACTGTTAATTTAATCAGTAACACTTATCAAAAGTAGTACAATAGATAAATTCTATAATATAAAATAAATGAAACCCCATCCTGATGTGAGACCACATTGTTGGGATTTCATGGGTGTGGCTACCTGTCATATACAGAAGGCATTCTCTCACAGGAGGTGCCCTGGTCCTCTGGCTCTCACAATATTCCCACACCTGTTCTACAAAGTTTTCTGAGTCTTAGGTGTAGGAGTTTTTGAGGAGCATGATGTGGGTCCTGCTTTTGTCATCATTCAGGTATTCTGTTCTTATAATTGGGGAATTTAGTTCTTGTGATTGATAAGTAAGATTTCAGTCATTTTTAAAACCACATATTGATCACATTTCAAGCTATAAAATAGCTACCAAAAACGTCAAAAATATTTAAATGCCCAAAATTTATGAAAAAAATATTCAAACTGCAAATAATTAAAGATGCCAAAAACTTACTACCAAAGTTTCCCCAATTTGCTACTTATCATACTAGTAAAATTATTTATATACATCTATATATATTCACATGAACATATGCATATTAGGTGTTTATTGTAGGAATGTAGGAGAAAATTGTATTTTCATAAATTGATAGTTATAAAATGATACAATTTGCCTATAAAATAATTGACAATGTGAATGAAAGTGCATTCTCTTTGAACTAAGCATCCATTTACGTGTTCTTCAGAGTAAAACAAGTGAAAAGTTGCAAGAAATCTAAATGCGAAACCAGGAAATGGTGAAATGTGGTTCATGTGCAGCCCATAAAATAAGGACCAATAATACTTTGTTTTTAAAATATTTTTCATAATCTACTGTTATTAAAGAACAAAATAAGAAAGAATATATATATATGATATATGTGCACATATAAACATAAATACTACATGTCTTGGATTTTTAAACTACAGGTTGACTTGAAGTTTGGCTTTCTGTTAAAATTTTGTGTGTGGAGAAAAATTCTTGTTATGTTAAATTCAAATGCACAGATGTAGTATATGTCTCTAGAGATCAAATGTCACAAATATATATATGTATATATATATATAGTGACATATATATATATATATAGTGACACACCATTTAAATGTAAATGACATTTGCTTAAAAGTATGACACATTTATAAAGAAATATTAAAGGGATGGCAATTTTACTAATGCCATTTTACATAGTGCTATAAAGAATATTGCTGTCAAACTCCACTCATCTCAAAATGCAATGACTAGAAATATTCAAGCTGTTTGGTTTCATAAATTTGAGAATTATGAGATCAATATTTAAAGATAACCACTCATGGCATTCATCTCATCATTATGAAGCATGCTAAGCACTAATCTGTTTCCCTTTGCCCCTCTGTCACAGGTTTCATCCTTCAGATGAAGGTGAAAGGGCACACGGGCATCTGTGAATGTCAGGAAGAGAGTGATCATTACAATGTCTGCCCTGCCCAAAGGTAAGACACAGTTTGGACAATCCCCTGTGGGTAACTTCCATCCTGAAACAAGAGATTTGATTACCCTTATTATCTCTGCTTGCAGAGCAAAACTCCCCAAGCTATTAGTGGTCATAAAATTACTCAGCTGTTTTTCAAATTCAACCCTGGTATGTGACTCAGTGACCTCCTTGGTCAATGAATTTCACAGGTTGACTGTACACATGCATAAGGTATTATTTACCTCAATTTGTACTGAATTTACTGCCCCTTATTTTTTATCAAGTATCGCCTTGTCCTCAACGTATTATAGAACAAGGTGACCAAAAATGCCCTTTATAATTCAGAGAGCTTCAATCAAGAACCTTTCTAAAATGCACCAGACTTAAATTTTTGTTTTTCCTAAAAGAGGTGCAAAGTGTATTTTCAATCTATCTACTTTCTGTTGAGATTTTATTCTCCCCAGTATTTCTTATTATTTGACCATGATTTCAGTTCTACATCATTATGCCCCACTATGCTATCTCAAACTGTTAACAAATTGACAATGAGAGTCATGAATGTATGTATGTTTTTCAGTAAGGTATCCCATGTTTGTTGTCATATAAAAATGTTAACTTACTGATACTGCGGTTTTCCATTAATTGAACTATTTGTCTTTGTTGTTAATATATTCAAAACATTTAAATTTAAGATAACTGGACCAGAGCAGTATAATGTTCATAGGGGGCATTTTAGGAATTATCTCTGAGAGCACTTGCTTTTGCTGAATTTCTCTGGAGTAATTCGAATGTACCACAAGCAATCTTCCTGTCATGTGTTCTTATTGTAATTCATAGACTTGTCATTAGTTACTCACTGTGTGCAATTCAGCAATTCACTCAATTCTTAAAAAATAATTTCCACATATACAATTTATATTTTTGCACTATCATTTTTAGTTACAGATGATTATGATAAGGTATACCAAGGTACAATTTTCTTTTCTGTGATAGCATTCTTCCGAAGTTGGAGATGTTTCTAATTTCTGATATGTCATCATATCCACTGAAAAATCTCATTTATGTAATGAAGGCACAAGGAACTATTCTAGACATAAGTAAGGATATGATGCATGTACAACAAAAAGTAAAACAATCAGTAACAAAACATCAATTCTTCTTTATTATATGGTCTCTCTTTAAGATGTCGTCCAGAGAACTTCTGCCTCAATGAATAAGCTCTTCAACTCTACTGTGCATCTTGTACATTGGACTCTCTGGACTCTGTAGCCGGGAAGAAGGAGCCAGACATTTGAATGGCCTGGTTACACGTGTTTATCTCAGCTCTCTTTGAACCTCTTTTGCATTTCAGTTCTCTCATTGGGGAGACTCTTCCATCCGAAGAGCTTTCACGACCTACCAATCTCCTAAGTATTCAGGGACAATAACACTTTTGAGCCTGGTGCCCCATTTCAGAGTGTCTGAGCTATCGCAATCAAAGCTGAAGCAATGACTGCTACCCAAACCTCCTTCATTTTAGCTTCATGTGCACTCAGGTGTCGAGGTGTCATACATGCTCCAAATCAGAACACTGGAAGTTTTCTCTTTAGATCTACTTAACGTTTTTGGGGTGATAGACTCATTATGGACTGGCTTTTGGACTATGTTTAGAAAATGTTCCCATCTCTGAGGTAAGATAAACCATGCTTCTTTTCCACGAGTGAAGCATGGTTCTCACATTGCATCTGAGTGTCAGGTTTGGTATAACAGCATGAAGCTTAAAAGGGGGTGAATTATCTTCCAGTCTCAAGGGAAAAGCTCTAGATCTTTGCACAGCAGCTAATGTACATTATTAAAGATGTAGTTTTATGGGAGTATAGGTTTGGCAAGTACTTACCAGACATGACTCAGAGCAAAAGGAAATGAGTCCATTTTAAAGTCCTATGTATGTCTGGGAATGAAAAATAAGAAAAATAAAACACTAAGAGGAAAATGTTAACCAAACTTTCCACACTGTTTAAAAGTTTATATGGCTCAGTTTTCCATTTATAAAAATTAAAAATTTTCTGAAATAATATTTTTATTTTTCTTCTTGCTTCAGAATTAGAATTGTTTCAAACGTATTTTCAGCATAAAGTTATAATATTCTAGAAGTCAAGACATGGCATTTTAACATACTTCACTTACTATTCATTTCTGAAATGGGGCTGCTACAAAGGCTTGTGTTGAATGGTGTTGCAAAGATTCTTCTGCCCAAACTGCTCACAGGTGGATACCTTACTGATTTGGTAGTACCGTTTATCAACTCATTTGTCTCAAAAACAAATACTTAAAACAACAAACTTCATGTCATTCTCTTTTATTAATTTAATTTGTATTATTTTTATTTGCAGATCAAATTATCACCCACATGTAGGCATGGCAATTTTTATCACAAATTTTGAAATGAAAAAAGAAACAGTATATGAAAGTGTGAAATGGTTAAGAATTTATACTTCATTAGATCTCATTATTTTAGTGCTGTGTACAGATAGAATTAATAAATAAAACAAACTTTTTTCTTTTTTTAAATTTAAATTTGAAACAATGTTGTTTTACATGTCAATTCCAGTTCCCTCAACCTCAACCTCCCATCCTCCCTTATCTCCCCCACCAAACCCCAGCCCATCCCCTTCCTGCTCCCCAGGGAGGGTGAGGCCTTCTGTGGGGAGTCTTCAAAGTCTGTCATATAAATTAGGACAGATCCTAGGCTCTCCCCCATGTGTCTAGGCTGAGAAAATCTCTCTCTGTGGGATGGGCTCCCAAAGTTCATTCCTATGCTAGGGATAAAACTGATCCATAACTAGAGGCCCCTTAGACTGCATAGTCCTCCTGAATAACACCCACATTCAGGGGGTCTGGGTTGGTCCTATACTGGTTTCCCAGCTGTCAAACTGGGATCCATGTGCTCCCCCTTGTTCAGGTCAGCAGTTTCAATGGGTTTCTCCAGCCTGGTCTTGACTTCTTTGCTCATTACTCCTCTCTCTGCAACTGGATTCCAAGAGTTCTACTCAGTGTTTATCTGTGGGTGTCTGCTTCTGCTTCCATCAGCTACTGGATGAAGTCTCTAGGATGGCATATAAGGTAGTCATCAATCTCATTATCATGGAAGGGCATTAAAGGTAGCCTTTTCACTGTTGCTTAGATTGTTAGTTGGAGTCATCCTTGTAGATCTCTGGGCATTTCTCTAGTGCTAGAATCTCCTTAAATCTATAATGGGAGGGAGGGAGAGAGGAAGGGAAGGAAGGAGAAAGAGGGAACTGGGATTGATATGTAAAATAAGAAAAAAAAATCTATAATGGCTCCCTCTATTATGGTATCTCTTTTCTTGTTTCTATCCCTGTCTCAATCTTCGTGTTCCCTCATGTCCACCACTCCCCTCCTCTTCTCCCTTTCTCTTTCTCCTACCTCCCTCTCCCCTCCCTCCATGCTCCCAATTTGCTCAGAAGATCTTATCCTTTTTCCCTCTTCCAGGGGACCATGTATGTCTCTCTTAGGCTCCTCCTTCTTTCCTAGCTTTTCTGGATGTGTGAATTGCAGGCTGATAATCTTTGCTCTGTGACTAAAATCCATATATGAGTGAGTACATACCATGTTTGTCTTTTTGTGACTGGGTTACCTCACTCAGGATGGTTTCTTCTAGTTCCATTGATTTCCCTGTGAATTTCGGGATTCCATTGTGTTTTTCCGCTGAGTAGTACTCCATTGTGTAAATGTACCACATTTTCTCCATTCATTCTTCAGTTAAGGGACATCTAGGTTTCTTCCAGGTTCTAGCTATTACAAATAATTCAGCTATAAACATAGTTAAACAGATGTCTTTGTTGTATGAATGTGCATCTTTTGGGTATATGCCTAAGAGTGGAATTACTGGATCTTGAGGTAGACTAATTCCCATTTTCCTGAGGAACCGACATACTGATTTGTAAAGTGGCAGTAGGAGCTTGCACTCTCACCAGTAGTGAAGGAGTGTTCCCCACTCTCCACATCCTCTCCAGCATAAACTATCTTTGGTGATTTTTAGCCATTCTGACAGGAATAAGATGGTATCTCAGAGTTGTTTTGATTTGCATTTCCTTGATGGCTAAGGATGGTAAGTGTCTTTCAGCCATTTTAGATTCCTCCATTGAGAAGTCTCTATTTAGTTCTGTACCTCACTTTTTAATTGGATTATTTGGTGTTTTGGTTTTTCAGTAACTAGCTTCTTGAGTTCTTTGGATATTTTGGAAATCAGCCACCTGTCAGATGTGGGGTTGGTGAATATCCATAAAAACAAACTTAATTGTCTGACTTTAATGAAAAGAAAATGGTTTAAGGAATAATCAAAGGACCCCTAGAATCTTCTCAAACTAACTTCTGACACAGAGCATTGCCACTGGAGAGCAGTTACTGGTGTCCTCCATCCATCCTCTATCCTCCTACTATCTCAGGGACACTCAACTTCAGTCTATGGTCACCCTTTCTTCCTTTCTGAAAATGATTTCTGAAATTGTAATCAATAGATTTTAATGAATTGTTTAGGATGCATAAAACTTCAGTTTGTTTAATTTCATAGTCGAATATCACTTTATCTTGTGTTTATTTTACACTACCTCCCCACCTAGATTTTGCAACATTTTAAATCATTGTTGTCAGGGTAACAGAGCTAACCCAGGAATGGTGGGCCATTTCCATAATCTCAGCACAGGAAAGGAAGTAGAAGGATTGTGAGTTTAAGAACTATATAGACTTTGTTTCATTATATAAAAATTTAATTATTTAATTATAATTAATTAATAATAAAGGAGTGGCATGGCCATGAGCATTCTTCTCATTCTTGTCCTGATCTTTGCTACACATGTGTAAAGTTTGTCTGTAATGCATATCTAGAGGGAGAATTACTGGGCTGCAGAAAGAAAGTTCACATGTCAATCACTAAAACAATAAAATTCACTTTTGAAAAACTAATTGTATTAATTTACATCTCCTGTTTATATTGACCATTATTTATCAGTCCAGTGAATATAAATAGCATGGAGGATGTCTGATAGATATTAGATACTAAATGTCTGATTAGCAAGGGGGGGTTGTGATTTCTTATATGTATTTCATGATTAATGTTTTTGTTTTATGCCAGTACTATGCTGTTTTTGCAACCATAGTGGCACAACTTAAATTTTAGACGTCTCCAGCAGTTCTTTTATTATTCAGCATAGTTTCAGCTACCATGTTTGTTTGTTTATATGAAGTTTAACATTTTATTTTCATTTTCTGCAAAGAATTGTGCTGAAATGTTGATTGTATTAAATATGTTGATTTCTTTTGGCAAAACAACAATTTTCACAATTTCACATTATTATTCCTACTAATGGTTGACCATAAGAGATCTTTTTGTATTCTGGTATTCTTTTTAATTTCCCTTCTAAATATCACAATGGTTTCAGGGATGCGCACAAATATTTCACCTGTTAGGTTAGAACTGGCCTAGGATTACTTTCATTTGTTTTTATTTTATTTTTCTCTTTTTGAGGTACTGGGTAAAAGTACTAATTTCTTCCTTCCTTCCTTTCTTTCTTTCTCTCTTTCTCTCTTTCTTCCTTTCTTCCTTTCTTCCTTTCTTTTGCAAAGTGTTTGGTTTTCAGTCTTGGGGTTAATCTAGGCTTTAGGGCCCAGAATCTAACTAGTTCTAGGACTGAGGTTCTGGTTGAGGCTCTGGGTTCAGTCCCCAAGTGTCAGATTGGTGCAGTGGTTTGGGGGGGTTGGTTTTTAGGCTAGCTAGCAGGTAGAAAATGGGTATTGACTCTGGAGTTCCATCAAGCAGGACTTGGGGTTTCCCTTCACAAAGGACCAGACACATAGGCAGTACTAGGAGGTTTTACATGAGTGATGTTGCCCTGTCTGTTTATGTGAGTCCACAGGATTAAACTCAAGTCCTAGGCCTCACACACAAGAACTTTACTGACTGAACCATCTCATCAGTCTCTCATTATTTCATTAACATTAATGTAAAAGGACTTACATTTCCTACTATAATGATTTTTATCTATTCTCCCTATGTTATTAGTGTGTGCTTTATCTTTAAGACCACAGATTTATTGGGGGGATAAAAAAAATCTTCCCTTAATTCTGTTATCTGATTTTTAGTGTAGCTATTTCCTTTTCTTTTTATTAATTGTTATCTAGTGTTTTCTGTAATTAGTACTCAGATTGTTCTTTTTAATATGTCATGATATTGGGGATATTTAGACATGTCATGTTATAACAAACCATAGAGTCAGAAACGTAGTTAAATAAGAATTTTATAGATATGTGCAAGTCAATTTGTATTATTTTGTATGTGATAAAGGACTTAATTCATCATGTGCATTGTTAGTTTGTCCTTTTGCTACACATTTTTGCCTTTGCTATTGTAGAACTTTTTATTCTGTGCTGTTTTCCACTTTATTTACTGTCTTATTCTATTATTTTTTCATTGAAAATAGATTCTTCTTTCATGCAATACTTGTGGGCCAAACTTTCTCCTCCTTCATTCCTCCCAGTTCCCTCCAACGTTCCTGGATCCATCCCTTCTCTGTTTCCCTTCAGAAATGAACAGGCTTATGTTTTTAGAACATAGTTTTAAGGATACTTAAAGGATATTTTTGTATTTATGTCTGAAATTAATATATCACATATATGAATTCCTTCTCTGAATAATTCAAGAACTCTTGGCATTTATAACTAACATCATCCCAATTTGCATTCATATATTATTAGTTCACAGAAATGTAATTATATCTTTTAAAAACTCATTCTGTATTTATTTACTTGTATACATAAAATATTGTATAACATATTTATGAATGTATCTGTTGTTCATTCTTTTATACCTCTCAGGCATTTCTTCTGTAATCTTTCTTCTTGATAAGATTTTAATATGCCATGTAAATACCATGGTAGTAAACTAAGTTTTAAAATGTTTTTATTTATTTCTCTTTATTAAATATTGTTCAGTGACTAATTTTAAGTTGAAGTTGCTTTCTCTATATATTATAGCAATCATAACATTTGTTTTTTATTTCTATTTTTGTAATATTTTCAACTTAATTTTAATGTTTTGTTTTTGACATTACCTTACTTTGAATGTTACTTTTCTAATTTATCACATCTTTTATGATTTTTGCATATGCCTGAGGACACAGTTACTTAATTAAATCTTGATGTCTTACATTGCGCTGTGCTGGCCACTGCTACACACTGAAAGCTGCCATAAAATTTTAGCCCATTTTCAACTATAACAAGATACCACTTCCACATTGCTCTTTTTGTTTGATTCTTGAACTCAGACACACACACACACACACACACACACATATGTACATACATATATATTACATATATTGCATATATATGTTACATATATTACATATATTATGTATAATATATGTTACATATATATAATCTTAAATATGCATTGACTTTTTTTCCATAAGTTCATGATGAGGCCCCTATTTCTCATTCTGGCAACTTTTCTCTACTTATTTTCCAATTCAAAATTATCTCTTCATTATTCTCCAGACTACAGAATCAGACTGTTAAAGAATTTACAATTCTTTGCTAATATTTTTAATTCCATGTACTATATTTATAGAGATTTGAGTTAATAGGACATTACTTTAAACTACTACATTTTTAATTTTAATTTTATTTTTAAGATTTGTTCTTCTATTTCACACTTTTTTGTCCAATATTATGTATGATTTGATCATTCTAATCTCTGCACCCTGCCATATTACTGTCCTCTTCTCTCTTTCATAGTTATCTTTCACTGCATAATTAAACTGTTTTCTTGTAACTGATATGAATCCTGGAAGCTAAATTATACACACATTTCTCAAAAAACTGTTTATAATTGTTTCTTGAAAGAGCCAAATATACTACCAATATTGGGTCAATTAATCATTTTCCTGATATCCTGACTGAAAATTGAAGATTTACTTTGCATGTAGATTGAAAGATAAAGGCCTTTGATATTATTAAACTGACATATATAATAAAAGTTTTGAGTCTTTAAAGAAAGAAATTGAAGAAGATACCAGAAAATGGAAAGGGCTCCCATGCTCTTAGATAGGTAGAATCAACACTAAAAATGACAATCTTGACAAAAGAATCTACAGATTCAATGTAATCCCCATCAAAATCCCATCACAATTCTTCACTGAACTTAAAAGAACAATACTCAACTTTATATGGAAAAACAAAAGACCCAGAATAGCCAAAACAACACTGTAGAGTAAAGGAACATCCAAAGGCATCACCAGCCCAGACTTCAAGCTTAATTATAGAGCTGAAAACAATTGATATTGGTGCAAAAAATAGACAAGTAAACCAATGGAATTAAATTTAAATCCCTGATAATAATCCACACACCCACAAACACCTGATTTTTGACAAAGAAGCTAAAAGTATACAATAGAAGGAGGAAAGCATCTTCAATAAATGGTGCTGGCATAACTGGATGCTGGCATGTAGAAGACTGATGATAGATCCATGTCTATTGCTATGAACAAAACTTAAGTCCACTTGGATAAAAGACCTCACCATAAATCAAGCCACACTGAACCTCTTAGGAGAGAAAGTGGGAGGTACTATTGAATGAAATAGTACAGGAGACCACTTTCTGAACCAGTAGCATAGACACTGAGATCAACAATTAATAAAGGGGACCTCTTGAAGTTGAAAAGCTTCTGTAAGGCAGAGGACACAGTTAACAATACAAAATGGCAGCCCACATAATGGAAAAAGATATTCACCAACCCCACTTCTGGCAGAGAGCTTATTTCCAAAATATACACAGAACTCAAGAAGCTAGTTACCAAAACACCAAATAATCCAATTAAGAAGTGGGGCACAGAACTGAATAGAGAATTCTCAATGGAGGAATCTAAAATGGCTGAAAGACACTTAAGAAAGTGCTCAACATCCTTAGTTATCAGGGAAACGCAAATCAAAACAACTCTGAGATACCATCTTACTCCTGCCAGAATGGCTAAAATCTAAAACAAGAAAGAGAGTTTATGCTGGAAAGGATGTGGAGAGAGGGGATCACTTCTCCACTGCTGGTGGGAGTGCATGCTTGTACAGCCACTTTGGAAATCAGTATGGTGGTTCCTCAGGAAAATGGAATCAGTTTACCAGAAGATCCAACAGTTCCACTCTTAGGCATATACCCAAAAGATGCACATTCATACAATGAGAGATGTCTTTCTGTAAATATGTTTCTCTTATTAGAAAATGAATAAAGCACTGATGGCAAATAGGAAGGCAAGATAGGTGGGACTAGGAGACAAGGAGGAATGCTAGTAACATGCCAACAGCTTTATATTTAATATAGTGTCTCTGTGTGTTATTTGGTGCTGATGTGGCTGTGGGACCAGGCTGGCAGGAGAAACTTCTCGTAACAAAAGGGTGCCTGCAACATGGGTACTAAGACCTTCCACTTAAAATTTAACAAAAGCTTAATGAGGATTTTAAAACAAAATAAGCGAGGCAAACAAGTCTTCTTGGTAGCAGCATCTTTCTCCATTGGGCTCTATTTTGCTTGAGACAAGCAGAGATTTGCTCCTTTAAGAAAATCTCCTTGACTTGGCATAAGCAGCAAAAAAGAACACACAAAACAAAACAAAACAAACAAATAAACAAAAAAACAAACCAGAGGGTTCTTTTAGGAAGCCCTGCTAACAATTAAACGGTGTGTACAATTAGCTGGTAGTGGCAGTGACCACATCTCCAAGCTGGCAGCATGCTGCTTGATGGCAGAATAGACCAAAGTGGTGAGCACGGCTCCCACTTCTGGCAGTAAACCTACCCCTGCCGTATTGGAAAGCAATGTTGTTTAGCAGATAAAAGACTCATGGCCAGAAAGAAGATAAAGATTTACAGTAAAGAAGGATTAAGATGAAGAAAGCCATTAAAGGTTTACAGTGTATTTTAGGAGAGAAATAGAAACAGGATAAAGTAGTTTAAAAATAAATAGAGAACACCTGGGTGGGGTGTCTCATGCCTTTAATTCCAGCACTTGAGAAGCAGAGGCAAGCAAATCTCTGTACATGGTGAATTACAGGGACACCAAAGTTACACAGAGGAACCCTATTTCAATAAATGAAGAAATACAAGTAAAAGACATAGAGTAATAATAATTTTAAAAAAGCCACGTAAAAATGGAAAATACAGAGAGTCTGGATACTGTATGCTATTGTGTTGTCTTTGAATTCTGCTCAATTGCTAAGGAAGGAACAACTGCAGTCTCCTGACTCCACCTCTGACGATGACCGGGACGCCCATGGCAATGTCATCACTACCTCAGGCTTTACCTGGCTGCACAGGGGACCCAGTTACGCATGCACAAGCCCCCCTTTTAAAGCAAGCGTGCCAAGCACACCTCTCTCTTGCTCTTTGTTCTCTTGCTCTCTCTCTCTCTCTCTCTCTCTCTCTCTCTCTCTCTCTCTCTCCCTCCCCCCAACCCCCGCTTTTAGTTGGCCTCCAGCTATCCCTTTCTCTCCCCTCTCTCAATAAACTCTGCATGGGCGCTGAGTCTTGTGTTTGTGTTTCTTAAGCAATAGCAGCTGCAAAAGAACAACAACAACAACTACTGCTAAAGTACACTTAATTATCAATGCTGCCAAATTAATCCAATTTATATATTTTAAAAATGCTTTGACTTCAAAATTTAAGTATAAGGACAGATTACTGGGGAAAGAATTCTTACTTTTGTTTACACAGAAAATGAAAAGCTGTGGATTCCTTCCAGACTAACATAGTTTCATCAAGCAAGACTCCTTGAAGCAGTGTCCCAGGTGATCCAATATTCAAAACAGCTGGGCCAAGGCAGCCTTGGAGACAACAGCCAGGATTTCTGTGTCTCCTTAGAATCCCCAAGACAGCACCCTCTACCATCAGGAAGCAGTTTGGAGAGAATGATGCCCAAATTCACAAATATTGTTTACAAATGTTTGTTTTTATTTAAATGGAAGTTGTTTATATATGGTTAGTGATCACAACCAATCTCTTTTTAAATGCAAAGAGGGGATTATGGTATAGAAATGAATGCTTTATTTTGGACTGGATTTTCACTTATTGATACAAATTTAGGGTCAATTTTGTGATATGTATATTTCTCCTCTTGTTTAGGTATTGTGTTTATATAGCTCATTTAAAAATGTAATGTATAATTTAGTACAGATTATGTAGTTTCCTATAATAGTCAAATCTTATAGTTCAGTTAGTTAGGTTTTCTAGATATACAGAGATATATTTCAAATGGATAGGCATTTTTCAAACCTTTCAAGTACCCACAGAATATGGCATTTAAATTGTTTAGGGTTTTTCTTGACAGTGAGACAAAGCTGCTCCTGGCAATACACTTGTGTCAGAAAGAAAAATGGACATCAAAGATGTTGTAGAGTTTGCCTCGAATATGGCAAGACTAGCAATTTGGACAAGATGCTGCTCTTGTCTAGAGTGTTTAACAATATGCTTCATAAAGTAGATATGCAGGACCCGCAGAAAGTGACTGATAAAACAAGATGGGCAGTGCTATAGGGTTCCTGCTTCATGAAAATGTATGCCAGACATTCTACAAAACACAGAGAAAATTCACTGACAAAATGCCAATACAGGTGGACAGTTTAAAATGTCCTGCTTTTCTGAGGAGTCTGCAAGACACACTAAGGCCTTTGTGTGACTTTGGGTGACTGACCAGGAGAGTTGTCACTGTCATTTATAGAGTTTATATACTATCCATCTGTGGTCTTTGATAGAGTTGAACACAGATAGCTATGGTTATAGTTTTCCTTAGTTTGGATTAAAGATAGGTTACATAAAAGACTTTAAACTCACAAAGATAGGATAGATGAAATATTTTCTTTAAATCTTGCTAAATGATAATGGCCTAAATATTGTTAACTATAGTTTGTATTTTATAACTGTTTTGTTATATATTTTACTGTATTAAACTTAAAACCCTTCTTTTTATTTTAGACAGAAAAGAGAAGATGATGGGAGATGTCATTATGTAAATATGTTTCTCTTATTGGTTAATGAAGAAAGCACTGTTGGCAAATAGGAAGGCAAGACAGATGGGACTAGGAGACAAGCAGGTTTCTGGAAAATGTAGTAGAGGAGGGTCTCAATATAGGGACTTGAGAAAAGAGGTCTGGACCCTCTCTCCAGTAAAATAAGACCATGTGCAAACACTTAGATTAATAGAAATGGGTTAATATTATAGAACTGTTGGCCTGTTACTAGTGTTTCTTAATGGCTAGCTCTGCCTTTAATTAATTCAGTCTCCGAGTGTTATTTGAGGTTGATGCAGCTATGGGACAAGTCTGCCAGGAAAGTGCTTAAAACACGACTATGTTCATAGCAGCATTATGTTTAATAGCCAGAATAATCTAGAATAGCATGGAAACAATCTAGATACCCCTCAACTGAAATCTGACATTAGAGAAATGCCCAGAGATCTATAAGGATGACTTCAACTAACAATCTAAACAATAGTGGAAAGGCTACCTTAAATGCCCTTTCATGATAAAGAGATTGATGACTACCTTATATGCCATCTTAAAGCCTTTATCTAGTAGCTGATGGAAGCAGAAGCAAACACCCACAGCTGAACACTGAGCAGAACTCTTGGAATCGAGTTGCACACAGGGAGGAGTGATGAGCAAAGAGGTCATGACCAGGCTAGAGAAACACAGAGAGAGAGCTGACCTGAACAAGGGGGAGCTCACGGACCCCGGTCTGATAGCAGGGAAACCAGCATAGGACCCACGCAGACTCCCTGAATGTGGTTGTTAGTTAGTTAGTTAGTTAGTTAGTTAGTTAGTTAGTTAGTAAGTCTATGGGGCCACTGGTTGTGGATCAATATTAATCCCTAGTATATGAATGGACTTTGGAAGCCCACTCCATGTAGAGGGATACTCCCTCAGCCTAGACCCATGGGGGAGGGCCTAGGCTCTGTTCCAAATGATATGACAGACTTTGAAGATTCCCCATAGAAAGCTTCACCCTTCCTGGGGAGCAGAAAAGAGATGGGATAGGAGGTTGATGAGAGCTGGGGAGGAGGGGAGGGAGAGGAACTGGGACTGACATGTAAAATACTTGTTTCTAATTTAAATAAAAATATTATCATATAAAAATTTTGCCTTTGATGCAAAATTGCTTGTACCTAGGTAGTACCTGAAAAGTTATTAGATATTTAGCATATGTTTATATGACATTTAACCAGGTAGAGCCTATAAATTTATTAATATCATTACCAACTTTAAAAAAAAGGAAACTATCTCCACAAACTATTCAGTTTTATAATTTATTGTATTGAATGTTAAATGGAGGTCAGAGGTGAGGAAACCATACTCCACATTATAGTATTACAGAAATTTTCTTGTCACTAAACTCATAATGGTTAACAAGTTTGAAAATCAATGTCATTTTGCATCAAACTAATAATTAAACTTTAAGAGTTTTGTATTAGTCATTTTTGTTTAATTATTCTGTTTTATTTAACATTTTATTATGTTGGTCTTTTACAGCAGTGCTTTTGCCTTTTAGAGTGATTATTGTGGCAGTTTTTCATCCAACAGAGCATCTTCTGTAGGGCTAGGACGTTTCTTTATGTTCTAAGCCACTTAGGACAATGGCTTGTTAGAAAGGAAAAAAAAGACGGTGATTTAGGAACAGTTTCTGGCTTCCAGGGCCCTATTTTTTCCTGTATTTGTTGTTTGCTCTATGTCTGCACATTCCTTTGTCCTGTTCCTTTTCAAATTCTCAGTGAAAGACTGGTTTTGCAAGTTTCTAGTAACTGTGGTGTACGGGGAGCCTACAAAAACGATGCAGCACAAAGAAAGGCCAAAGAAAACCACAGACAGTTTAATCAGGTCAAATGTGCAGCCAAAGCTGGGCTCTTACTCAAGGAGGATTCTTTGCTTCTCCTGGGGGACACTTCTTCACTTGAGCATTCTGACCTCCAGGGTAGGCAGGTCAGCCCAGGAAGTCTAAGGTCCTCTTCCAGGGTACTGCCATGGGGCTGTGGGAATATCTTGCATTCCTTGCTGGAAGCCTCCTCTAACTCAAGAGGCTCTCCACACTTGGGACGTTGAAATCCCACAACAGAAAGCATTCCTGAAGGAGCACAGAAGGGGAGAAGAGCAGATGTCCTGTGCTTTTGTTGTTGGTGCTGTTTGTTTTTTGTTTTTTTCCAAGAACACAAAACAGAAACTAAGGCACTTGGAATTAAGTTATTGAAATCTCTGACACAGTGGAGAGAGCAGTATTTATCTTTCCTTTTTTGCAAGTACTGCAACAAACCACTCTGACTTTTTCTCTGGAAAATATTAAAATGACAGCTATTAAAAAGGCCTCAGAAAATATTGGGTTGTTTACATATTTTCAGGAAGGAGTATCAAAGGAAGTAGGGAAATATTAATGGTTAAAATGTTAGGAGAAAGGGAAAGGATTAGGGACATAAACCCCTTTTGGGGTCTCAGAGAGCATCTGAGAGGCAGGAACACTGCGACAGTTATTTATTGCTACCTGTGTAAGTTCATCCCCAACAAAGCACCTAATTATTAATTATCTTGTGTCTGGTAAACTCATTATAATCCCTTGTCTTCAAGGTAGTGTTTCCCAAACAATTCAAAAGAATTTACTAATTCCTTTTAGTAAAAGATCGAATGGAATTTATTTTAAGAGGTAGGAGGGCAGAGCAGTGAGGAGGAAATGTATATATTTGAACCCATAATTACAAAAGAAACTGAAACATGTGTAAATATTCTCAAATAATCTACAATGTATTTAAACTTTGGACTATATAAGTTAAATATGTGACAACCGGGCATTAGTAATGTCTCTGAGCCATAAATATGTATATATAAATAGTCTGTTTTGAGTATTTAGTCAGTTTACCCATGAGTTGTACTTTTGAAGGTAGCTCTTCAGTGAAGACTGCCCATTCACCAAAAGCAGCGAGATTTTTGCATTTATCTCCGGAGTATAACTCCTATGGTAGGCAGTAATTATAGTTATTTTTTCAAGATTCCACAAACATAGAATAATTATTTACTGTTCACTTGTTATGGTGGTATTCTAGTTTCATCTCTGCTTCTGTGATAAAATACCCTGAGAAACAGAAAACAAAGGTCTTGGAAAATGGCTCAGTAGTTAATAGCACTGGCTGCTCTTCAGATGGGTTGGGTTTGATTTGCAGTGCCCGCATGGTGACTTATTGCCAGGTGAAACTCTATTTCCAGGAGATCTGAAGCCATATTCCAAACTCAGGAGATTAATACAAAAATTAAAGCATGTTTCAGCAATCATTTTGCTTACTTTCAATTACACAGAAGAGTATGAACTGTGACTTTACACAATATGTTTTATATAACTGCTAATAAAAGGAAGAGATGGTGTTTTGTTATGTAACTGTACAAATTATTGAATTTATTGGGGTAAGTTGCACATTTTTTGTGACCCCATGTATTCTTTGCATTTCTTAACACAAACATTGCCTCTCCTCCTCCCTTTCTTTTTATCTCCAGTACTTTTTCTGTTACATCCTTAATTAATTCACTTTCCATATTCATTCTTTTCTGTAACTGTTTTCATGTGTTTTTCTCATTGGCTTCCATCTACCCTTTCTATCACTTGCCATTTTTTTTTTGTAATTACAGTTTTGTATTTTTCAATAGCAGACCCTCAGATTAATTATTGAAATCTTTATATCCGAAATTTCCACCCATTGCTGTTATCTTCCTTCCTTTATTTTGATACTTTTTTTCATTTCTTTCTATTTATACATGCTTCTAGAAATTTCTGAGCTCACCCTTTACTATGCATCATTAAATTGATATTTTGGAGCTTTCCTAGATTAAAATTCATGATCTATCTTTAGACCTCTTCCTTTGTTTTTATTTCCCCCTGGATTGACACTTAGAGCTTGAAAAGACACTAAATCTAGACATATCTTATTGTCTTTTTACTCAACCTCTCCACTGCAGTGTGATAGAAGCAGAGTCAAGCCCACACTAGTAGGTCATATCCTACCGTCATTGTTCCAAACATTGCAGGTTTCTTAGTTAATTAGGACAGTTCTTGACTATTTTTTTCTCATGGTCCAAATAACTACAGCTACCAACTAATGACTCCTCAAACTCCCTAAATTCTTCCATTTCTTTATCATTAGACAATATCTTGATTTCCTTTCTAGTTGAAAACGAGAGAATAATCTTACAGAAAACCCTGTATCCTACTCTGGCTGGTGTTTGTAAGCCCATGGGTCTCCCTGCCCATGTTCCTTTCTCCCTGAACTTCCATTCTTTCTTAGCACATTAACAGACAAACGAAGACAACAGTGAAGTAATTCACCTTAGGCTACGACAAAACGGTTGTCCTTCATCAACTCTACCATTTAAATATAATAATTTCCCTTATATCACTCAGTCTTTGGAAATCATCTGTGGACTGCATTGTTTTGTAGGCACTTGTTTCTTAACAGCTACAAAATGTCTGTCTATACTCATGAGTTTCTTGCATATCTTATTTTTTCTCTTCTGAACTCACTAAATAAAATCAGTCTTTATATATTTGTTTATGCTGATCATACCTGAATTTCACTTTGTTTAATTCATATGGTTAAACCAAAATCTGCTTTTTTTCATTTACTGGTGACATTTGACAATTTTGATGACCCCCTTTTTAAAACTCTTTACTCCTTTAGGTAAGATTTCTGTCTTTTCTAACTGGATACGCCAGCTCTGTCTCCTTTTTACCAAATTCTGATATTTTTTTTTCCTCTGAATTCAAATATGTCATGTTCTCTTATCTGTCTGTACTCATCATCTTGACACTTTCATCTTATTTCTTAAGCAGTTTCCTCTATCTAAATTTCCTATAGTGCAATTAAATAACCCCAACATCTCAATGTTAGTATTTTTAAAACTGATGTTTTAATTGCTATACACTGCCTATAAAATCATGCCCCTCTCTACCTTTTGCATCTCGTAAATAACAAACCAGTTCTTATCTGGCTTTTAGCCTGGAAATCAGATTTCTTCCTTTTTCTTCTAATATTCATTAAATACACCTGGAAAACTTCTCACAGATTGCTTAAAAATATATCCAGAATTCAACCCTTTCTTGACACAGCAATCATGATCAATGCCAGTAACTTACCAATTAGTTTTTATATTGCACATAATTCTCCACTGATATATTTTCTTCACCAATGCCCAACTGCTTATTTTGATAGTGATATCGATCATTTTAGTCCTCTGTTTAAAGTACCCTAGGGGGTCTCACAATAACCTCACAACTTCTGTAACCTTAACCTGTCTCCCCAGAGCTCCATCACACTCTACCTGAGTCTTTGAACTCAGTATTTCCAACATACTTTCCCTTGCAATTCCTGTGATGTGTCTTCATTTCCAGAACATTCAAGTTATTTTTCTAGGTCTGATTATAATTTAAGCTTTTTGGATTGAGTGACTTCTCTTATTTTATCCACTACAATAAACCTAACTTTCTACTATAGAGAATGAATTACAGAATATACAAACAAAAATGTCTTTAAAACACAGGTGATTGACTACATTGAAAGTTAGATTGTCCAACAACATTTCCTATGCATTGATTGATCTTTGTAGGTAGGCAACTGTAGAGTTAGTTGGAAGGCCCCCCAAGTTCCTGAGTCATATACATGAGAAGAACTCTGCATGTCAGTGACACAAACTGCAAGCCTAACCAAATCAAATGTTATAAAGAACATGTCTTCTCATGCAGAAATATCTCTCAGCAGGGAGGGGCAATGTTAATGGCCAAACTCATAGAGACTCAAATGAACTAGTCTTCACCCTATTTTCACAAATCTGGTCCTTCTCATATCCTAACATAATTACAACAAAATTTATCCACAAGGCAGGGTAACAGTATCACCTGTGAACCTAAGTTTACTTGCACCATCCTTGCTAACATTATGTAAAATATAAAATTTAGATAATGTGCCTAGCTGATGAACAAAAGTGAAACTTTTAAGGGCATATTCCAAGAATCTACCTCCTCTTGCTGGGTTCCATATTCTTTTGTTGTTGTTTGAGACAGGATTTCTAGGTTTCTCTGTGAAACAGAGCGAAATAGTCCTGGCTGTCTTACAACTTACTCTGTAGATAAGGCTGGCCTAACTCACAGGGCTCTGCCTGCCTCTAACTTCCAATTGCCAAGACTAAAGGTGTATACTACTTCCACCTGGCAGGTTCTATTTTCTAAGTCTCAGTCACCTCCTAACACCCTATTAATTTATAAATCCATCAATGATTTAATATTGATGAGGTAGGATCTGCTCAATCCAGTCACCTCCTAAAGGTCACATCTCTGATTATTACTGCCTCAGGAACCAAGGTCTCACACTTTGTTAATGGAAGACACTAGAGATATCTCAAGTGTGACCATTGAATAGAAGTTTGATACCAAAAGATGGAGAGGAAGGATACTGAATAAATGTAGATAATTTATATAGTTTAAATAAATCTGATAATTAAGAAATGTATGTTCCTTTAAGTATGTTCCAATGTTCCCTTTTAAAATCATTACATATATGTTTATGAAGAAATAGTAAAGTAGAACATATATAAACAATCAGAATTAGAAAGTATTCGTCATGATAAATGAAAGAATACAGACTCAACTCTCAAGTTGTTCTTGCTAATAAGAGAATGTGTAATCCAAAATTGAATAGTGTAGAGAGCTGTAAAGTGCCCTGCCTTAAAGATGGTGCTGGCTTCCGCCTTCCACCTCCCCAAGGGTGAGCGCTCTCTGGCGTAAACAAGCCCTTATTGGGTTAAGTCTGCTCAGCCTGTCTACTTCCTCATTAGAGTAGCCTATCTGCAGGGTCCATATAGCTCACTGGGGTTGCTTAGCACAAGGGGATTTAAGCCTGTGCAGGGGTCCCCTGGGGTCCCTCGGGTCAGAAGAAGCATGTTCAAGGATCCTGATTAAAACTGCATGAAGAAGATCTTCCCTGAGTCGCGTCTTCCTTGCTGGTCAAGGTTGGGCATGCACAAATGGTGGCCCGTACGGGGAATCATCAAATCAGAACTTCTTGCACTCAGGGCAGCGCTGGTAAGTTCCCAAGGTAAGTTGGGACCAAGTTAAGGCCCTCAGTAAAGAGGCGATAAGATCTCCGGTAAGGAGCAATAAAGTTAAACACTGCGGAAATAAGCAGCAATAAAGTCTCAGGCATTGAGCGAGAGGTTGTAACGAACCGAAAGTAAAATTTTTAAAATGGGGACTTCTCAGTCTCATCCAATTTTTCTGGCTCTTCAGGAGCTACTTTCGTTAAAGAAACTTAAAGAAAAGCACACTAGAAAGATTCCTGAGCGAGTGTGATGCCATTGCACCTTAGTTCGCAGTTTCGGGAGACCTCATGGTAGGGTGCTGGGACAAGTTAGGCAGGGAACGCTAAAGGGACGCTAAACAAGGGACGCTAAAGTCGGGAGTCCGACTTGTTTGGAAGTTAGTGCATAGCTGTATTGAAGACCAGAGGTACTGTAAAGAGGCAATGGAAAAAGGGAAAGCTGTGCTAGAAATGTTACAAGAAGAAAGATCAGAAGAGGTTGAGAGCACAGGAGAGTCAGGTACGGACAAAACAGATTCTGAGGAAGAATTGCAAGCCCTCATAGAAAAGTTTCAGAAACAGTCCCTTAAAGAACAGAGAAGGGAAGGAAAGGAGAAATTGATATGTAAGGAGGAGGAAAACCCTCCCAGGGCAATGGCATCAGTGCCTTCTCCCGATCAAAGTAGGGAAGGGTGGGGCCAAAGTACAGGGCTTTCCTTTTGCCCTGAGGTCTGGAAAGACGTACAAAATGATGTAAGCCTGGCCTATCCAGTTTTCCAGGATGCCCAAGGCAATAGATATGAGGAGCCTTTAGACTTTAAGGTCATCAAGGCGTTGGCTGAGTCTGTGAGAACATATGGAATATCAGCTTCTTTTACTGTAGCTCAAGTTGAAGCCCTAAATAGGCATAGCATGACTCCTAATGATTGGAGTGGGCTGGCTCTGAAAGACCCCCCTCAAGGCTAATAGCTTAAAGCCTGGCTTAGCAATGCTAATGCCATTTTGCAAGGCTTCCACATAAACAAGTAAAAGTACAGGACAAGGTCAGTACTCACAGGCTGCCACATCTGGCCTTGGGAGGGGAGCAGAGAGTTCGGAGAAAAACCCAAACATGAGCTAAGTCAGCTATTATCAGATCCCCAAACACGTAAGAGACTTGTCCTCGGATGACTCAATGCCTTATTTGAGCTGACCAATGGGACCCCTGTCACTATTCATCTTGCTTCTGTACCCGCGCTTTTGCTACCTAGCCCTATAAAAGTCCCTCTCCCCAGCCTGTGGGTGCACAAGTCCTCCGAGAGACTTTGTCGCCCACAGGTACCTGTGTATCTCAAATAAACCTCTTGCAGTTTGCATCCGCATCCGTGGTCTTGGCTTGGTCTTTGGGTCCAGGGGTCTCTTCCTGGAGGGAAGTCCTCTTCTGGAGTCTTTCAGCTCGAGCATGCCTAAGGCCCGAACAGTATCTGGATTGGAAAGCCTTTTTAATTGAGTATGCCAATGAGCAGGCTGCAGTTAATCTAGCAGCCGGAAATGCAGCATGGGACAGGGACATGTTGCTTGGACAGGGACACTTTGCCAGTCAACAGACAGGATACCCAATGCAAGTTTTTGAACAAGTAAATCAGATTGCCATAAAAGCATGGAAGTCCTTACCCAATAAAGGAGAGGTGAGTGTTAACCTCACTAAGATACTGCAAGGAATCATTTTCAGATTTTGTGGCCTGTTTGGTAGAGGCTGCAGGGAAAGATTTTGGCATTACAGCAGCCATAGTTGCAGCTACCTCTTTTGCAGTTGTGGGTTCAGTCACGGCTGCCGTGACTATGAGCACATTGGTGTAGACAGCCTCTAAGCTAAATGAGTTGTCCAAGAATGTGGCTACTGTCTTGGATGCTCAATCCACAATTGGTGCTCAACTAAAAGGAGGTTTAATGATTGTAAACCAAAGGATTGATCTGGTGCAGGAGCAAATAGATACCTTGTGGCAGCTGGCCCAATTGGGATGTGAAATTAAATATCTAGGTTTGTGTGTTACCAGCGTTCAGTATGAGAACTTTTCACATGCTGCTAATTTGTCACAATAGTTTTCTAGCTATCTTTTAGGAATGATACAGCTGCGAGTGGCCATTGTTGCAGTAAATTCAACACATGTGGATGTGGGACTGGCTGCCGGATTGTCTTCTGGTTTCCGTTGCCATGGATCATCTGAAAGAGTAGGCTAGAATGGATGCCATGGCTGTCCTCTTGTTGCTTATCTCTTTCGTGGGCCTGTGGTGCCTTTGCAAGATGAGGTTTGCTCAGAAGCGGCATGCACCTATGGTTGTCCAGACATTTACAGCCATTGAGGCAGGACAGTCTCCCCAAGCATGGCTCGCGGTCATGAACAAGAATTGATCCTTCACGCTCAGGTTGTATGGCTTAGCACTGCACTCCGAGTTAGCTCTGGAAGTGAGCAACTCCGAGAAGGGCAAGTCTGGTTGCATGTGGGTTGGTGTCCGAGGCCCCACCTCCAGGAAAAAGATGCCGGACGGGTGTGGCACTGACTTGGCTGACTACCAGGATACAGGGTCATTACAATGTCCACTGCTTTACTGGAGACCAGGTCACTACCCTTGCCTGTTGCGTTATTAAAACAAAAAGGGGAAACTGTAGAGAGCTGGGAAGTGTCGTGCCTTAAAGATGGCACTGGCTTCTGCCTTCCACTTCCCCGAGGGTGAGCACTCTCTGGCATAAACAAGCCCTTATTTGGTTAAGTCTGTTCAGCCTGTCTGCTTCCGCATTAGAGTAACCTATCTGCAGGGTCCACGTAGCTCACTGGGGTTGGTTAGTGCAAGGGGTTTAAGCCTGTGCAGGCATTTCTCTGGGGTCCCGCAGGTCAGAAGAAGCATGTTCAAGGATCCTGAAATAAACTGCATGAAGAAGATCTTCCCGAGTTGTGTCTTCCTTGCTGGTTGAGGTTGTGTGTGTACAGAATAGTGTCACTCTGCATCCTATTTATTGGTGTCACACAACACAATGCAGTACCACTTGAACTCACCTGGAAGTGCCCTTAATGTCAAATCAGGGAAGCTTATTAACCTGATCCAAATGTCCCTTGTGTACTGCAGTAAAAACAAATGTGTTCTTCCAAACTCATTCAAAACATACACTAGCATTTACAATATAACCAAGGACAAATCTGCTGTAAAAGTCTTATTCAGAAAATAAGACAATGAAAAACACATAGCAAACATAGTAAGGGCTACAATATAGGAAACTGCAGCTTGTTTTGTAATTCTACTTTGTGCTGGGAACCCTTAAATCGTAGTTTCCTCAAGTTCCTAAATTCACTTTCTTCCAAGTTCTTTCACCCATAGTCTTTCTTGATTGTATGTAAAAGTGAAAGTTAATGCACAAGCTTTTCTAGGGAGAAGTCCTAAGCATGATTTCAGCTCAAGAAAGGTCACATGTATAAGATTTGTTTTTCTCCTAAATATTCAAAAGTGTTTTATAGACACAACTCTCTTCATATCCTAGATTTCTACTTCCTCCCAATCTGTTTTATTAATAACCATAACCACAACTATTTTAGCCACATTTAGATACACTTTATTGTCTTTATTTTTCTGTCTTTATCTCTTTATCTTACCTTTTTTCTCTCTTTTATTTTATCAGTCTTATGTACTCCATCCCCTTAACAATGGTTACCTGAAAATCATAAGGCTTGAAGAGAAGATTATTAATTGAGTAGATTTTTGGTCATGGTTTCCCAGCAAAAATATATGCTTAGACCATCTCATGGGATGCACCACACAACTTGGTTTTGAGGTATAGAGAAAGGAAGCTGAAACTTAGCTGGAAACTTCTTTCCTCATAGCTAGCATTCACAATGCTAGCAGGTGCAAAAGAAGGTTTCTGGGAGAGATAAAGCAACAACTTCCTTTCCTAGCTCCTATTCTTATAAACTACAATGTCAGTCTGCTCCCCAAGAGGTTCCAGTGGTGCAATAGAGGCATTCCAACATGAAAAAAAGACCCAGAGACTGATGTTGAGGTTCAACCTGAAGATCAGGGAAGCAAAGCAGCCAAGCTACCAGAGAGCTCTTACCTCAACTGGGCTAGGGCATTTCTATTCTCAAGTTGGCTGGAGAATGAATTCCTGACACTGAGATCTTGCTCCTGTCTTATATACCTCCTTAACGCTGGGATTAAAGGCATGTGTTCCCAGGTGCTGATATCATCACTATGTGAGCTGGATCAACCTTGTGTAGATCTGGGTGGCCTTGGACTCACAGAGATCTGTCTACCTCTTAATCCTGAGTCCTAGGATCAAAGGTGTGTACCACCACCTCCTAGCTTCTGGCTGCTGGGATTAAAGGTGTGTGCCAGCTTCTATGGCTTCTGACTTACTTTGCTTTCTGAATCCTCAGACAAACTTTAATAAATAGTAAATAGGATACCACCACAAGACATTACTGTTATGCAAGTAAATACTTGTATTCTGACTATATATGAGGCCTGTTCCACATGCCTGGTACTTCAAACTGTCAAAATCTACTAATGAAGAAATGATAGGCCTGTGGAGATAATTTACCATATTTGTTTAATTGATATCATAGAACATTAAACTATAATATAAATATTTATGTCTATATTCATAGACAAGCTTCTCAAATCCTTAATCAGATAACCTTTTCTTTGCAGTGAATGGCTGGGAATGCAGAGAATTATGGCTGCTCAGGATGTATAGAATAAATGACAGTTGAGTGCTTAGCACCAAACAAAACATTCATACCACATTTTCTAAGGCTTAGGGAACCTCACAGAAGAAAGAGCTGTAAGACTGTAACAGAAATGGAGAGAAATGTGGAAAAATGCTATTTTTAAGGCATGGCACAGACATTGTAAATATCTCACAGTAGCTATGGTTATCTGCACTGGACTTACACAAGGTGAGTTGGTGACAGAGATGAAAGGGAAACAAATGATAGGGAGTGAGCATGAACAGATGTTATAATTCACACGTATTCAATTTTCAAATATCAACTCTATTCAGTAAAAAGAAAGGAAGCAAAAGTGGTTCAGCATTTAAGAGCACTTGCTGCTCTTTCAAGGACTTGGGTTCAGTTTTCAGCACCCACATGACAGGTTACATTCATGCATAACATAACTCCATAGGATATGGTATCCTCTTCTGGCCTCCATGGACTTGGATGTGGTACACATATACACACATATAGGCAAAACACATACAATGAGCATAAAGAAATCTTTAAAAGGCAAGAGAAATCTTACAGGTTCTCATTCCTACACAAAGTACTACAGGCAAATTATTACTGTCTGAGGGAAAATTAACTTCTGCATGGGATGGATGAGCTCCTTATCAATTGTTTAGTGCACAGTCGTCGGTCCTGAAGCCACAGCCATGCAAACAAACAAAAATGAACTCAGAGAGCTGCATTTATATATATTGTGCCTATGGGTACACACACACACACACACACACACACACACACACACACACACACACCAATACTGCTTAAACAAAAATAGGCTAGGAACACTCACGAGAGTAGGAGAGTACATGGGATGGCTTAGAAAGTAGCTGGGAAGGATTAAAGGAAGGAAAGGGGGAGAGAAAGTGATGCAATTCTATTTCAATTTGAGTTACAACTTACAAAGAACAAAAGGATGTTAAAAGCACACATATATCTGTTTTTGTGGTAGAAACAGTCTTGATATTTTATATGCTCATTATTTGCCCTGTAATGTGTCAATCTCATTGATAAAAATAGGTACACATTGTCTCAAATATTTGAACACTTGGTCTATGGTGCTGTTTGGAAAGGCGATTGAACCTTTATGAGGTTGACACCAGCTGGAGAAACTTTGTCATAGGGGCTGGTTTTGTGAGTTGGTAGCTTTGTGTCACTACTAATCTCCTTGTTTAGTGGACCCAGTTGAAGATATGATCTCTCAGTTTCCTTCTCTAGCTCCTTATCTTCATGCCTTCATCACCATTAGGGACTCTCCCTCTGGACCCTGGAACCAAAATAAATTCTTTCATCCACATGTCATTTTGGTTGTTCTACTACAGTGTAATGGGACTGCAGATGATAACTGAGTTAGTGCGGGGTGACAAGCAAGTAACTGACCAAAGACAAAAGGGCAAAGTGCAGAGAAGAGACAAGAGTAACCATTTTATTGACAATAAATTGATATCTCTTTGTAAGTTGCAGAGCTCTGGTTTAGATATTTCATAGGGCCTGGGCCCTCGTTTTCAATAACATCTTGCATAAGTGCTTGCCCATTAGAGGGCCATTTTTTCTCTACTATTTTTTTTCATCTGAGAAATGAAAAAGTCTTGTTGAGAAGCCTATCCCTGCCATCCCTATCTGTCTATATCAGAATGCTCCATCAATAGTAACACAAGTAACTAATAAAACACCTTTAGTTAAGTACTCTTTCCATAGCAACTAATAGAATCAATTGGAAATTTTTGCTAATGTTCTGTTTTATCCAATCTCCAACAACACAAACCTCTACAATTGGGAGAATATCTGTGCTTCCTGCTTACATTTGCTTACAACTTTATTAATTTTCCTAATAACTCATGATATTAATTCTATGCCAAGGATAGCCAACATGATCACAAACATCCAAACACAAGCTTGTTTCCTTCTATATTACATTAAGAAGTGCTTTTACCTCCTGTGTGCACTTAATATGCTTGCCAGCTTTAGAACTTCCTATTGGGTTACAAAATGCATTTTGTGCCAATTGCTATATCAATGTCACATTCAAAACCTTTAACTTGGGACATTTCCCTTCTAGATAGCTATGATGAGATGAATTGTTCCACAGTAACAAATCAACTTTAAAATATTGGTAGCTTTATCCAGGAACACAGACTGTTTAAGGCATCTCTCTGTTTTGGGTCAGTCAGAAGTCCTACTCCATCATTTGGTCTAGTGCACTGGAGTGCAAAGCTTCTGAGGTCACCATGACAAGATAGAGCAAGGAGATATATGCTATTTTTCCACACTCTGATGGGGAAATCATATTCACTACTTTTGGTCACATTGCCTTTGTTATAATAAGTCAAATGGCCTTTCTAAATTTTCATAGTTTGAATGAAATTGGCCCCTGTAAGCTCATAGGGAGTGGTACTATTAGGAGGTGTTGGCTTTGGGGTAGGTGTGGCCTTGATGGAGAGAGTGTCACTGTGGAGGTGGGTTTTGAATTCTCATATATACTCAAGTCACACCCAGTATTTCAGTTCACTTTTTGTTACCTTTGGACCAAGATGTAGAATTCTCAGCTCCCCCAGAATCATGTCTTCCTTTATAAGAGTTGCTGTACTCATGGTGTCTCTTGACATATTGGAAAAACAAAGGTATTTGATAAGTACAATAATTTGTTTCATTTATCAAATGGTAAAAAATTTCTGAGAAGACCAGCACTTCTCATATATTTTCTATTGCTTACTTTTGAATTTCACTGGATTGATTCTACTCAAATAGTTTAATGCAGCTCCCTCTGTCTAATCACAACCACATGCTCAGTCTGATAGTATTTTATTTTAATTTGGGGGCACAGAACATCAAAATTAGACAATAAATTTTAACCAAATTCCAACTTTCCTCATCCACAGTATTTTGAGATGGCAGTTGTGACTCAGCACTGTTTTTGAAACCCTCTCTCTGTCTCACCGCTCTCTACACACCAGTCTGGTCATTAGAGGACACCTTTAAGGTGACATCAGGTACGACCACAAGGCTTGACCTTGGTGAGATTCTAAATATGTATGTACTTCACTTGATCTTTTTAGCACTGAGTAAATCATTCAGTTCCTCTAATTCCTAAAATCACATTCTCTAAGTTGAGAATGATGTTATCAGTAATAGGCTTAATGTAGGATCAAGAAAAATAATGCATATGAAATGCTAACTACTTAAATCATTAATAGCACTAGATGTAGATGGTTTCACTGGCTAATTAAAAACTAATCTAAAATCATTCTCTGTGTGCCAAAATGTTGCTGCCCTGTTTTTTTTATAATAGTTTCATTGAAATATAATTTGCATACCATAAAATTCACCTTTACAAATCATATATTCATGTTCCTTTGTTCTTAGTATTATCTTGAATTTTCCAATCATAATTAATATCTAATTTTAGTACAATTCCATTCACCAAACAGAAATCTCTAAGCTGTCATGATCATCCTACGCTCGTAATCTGCTGCTAATCTTTCTGTCTCTGTGGAGGGTAGTTCATGTAAAAGGAACCCCATGATGTATGCGCTATTGTCTCTTCCTACTGGAATGTCCTCAATGTGGTTAGTTGATTTTACTCTTACTCTTTTTGGCTCTTTGTTCTTTGGATCTTTGGGGAGGGGGAAAGTCACCCAGCTCTCAAATAAATCCAAACACAGAGGCTTTTTCTTTTTTATGAATGCCTGCCCTTGGCTTGGCTTGTTCCTAGTCACCTTTTAAATAATTCCATCTATCTTTTGCCTCTGGACCTTTTTTCTTTCTCTATTTCTATATATCTTTCCTTAATTTTTTCTCTATGCCTTGCTGTATAGCTGGGTAGTTGGGTGACTTCCTCTACTCTTTTTCTTGCTCCTCCTTTTTATTCTCTCTGCCTGCCAGCCTTGCCTATCCTTTCTTCTGCCTACCTATTTGCCTGTTAACTGTGAGTGGGACTTATTAGCTATTAACTAATGAATGGGAGTTTCCAGAGCTCTAGAAGGCCAGTCTCTGAATGAGTCATAATCCTACAATCATCTCTGTCCTGTCAGCCAGCTCCCAAATAACCACACAGGGACTTAATATCAATGAATATTCATCCAAAAGCTTAGGCTTGTTACTAACTAGTTCTTTCAAGTAAATTAACCCATATTTCTTATCTACACTCTACCACATGGCAGAGTGTAACCTTTTATTAAACCAATTAGAAGGTGTCTTGACAAAGGCACATCTTCACAGTGTACAAAATGATTGTCCTATAACAAATAATATTACATTTTATGCCGTGTATCTTCTTATTGGTCTTCAAATTTTATCTTATTTTCTAAAATTCCTCCACAGAACTATAGATTCTCAGATGAATCCTTGTGTGGGGTTGGACCAAGGCCAATGCTAATTGATGTGTAATCACCAGCAGGGTAGACTACAGTGAATGTGTTCTGATGTCCCCTGAGCTGAACTTTTGAAAAATGTTTAATATCTACTTCTTGTTCTAGGCTGTACAATTATCAGTTATTGAAAAAGAAACAAGTATTTTCCACCTAAGAAATAAGAATTCAAACAATACAAAGCTATACAAAGGTGCAATTGACAATGTGTATTTTAGGTTAGGATTTGCAATGTCTGAAAGTCCAAAATGACTCATTTTTCCTGACATCTAACTGGTCAACACTGTGTATTAACTTATTCATAAAACCAATGAATTTTCCTTAACCAACTCTCTATATTTTTTATGATCAAGGTGAGAAAAAAAAATGCCTGTGAGATTCATACTAAAAATATATTTTCTAGTTGCCATGAAATGTTTTTGTAGGGAATTATCTCTTCTTTCAAAAGGATGTCTAGAAATTATATATGTATTTCAGCTTAGTTTCTCTCACTTTCTTCTCTAGCTGTCATTATTTAGTTTGTTTTTGGCAGTCTCTTATACTCCCTGGGGTTTTTTTTTTTTTTTGACTTTAGTATATGATGTACAACATGTTTTAACATACATTATACAACTCAAAGTTTCAAAATTTTTGAATTACAATTTTTATGGTTCCACATTATATTGTGGTGTACAAAGAACATTATTGGTAAAATGCCAGGAATAGTGATTTATAATTTTATAGATGCTAAAATGGAGAAATGTTTGTCATTTGTCTTAATGACACTTTCACACATTTGGGTAGATGTCATCCCTATTTTTCTCCTCTACAGTCTGGAAGCTAAATGTTTAGTTTCAGTTAAAAATAAAATTCTTGTACAGGCAAAAGTATATTTCACCCTTTACTTTCATAATTATTGGAAAAAATGGCTTAGCTCACTCAAAAGCCAAATCTACAGTTGAACTACATGCAACCTTTTCAAAGGCATGGGAAGCTTTTGCTACAGTTATATATAGATACAGGCATGCATTTCTTTGTTTCAGTGAGAGATACAACTGGGAATAAATTGAAACACCATGAGTAACACAGTTCCTGGGATATTTGTATCTTACACTCAAACATGGAGGTACTATCACTCCTCTGGAACAAATCTGATTTATATAATTTTCTCCAAAATAAAACTCAAAATTATTTCAATATAAGTCATCTATTTTTAGAAGCCATGTCTCCCCATCCTCCAACTCTCAGTAACTTTTATTCCAATGTCTAAAACAATCTGCAGCTAATAAAAATGTTCTGATAGAGCATTCATTTATTGAATGGATATCTGAAGATTAAAGTTCAGCATTCAGTACCTACACTATCACATGAGTGTGAAGAGGATGAATGATTTGAATGGGTCTATCTGAATTCATCCCATGTCTTGTATCTTCTAAATACTAAAGAGAAGCAGGCAACATTCATTGAATAACACATTAATCACAAGTGCTGTGGAGAATTTTCACAATCTGATTTCATTAAGCCAGATTTGAAAGAATTTGTTGTCTATAGTCAACTAGTAAACAGAGCAACTTAGAATATGGGCCACATCAGTAATTCCAGCATTCTTAAAATCCATTTTGTGTTGCTTCCATCTGCTTATTTCACAAAATTTTGCAAAATACATATTCAATACACCTTTATAAATGGATCTCATGCTTCAAGCATGCTGGAAGGATTCAAACAATGAAAAATGTGTATCTGTCTTTAGAATGGTCAAGGTGATAAGTGGGGTAAATTCATGCAGTGTAGGTCAGGCAAGAAATGATGGAGAAACTAAAAGCAAAAAGTCTGTTCTGGTCTATATATTATAATCCTTTTATTTCTATGACTGCAGCCTCTAAAATAGCTGCCCCATTTCTCCAGGCCATTCCACTTAGTTGTAAAACCATTTCAGAGATCAGCTTTGAAGAGGACTCTCCATGAAAGACATCCTCAAACTTTCAAGGCATTGGCATCTGTTTTTGCTAAGTCTACATCACACAGCTTTGGTGTGTGTGTGAGCCTTGCTTGAGTCAACTTAGAGAGCATGTCACGTGACTGGTATCTGCTCATCTCAGCCACTGATCATATAGAATTCACTTACCCCACTGCTTTTGATAGTGATCTCTACTTGTCCTGCTACAGTCACATGGAGTAGAGAAAAAAAATGTATTCTCCCCAAGTGTGGCGTTTTGTGTTTTTATAAAAATTATCTCCTTAACTTCTGTCTGGTTAGGGTTTTCTTTAACAGCCTTTCATAAAATTTCCCATGACTCTTTTGACATTTCTTTCCTCTTTACACAAACACACTGTATTTTTGGCTGTTACCTTTATAATTCATTAGAATTTTGCCAGTTATAAGTTTAACCTACATAATAGTCTATAAATAGGTCAAGGTTGTGAATGGTACTTTATTTTCATATCTCTTCCATCTTGCTATTCTGGGCTCATTGTAGATTTCAATAAATGTCTGTTGAATGACAATGGACTTGTTCTGAGAGCCTTGCTTGTTATTCTCCAGTGGGTAAGTGTCCTACTGAGAGATCTCTCTTTCTGGTTCTTTATTTTCTTTTCAAGTTGTTCTTTTTTTAACTCACATGAATAAATATATGTCATTTCAGATGTTATCAAGGAAATCACTTTTGACTAAATCAAAATCCTAAGAAAATAAATTTTACAATGGAATAGAAACAGCAAACAATGTGTTTTCAGGCTAAATACACTGCCGCCTAAATCTTCTGATGGAAAATTCTGCCATACAGAAAAGGTCCCAACATTGTATGGGGGACTGCCTTCTCACCATTAGGAACTTTAGAAAGAGAGGCATACACTAATCTCCCTATACATATCCTACATTACATGTAACAGTGTGGCCTCAGAAAATCTTCATCACAACTCTCTGCAAAAAGACCAAAGTACAAAGGATCACAGTAAAAAGTAAGGGTAGGAATTGGGAAAGAGGAAGGGGTTGAGAAGAGTAGGGCCCTGAAGTGTTGCAGTGGGTGCAGTGGCTAAGTCTTTAACCTAAACTTCTCTTGATGTCATGAGTTCTTATTCTCTGTCATCTGTGTTCTGTCAATCATCAATAATTGTAGCTATCATTTAGTTCCTGCCACTCACTATACATTACTTCGTTTGAGTCAAAAATCACAGTGTCTCGCTAGTCACTCCTTTCCATAAAATTCCAACTCCACCATGATCTGCAATGCCTGGTGTCCTATCATAATTGCTTGTGTCTTTAGTTTCAACCCCACGACTCCAGCACTTTATGAGCTGTCATTTCAGCTTCTATTTAGTGATAACACTCTTCTTCTTTTACCTTATTGCTCAGTTTCTTTCATTTATTCCACCATCTTTTCTTTATGTTTTAATATATAAGATATTATTTAGACTCTTGGTTTAAAGGGATCCATTCTATTGGAAAGATAGGGTAACTGCAGCTCTACCTATGACAGTAAGAGCTTGCAGCTGAGCTTGTTAAATGTGAGCATGTGAAGAAGCAGAGAGCTAGACTGAGAGTGGGGTCAGCCTATGGGCCTCTTGGCTTGCCATTATAGTGATGTATCTACCCAACAGGCTAATATCCTCACATTTTATAACTTCCCAAAACAGTACTACCCCTAGAGACCAAGTGTTCAAACATGTGAGCTGATGGAAGACTTCCTACATCTACCACTTCCCTCACTCATAGGTTTATGGCTATCTAATAGAAAAAATTTCCAGTCCAACTTACAGAATCCCCATCTCCTGAACTGTTACAATGCAGTGTGAAAATGTAGTCTTTTCTGAGATGTAAGAAAAACTTAACTGCAAAGTCTATGAGATTCATAAAGAAAGCTATGCATGCTACCTCAGAGAATAACCAATTCCGTGCCACAGACAGGGAAGCAGAGGCTAGCAAGGATAATGACTAAGGCAACTCTAAAAGCCAGCAAGGTAAATGTTAAATGTGCTATTCCAGATTACGTATCTTGGGCACTCAGGGCATCATCTGATCTCTAATTGGTTTGGGCACCTTAACGCTGCTGATGTAGTGTGGGATCTCCCATGAGCCAGCTCTACTCTGTACTTCCAGCTTTCCTTGGCAGTCAGTCCAGTGTTTCTGACTTTGCCAGCATCCTGGGATCTCTTAGGAAACTTGGGACTCATCAGCACAGCTTCACATGTCAGCTTCTCTGGGTATCTTTTCCTAATATATGTTGCCTGGTCTCATGGAATTATTTTTTTTTCTGAACTCTTGGCACAAGCTTCCATTTCCCTGCCAATCTTGCATTATGCAACTGCCAAATCAGAACCATGTGGATACCACCAAGTTCAGCAGCCAGTTCAGGATGTAGCCTGTCCCTGTGGACCATGATTGCCACAGTCTGGTCTTTGAGAGCCTACACAGTTGATCTGTAGCCTGGAAAATATTCCCCAAAGCAATATTGCCTGAATAGGGTATGATTGAGTCTCTGTCCCACAAGTCATTCTCTTTCTGTGCATCCTCCTTTTAATCAAAAATTTCAGAGTTGATCTTCCATTTGTCAGTGAATATCTCCCTCTCACTAGTGGAACACCACTGATCTTGTACAGGTCTCATGCACTTTGTCCTAGTCTCTGTAAGTTCATATGTGCATTAGTCTTGTTGTGTCTGGAACACACTGTTTCCTTGTTGTCATCTATCATCTCTGCTTCCTATACTCTTTCTGCCTCTTCCAAATAGATTGATGAGCCCTCAGAGGAAAGGCTTGATAAAGACTTCCCATTTAGTTAGAGCTGATTGTTCCAAGGTATCTCATGCTCTTTGCACTGCCCAGTTGTGAGTTAATTCTCATCTAGTGCAAAATGAAGCTCTGTTAATTCCCATCTAGTGCAAAATGAAGCTTCACAGATGTGGGTTGAGTAAGGCCTTGACCACCAAACTCCAAGGCAGGCTGCATGCTCAGGAGTAGTTGGCCAACACAAAGTGAACTCCGAGTTATTTTTTGTGGACTTTTTGTTTTGTTTGTCCTTGTTTTTTGTTTGTTTGTTTTGTCCTAACAGAATTTTGCTTGTATTGACCTTCATTATTGTGTTTTCTTTTTTATTGTTTTTGTTTCATTTTGAGACGTGCATGCGTGTGTGTGTGTGTGTGTGTGTGTGTGTGTGTGTGAGTGAGTGAGAGAGAGAGAGAGAGACAGAGAGAGAGAGAGACAGACAGACAGACAGAGAGAGAACAAACCTGGGAGAGTAAAGAACAGGAGGCTCTGGAGGGATGGGATTCTGGGGAAGAGAAAAGCATCATTAGAATATATTGTATGAGCATAAATTCTTAAAATACGAGTAGAGGCACAAGATGTTCACATTCTAAAACTATTTACTAGTAAAGTTTACAAGATTTGGTTATTTATTGGTTGCAATGCTGAGGTCAAGAGAGGTAGGATTTTAAACATATTTGTCAGTTTGTTTAAATGGTGATTTATAAAATAGTGTTTAAAGTATTATAGCAAATGGGTTTAGAAAGAATATAACTTTACATTAAGAGGGCTGTTATATAATTATCACTTGTCCTGCTATTAGTTTTTGTTTGTTTTGTTCTGTTCTGTGTTTTTGAGACCGGATTTCTCAGTGTAGCCCTCGATGTCCTGAAACTAGCTCTGTAGATCAAGCTGTCCTGGAACTCATAGAGATCCACCTATCTCTGCCTCTCTAGTGCTGGAATTTAAGCTATGTGCCACCATAGCATGTCTGTCCCACTGTTAGTTTTAAGGACAGTGACTAAGCTCTCCTACCAGCACTGATGAGGATTTTAAGAAAATATTTTTAAGGATTTAGTGTGTGTGTGTGTGTGTGTGTGTGTGTGTGTGTGTGTGTGTGTGCCCTTGGAGGTATTGGACTACCTAGAGCTGGGGATACAAGCAGTTGTGAGACTAATTCAAGTCCTCTGTAGGAGCAGCAAGTGCTCTTGACTACTGAGCCATCTCTCCTGCTCTTGATGAAACTTCTAATTGTGTACAGATTTCCCTTTTTATTTATTTTGTTTTGAGACAGTCTCATGTATTACAGGTTGGCTCCCAACTCATGATGTAACTGAAGACAGCCTTAAGCTGCTGGTGTTCTTACCTCCACATCTTGAGTACACAACCCTTGAGCCCCCCTTGTTACTTAGCCTCTCTGGGTCTGTGGATTGTTAGCATGATTATCCTTTATTTTGCAGTTAGTATCCAGTTGTAAATGAATACATACCATGTTTGTCATTCTGGTTATGGGTTACCAAACCCAAGGTGATTTTTTTTCTAATTCTATCCATTTGCCTGCAAATTTCATGATGCCATTGTTTTCAACATCTGAATAATATTCAGTTGTGTAAATGAACCACATTTTCTTTAGCCATTCTTCCATTGAGGTATATCTAGGTTGTTTACAGGTTCTGGCTATGACAAACAAAGCTGCTATGAACATAGTTGAACAAGTGTCCTGTGATAGGATGGCGTACCCTTTAAGTATCTGCCCAGAAGTTGTATAGATGGGTCTTGAGGGAAATTAATTCCCAATTTTCTGAGAAACCACCATATTGCTTTCCAAAGTGGTTGTACAAGCTTACATTCCCACTAGCAACGGAGGAGTGTTCTCCTTTCTCTACATACTCTCTAGCATGAGCTGTCAGTTGTGTTTCTGATCCTAGCCATTCTGACAGGTGTAAGGTGGAATCTCAGGGTCATTTTAATTTGCATTTCCCAGATGGCTAAGGATGATGAACATTTCTTCAAAGGCTTCTCAGCTATTTTGGATTCTTCTGTTGAGAATTTGTTTAGATCTGTACCCCATTTTTCATCAGATTATTTTGGTTTGTTGATGTCTAGTTTCTTGATTTCATTTTATATTTTGGAAATCAGTCCTCTGTGAAATGTCAAGTTGGAGAAAATTTTTCCTAATCCGTAGACCACCATTTTGTCCTCTTGACAGTGTCTTATAGAAGCTTTTCAGGTTTATCATGTCTCATTTATCAATTATTGATCTTTTGAAATTGGAGTTGAAGTTACCACTGGAAGTTCTTTTATTTAACTTCCAGCTAAACTTTTATTGTTTTAACTATCCTGTTTTTCCCCCCATATGAAGTCGAATAGCATTATTTCAAGGTCTATAAAGAATTGTGTTGGGATTTTGATGAGTTTTGCATAGTATTTGTAGATTGCTTTTGGTAGTATGGTAATTTTTACTATGTTAATCCTACCAATCCATGACCATTGGAGATCTTTCAATATTCTTATATCTTCTCTAATTTCTTTATTCAAAGACTTGAGTGTTATGAGTAGGATTTTTCCTGCCACCAGTCTGGTTCCACTGCCATGCCAGCCCCAAATAACATGCTGAGACTCTGTATTTGATATAAGGCTATTGGCCAGGTACTAGTTTCTTACCGGCTAGCTCTGTCCTAATGATTAGGAGCTGGTGCAGCAGTGGGACCAGACCAGCGGTGGGAAAAAAACCTACTCGTAACAAAATGCTGTCAGAAGTGGAACTGAGAACTTTCACTTAAAACTTAACAAAAGCTTATAAAACAGTTTTTAGAAACAAAAGAACAGAGACAAGCAAGGCTTCTTGGTAGCAGCATTTTTTCTGGGTTGGACTCTGTTTTATGAGAGACAAGTAAAGATTTGTGCCGCTCCTTTAACGGAGGTTTCCAAAATTAGCATAAGTGGCAAAAAAAAAAAAACCCATTGCATTTAAAGAGCTCTGCTAACAATTCATTGGTGTGTATGAAAGCTGGCAATGAAGGTTTACAGTGTGTTTGAAAATATACTCAGGCTTGGGAGAGAAAAAGAATAAAATGATTTTAAAAAGACAGACTGTGGATGGTTGTGGTGGCACACGCCTTTAATCCCAGCAATGGGGAGACAGAGGCAAGCAGATCTCTGTGATTGCAAAGTAAACCTGGTATGCAGAGTGAATTCCAGGACAGATAAAAGTTACACAGAGAAACCCTGTCTCAAAATATGTAAAAATAGAAGTAAAAAAAAAATAGAGTAATAAAAAAGCCACATAAAGATGGAAAGCACAGAGAAACTTTGGATATTGTACACTGTTCTATTGTCTTTACATTGTTGGACTGCTGAGGAAACAACAATTGATAAAAAGAAATGCTGCTGGATTAATTCAATTTATATATTTTTAAAATGCATTGATGCCAAAATTTAAGCTCAAGGGCAAGTAACTGGGGAAAAGGATTTCTATTTTTGTTTCCACAAAAAATGAAAAGCTGTGGATTCCTTCCAGACTAATGTGGTTTGATCAAGTAAGACCCCCTGAAACATCATCCCAGGTGATCCAACATTCGAAACAATTGGGATAAGCCAGCCTTGCAAACTACAGCCAAGATTTCTGTGTCTTCTTAGGATCCCCCATGACAGCATCCCTACCAGCAGGAAGCAGTTTGGAAAGAATGACGCCCAAATTCCCAAATATGGTTTATAAATGTTTGTTTTCATTTAAGTGAGCTTGGTCATTAATGGTTAATGACCACAAGCAATCTTTTTAAAGGCAAAAAGGGAATTATGTTATAGATATGAATGCTTTGTTTTGGAATGGATTTTCATTTATTGATACAATTTAAGTCCAATTTTGTGATATGTATATTTCTCTTGTTTAGGTATTGCATTTATCTAGCTCATTTAAAAATGTAATTTATAATTTAGTACAGATTATAAAGAGTTACCTATGATAGTCAAAACTTGGAGTTAAGTTATTTAGGATTTCTAGAAATGCAGAGATGTATTTAAGATGAATAGACATTCTTCAAACCTTTCAAAGTCCTACAGAATATTGCATTTAAAATGGTTTAGGGTTTTTCTTGACAGTGAGACATAACTGCTCCTGGCAACGCCACCTGCATCAGAAAGGAAGATGGACCTTGAAGAAACGCGTTATGGAGTTTGCTTTCAATATGGCAAGACTAGCCATATGGGCAAGATACTGCTCTTGTCTGGACTGTTTAACTTTATGCTGTACAAACTGGATGTTCAGGACCCACAGAAAAGTGACTGCTGAAACAAGATGGAAAGTGCTATAGGATTCCTGCTTCATGCAAGAGGCTGCCAGACAGTTTACAGGACTCAGAAAAAAAAATGACTGATAAACTGCCAATACAGATGGACAGTTTTCTTCTTTGCTGAGGAGTCTGTCAGACACACTATGGCCTATGGGCTGAAGATGGAACATTACAGAAGAACTTCGGGTGACTGACCAGGCAGTGAGTTGTCTCTATAATTTCTAGAGTTTATGTATTATCCGTCTGTGGTCTTTTAAGGAGTTGAAGACAGATAGTTATGGCTATAGTTTTCCTTAGTTAGGATTAAAGATAAGTTACATATAGGACTTTAGACTCACAAAGATAGGATAGCTGATGGAATATTTTCTTTAAGTCTTACTAAATGTTAATGGACTAAATATAATCTTACTAAATGTTAATGGACAAAATATTGTTAACTGTGATTCTTATTTGATAATTGTTGTGTGATATATTTTGCTATGTTAAGGTTAAAACCCTTCTTTTTATTTTAGAAAGAAAAGAGGAGATGATGGGAGATGTTATTCTGTAAATATGTTTCTCATATTGGTTAATGAATAAAGCACTGTGGCCAATAGGAAAGCAAGATAGGCAGGGCTAGGAGACTAGGAGGAGAGAGGAAGGAGTAAAGAGGAGTCAGCATGGAGAGCCGAAAGAGAACAGCATGCTGGCCAGCTGGCCGGCTGGCCAGTAAGATGACCACGTGGAAATACTTAGATTAGTAGAAATGGGTTAATCATTTAGACAGAGCTAGACCGTAAGAAACTAGTACCTGGCCAACAGCATTGTATCAAATACAGGGTCTCTGTGTGTTACTTGGGGGCTGGCGTGGCGGCTTGACCAACCAACAGGTAAAACCCCATCACTTGAGGTTTTTGTCATGCAGGTCTTTCGCTTGCTTGGTTAGAGTTACACCAAGATATTTTATATTACTTGTAGCTATTGTGAAGGATGTTGTTTCCAGATTTCTTTTTTAGCCCATTTACCAAAAAAAAAAAAAATTGCTAGTATGGGTTTGTTGTGCCTTCACTTTGCATTCTGGAAAGTATTTAATTTCTGTATTTCTGCCTTAACCCCTGTAGTCATTCAGTAGAGAGTTCTTTAGTGTCCATGAGTTTGTAGGATTCCTGTTGTTTCTTTTGTTGTTGAAATTCAGCTTTAGTACGCAGGGGGTTATTTCACTTTTTTTTTTTTTTTTTTTGTATCTGTTAAGATTTGCTTTGTGACTAAGTGTGTGGTAAATTTTGGAGAATGACCTTTGAGGTGATGAGATGAAGGAATATTCTTTTGTGTTTTTGTAGATATTTGACAGGTCCATCTGAATCTTAATATGTTGGCTCCATTATGTCTCTGTTTAGGTTTTGTTTGGATGACTTGTCCATCAGTGAGAATGGGGCGTTGAATTCTATCATTGTTGATATATGGGCTCAATGTGTCTTAATCATTCATAATGTTTCTTTTACATATGTGTGTACCCTTGTATTTGGTGCATAGATGTTCAGAATTAAAATGTTGTCCTGGTGAATTTTTCCTTTGATGATTATGAAGTGTCCTTTCCATGCTTTTTTTTTATTACTAATTTTGTTTGGAAGTATGTTTTGTTAGATATTAGAATGGCTACACAGACTTGCTTTTTGGGTCCAATCCCTTAGAAAATCTTTTATTAACCCATGACTCCAAGGTAATATTTATCTTTCATGTTGAGGTATACTTCTGGTGTGTAGCAGAAGGATGGATCCTGATTTCACATCTATTCTCCATTCTATTAGTCTATTTTTATTAGGGAATTGAGTCCATTGATATTAAAAGATATCAACTCAATGATTGAGGTATTTCTTTTGTTATTGTTATTGTTCATTTTATTTATTTTGTTTTGTTTTGTTTTTTTGTTTGTTTGTTTTTTGAGACAAAGTTTCTCTGTATTGCTTTGGAGGTTGTCCTGGAACTTGCTCTGTAGATCAGGCTGGCCTTGAACTAACAGAGATCCACCTGCCTCTGCCTCACGAGTGCTGGGATTAAACGTGTGCACCACCAACACCCAGCTCAATTCAATGATTGTTAATGCCTGATATTTTGGTGGTGGTGGTGGTAAGTGTGTGTATGGGGGGGGATATGTGTGTGCATGCATAGATGCTTACATCTTCTTTGGTTTTGTTGGCGTGAGATTATTTATTGGCTGCTGTATTTTCATGGGTGTAGTTAACCTCCTTGGCTTGGAGTTTTCCTTCTAGTCCCTTCTTTAGGGTTTGGATTTATGGATAGATATAGTTTAAATTTGAATTTGTCATGTAATATCTCCTTTTCATCTTCTATGGTGATTAAATGTTTTGCTGGGTTCAGTAGTCTGGTCTTGAATCTGTGGTCTGGTGATTAAATGTTTTGCTGGGTTCAGTAGTCTGGTCTTGAATCTGTGGTCTCTTAGAGTCTGCAGGGCATTTGTCTAGACCCATCTGGCTTTTACATTCTCCATTGAGAAGTCTGTTGTAATTCTAATAGGTCAGTATTTATATGCTCCTTGTTCTTTTCCCCTTCCAGCTTATAGCATCTTTCTTTGTTCTGAATATTTAGTGTTTTAAATATTACGTGTCAAGAGTATTTTTTTTCTGGCTCCCTCAATCTGGTGTTCTGTAAGCTTTTTGTACTTTTATAGGCATCACCCTCTTTAGCTTAGGAAATTTTTCTTCTGTGATTTTGTTGAAAATATTTTCTGAACTGTTGAGCCAGGAATCTTCTCCTTCTGTTTGTATTATTCTTTTTGGTTTGGTCTTTTCATACTGTCTATGGCTTCCTTGAGGTTTTGTGTTAGGAACATTTTAGCTTTCACATATTCTTTGACAGGTGTGTGTGTGTGTGTGTGTGTGTGTGTGTGTGTGTGTGTGAGATTTCTCTTCATCACAAGGGAGCCTAAGAGTCTCTCTTGCAACTTATGCACTCTGTTGGTGATGCTTGGGTTTGTGGTTTCTCTTAGCATACCTAGACTTTTCATTTCCAGAATTTCATAGGTTTGTGTTTCTTTATTGTTTCTATTTTCAGGTCTTGAACACCTTTATATTTCCTTCAACTGCCCCCTCTTGGCTTTCTTTAAGGGATTTATTCATTTCCTCCAATTGTTGGTTTGTGTTTTCCTTAGGGCTTTATTTATTTCCCCTTTAAGGACCTCAATCATCTTCATAAAGTTAGTTTGAAGATTTTTTTCTTGTGATTTCTGTGTTGGAAAATGTGCTGTGGTAGGATAGTTATGCTCTGGTTGTGACATTATTGACTTGGCTATTGTTCCTTGTGTTTTTTCTTTTTAAAGATTTATTTATTTATTTATGTATATGAGTGCTCTGTATGTTCCTGTGCTATCCTAAGGAGGACATTATAGATGGCTTTGGGCCACCATGTCATAGATAGGAGTTGAACTCAGGACCTCTGGGAGAGCAATTAGTGCTCTTAACTACTGAGCCATCTCTTCAGCCCTGTTTCATATGTTCTTATGTTGGCCATCTAGATATCTGCATATAAGGTAATTAAAGGTGGAGGTACCAATTTCTGAATTTTTCTTTGTTAGATGGGTGTTTTGTTTCTTGCTTTGTGTTTCCTTGCTGGTCTTCTGATCAGTGTGGCCTGAACTTCTCCAAATCTGCTGGTCCCTGGTAGAGCTGGGACACAGCAAGTAAGAAGGCACAGGACTTGTGGTAGGATGGGAGGACACTGAGATAGTGAAATATTGGGAATGTTTGGGGAAGAGTCTGGCAGGCTACTTGGTACCACTCACAATTAAGAAAATGCCTTACAGCTGGATTTTATGGAGGCATTTTCTTCATTGAGTTTCCATCCTTTCAGATAACTCTAGCTTGTGTCAAGTTGGCATGAAGGTAGCAAATAACCATTTTTCTTTCTTTCTGTCATTTCCATATATATATATATATATATATATATATATATATATATATACATATATATATATATATATATATATATAGAGAGAGAGAGAGAGAGTACAGTGTGTATGTTCATCAGTGGGGAGTGGAATGAGGACCAATGCTGCTGTGGTCCCTGGAGAAGGGTCCTGAATTAACTCAGGGCCTCTGCTCTCTTAGGGTCTGTTCTGAGCACTGTACCTGCCATATTTGTTTCTATGGGGCAAGTGGTGAAGGAGGTGGGCATGGGTCAGGCAAGATGCATCCCACAAGTTCATTTCCTGACAATGAAATGGCTTCAGAGGAGGACCCTGGAGCTTGACAGGGCTGGAGTCTGGGAGACTTCCTGCTGTGGGACACAGATGACAGTAACCACCATGAAGTGGGCTGCTGACAGGCTCTCCTCTTAGCTGTCTCTGACTGGTTGAGCATGCCAGGGACAGAAAAAAAAGGCTAGGTTATTTATAATGGCAAAAATGCAAACACAACAGACATATTTATAGGAAACTAAGGGGATAGAGCGGAGAGCCAGGCACCCAGCTGTCTCAGGCCTAGGAAGAAGGGGAGGAAAAAACATGCATTTACACATAAGCCTTCTCCTTTGACTTGCACATCTGAGGGTACTGTGCACACGCCACACCCCACACATGCTATGTAGCTATGTGGGATGAAGGGGTAGACCATTGTGGGAGACCTTTCTTTTGTGGTCAGCATGCTTTGCTTGGGAGATGAAAGCCATGAACACTTGGCTTATAGGAAGAGACACTGAAACTATCCAATGTGAATTGACCAAGCACCATACAAGCCTCTCCCACTTTTCAAACTGACACACAAATGTTTCACTGGTAAGTCATAACCTTTCTTTCTATTGGCCCCACATAACACATATGGACATCAACATTACAATATAAGCATTTCAGGTTTTATGAGTAGAATAGTGTTTAAAAACACTTAAAAATTTGGTCTCTAAAATATTGTCTCCTTTTCAATCCAACATCTTTGTATAATTCTAAAGTCTCTCGAAAGGTTCAAAGTCTCTTAACTTTGGGCTCCAGGACAATGGAAATGTTAAATGTTCTAAAGAGAGAAGAACCAGGGCACGGTAACAAAAAACCAAAGCAAAACAGAACTCCAATAGTGTAAATACTAATTTCCAGTGTCTAGGATTCTCTCACTATCTTCTGGGTTCCACCAAAATTACAGTTTCTTAACTTAAAATATGTACTCACCCCAGTAGAGTCTTTAAGTGAGCCTTAAACTTCCCTTTGGAATTTACAAAACACACTCTATCACCTATATTTATCTCAATATATTTATCTTCCAAGCTCCCATAGAACAGCTTACTAAGCTTTGGATGCTCAGTGGTTTCTCTTACCCAAAATTCCAAATTCCATCCACAATCCTCCCCCCAAAAATACCACATGATCCTAGTACCAATTTCTATTCTACTTAGGGTTACTATTATGATGATGAAACAACATGACCTAAAGCAATATGGGAAGAAGAGGATTTATTTTTCATAGATGTCCACAGCACTATTCATCATTGAAGGAAGTCAGGACAGGAACTCAAACAAGGAAGGAACCTGGAGGTTGGAGCAGATGCAGAGGCTTTGGAGGGGTGCTGCTTACTGTTTTTCTCATCATGGCTTGCTCAGCCTGCTTCCTTAAGAATCTAGGACCACAGGCCCAGGGATGACTTTACTTATAATGGGCTGGACCTGCCCACATCAATCGTTAATTAAAATGCCTTATAACTAGACTCACAAAGGCATCTTCTCAGTTGAGGTTCTCTCCTTTAAGATGACTTTAGTTTGTGTCATGCTGACATAAAATTAGCTGGCATAGCTGGATATGACCATTGGTTGTTTCTCTCCTATGGAAGCTTGTGTTGTAACTCTACTCCAAATCTTGTTCTTATACACACAGATTGTATGCGCCCAACCTCGACCAGCAAGGAAGACGCAACTCCGGCAAGATCTTCTTCATGCAGTTTATTCAGGATCATTGAACAAGCTTCTTCTGACCCCGGGGAAATGCCCACACAGGCTTAAATCCCCTTGTGATGACCAACCCCAGTGAGCTATGTAGACCCTGCAGACAGGCTGCTTCTATGTGGAAGCAAACAGGCTGAACAGGCTTAACCATTGTTTATGTCAGAGAGCACTCACCATCTGGAAGGTGGAAGGTGGAAGCCAGCACCATCTTTAAGGCGCAGCACTTCACAGCTCTCTACAACAGATAAGTTCAGCCACAACCCCTCATCAATGCAGCTTCTCTTTGCAGCAAATGGACACCATCACAATCACAACTGAACAAAATGCCTGACCCCAAGGCATACATTTACAATACAGCTCCTGAATCGATGGCTCATGGGACATCATGACAAAAAAACAAAAAGATTGTAAGAACCAGAATACCAGGGTGTCTACTGTGATACAGTCTTTCATAGAAATGGTTGTATAAACAAGATTGACTCAAAAGCTGTATCAATGAACATATTAATAGGAGGGGAAATTTTTTTTGTTGATTCCTTACTCTGGACAAAGACTTTAAGACAACTAATGGCTACTGGGATAAGAATTAGTCTTTTCCAAGAATGAGCCTCTTTTTTGGTTGTCCAGTGCAAAGTGTTGAGCCTCAAAACATACAAACAACAACAACAATAGACTCAGCAAGTTGTATATATTCATACACATATATCTCTGTGTATGTAACAAATGTAATCAAAGGAAAAGAGGCTATAACTTGAGAGGGTGGAAACGGGAGAGGTTCAAGTGAGGGTAACTTGGAAGAGCTGGAAGGAGGAAGGTTGGGGGAGTGCTATAATTCTCTTTCAATTACAAGCATTAAAAACATTAGCTTTTTATACTGAATTTTAAAAATCTTATTACAGTCACTGAAGAGGAAGTGTTAGTGGAACAAGATGAGAGATTCTGATTCATTAAATGTAGCACAGAATTGTAACTTCTCTTAATAAATAAGCAGCTGACATTCAATCCTTCATATGCCTATATTGAAACTTCTTCATCTTACATAACCATGTTAAGTGCTTCTATTGTTAGATTCAGAAACCTTAAGTCCAGTTTCTTTCCAGCATTTCAGAAGCTCAGCTACACTACAAGACTTGAACGTAGAATGTGATGCTCCAGACCCTCTTCATTGATCAGTTTAGCCTATTATATTTTCTTTAAATCAGAGTCTTACTGTAGCATGATAAATAAAAGACCCAGAGACTGATACTGGAGTTCAATCTTCAAGCCAAAGATAAGAGAAACAAAGCATCAAGCTGTCAACCTTTACCTAGCTGAAATGGCAATCCTGTCTTGAGAAATCCTCAGGAGCAAAAAGCTCTCAGTTCCTGTCTCCCCTTCCTTACATTTCTTTCTCCACTCAGCCATATCCTATCTTCACCTCCCTAGTGCTGGGATAAAGGAATATAATCTCAAGTGCTGGGACCAAAGGCATGAGCTTTGATACTCGTCACTCTTGTGTAGGTCAAGGTGGCTTTGAACTCAGAGAGATTCATCAGTATAATTCCCCAGTCCTTGTATTAAAGGTGTATACCAACACTGTCTAGTTTCTATAGCTAACTAGTATGGCTGGTTTTGCAAACTGATCTCCAGTGGCTTCATTAGATAATAAACAATATGTTACAACATCTTACACTCCATAGCTCTACTTCAACAAAATATTACACAGAAAAGATGTTTTTAAGTTCCCTTTAAATACTTTATTCCTAATGCTTACTTTAATACTGTACAAGAGAATTAGTTACAGATATAAATTTGATGTTGAGAAGCTAGTTTACTGTCATCTGCAAGATCTTATTTTAAATGCTTACATTAACCAAAATAGTTATTAAGAGCAACTTTGTTACGGGTGAGATGATTATATAAGTATGGACTTTAAAAACAAAATATATGCTAACAAAAGTTTTATTTCATATAATGAAATTTGGCAAAATATCTTGTGGGTAAAAGGGGAATTATATTATCACTTTTGACACCCCTAGCTCCAAGAATTCGGAATCTTATATAAAGAGTACACATCAGATGGAGGAGACCACAGAATTAAATGATGCACTTGTACAAATAATGACCAAAGGAATTTGGGATGCATTTGTAAAGAACAAGTATGGCAAGTTCTTCCTGGTTTTAAAAATGGAAAGATTCTAAATAACAGCAGCCATAGATAAACCTAATCAATTTTGATCTGAAACTTTAAATACCATCAGTTCAAAGTTAGGAAAATAATTAGTAGTGAGCAGAATCAAGGAAGAATATAAGAAGTGCAAAATAAAATAAACTAAATACACTTCATGTTTTTTTTTACTTTAATTTTTGCATTTAATTTTAAGTAACAGCTAGTATTGCATTCTCTAGGAAACTGAATCCAAGACTCAGATTCCATGTGGAAAAAGGCAAGAATTCCATCACTTGTAATGAGGATACTGTCATGATAAACTCATTATAAATTGAAATTACCAAAAGTCAAAACTACATTAATCTTCCTAGCAGACATTGCAGCCTGCCAGACATCACAGCATAGCTGCACAGTGCCCTGCAAAGACCTTTCTCTTTGCCTTTATGATATTGCCACTGCCTAAGAGATTCAACACTAACCAACAACCTGGGGGAATGTCATACTTTGTAGACCAAGCCGAAGAGGAGATGACGTTTTAAAATTTGAAATACATTTCTAGTGAAAGCTTATTTCAATTTTACTGTTGGAATGCTGAAAACTTATTGTCAAAATATTAAATTTGGGTTAGCCTATTTTGGGAATTGAACAATAACCATGTAGAGATGGACAGTGTTTAGCAATTTCCTAAGAATTTAAATGTGTGAGGCTTTTAGAGAAGTCTTTGATAGCTAATGTCTTGGCAGGGCTTCTGGTCTCTTGTTTTCCTTACTGATCAATGACTAACAACTATCCAAGAAGGTATAATCCTGGAAGAAATTTGTCCTGTCAAGCAAATTAATTTGCAGAGAAGAAATTTATCTGATCCATCTATAGCCAGCACTTTTGCCAAATGGAAAATACATGTCAACTTTCTACTGAGCACTTATCCAACAAACCTAGATTGCCACAAATATAACATACATTTTAAAAATAGTTTTATGACTTGTTAAGATTATAATATATCATTTCCCCATCCCTTTCCTCTCTCCAAACCTTCCTACAAAATCTCCTCCCTTGCCTTTTTGCAAATATTTGGCCTATTTTTCTTTAATTATTGTTGTATGTGGTGGTGGTAGTGATGGTAGTGTGTGTGTTTGTGTGTGGGTATTAGAGAGAGAGAGAGATGAAGAAAGAGATCCTCAATATATTACATCCATATAAAGATACTTGTGTATTTGTATTTTCAGAGCTGACCATTTGGCGTTAGATAATCAGTTGGTTTTCTCTTCCGTGGGAGAAATTGTTTGTCCTACTCTCAGCTTTCCTTGGCTGCTTGTGGTTCTTTATCATACATAAACGAGAGACTGCAAAAGTGGCAGAATAAGTCCACAGGTCCATATTTCTACAAATAGAAAACTCAAGCAAAATCTGAAAACTCAACTTTCTCAGATTCCGAAAAGCATCTAAATTTATTGCAACTAAAATAATTCATCATTTTTCAGTTGAGGCAGCTCACCTACACTCATCAGAACAGATTTGTGGCAGTGTCACTTGTCCTTGGCCCTCCATCTCTCAGGTGCTGTGCTGTCATGAACTGTGTGACCACTGCTCCCAAGATAAGGTTCTAAAATTAAGTTCCGTGAGCAGGGAGACAAACTCTATTATGAGAAGCTATCTAAGGTTCTAGCCTGACATACTGACAAAGTGCTCTCTGTTCTGCCAAACTCAACACTAAGAAAGAGCCTTTGAAGGCCAGAAAATTGCCCTTCCATGCTTTACAAATGATCAGTACTTACAGGTTAGAGATTTACATTGGTTTTGCATATTTAATATTTGTTATAACGTGATTTACCTGTTCCATACTCAATGCCTTTGTGACTTATGCATTTGACATACTCTCTCAGGCTCTGCAACTTGTGCCTTTAGTTCTGTTATGTAAAGGACCTCACTTTCAATAAAATATCATGTATTCATCAAGTTATAGTTACTGTTTTAAGATATACTTACCTATAATGAATTCATCTACTATACATTTTAGCTCTCAGTTGCTTGATCGTTTTAAGTTTAGAGCCAAACTCCAACTTACATTGTTGTTATGTGGCATAAAACAAGACTCAAGCATCCCTTTGGCATCGTATAGGCATCCAGCTCTATAGACTGAAAATGACCCATGTTGTAGTTAAAGGTTCATTAGTTAAGTGCCCAATGCTACTTTTCTAGATTTTAAATAGCATCCTCCAATGTTGTGTCCTCCCATCACCATTTCAAAACCATCTCTATGGCACTAAAATGAAGTTTTATTTTACATTTAATGTTGGTAAGCTTAGTTCCCACTCCTATGCCTTCGGGTAAGCCACACATATGTGATCATCTTAATTTCCATGTACACTAACCTTTCAGATACATGCTTTATCAGTTACTGAGAGATACACATAAAATCCAATGTCCTGTTATGTTTTTACATATATTTCCTCTTGGCCTTATCACAGTGGATTTAAATCTTTTTAAAGTTGTACTAGTAGAAGCTTTCAAATTTATAGTTAAATGGTGATTTTTAGAAATTTCATTTATAAAATCTGTCCTCATATATTTTTTATCTAGATGTCTATTTTTCATACATTAATCTAAATAATTTTATTTTATTTACACATGACATGCTAATATGCATATACTTATTTCACTTTATCTTTTAATATTTATTTTAGTTCTTTATAATTATTGTAAACCTGAAAATCTATGTTCATGGCCTCTTTTGACCATGATATTTAATCTGCAATTTAAGAAATAATGAACTTGGAAATTTTTACTTTTATAAGTGGATAGTGGAGGTTTATACTATTTTAGTCTCTGTTGAAAAACTTTAGCAATCCTGAACATTTCATTTATTTATTTATTTTTCATAGATGCACCAGTTCAGGAGGTTAGTCTCCTTTGCTTCATGATCCTTGCTTGTGCATCTGAATCTTTGAAGAAGTAGCAGTTTTCCAGTCTTTGCAGACTGGCTTTAGTTGGGAATGGTCTTTGCCCATCACTTTAGGCTGACTCTCTGCTGGCAATTGAACATGGTGCAATGACAGGCTTATTGCTAGGGTCCTTAACAGGTTGGCCTTTTTCTAGAATGGTAGGTGGGTGAGTCTATTTCTGCAGGACCGAGTCTTAAGCTCAAAACCAATGTAGTGTACCTGTTGATTGCAACTTCAGAAATGGGCCTGAATGTGTAAGATGCCAATAATGTGGGGTTCAGCAGCTTGGGGCCAGCCTGACGCCTAATTCTACAATCTTAGAGAATTATTAATTTAAGAACATACATAATCTCTAGGAAGGAGCTATTGGTAGTAGATGGCTGCTTAGGGAAGGAAGCCAGTGAGAGATTACTGCCAACTCTCAGTAGATAGTCTATAGCCATGCACACACAGGCAGTACTATATGGACACAGTGGCTTAACACTTAAATAAAATGAGCACATGAGTTGGCAGATAAAAGAGTGCGATAGGAAGAATTAGAGGGGTGGTAAAAGGGGGTGGATTCATAAACCACACTATATACAAGCGTGAAATTCTTAAATAGCAAAAATATTTCAAAACACAATAATCCATCACCCAAAGAACATGGTGGTTGTGCAAAGTGTTCATATGCTCTGAAGGTGTTTGTTTGTATAAGGGTGGTCATGGGGGGGATCTTTTATGACAGAAAGAGTGAAAGAATATAAACTAGACTCTCTGAAATGAAATAAAGAATCTTACAATAGGAGAAGTACATATGTATAATGTGTTGTTTTAAAAGTCAATGTACTCCTCTAGGGTGAGTTTGCTTCTTCTTGTTCTAGAGCTTCATGATCCCCCATAGAAGGACTCACCCTTTCTATGGAGCAGAAGACGGATGGGATGGGGGTGTGGTATGGGGCATGAAAGAATGGGAGGGAGAGGGAACTAGGATTGATATATAAAATCAAATTGTTTCTAATTTAAATAATAAAAGAAAATTATGAGAAAAATCATGTAGTGAAGATCGATTATGAAACTTTATCCTTTAGAAATCCATATTTTGAGAGGGGAGACAATAACAAACACTATTTGGAGTCAGGTCTGAGAATAAAGAAGGTCACTGAGTAAGTAACAAAACATTACAAATTTTGAGTGCTGGGAGGAGAAAATGAGCATATTAGGCAAGTGTTTGTACCTGAGATGTACTCCTAGCCCATATTAACATAAATTTTGCTTAAAATAAAAATGCCATATAAAAAAGTAATCCATAATAATTTAAGAAGTCATTTTAGGGTTGATTCCAGAATATTGGGTAACTTCAGCATAACTAGATACAAGAAGGCAGATATTTGCTTAACACATTTTTGTAGAGGCATTGTGGGCAAATATAATTTATGATTTTATCAATGTACCTATATAGTTGAAGGCAGAAAGAATTATTAAACCATTTCAGATAGAATGTTTAGAATGTTTAACAGCATTTACATAGGGATTATACAAGACAACAGAAACCAGCCACGGAATTTCAAACTAGAAATTTTGCAGCATAACTTACTTACCTAGGTGTTGAGTAGTGGGAAGTCACAAACTGATGGTGAATTTTCTGGGATTACTTCATGTAAGGAGACATCATGGTCACCGTGAGAGAAAACTGAAGTGAATAAAGCTTCTGTGGGACCTGCATGTGAACTTATGAGGCAAGTTGCCCATTTGCTTTTCTGTATTTGAACTTGATGACAATAAAATTATGACAATTTCTCAATATAGTAAAACCAATTCCTTCAGCATGTCTGATGAGCTGGAATTGATTTTCATATTTATGAAGATGTTTATCTTTCACAAAACACTGAAGATAAAAAATTAATAGTTAAAATCTGAGTTTTTGTGATGTTATTACACATATGATCATATCATAACTCATCATTCATATGAAATAATAGAAACTTAGACTTTAAAATTTATCACCAAAAAGGGGGGGAGTGAAATAAAGTAGGCATGTATCCTAATAAGAAAACATTCATTACTGCTAGCAATTTTTAGAGCTAGTTTTGAGATCACCTGGTCTTTTAAAATCCCTGATCTGGGTGGGACAGGTGGATTAGCTGTTAAGGGCATTTGTTGCACTTACGCAGGACTTCAGTTCAATCCCCAGCACTCATATGGTGGCTTACAACCATCATTTACTCTGGCACCAGGAGATCTGAAGCCTTCTTCTGACCTCTAAAGACTCCCCTACATACACAGTGCATATACATACATGTAGGCAAAACACTCATCAATTAAAAAAATTAAAAATCCCTCACCTGCAATCAATTCCATATTCCTTTTTGCCTTTAATAAGGCTCAGGGTGGTCGACATTTTTCATTGGTAGGAAATTCCAAAATGTACAACATTGGTCACCAAGTACTAAATTTTTTTTTAATCCTGAAAAAATCTTAAAGATTCTCTGAACAAACTCCTGGATTCTGGGCTGACTATTTCTTTTCAGTTTCATATGGCATCAATTAAACTTCTGGCTGGTCATACTCAATGTGCTTGTCTGACTGGTGGTTTCATGAGACTTCATTGTCCAGACAATAATCTCAATTTCCAATTCAGTGGGACAATTATATGTAAAGTTTGTCGGGGACTCTTTGTTATTGATGGAATATTTTGCTTGTTTGTTTTTGCTTGTTTATGTGTATATCATTAAACATTTAGGAAATTAAAGTCCTATGCATAATTGAAGATATCCAATCTGAGAATAGAATTTGAACTATTAGATAAACATTTTAAAAGTATAAATCTGCTTAGTCAAAGAATTTGAAGTATGATATCATTATATATGTAAACCCCAAGTGAGAGGTTGCAGTTAGTTCAGTGATGTGAGAAATAGGGAACCTGACAGGTCTGACCTCAAAGGCTATCTTTACATATGAAAAACCACATGCAAAAGGCATGTCTAGAATTGAAAGCACATGCTGGGTACCACAGGCAGGTTTGTCTCCATTCTTGCTTGCTTGAAGAAAATTACTGTATTTTGAACAGAAATAAATTATAAGGCAAAATAATACTATGGAGAAAGCTAAAGAGACAGGGTTGGGGGGGGGAGGAGACAGGGTTGGGCATTAAGTGTGAAAGAACAAGGATGGGGAAGAGTCTTCCATATAATAGTTGGTGATGTGAAACATGAACTTCTTTTTCCACAAAATTTTCTTGATACTCAAATCACTGACAGGCATCTTATGTAATTTCCCTGCTCTCATTGTTTTAAATACTCGGTTGATTCCTTAAAACTGAAAATACTTCCTAATCCAATCACTCAAAACGCAGAGAGAAAATAAGTCAATAGATATTCTTTGTTCATTGCAGCAGGAGTTATAGGCAGCGACCATTAGCTGCCATTGATGTTATATGAATTTTACGAATCAACACACCATCTCTGCCTCCACATGCATTTAAAAATCCCTAAATTGAATACTAAGCAGAAGTGAACAGAAAGGAGGGGCTGCAGCCTACGTGAAGAATTTGGTGAGGTGTAGTGATGGGAATTTACCCAGGATGCTAAGCAACTGTTGACTCTGATACTCAGCAAGCAAGCATGGCTCTGGCCATGGGGCACACATCAGTATATTGCTGCAACAACAACAGAAAAGCACAACACGGTGTGTCTGCCTTGATACTATCTCCATTTACTTTGACAAGACAGTTTATGTGTTTTCATATTTCACCTGTAGAAAGAGACAAACAATATCACCAGGAAAATATTTTTTAAATCTCTTTTCCAAAAAGTGTTAACCAGCATAAATACCTAACAGAGTAGACAGGCCTCAAGGCTCCTCCGGTTATAAAAGTTTTATATGTTATTGTGACAGGAGATTGCAGCTGAACTATGTCTGGATTCATGTAAGTCACTGACCTCAAGAGGTATTGGTCAGTATCCCCCTCTTCTTTGAGAACTGGATTACTGTTATGAGTTAGTGACTATGCTGTTGAGTGTGCACAAAATCCTGGGGTGACCACACCCAGTCACAGCTAACCTCGGTTCATAAAAGGCAGAACACAGTAACTGGCATTGCTGCTTTATATGTGTTCCCCTTACTTAAATTTAAATTTTTTAATTTGCAAACAAAGAAGTCTATTATTGGACAAAAAATCATAGAAAACATTATTTTCAATCTCTGAGCCATTGCCCACTGACTCTGGGACAGTCATTACTGCAGGCTTACTCTTTGTGGAACATTTTCAGTGGATGGAGATGAAAAGTATGTGTTTTCTAATAATCTTTATCTTAGAAAAGACTTATGTACAGATAGATTCTGAAGATAATACAAAAGGTTTTCAAAGCTTTGACCTTGATATCTTCAATCACGATTTCTATACTGGTGTGTGTACCTGCCAAAGCTAATGAAACTATTTGAATACATTACAATTAACTAAAATTAAGATTTTCTCCAAGTTTTTGTTTTACCTATGTGCTTTCTCTATTTCTCAATCTTATCCAAGATGCTAAGCCACACTTTTTGGGGTCTTTATTTTTAAACCTGTATTTGACAGATATTTTGTTTACTGTCCTTCGCATTAGATTTTATCTGGTATTTTACTCATGATAAGAGGGCAGGGATGGATATTGTCAAGGAGAGAACAGCAAAAGTTAAACTTTCACATGATATCAAGGGTATATACTACCAATGTGATTTACCAGTATTGATGCTGACTTGGCAAGTAGGACGAGAAGATTTGTCAAATTTCTTCAGTACAAAGTCAATAACACTCAGCATATGAAATTTGAGGAAAAAATTGATCGACAACATCATCAAATTAAAACCTTTCACTATGAAATACGAAGAAATACTAAAAGACAATAAATTAAAACTTGGGCAGTGTGTGGGTATTTACAAATCATGACCCTCCTAAAAAAAGAATAGTTAGATAACTCACAAATCTGGAAAGCAAAAGAATAAGTAAGAGAATTAGTGACAAGTAAAGGACATCAATAGACAGGTCAATAAGAAGACCAACCATCCAGTAGGTACACAAAAAGTTCCTAAATATCTTAGTCATAGAGCATTGCACATTTCAACTGCAATGCAATTATTGATCACAATTAAATGAACATAATTAAATGAAGCAATGCTACCAATTCCTGTGAAAATATGGTAGAAATGTATAATATTACAGTCACTACATAAAATTAATTTTGCAGGTTCTTTAAATTGCTAAGCAAGCAGATACCACAGAAAAAAAAAAACCATCATTGCTTCACCTGAGCAGATATTGTGGAGTATTTAAAGCTCATTCTCATTTAAAAATCATGTACAGATGATGACTAACTTATCCAACATCATAGAACCCTCACCTAGGAGCTGATGGAAACAGAAACAGACACCCACAGCTAAACACTGAGCCTAACCGGAATCCAGATGCAGAGAGGGAGGACAAGAGCAGGCTACAGAAACCCACAGAGACAGCTGACCTGAACAAAGAGGAGCTAATGGGCCCCAAGACTGATAGCTGGGGATCCAGCATGGGACTGACTCAGACCCCCTGAACCTAGGTCTCAGTTAGAACGCCTGGGCAGTCTAAAGGACCTCTGACAATGGAACCAGGATGTATCCCTGGGGCACAAAAGGACTTTGGGAGCACGTTCCCCATGGAGGGATACTTCCTTAACCTTGAGGCAGGAGGAAGGGTCTAGTTCCTACTCCAAATGACCTAACAGATTTAGATGACCCCTACAGGAGGGCATCACACTACATGTGGAATGGGGGGGGCTAGAGGGGGGAGGGTCGGGGGTGTGGGAGGGTGGAAGAGAGGGAGGGAGGGATGGAGAGGGAACTGGGATTGATATGTAAAATAAGAAAAATAAATTTTAAAAAATCATGCATAGATATTTAATAGGCACTTGACTTAATTTATTTAATTTAAATCAGAAACATGAAGGTGCTTAATAATAAGTCCTGTGCAGATAGGTGGTGATAGTAGTAATAGTTGCCTGATTCATCCCCTGTCTACTATAGACATGCCTGCACAGGAGGAGAACCTGACCTGTGCTGTAAATGTCTATACACAGAGATCAATGTGGATCTCTACAGCTTCCCCCCACAAAGTCAACACCATGTCCAAGATTGAACACAGTAGGGTCAGAATTGGAGGTGGGTAAAATTCCTTTCAGATGACAGAGGATGTGAATGAAATGTGCCCACTCCTGGGCCAGGAAGTACTAATGACATTTTTAGACTGCACTCAGGGAATGAGTCAGTAGCTGGAGTTATGACGTTACTCAAAACTGCCAGCACGAGCATGGGGACAAGAAACTATAGTTCTTTGCTCACTGTGTCCAGTGTTGTGCTGAGGATAAGGTGATTGCAACCCTGTGGGTAACTACTTTCAGTGTTAAGAATCCACCTGAGATCAAACTTATCCCTTATTGATGTTTAATAAGGATCAGGAGAAACAAATAGGCCGAATAGATGTTTATTCAGGGAGAAATAACTCACAACATAGACAGATGAACACCAGCAGGTTCCTGGTCCCAAGGATGCCTCTGGATGTACTTCTGTCCCCTGCTGCAAGCAAGAGAGCTCTCAGAGCCCCCTCCTCAGCCTTATTTCCCCTAGGTCACATCTGGCCCTGGCTCCACCCCCAATGGGCGTGGTCTATGCCACAGATGCTGACAAGGTGAATATCTCACTACAATCCCTGGTCTCAGGAATTAGTCCCTCTGAGTGCTTAGTCTTTTGAGCTTGATGTACTTTGTTCCCTCTGCATTACAGCATCATTTGACACTGCAGCTCTCTCACATACTTGTGTCTGAGACTCTAATGAAACGCTTTTGATTCTTACACCATCTACTTGAGTCAATGCAGTAGACATCTGTGGGTTCTTAGAGTTTGTATGTGTAGGGAGCACACAGGCAAAAGAATTGAAGCTGTCATATTAAGGACATGCCATACAGCCATGTTTACTGGAGCACTAGTCACAAAAGATAAGATATGAAATCAGACTTGAACTGGGCATTGATGGCACACACCTTTAATCCCAGCACTTGGGAGGCAGAGGCAGGAAGATCTCTGTGAGTTTGAGCCCAGCCTCATCTACAGGGCAAGTTCCAGGACAGGATCCAAAGAAATACAGAGAAACCCTATCTCAGAAAACAAAACAACAACAAAAATTTCAGAGTGGAGGTTCATCAAGAGATACAAATAAGAAAACCAGCAAGGAGAATGAAATCCTGCCATTTTCTACAAATAAATAGAAATGGAGGAGTAATGCTAACTCCAAGAAAAACAAGTATTACAAGTATTGCATGATCTCTTTCATATGTAGAAACAACCCAAAAACATGAATGTAAAAGGAGAGTCAACCCAAGTAGAATAATAATTACAAAGAAATAGAAAGGATACAAGAAGAGATGAGAGCAATATGAAAGAGGGCTGCGTAGATGTGAGCAATGCTCAGCCTACGCATGTGTGGAAATCCCATGGTGAGCCCACTAATATGAATAACTTTTAAGTTAAAATCTAGATATTAACATCTAGATATTAAAATATCTCAAATGTATACACTGTTTCTATGTCAATATGCTAAGAAGACTCTTGAGCTCAGTTTGAGTTTTCCTTGGCAATACATTCTACAGAAGTGCTTTTGTTGTCATCTAAACATCTTGCTTCCTGTTATCAGGAGGGTAGTACTGTCTTACACATTGTCCTTCAGGTGTGTCCCACTATATCTTAATTTTCTTAGACATGTACTATGAAATGTGTATGTTATTGAGTCTAATGTGAGGATAACACTGAAAGGTTCAGATGTTTTCTGAACCTCTGGAAATTATTCTTTGCTACTATGTATAGTTGAACAGCATTGGAAAAATACCATTGCCAAATGATTTGATTGTTAATCTGCTGGTGATGAAATTTTCCTCAAAGGTAAGACACAGTTAACTAAAAACAGGTAGAAGTGGCTTTTTCCTCAACAGTTTACTAGACAGAGAAGGCAAGGCCACTATATAACCCTCAGGAAATTACCATCACATTACTTTCAAAGAGTAACTTTATTCAAGTTTGTGTCGTATTTTATTTATAAATGATGTTATATTATTGGACAATTTGGGCAGAACAGGGAATTTTACATTCCTCAGAATTATTAAGTAAATATTTTTCTCTTTATTTTAGCATAGTTGGAATTGATATCATTTTGCTTCAAGTTAACCACTTGTCAGTACTGTCTGTTCCTTAAACTACCTTCTAAATTGTAACAGATTTACACAGTGTCCACATTACAGATTACAGAGTGAGTGTACCCTACTTTAGGTTAAAGGAAATTACTGTGATTTATTGGATAGCTACTTTATATTTCAGTAAATTCATTCTTACACAGATACGTTAAAAGCATTGTTTTTTATTAAATTTATATTTTAGCCTCTCTGATGTACGGGTAATAGTAACTAGTAATACTCTTTAAACACAAATTTTCACATTATAATACATTCAGAATTGCTCGTTACTATAGGTCTTACATAGATCCTGTATAATACATTTCTTTCTTCATAAACTCTTAATGATGTAAAGGTTTCCTGATAAATATTATTAAAATGTTTTATCTAGAAATTTTTAACTTGATTCTGGATCCAAAGACATGAATAAAGATGGGAAAGATTAAAAAACTGTTAAGAAATTGTTGAGAATCATAAAACTTTACACATATATGTGGGGAATTGATTAATAATTTATGTATTTATTGAAATCAGTATTCATAGGATATTATAGCACTGATTTTTTATGTAGACCAGTCTATGTTCAAATGTCAGCTCTGTTATTATTTGTGTGTGCTTATGCATATTCACTACTAAAGTGTATATATGCCTATATATACATATATGTATATATATATATTATATATAATATATATATATATATACACACATACATAAAATCACTGCTAAAATGTACTCACTGAAATTGCAAAACCAGTTCTACTGGACTTACAAGGATTCAAAATGAATAATAAATAAATAAATCTACCAACTAAATGCAAATCTACATTTTCTAAATAAAGCTTCATGGCCTTAAGCAGTGTGCAAGGCATCATGATACGCAAGCCTGATTAATGCCAGTAATATAATCTGCCGCAGCTTGAAACCAGCCATTGCCTCAGGACTCCTGTCCATGCATCTCTTGTTGAAATGGCTCACTTTTAAATTCTCAGGGGTGAATTCATGTGAGTCTCATCTGATGATTTTTTTTCCTGTGTCAGATATGACCAATGTTTCCTTTAAAATACTTGTAGAAGTCTGCTGACCTATAAAGTTTCTGAGTGAATATGATAATCTTTATAGCGTCAAATAAAATCTATGTACAGAATTGCAAATATCCCTTAGTATTCCTTCTTCCACAAAATCCTACTTAGCATGCCCAATTGTTTTGATCTTGGCTTCACTTCTTAATGTGTCAAATGCTGTATTTAATTTACCACCCTTTGTTCTTCATTTTATCACCAGACTAAAGTCCAATTTCTAGTTCTCTGGTTCCCATTTGTAATTTAATGGTACAGGACTTAAAATATAACAATTTCAATAGTAACTGATTGATAAATTCATTAATTTACTGATTCGATATATTGGCATCAGGCATTATAGCTTTAACCTGACAGTCCATTCACCTTGGTTCTGACTGGGTCAGTAGCTCTTTACATCTCTAATTTTTGTCCATACTAACAACACTGTATTTCATTTCCCCTAATATAAGGTTTTTACATTATAACTTTTGGAAATCAAGATGTATCCAACAGTGATGCTCATTGAGTTTTGACGCTCACCTGTCAGTAGTGTCCACATTTTGATGCTTCTGATATTGCTCAAACATGTGAAAACAGCCACACATGGAAGGAACCTATTTACTCAAATGTGGCTTCATTCCATCATTTACATGATATCATCACAGTTCAGCAAAACGATTTAACTTAAATGTCAGTGCCTACTTTTTATTTTAAATGTTCTCAAAATAACTACACAATAATTCCACACTGAGACATGCTTGTGATAAATAGGTGCCAGGAATGGTAGCTATAGGAAACACAATATGGAAAGAAATCTTAGGGTACCCAATGCGATTGTCAAGGATTAGATGGTTTGTTGTGGCTGAGTCAAACACTGTTAAGAACAATCATTGTCCTTGATCAATTTATTCAACTTCCTGTTGACTTTTACTAAGTTGTTCAAATTTCAAGGAAGCATGGCTTCAAATCATGAATCCATTGTATCAGTATAGAAAAATACAATAACTGCTTACAGGTTAGATATATCTTTGAAATTTGCACATTAAAAAAATAAATAATTTACATAGAGTTTTGGCCAGAACTCAAGGCAGAGAAATGACTATTGTCTTCATTTTGCCTATAATAGTGTTACAATGAAAAAGATCAAATAATATTCTGAATTTGGATAGTAATCAGAAAGATAAAAATTAATAAAAGTCCTGGGCCTGAATTACGAATGGAAGTGAACACTTCTAGATGCTGGGAGGTAAGCACATTCAGAAGATTTTTTTTTACATTATCAATTGAGAAAGGTTTGATTAAAAAAAGAATCACAGGTTAAAAAACACCATAATAAGAATGTTATATGCTATGCTTATATAATCATTTCTTTTTCATCCCTAATAGGTGGTACAAATTGATGAAGTATTACATAATTAACTGATCTCAACATTGTTGAAATATGGAGTTACCTATCTCAAATGCTATTCAGAAGAATAATATGTCATGCAGACAAAGCCACTGGGAACACCCACTGAGTATTAGCTGGATGTGAGCTAGTACATGGGAAAATGGGAATTGTCTTTTTCATCTGATAACGTGGAGGCTAGCCCTGAACACAGGAATATGGAGAAGGCCATTTTTCTTAGCCTAGCTGACATTTGCATGCATCTGATATTAACAGGGTGCTGTGTCTATAACTGTGAAACAGCCATGGGAAGAAGGGGAAAGTGAAGCAGAGCACAGCTCCAACAACCAACAAATCCAGTCCCCCTGAGAGTTTTCAAGTGTGGATGCCCCTACAGAATTACTCCCAATTGAAGCCAATGGGCCAGGCCTTTGTACTCCTACATCAAACAGTTACTGGATGTGTGATTCCCAGGGGAAGAGGGCAAGGCAGTTTCCTGCAGCTGAAAGCAATTCTCAGACAGGGACACAGTTGCAAGTTGCCAACAATAAACATTCCCGAAGCTGGGAGAATGAATATCTTGGCCTTGAAATGTATCAGCAATATAGCACACCAAAGCATCTCCTGTGCACATAAGCAGAAGGGAATATAATGAGATGCAATGTGCTTTATATTGGTACATTTTCATGTGCTGTTTCAGTTCAAGGAAAAGCTGGCTCTGGGAGTGGGATTGCCTCCACCATTTCAGACCCGTGTGATCTCTTCAAAGTGTCCTCACAATTCAGTCTTGAGATAGGCTTCCCTCATAAATCTGTAGTTAAGAAAAGGAAAGCAGCAAGCAATTAAGAGTTTAAAACATTATGTCCACGAGAACATCTAAAAGGTATATTTCCTTCTAGACAATTTGCTATTAGTTTATCCCCATGCTTAAAAAAACAAAACAAACAAACAAACAAACAAACAAACAACAACAACAATAACAGAAATGCCTTCAGTGGTGACAGAAGCCAGGAGCTCCCATATGGAGAGTACTCTGGTTGGCCTCTTCTCAGTCATCTAAGGGATGAATGCAATGCTACACTTGATGCTGTTATCTATCTTCTGCTGCTACCTGTTCTTTTCCTTGGAGCCTCACTAAAGGAGACTCTCTGCTCTGTCCAGGACTCTATATAGGGGGCACTTGTGGGCTTCTGCAATGGGGTTCCACACTTATTTCTGTTGGCTTCTGTGAATTATCACTTTGATGACATTTTGTTGTTTATCTGAACATTGTCTCTACCTGATTTGAAAACTTAAGTTTTCAAATTTGCTTGCTATGTACTTAATAAACTTACTCAAAACAAAAAAGAACAGCTATTATTCTCTCTATCACACAGAAACATAAGACCTACTAACTAAGATGTGAACAAAGGACCTAATGTAGAAAACCCAAAGACAGATGTGTTAGATTCATCAGTAAATTGTACAGATGAATAAAACCTAAGGAATGTATCAAATTTTCTGTAGTTAACAGCAATACATTCACGCACCAACAATTTGCAAAGGGTACAGAGGCCATCTTGGTTTCGTTTGCTACTAACACTTCACTAAAAGTTATCTGGGCTGAGGCTGGGTGTGGGTGGGTCTGTGGTAGAGCACTCACCTAGCATGCACAACAGTCTGGAAAGAAGAAAGGAAAATGGGAAGGAAGGGAGGGGGGAGGGAGGGGAAAAGAGGAAGGGAAGGAGAAAAAAGAATTGATTCTATCATTAAAGTCATTTTTATAATTTCTGTTCACTAGTGCTTAGTTATTAGGTGTGTCTGCTCCCAACTAGACTAAGTGGAGTGCCAGTGTGCAGGTCAGAGTTGGAGAGAGAGCAAAGGGAGCATAGCAGAAGCCTATGATGTCATCACCCTCAGAGGGTTTCGGTGATCACAGAAAATCGTCAAGCCCAGACTAACCCAACAGCTCCCAGTTTCCAGCAGTTTCCAGCCTCTGCCTACTGTTCTATTTCTCATCTGCCTTCTTTCTCTTGCCCATTAGAAGCCTAGCCTGTGCACAGCAGCCAAGCACTCTTCCTGCATGCTTGGTTCTGTGGCATAGAGGCAGAAGGTTGCTTATAAGCAACACTTTCTACCTACCATCCAGAAGCCAATGCAGGATGCCCCACCATCTTCCAGGTGAGTGAGGTGGCTATGGTATTAGTATTCTTTTCCTATTAATCAACCTTATTTTTCCAGTTTTTCTTATATTCGTGTGAATGTAAATCCTTATATTTTTTTTCTCTTAATACTTCTCACATACAACTTGTTTTTCTCTTAATACTTTTCACATTAAGACTTGCAGCAAGGCTGTTTTCCTGACTGAACCTGCATGTGTCATGCAGTACACAACTGCATGACAGACTCAAGAGAACAGCGCAAAGACAAAACAAAGAACAGAAAAGGCCATACATCTGTATGTATGCCTTTCACACTGTATCCATCCTACCCGAGCAGCTGTAAGCGAAACTAGAACCCCCCACCAACTCTAATTCTCTCTGTGTACTGTTTTGTCTTCCCTGCCTTCCCACCCCACCTCTCTTAGCCCATCCTATTCCAGTACTCACTTTGACCCTTTATGCCACACTCAATCTATCTCCTTGGAAAGTTCCTATACAATCTTACTCACCCCTTGACCTCTGTGAATGTTCCAAATGAAACACACATATGCTAAGATTCAAAGCTAACTTCCACAAGTGGGAGGATGCAAACTCTTGTGGTCACTATGGATATCGGTTTGGAGGTCTCTCACAAAGCTAGAATAGATCTGACATTTTATACCTGTGCATATCCCAAAGGACTGAATAACACACTATAGAGATACCTGTTTATCTGTGTTTATTACAGCTTTATTTATAATAACCAGGAACAGAAGCAACCTAGATGTCAATCAACTGATTGGTGAATAGTGAAAATATGGTAATACACACAATGGAATATTTTTCACCTATGAAGAAAAACAAAATTATGAAATTCTAAGTGAATGGGAGTTGGAAATAATCACACAAAGTGAGCTAACACAGACACAAATGCAAATGCCCCATTTTCTTTCTCATTCTATATTTAAATTTTTAGATATATGTGTTTAAATTAGAGTTTCCATAAAAGTTGGAAATTTCATAATGTCAGGCAACTTTTAGCACTGATCAACCATTTCCAAATATTTTTTGAATAGGCAAAAATCTATTCAAATTTTGTCTTTTTTAATAATGCTATATCAAATCTTTGTTCTTATTTTAAAAGTACTATATACTATGAAATGAGTCTTGTGTGTGTATATATATATACATATATATTTCTTATGTGTATGGTATACATATATACATATATGACATATATATATATATGTATGTATTGTATGTATGATAATTCTATTGGTATTACCCTGCATATACTTTGTATCTGTCAACAAATTTTTAAATTATTAAACTATTTTATGAAGTAAGATTCTTTGTCGCTCTCAAAATAAAGCGACAAAGAATCTTACTTCATAAAATAGTAATATTGAAGTTTGATTATTTAGTTTTTACTTCTAGGTCTATGATTCCACTCATATTTATTTTTTAAATGGACATGAAGTTAAAGTTGCTTATTTTATAGTGTATAATGGGACTAACACCATTTAGCAAACTTCTCCCTTTCTTTATTTAACTATTGTGTAATCTGATCAACAAAAGATGAATAGTTATCTTTGTCTCAGTCTCTATACCCATATTGCATTTCATGTATATCAATTCTTTGCTGGCACTAATTATTCTGGATTTTACTAAGTCTTCATATTAGGAAGTGTAAATCCTCAACAATACTCTTTTGATCACCATCTTGGATATTTTTAGAACACCTTGCTGTACAAAAAACTTCCAGTTTTCTTTCACCTATAAGCCACACTTCTACCTCTGTGTGGTACACAATTATAGAAGCCTTAATATGTAAGACATGTAGCTACTTTAGAAATCACATTTTCTTTTTGTTATGGTGGTGGTTGTTAACTCGCTTTACTGAATGGATTTTATACTATTTATTTCCTTCACTATGAAAAGCTACGTAAGTCTCTGTTCAATTAACTCATTGGTTTTTCTAGAAGGTCTCTGCCTTAGCCTTCATTCTCTACTTGCACTGAACCTCTGAGCAGGAGCGCAAAGCTAAGGCTAGCTCTGTGTTGAGTTTTCTATCAAAGCATTTGTCAGTCTATTATATGCTTCTACTACTATCCACTTAATCAAATACCCAATGAGTAAAAGACTTATTTGCAAGATGTACCTATTTTTAACAAACGTTCCTATTCCACTTGGTTATTGTAATCATAAATAACTAATAATTTATAGTGTGCTAGATATTCATCTAGCTATTGTGAAAAACTCAACTAGATACAGTGATGCAGGAGTATTATCAAGAAACCTAGGGTTTCATCTCAGCTGAGTGGTCAGGAAGCCATTCATCACTCAAACTGGAGAGGACCTGGGCTTTCCCAAGGAGTAACCAGAACACCCTCTCTTGCTCCTGTTGAGCAAGTACCTGCATACAAAACATACAAAAGCATATGTAATGCCTATTTTTCCTCAATATTTTGAGTTAATTTACTTTTTATATTCAATCAACTCAAAAAATAAAATGATCAATTTATGATACAATCGTTTCAGAATCAAGTGTGTTTTTAGTTATACACACACACACACACACGTATAGTTTAGTATATCAACTATAAGAAACACACCAATAACAAAAAACTATAATTTAGCTATAAATGTTTCAATTTGAATAGACTGGGAGTAATTTATGAGAATGGTGTGTGTGTGTGTGTGTGTGTGTGTGTGTGTGTGCGTGTGTGTGTGTGTGTGTGTGTGTGTGTGTGTGTGTGTGTGAGAGAGAGAGAGAGAGAGAGAGAGAGAGAGAGAGAGAGAGAGCATTTGTGGGCACTGACTGGAAAATGGGATGAAGAAATACAGTGTTAATGAATGAAAAAAGATTCTTAAGATTCACCTGTGTGGATGGATGGAAGGTGCTGTAATAGAGTTCAGATGCAGCCTCTGATCTCTCTTCTCTCCACACTGTGTGTCCTACCTATGCCATCTTGCTTTGTTTTCTTTCTCTGCTTTTGGCTGTGTGGACTGCTACTTCACTTTCTCTCTCTCTCTCTTTTTAACTTTTTTCCTATTATTCTTTTATTGAAAATAAATTTATGCAATATGTTCTGATTACATTTTCTTTTTCCCCAGCTTCCCCCAAGATCTTCTCCATCACCCCTCTCTTCTGAAACCACATGCTTTCTGTCTCGCATTAGAAAACAAATAGGCAGGAGGGCCATGGTGATACACACCTTTAAACCCAGCACGCAGGAGTTAGAGGCAAGAAGATTTCTGTGAGTCAAAGCTCAGCCAGGTCTACAAACTGAGCTCCAGGAAAGGTTCCAAAGCAACACAGAGAAACCCTGTCTTGAAAATCAAACATCGCAATAAAAAGGAAAGAAAAGAACAATAATAAAATATAAAATAAGAAAAGAATTCTACAAATTATTGCAGATAGTTATTTTTGGGGAAAATGTTTGCTGTAGAATGTGAAATTTTAAAAAGCAAATTACACACGATCTGTTAATCAATTTAAATGCATTCCCTGTGAACTTTGTCTTTCACTTTCTTTATTAAATTAATTTTTAAATTTAATTTTACATTCCAAAGTTCTTTCTTCAACTGCTCCTCCCTCCTCTACCCAGCCCACCCCCATCCACTCCTCCCAATATGTCTTTCACTTTTTCTTTTTTTTTTTTTTTTATCTAGTAGTTTTTTAGAGCAATTGCTTGGTGCTACTCTGTGATTACTCAACGTTACTCCATAATATTGTTGCCCACAAGCTACATACACACATTTTCAAACAGCATTCAAATTTTGATTAAGCATTTTTCTTAAGTTGTTTTTTATTGTCTTTGAAAGCTTGGGAGTTAGATACTATTGTCCTGATTACAAATTGTGCAGATCATGAACATATAGAGATCACCCTGAGAGGAATAATAGAAATCCCACTTGCAAACACTAAGAGTGGCCTACAGATCATATCATTTTAGTAGAAGGGTCATGCCTATATAAATTAAATGTTTTGAATTTTACACAATTGTTTAGTTGCTTCTAACACAGTGTTCCCATATGATGTAGAATACTGTCATGGGTAAATAAGGTGAAAGTCTACACCAGGAACAGTTCTTTATTTTCAACTTACATCTAGGAAACATCCTCAATGTGGTAGGAATCATAGATTCAAGATTAGCAAACACATAGGCAATAATGGTAAGTATAAAACTTATCTTCATATAAGGCTTTGTAATATACCCACAAAGCCAAGACCTGTTAATTCATCTGAGTCTCCCATGAATCTTTGCAGTGAGGATTACCATAATTCCCCTTTCACAAAGGGATGAGGGTTGGTGGGGGTCATCAGAGGACAGGAGGGAGAGGGAACTGGGATTGCTATGTAAAATTAAATTCTTCATTTAGATAAAAATTAAACAAAGAGGCAAACAAAAAAACCAAAGGAAGTAAATAATAGGTAAGATACAGACAAAATTAGATAGGAGCACGTAGCTAAGTTGGATCTGGAATAGAAAGCCCCACTGTGAAAATTATATTTTATTTATTCATTGTATTGGGATACACTCATTACCTAACATGCATGTAGAAGTCAAAGAGAAACTTAAGGAGACAGTTCTCTCTTTCCACCATGCAGTCTCAGAGATCAAACTCAACTTGCCAGAATCGGTATCAAGTGCCTTTACATACTGCACCAGATCATTGGTCCCTGGAGAAGAATTTTCTGCCTGAGTTTTAAAATTATCTCTTTGCTAACAATCGTTTTGGGAAGGATGAAGACTACCATGCAACTGAATCTAGCCTTTGAGCACTTAACAGTATACTCTGATAGTTTAGTCCATAATACATGAATGGTTCTGAATGCTGAGAACATCAATTTTAGAAGAATACCAATAGAATATTATCTTTAGGTGGATCATTCCTGAACATTAAGGAATTTTGAAACCATGTAAGGGAGCCTACATGATGTTAAAAGGTAAAATCCTTACGTTTACACTATTCCATAATATAGAGTACTTTACTTCTATAAATATAATGTTATTCTCACCAATCAAAGGAATAAATCAAATTAACGACTAGTGGGTATGTTTAGATATGACTTGAGATAGCTCAAAAATGCATTCTAAGTCACCATTTTCTGCTCCTTTAAAATACCGTAATACCGCATGCCAGTTTGCTAGCACACAAACACCTAGGCAAGCAAATAGTATGGTGGCCACTAGTCTTGATCCCCCCCACCCAAAAAAATGAACTTCAGACAAGGGATGCAGGGAAAGGAGGAAGAGCAGCGGCTGAACTGAGTCAGCTGGACAACACTGAGTTCTGAATAATGCATTTCACTCTGTTATTAAAAATGCAGTATGTGTCAGTCACACCAAAACTAGTTTTCCTAAAGAAAGCCTTTCCCATCCCCACCGTGGCTTACAAGGGAGAGCAGCTTTTCAGAAATTAAAACTGAAAAATATAACATCTCCTCCCTTTCTGTTTCTAATTTTCTGCCAAAAGATTAAACTTGATATATAGTGGAATTTAAAACATATAGAGCAGTAATGGACGATGTCTGACATGTTGTCATTTTATATGTTGAAGTGTATCTATGTGTCTGAATCTGGGAAAGTATGCTCATGTGTGAAGGGTTAATAAAAAGATGAGCACCCAATGAAGAGTACACCAGAAGAAAAATACTTCATTTTGTAAACAGGCCTCAACCTATCTCTTCCCAATTCTCTCTTGACAACACATAATAAAAATTACTGAATCTTAGTAGCATAAATTAAAAATAAAGCAAGTTTTTATAAATTTCTCTGGAGTCAGACATTAAGAAAAGAGAAGGAAAGTAAATGGCTAAAATTGTAGTTTTTATTGTTACTATCTTTATTAGAAAGGCATGCAAGGAAATTAAAGCTAAACTTTGGGAACAGTAGTAGATTTAAATATATTCAATTTATTATTTGCTGTAAAAACAATTCCTGCAAAAAATTGTTTTTATGATGGCATTTTTCTGTCACTTAACTAAGCTCAGAAGTCCTGGCCTGCCTCGCTATGTCTGAGGGCTGTCTAAGACCTTGTTCTGCATTTTTCTGGCTCCCTGCAGACTTGTGCTAAACGTGAGTGTTAAGGAATTACTGACCTTTTCCCTTCCATCCTTGGTTCTCTTGATTTCTCCACTGGCTCCCAGGACTGGAGCTAGCAATCACCTTCCTTTCACAGTCATCGTTAAAAGAGGGATTCTGGTTCCAGAATGAAGAAAATGGTTTGACTTCCTGAAAAAGAAAAATCCGGTAGGTGAAAATACTGATGATGTCGACTATGCCTCTCCTCTGCCCTAGGATGGTTCAAGGGTCATATTTTGACAGTTCTGGAACTCATTGTGAATTCAATTCTTGTTTTACCACCTTACCACTTTTCTAAGAAAGCTTTTTTAATCCATCTATACAGAACTTTCTTTACCAAATGGATCCTCACCTCACTGGATTTTCTATCTCCTGTTGAAGAGTGATGAGTGGAAATGATACGTACATCAAACCATATTTCCCACCTATCCCCTATCTTGGCTTTAAATGGAAAGATGATTTGAACTTAATAATGATGATGATGATGATGATGATGATAATAAAATTCATGGTTCTAGGCATCCCCATCACATGATGCATTCAATTCCTTTTCCCACACACAGAATTGCTCCTGTATCTATGTGTCTAAAACTTTAAAAAGCATTGAAGATGAATCTTAAATTATAATTTTGATAGTGGAATAATGAAAACTTTCCCTAAAATACATGGAGAATTTCATCACTTTTTATTTCATGCTCTCCATGTATGTATGACCCAAAAAGACTACCTTGACAGATTCACACCAGAAAGTGTCAGTGTGTTCTTCAAGCAACGCCTCACTGACCAAATAGGACAGTGCTACAAAGTTACAAAACTGGGATACACTGACTTTCCCTGGAAGTGGACAGCATTAGGGAATTTCCACATGTTCTCTCACTATTAAATCAGTGCTACCAGGACTTTAAAGTATGACCGGAACAATGAGACACATAACCTGTGCAAGTAATCTTTCCTGGGAAAAGGCTGTGAAGAACATGAGAAATAAAACAAATTGCTTGCCACATTAGCCTTTGTGAGCCCTATAACTACTGTCTGTGTTCTTTCCAAAGAGGAACATCCTTGAAAATTGCACCTGTCCATCATTGTCTTTGAGCCTTTTTAACCTTGGCCATTTTACCTTGTTGTAGGTGGCAAAATTTTCAAATTTTTCTTTGTTATTTGAAACAGAGGTTTGGGTTTATTATCACACAAATGTATACAGCAGAGTAGTAGCTGGGTGAATTAATACATAGTAATATAGATCAAGAGACAGATGTGACATGAACTAGTTTCTGAATATTTGTCTTGTTTTGTGATATTTAGAATAACCATATCTGCATATCTATCCACCTGATATTTTGTTTTGTGTGGTGGATGCAACTAACCACACATTGACTGGCCAATTCAAATATGTAATTTGAGACTGAATTATTACTACATTCCAACTGAATAATTATTTTTCTTCTTTTTAATAATAATAATATCCTTAAATTTAAAAATGGAATTAGGGTAATGTATTTTATTATTAAAATTTTTGATATTTTTGATAAATTTTATTTAAATTAGAAACAATCTTATTTTACATATCAATCCCAGTTCCCTCTCCCTCCCATACTCCCATGTCCCCCACCGACTCCCCTATCCCATCCCCTATCCACTCCCCAGGGAGGGTAAGGCTTTCCATGAGAAATCAACAGAATCTGTCAAGTCATTTGGGGCGGAGCGTAGGCCCTCTCCCTTCTATCTAGGCTAAGAAAGTATATCTCCATGAGAAATGGGCTCCTGAAGTCTCTTCTTACAGTAAATATACATCCTGGTTCCCCTGCCAGAGGCCACATAGACTGCCCAGTCCTCCTAGCTAACACTCACTTTCAGGGGGCCTGGTTAAACTTACTTTAATTTGGGACTGAATTATACATATAACACTAAAGTATTATTGCTCTATTTTTGTGTATGTTGGGTACATGTTACTTTCCCTTCCACACATGACCAGATTCTTTCTTTAATCACACCTGCATTAGAATCAGTGTCTAGGTAGTTGAAACAGCTTATGTGCTCAGTTAAAGTGATTATTAATGCAGATTAATGCAAAATCTTAATTTGAATATGTTATTCAAATGATGTAAAGTTTGCTCCAAAATAAATCCTTCCAGATCTCAGAGAATTCACATAGCTATTGCTTGTCTTGCAGCTCACATAGACTATTATCTATGTGATTTAGTTGGGTGCCTGTGACTGAAACATTCAGGAGGCTGCCATCAAGGTGGTCACTAGGGTTGTGCACTTCTGTATTCTTGTCAGTGTCTTTTGGTCACAGACTGAAATCCTTGTAACACTGGCCTTTTCCTGTACACAGAACTTGACTCTTTAAGAACATGGCAGGATTAGTGGGAATAGGGAGGGCAGGAATATGACATACAATATTATTAGAAATAAAACTGTTACAAAACATATCAAAGCAGAAAACAGAAAGCAGTGAGGTAAGTTAAGAAGTACCTGAAATAGAAAAGACGTAACATGTGTTCATACATTAGAGGATTCAATTTGTATCAAAACTTTTCTGTCTTATAGATCCAGCATAATAACAATCACAATGTTAGTGAATGTTTCTGAATCTGTCAAGGTAAACATTGTTGATGTTAACATACAAACACTGAATAGACATGACAATGGATTTCAAATGTGAGACATCAGAAGTGTATGTTATAGAGCTACCACAGTCAAGACAGTGTGGCATTAGCAGAGAAACAGGTCAATAGATCAATAGAGGGATCTGGAAATAAGGTCAGAGGTATATGGCCAAGTGATCTTTCAAAAACCAAATCTATTTTAATGCAAAATCTATATGTGAATCTATATGTTTGTAAATAAACTAGCTCAAGATTGATTAAAAGTTTAAGTGAAAATTTAAACTATAAAACCCATAAAAGATAATTATTTTGATCTTAAATTAGACAAATTTGGTATATCTTAGATACTAAAAACTTCTACTTTTGTAAAACAGCAATGAAATATATAAAATATTAACTATATCAAATACATACAATAAATTTGGTAAGATATTTCATGTAAAATATAAAATAAATTGCCAAAACTTTAAAAAACAAGGAAACAAAATTTTGATTTAAAAATGGACATGACTCTAAACAGCAACATCACAAAAATATATGAGATATAGTCATATATTTCATACATAAAGGGGAAAATGCTGAAGTAAGCAAGTCAGCAAAGAAAAAGTCAACATCATGAATGGTTTTCAATAAACGAACACTTCTGCTGGGTCTAGTCTACAGCACAAGAGAGTATTTGCCTAGGAGGCACAAAGCCTTGGGTACAAACAAAAAGTAATTTCGACTTATTAGAGTTGTTAAAATTAAAAATTTAAATTAAAACAACATAAGAAGTATTTTCCATAGTGACAGAGACTGAATTTTCAAACATTTTGATAGAAATGCACTTAACTGTATTAAAAATAATTTTTCAAGTTTTTTTTTTAAAAAAATCAAGCAGGAATCTATCAATGTGCTATTAATCCCTAAAACACATGCCTATTAGATGACATTTGTAAATATTCAGTTTAGTTGTATTTTTTAAATTTATGTTTTTGCAATTTATTTTAAATACAAATACATTATTTAGCCCTCTCCTCTTTCCTCCACCATTCTCCATGCACTTCATCCTCCTCAAATTCATGACTTCTTTTTCTTTAATTATTTGTTTTATATAGAGTGTGCATGCTTATTGTGTACATTGTGTTTTGTATAATATACATAATATATGCATATATTGTTGTGTGTCCACAATATATCATATGTAAAAGTATATGTATACACACGTGCACACACACTAAAATACAAGCTGCTGAGTCCATTTAGTCCTCTGGTTCTTAGAATCTTTTACCTCTTCTTTCACTTTCTCTGAGACTTAGGTGTGAGGCTGTTTGGAGATGTATCAATCAGGTATTAGTACCCCACAATCAGTTGCTCTCTGCATTTGGGCCAGTTGTGGCTTTCTGCAAAGGTCTCTGTCCTGCAAAGAGAAGCTTTGGTATTGAGGTGAGAGATACACTTACCTGTGTGTATAGGGATAAGCATTTCAGACGCAGTGAGAAATTACACTGGTTTAGGAAAGTAGCAGTAGTAGCATCTCATCAAAGGTCCATGACATCACTAGTCCCATGTAATTGACAGAAGCCTGATTTCCCTCCTATTGAGTGAGCCTTACATCCACTGAGACAGCTGTTGCTCAATGAATGAGTCCACTATTGCACCTTTAGGGATATCAGTCCATGCTATTCTTGCTGTGGTTCATGGTTGCCACACTTGGCTAGGACTATTGATAGCTTCCTTTTTGCAGTAACTTGTATAGCATCTTCTGGGAATAGGAGATCTGGCTGTCAGGGAGGGTCAGACTCAATTCAGTTCCTCTAAGAGCTGTGTCCAAAGTGCACTTGTCTTCAGCAACAAGAACTCCTACTTCAGCGGGGCCTTGCTGTCTCACACCTTTAGTTCTAGAACTCTGGAGGCAGAGGCAGGTGGATCTTAGTGTATTCCAGGCCAGCCTGGTCTACAGAGCGAGTGGCAGGACAGGTTACAAAGCAATACAGAGACACCCGTCTTGAAAAACAAAAACAAACAAACAAACAAAAAATGAAACGAAACCAAACCAACCAAACAAACAAAAACAAAAATCTCTTACTTCTAGGGGACAACCCAGGCAAAAGCAATAGGCTACATTGTCCTGGAAGTCACCTGGAGTTTCCTCACCAATAACTCAAAAGGATATATGTTGTATTATTCCTACGTCCTGGCCCCACTTGTTTGACCTCCCTTCCTGCTCCAGATTAAAACCTCCCTGTTTTCCCATTTTTCCCTTCATATCACCTGTATCCTGCTACCCCCTTCTCCAGTGCTTCACTCCCATGATGCATTTTTAATTGCCTGGTTTCACAGTTATTTCAGTTTACATACTCATAATGAAGATTTGTGCTTCTAGACCTGAGCTGCTCCCACCTGAAAATTTCATGATTTTTGGTTTTCTTTACAGTCAAATATTTCCAATATCTATACATACCACATCTTCATTATGGCTCTGGCTAATGCTTAAGCACAGTTTTGCAAAAAAAGTGGGGATGCTACACAGCCGCTTCATTCCACATTTTAATGGGATAGCTTCGTTTTTCTCCATTTAGCATGATTTGGGCTATGGGATTGCATATAGCCTCTATTGTTTTGAGGTATATATCATTCCTTCCTTGTCTCTCTATAACTTTCACCATGAAAGCATGTTGGGTTTTATTAAAGGAGTGTTCTACTTCTGTTGAGATGATCATGTGATTTTGTTTTAAAGTTCACTTATTTGATTTATTTCCTTTATTTCCTTGAACCATTCATGTATCCCTAAGTTAAGGTCAACGTGATCACAGTGGATAATCTTTTGATAATAATACCTGTATTCAGTTTGCTAGTATTTTATTGAAAATGTTTCTTCTATGTTAATTGGGATATTGGCCTGTAGTTTACTTTCTTTCATTTTCTTTTTTGTTTTGTTGTTGTTGTTGTTGTTTTGTTTTGTTTTGTTTTTTGGTGTGTGTGTGTGAGTGTGTGTGTGTGTGTGTGTGTGTGTGTGCACATGCACACATGCATGTGTCTTTACCTGGTTAGGTGTTAAACTAATACAAGTTTCATAAAAGGAATTTGAAACTGCTTCTAATATTTCAATTTTTGATTACTTTAGGAAGTATTAGCTATAGATCTTCTTTACAAGTTTGATAAGATTCTAGAATTCTGATGTGAACCCATATGGGCCTAGGCTATTTTTAGTTGGAAGGCTTTTGATTACTATTTCAATCTCATTTGTTATGGATGTGCCTTTAAAACAGTAAAGCAAACTCCCAATTAAATACTTTCTTTTATAAAAATTGCCATGGTCACTGTGTCTCTTCATAGCAATAGAACAGTGACCAAAATAAGCCTTATATTAGCATTTTTTTAAAATTATTTTTAGACAGGCTTTCCCTGTATTGCTTTGGAGCCTGTCCTGGAACTGGCTCTGTTGACCAGGCTGGCCTGGAACTCACAGAGATCAGTCTGCCTCTGCTCAGATTAAAAGTGTGAGACACCGTCTCCTGGCTTACATTGATACTTTCTTGAGGTTTTTATTTTCTTGAAATCCATTAAGCTGTTTGCTTTGCCTTCTTTTGACTCCTTTTAGTCTTTGATGAAATTTGTGACTTTTTAAGTTCAGTTTCCTAAGTTTTATTCAAGTGAGTCTCACTGAACAATATTTATAGAGGACTGATTATTTTTTTCTGGGGGTGTGGGACAGACAAAAATACTTTCGTGATCTTCCATAATGTTTGCAGTTTTGTGATAAGACTTGGCATCTTGACTTCTTTTATTGGTTCTGTGTCTGATGTGGGCATAGCAGCCTGAGATATGCGCTGTATAGGTCTATTGTTAAACATGGTGAGGGATCCTGTCAGAAAGACACAAGATGCTAGGCTGGGATGAAGAATGTGCACCCCAGCTGGGATGGGGTCAACTCTTTTCTCTTTGCTTTTTTAGTGTAGCTAATTAAAAATTTTAAATTATATATGCAACCTACATTCTTTTTCTTCCAGACAGCACTCTGATAAATCCTGTGTAGAAAGAAGTTTCAGTTCTGCTTGATCCCACAGTTTTTTAGTCCTAAATAAACACACAGAGGCTTATATTAATTATAAACTGTTTGGCTGATGGCTCAGGCTTCTTATTGGTTAGCTTTCTCTTAATTATTAACTTATTTATATTAATCTATGCATCTCCATGTGTTCTTGGCTCACAAGAGAATACCCAGGCATCCTATCTTCCCTATACCTACATGGAGTCTCTCTGGTGACTCACTCTCTGTGTTCCTCTTTATAGAACTCTCCTAGTCGTATAGCCCCACTTATACATCCTGCCTGGCTACATCCTGCCTGTCCATTGGCCAACACAGCTTTATTCATCAACCAATAAGAGAAACATATATTCATAGCATATGGAAAGGCGGCCTCCATCACTCTTAGGAATGAAACTAAATTCTATAATCTGTCTCATGGTTTATAGACAAAGGTACCACATTATAGCTACTTAGAAGAATGAAGCAAAAGAGACACATGGAGCCTTGCAGAGTGAAGCAATAACAAGTACATTGCAGGAAGACATCCATGCTCCATTTATTTCCAGAGCACTCCTCTTATTAATATCTACGTACTCATGCCTAAATGTCACAGATTCTGAATAACTGTCATGAAGTAGAGCAGTGGTTACTGGAGAACATTAGGAGTGAGGTGCTGAGAAACATTGGCAGATTAGGCAGATTAAGAAAGTACAGACATGGGGCAAGAGAACTTCTGAGCTGTCCACTCAGAAGAAGTGCAGAAGGATGTTTCTTGAGTGTTCTACACGAAGTTGATTCACACTGCTGGCTGAGTGTGCAAGTCCTTGGTGACAGCACACTGAAGAATCTGCACCCCCCACACACCTGCTTTAACCATGAACAGCTTATAGCTATATAGGTCACCTACTGTAGCAGTCCTGTCTGCTAGCATCAGCACTGACCAGGTATGGTAAAAAAAAAACCCTGCTTAAGGAATAGGCCACAAACCACAGCAACTACAAGATGAGGCATCACTGTGAAACTGGCGTTTGTGTCTACGCTGAATAAAGCAGAGGGAGTCTGAATGTCAATATGACACACATCAGGGGATATGTCCAGAGATGTTCTCACCAAGGCAAGAATAAAATCTTTAACTTTTCCCTAACATTAACATATTGTTTTACAGTATTCAAAGTCTTATAGTTCTTCAGTTGCCTTGTGTCATGCAGAGTAAGACTACAGAATGGTCTTCAAATGACAGAAATCATCATTGTTCTTATTCCTTTCATAAGATGTAAGAAAGGTTCAAAGGTAAAACATTAATTAGTTAAGGAGGTATGTACTTGCTGATAGCACCTTCTCCATTTGGTGAAAAATCAATTGCAAAGTTAGAAAATCAGAGCATTAGCAATGGTCTAATGCATTTCATTTAATGAACAGTGATAGTTACTTCATTCTGAACAAGTTCAAGCTTTTTACATGGTTCAAACTAAAATTATCAAGCTTCTTTTTAAATGTGCAAAATGTGCACTTTATACACTGATTTTCAGGTACTATTAAAAACTCTCCATTGCAGAATTGTGTATTTATAGAACAACTAGATAAGAATGGAGAGTGATATAATTACTATTGTGGATTTTCTGTTAAATCTTGGAGTAGTTGCTTTCCTAATAGAAATCACCTGGGAGTGAAACATGAGATTTCCTCCAAGAGTCAGGTTGAAACCTCTTTGGCTTATGCCTGACCCCTATTATTGAAAAAATGAACTTAATCGTGTATCCTGATGTTGAGAAACATAATCATTGATGCATGAATGTGGATATATTTAATAATATTCAATGGCGGTTGGGAAATACACTCTTTCTGTTAGGAAGAAGGAATGAGAGGTAAAGGAAGAGGGAGATACACCTGCCCTTCCCCCTTTTATTCTTTTTCTTCTGTGACATGTCAGTGACATCGCTGAGCCGCAGTAATGTTCTCTATGACAATACCTTAGCTAGTTTTCATTTTTAAAAGTTGTACTATGCCTCTGAAACTTGGCTAGATGCTTTGCTCTGTAAGAATATTCTTATCACTTCTCTACTTCTCCTATGTCTGTGGAATGCAAAACTTCTGACAGTGTTTGTAAAATTTAACATTTTTCAATGATCAGTGCATAAAACCAGTCACTACTTCCAAACATGGTGGGAGATGTGGTAATCATTACAAGGAAAAGAAAATCTTCCAAAAAAATTGTTTGCCCAGTCACTGTATGACATGATATTGCACTGCGCAACCCTGACCTTTATCTGTGGATATCTGAGCCTTGTTGAGCACTATTTTAAAAGCTAAGTTTTAATCTCCATCTGAATTGGACCCATTGAATATAAAAAACATTTCAAAATTTTATCAAATGCTCTAGGATGTTTTAAAAACATAGTGATAGCTTTTTAGAATAAACTGATATATAAAGATTACATAGATTTTATTTTGTTAACAAAGTATCTGTTAAATATAAACAAGGACTTTTTGATAGCATGATTTAAAGTGAACAACGTACATTTCTAGTTTCTTGCACCAAACTTAAAATTGCAGAACACTAAGCCAATTTCTTCCTGAAAGTCATCAACTGGACCTGAGGATCACTGCTGTTTCTCCATAAGCACAAGGTTCATGAGTCATCAACTGGCCATGACAATTGCTGCTAATTTCTCTGTAAGCAAGGATTTCAGGAAGGTCTTCTCCCAGGGTAGTTATGTTCCCACCACATATACCAAATCACTAACCTCTGCTTGCAGAATCTCTAGACAGAACCTCCAAGTTGATGGGGGAATGGAATGGCTAATAAATTGTCTATTCCCTTTCCGATGTCATGACCCGCTGAAAAGTAATGAGTTCTTAATCAAGAGTTTCAAACTGGCTGAATTTTAATAAAATATAATTAAAGAATGTGGCTTTAAATTTGCCAAGATGTGTTTGTAGATGTTCCCAGGGTCTATTATACCATCTGCAAAAGCTTACATTTTAAAAAATTGATTTCCAAAGAACCTTTGCTTCATACAGGTCTCAGCCAGAGGGGAGAGATGGAAAGCTTCTATCTCAAGAATGCCTATTGTAAATTAATTATACACAAAAGTAGAAGAGTGAACAAGAAATGACATACATTTGTCAATCACTACTTAGCAATTTATTCCTTATCAAAGAATGGGAGTTTTGAGAGGACAGGTCATGCAGAGCAAAGTGAGCTCTTGCCAGAGAAACAGAAGGGCAGAAGAACTGTCTCTTTACTAAAATTAATGTGTTCTAGCAAAATAACAAATAGAATTTTAACCTTCCTAAAGGAATGCTGTGGTTTTGACCATGAGTGGCATAGACTTAAAAAGGTGTTGGCAGTAATTTTAAAAGCTGGTGGCTGAGATTCTAGGCTGCCTGTCAAATACAGTTTTCTTAATTCTCTAACAAATGAAAATAATTTTCATAGTATCCAAATATATTGCTTAAAATACCAAGGAATGAACTATTTCTAACGGATCATAGTCACAGTGTAAGTGTTGAGTGAAGTAGAAGTAGGCATGTGAAATGGAACTCTCAAAAAGTCTACAAGGAAGGCTGGATGCATCTACACTTTCGACCTTTGTTTCATTTTCTATTTCTTGAAACTGGATGTGATCATGGTAACCTTGGCAGCCATCTTGGGTAAGCAGTGGTCCGAGAAGAGTACTAGGTTACAGGTCCAAGGTCACAGAAGCAACATACAAATTCAGAATTGTTTACAGCAGGGAGGAAAGCATAAATATTAGTTAGCTATTTTTACTTAAAAGTCTCCTTAATGATAAAGTCCACATGAAAGAAATCATTCCAAGAAGAAGAAACTGAAATTACAGAGTAAATGGGCCCAGCATCATGCAGTAGAATACAAATCAAATCTACTTAACATGCCTGGTCTCAAGATAGCATTTATTACACTACATGTTTAATATTTTAAAAATTGTTTTCATGTGTGTGTGGGGGCATGCAAGGGTCACCACAGTTCACGTGTGAAAGTCAGAGGACAAGTCTCAGGAATCATTTCTCTCCTGACACCTTAAAGAATCTAGAACTCAACTGTTCTGTGTTAGCAGTGGAAAATACTTTTTATAATGATTTTCTATGTTAGCTAATCAATGACAATTCCCCAAACTAAAGCAATTCGGATCTTATCACTAAAGAAACATGTTTTTTCTATATACTTGTTCTCCATCGATATCTACTTCTTAGTGAAGTCAAGCCAGCCACAAAGAAGTTTATTAATCACATGACATTTATTTAATTCTGGTTACTTCATGGTTGCTCCAAACTTTGTCCCATCTTCACAGCATACTATTTCCTAAATGTACATTGGGAGGAATGAACTCCTTAGCTTCACCAAGCTGTGTGACTACAAGAACCCACATTCTAAAGAGGAGACTTACCATGAAAACAAAACGCAGATTTATTATATTGATTCCTGTAATACATTACTTAAGCAGAGCTTAACCCATCCTGGGTGATGAAATCTTCCTAATACACCCACTACTTAAGTATGTAAATTTAAACATCTCTTCTACACAGGAGATTCCCCATGTACTTTCAACTTCTCAATGCATGCCTGCCATGTCTCTAATTTAAATGTTGCTAAAACCTGTGCATTTTCATATCATATTTTATTATCTTGAGTTTTAGTGCACACATTTGTCTAAGGGTACAAGATTATAAAGTGAGGACAGCCTAGTGGCTTTAGATCCCACAGCATCCAATGTAGAAATATTCTGTAATTATCAAATGAGGATGAACAAGAAAGGACAAAGAACCATCATCAAGGAAATCAGCAACAGTGCTCTGTGCATGTAGGCTTGGGGCTTATGTTCTCTGATGGGAATGTAAAGTAGTGTTGCTACCACAATTGTGTAAGCTTTTCAAAAAAAAAAAAATTAAACTAGCACTTTCATATGGTCCAAATGGATTCCTTCTCAGTACACACCAAAAGGAATTGAAGTCAGTTTACCGTAAACTTATTTACATAGCCTTGATTAACATGACACTATATTCACTGTAACAAATTAATCAGCCCTGGTGCTATCAATAGATGAACAGATTGAGCAAATGTTATATAGATACATAATGGAGATTTACTCTGTCATAAAGGAAAAACAAATTACTTTTTTGTAGGAAACAATATGAATTCAGAAAGCATCTTCTATGAAACCAGTCAGTCCAACAATGATAGTATCATATATTCTCTTTCACATAAAAACTGGAAAAAAAAGGACAACGTGAAACTGAAAAAGGAAGTACTAGAAAGAAAAGAGGCTAAGAAAGAGCAAGAGCAAGGTAGGGCCAAGAGGATGTGTGCGCGCCTACCCCTGCCAGCAAGGAAGATGCGACTCCGGGAAGATCTTCTTCATGCAGTTTTAATCAGGATCCTTGAAACATGTTCTTCTGACCCGCAGGAGCCCGGGGGACCCCTGCACAGGCTTAAATACCCTTGCGCTAACCAATCCCAGTGTGCTACGTGGACCCTGCAGATAGGCTACTCTAATGCGGAAGCAGACAGGCTGGACAGACTTAACCAAATAAGGGCTTGTTTACGCCAGAGAGCGCTCACCCTTGGGGAGGTGGAAGGCGGGAGCCAGCGCCATCTTTAAGGCATGGCACTTCACAGCTCTCTACAAGGATTGGTTTAGCAAGTAAAGGCACCTGCCTTTCAAGCCTGAGGTTTCTCAGTGAGTAAAACCTAATGATCCAAATTCAGTTCCTGGCAGTCAAATCAAGGCAGAATGGCAGAATGACCCCAAAAATTATCCTTTGCCTTCCATACACAACATAACACACACACACACACACACACACACACACACACACACACACACACAGAGTCAAATAGTTACCATTGCTGACTTGACTTAAAGTTATGTAATTTAGGGGAAATGCAAAAAATAAAAGATTAATATTGTAACTAAGTCAGGAAGGAATACTTGGGAGTAAGTTCTTTACCTTCAACATGTGGTTACTTATAATGGGATGAGTTACAATCAATATCCAGTACACGAAATCAAGGGATGAAAAGTACCATATTTCATTCATCAGATTACTAGATGTTATTACCAAGATAACTAAAGCTGACTAAAACCCATGAGCAGGTTGTAAATACTTAGAACTATAGAAAGGGCAATTCTAAAGGTCAGTTTATGAAAGAAACTTGTTTTTCACAGTTGATGTGGATTAAGAAAGAGAAGAAAGAGAAGAAAGAGAATCAAAGTCTTCTTAGTAGATGGGGAAACATTTTTTTTAAAAATGAAGTGAAAGTTATTTAGTCATGGATTAAACAAATTAAAAAACATTGTTTTGCTTGATTTTTATTTATTTACTGAAAACAGAATTGGTAGAAGTTGCAGAGGAAGAGTTTAAAATTGTGTGATGAAGTGTCTGTGCAAAACTGAGACCCTTGAAACATGGGATTTGCACACAGGAGTTGACCGCTGTGATACAGTGTTATGAGTAGGTTTTCCTGGCAGCCTGGTCCCACAGCTACACCAGCCCTAAATAACACACAAGATGCTGTATTAGACATAATTCTGTTGGCCTTGTTGCTAGTTTCTTATTGGCTAGCTCTGTCTTAAATATTAACCCGTTTCTATTAATCTAAGTACTTCCATGTGGTCTTATCTTACTGGAGAGAGGGCCCGGACCTCTGTTCTCTCCAGTCTCTACATCTTGACTCCTCTCTCTACTCCTTCCTCTCTCCTCCTAGCCTCCTAGTCCTACCTACCTTGCTTTCCTATTGGCCAACAGTGCTTTATTCATTAACCAATAAGAGAAATATATTTACAGAATGACATCAATACAGTGTGAGCAGAAGGCTATCCTGTCATCATAAGAAAGCAGATCACATGAGTGTGAAAACAAAGAGGGCTATGTAAGATCCACAGTGTACAAACTAATTTAAATACCTCAAATCGCAGGATACTAAACTTGGGGTTTTCTCACTAGCTGCTCAGATGTCTTCCTTTGCTGTGTGTGTGTGTGTGTGTGTGTGTGTGTGTGTGTGTGTGTGTTTTAAAAGGACTCAGTACTGGTTAGTCTAGGTCTGTGGCTCTGTAAAGAACCATTGGCACTAGAGGGGCTTTACGAAGTAAAGTTAATCTTAGAAGACTATGATTGAGAGAATTTGGAGTAATGGAGTAATGAATGCAGACATAGAGTAGGATAGCCACCCAAAAACCCCCAGTGTTTGCTGATGCTACATAATGAATGAGGTTAGTTTGCTCCTGTTGTCCACTTTGGCTCTTTACCATGTCTTCATTATCCTCCTCAAACTGAACTTCCTGACACAAACATTTCAGAAATCATCAGCCACCAGATCAGGTACCTGCTAAACCTCACACTGATACTCAGATTTTAAGAGTCAATTTAGCCACTCCATCCTACATCCCTCATTGATAGAATTGAAAGGAAATCCTTAGCTGTCTAACATAACAACATCATGGTATTCCTATCCGTTGCATTCAGTAATGATTTTTATTTCTTTAAAACACTGTTGAATTCTCTAGTCAAACATCCTATAGTCAAAGGGTGGGCAGTAGATAATAGGCTCCTTTTGCTTGCTGTAGTAAAGCAAAAATAAACAGATAGTTTATTATAACTAATTTCTCCATGATGGAGGCTCAATTCATGCATATTTGGGCAGACTTAAGTGACAAAACAACAACAAAAACAAAAGCATCCAAACAAAACTGGTCTTTATTTTGCTTTATGCTTTTCATAGATCTGCTTGTGTCCTCAGATAAACAACCAGAGCCTGTTCCTGACATCATTCTTCCTTAAGTCATTTCCCCCCAGTCAGTCTCTCTTTTTTTACCTACTGATGTTTACATCACCCTTTGTTTATTGTTGGGGGGATAACCAAGCAGCTACCTTATTTTTTTTTCAGTGTTTTAACTTTCACTTATAATTTTATTTCATATACATAAACCACTCACATTTCCCAAAACAGAATATAACATGCCAACCCCCAAATTATGGGAAGAACAAATGATCCATCTCCACTGTTGAAAACTCAAATTTTATTGCCTCACTTATGCCTCTTAGTATGACAGAATCATGTTTTCTGCACAAAACCTGTTAGGTCTTTCTGAAAGATCAGTAGGCACTTAATGCCCAGTGAAAATGTGTGTGTTTTCCTTGCATTTGAACACAATATGTCACTGAGATCCCAAGTTCTATCTAATCTACTTACTCCCAACCAATCAAACAGATATGAGAAAACTTCAGACAAAACTTGAACCCTGATTCTACACAAATCTTCAATTTTTGGATATGAGCCAAAGTGCATAATAGCTTAGACATCGCTCCAGTGTCCTGCACAGTTTTTAGGCCAGAACATTACATTTGTCTTAACATTAAGAAAAAAAAAAGTAATTACTTTGAGTAGGGAGTAGGAATTTAATCTCTTGCAGCTAAAATATATCTGGTGGAATCATTAGTTTAACTGAAAATGCTATTGTTAGCCATGCAGTCTCTGAATTCCATTTTCCCACCTAGATCATTCTCTCTTGTGCCTTAAAAACCACTGTCTACATAATCCATCCCTTTCTTGATTCACTTGGGCATGTTCTAATCTGACTTAATGTCATAACTTACTAGGCTATTCTTCTTTACTGTGTAATATTTTATATGGAAAATGACATTGAAATGTCTATGAATAAAATAATATCTGAAATCCAATATCTTGCAATGTTACAGTTAAGACAACTTGCTACTCTTATAAAGAACCCAAATTCCATTCATGGAACCCATGTGGCAGCTCACAAACTTCTATAACTCCAGTTTTTGGTGGACATAGTACCCTCCTTTGACCTCTACAGACATCATGCATATATATAGCACACACATATACATGTACACAGACATTCATGCACATGAAATAAAAATTTTAAATGTCCACAGATAGCCCTGGTCTTGGTGGAACATGTTTGTAACGCTAGCATATGTGAGGTAGAGACTACAGGACCAGGGGTCCAGGGTCATCGATAGCTATATAGAGAGTTACAGGGTAACCTAGGAAGAGAGACCTTGCCTTTAAAAACTTTTAAAAGCAAGCTATGCAATTGAAAGGAAAAAAAATAGACATTTTTTTATAAAACTCCTCTAGTGTGTGAATATGTAATAACATTATTTTTGCCATCATTATAATTATTTCTTAACTGGAAACAAGGATGAATAAATACAAAATTAAAATTAAAATAATTTCAAATTTTATTTTATGAATTTTGACACTGTGTTTGTTATGAACTGCTGCAAGAAAAACATGAATGTGATATCAGAAATGAAAAATGACCAAAGTATCCATAATCACTAACCTTAACTTGTTATGGCGAATAAGATAGAAAATATGATAGGAATTATAAAAATATATGTTTATCTGCTACATAAATACTCTAGTGAAGTATATATGCAAATACAATGAGACCCTACAGAAATATTAAGAATTCTTTATAAATACAACTTACAAAGAGGTGTTATATCATACTTATCAATAAACACCATTCTTAGGATGACAATAAATGTCTATTGACGATGATTTATTACACACACACACACACACACACACACACACACACACACACACACACACACACAGTTTTCTCAGAAACACAGGTCCATCAGGCAACTTTAATCCTTTGTCTCTCAGCCACCAATTATCTTTACCCGACAACTGGAAATGGGAGAGTTTCCTTTTTATTACTTTGTGGAACAGTAAGCCTAAACAATTGAAAAGAAGCAATTACAATTGCTGTGGAGAAGATTCAATCTTGTAGCAAGGATTGTCCATGAGGCTCAAAGAGAAATATGATGTTTCAAGGTAAAACCTCGCCATGGGTCACACTCCAGGAAAGGTAAGGCAAAAGGTGAAATCACCCTCAGGGAAGAGGAAAGTGGTGTGGAGGGTGAGAGACAAAAGATGCTGGAAATCCACAATTCAAGGCAGTTGAATATAGAAATAAGATTGGAGACTGGTTAGCCACAAACAATGAAGAATTAGTTGTGATAAATAGGGTATTAATCATTTATGACTTCAGAATTAAAAACAGCTTTGGAATAAAAGATCTGGAGTCATTTTTTTTTTTAAAAAAAACAGTATTAGCATTACTTCAATGAAAATGATAGAAAGGACAAAGTTTAGCGTCAAGATGCTGAATTAGTTATGAAATGACATAGGAAAGACAGACTTATAAACAATTTATCCTGGACACCGTGGTTTAGAAATGAAACAGTTGAAGGAAGAATAGCAGATAACTAACTGAGTGCGATGTTTGTAGTTGTTTTTTTAAATCTTTTCTGTTAGGGGGCCTGACACCCAGCTACCAAATAAATACTCAGAGACTTTCTCTTACTTATAAATGCATGGCCTTAGCTTGCTTTGTTTCCTAGCCAGCTTTCTCTAACTTAAATTATCCCATCTACCTTTTCCTCTGGCCTTTTATCCTTCTCTATTCTATATGACTTTCTTTCCTTCTTACTCCATTATTGGTTTTGTGGCTGGCCGCTGATGTCTTCCTCTCCTCTACTTTTCTTCCTCCCCACCACCCCACTTCTCTTTTTCCCTTTCTATTTATTTTCTCCACCTGGCAGTCCTGCCCATCCCTCCCCTGCCTATTGACCATTCAGCTCTTTGTTAGACCAATGAGATGTTTTAGGCAGGCAAAGCAACATAGTTTCACAGTTATACAAATGCAATATAAGTGCTTGCTTCCGCAACACATATATTAAAATTGGAATGATACAAATGCAACATAAAAGAATGCAACACATCTTTGCATCATTAAATATTCCACAGTATAAACAAATGGGACACACCTTAAGCTAATATTCCACAACAGATGTTCACATGTAAAAATGGCCAACATGAAAACATATCTTTTAAAGGATGATGTTATATCTCTTCATGCTGAACCAACAATTATTCTAACTGATAAGCAGATAACAATGAGACAGATTATGAGTTCATTAACAAGCAAAATGCCACACAATGCAAAGCACTGTTGCTACACATAGCTTTTTTGTGCCACAGCATGTGTTCACACACATATAATCAATGTCTTGCTTTGACTGAATATTTTCCTTTATGTTCATTATGGGTGAGGTGGGGGAGCAACAAGCTGATTTTTTTTTAAGAATTAAAGTGCTAAATACCAATCCAGAGCATGTCTGAGTATACATTATTAAGCCATATTATTTAAAGCAGATGGAAGTAACAATGGTGGAGAAGAAGGCCAGGACCCCTCCCTTTAAAAAATAAGTGTGTAAAAGATGTATATTAGGTAGATTTTCAATGCTCTGAACACATTTTTTGAGTTCTCATTATTAGAGATTTTGTAACATATAGTTTCTTAGAAAATTTTCAGTTAACTATTTTCAGCTAACAGTTTTAATTAGACAGACCTACCCAAGTCGTAATATTGCTCTGAAAGGCAGATAAAACTGTAAAGCAGAGCCACAAGCACTGAGTGGAGTGTAAGCTAGAGTCCAGTGAGCTCAGCGGAGCCCTGCGAGATGTGGGGAAGAAGCATGCAAGGAGCAGTCAGATCAGTGCCCCTGTGCTCATAGAAGCTAGGTAAAAAGATGCTTCACTTCTGTGAAGCCTAGAAAAGAAAGGATGCCAGGCATTTTTTTTTTTTTCCTTCCTGAAAGGATCTGGAAAGAGGAAGCAATGGTTTAAAGGTCTCTGAAAGTATGCTTTCCAAACCGGCACAAAGCAGCTTATACAGCTACAGGATTTAAGACACATGATCTTGACTCTCATGGAGATTCTTTGCTGTCTTAGTCAATTCAGACTCCTGAAAATGAAGAGTTTATACACACGAGGTCATGGTGTGACCCTCTAGAACTCATCAAACCCTAATTACGTCCCATAGATACCATTTCCAAAGACCAGCACAACAGGATGTAGGGCTTCAATTTATACACTGAGCAATGAGGCGAGGACACAAATCAACGCACAGAAGGAACTAAAGAGAGAAATCATGCACACACAGACAGAAGAATCTTCATAAAATTATCAAACTGAAGTAAATTAGCTATGGCAATAAATAAAATATTGCCAAAGCACGAGAACGTTCAGTTTGTCCTTCCTAGTCTCAACTAGACTCTGCACTCAAAGTCACCCCTTCTAAATGTCTAAAGCCATTATTTGTTATTATTTATATTTTATTAATTTATTGTTTTTTAAGCATTCATGATGGAATTCTATAACAGGCATATTATGCTGTGTCTAGCTTTTCTTCATTCAGGAAATACTTTTTCTACTAATAGTTTATATGGCTCTAACTGTTTCATTCATCAATCAGTAAGAGAAACATATATATACAGAAGGACATTCCTCATCATCTTCCCTTTTCTGTCTAAATAAAAAGAAAGGTTTTGCCTCATTTGGGCAAGAAAGCTGGGTGATCACATTTCATCTGCATACAGGAAGCAGAACAGAAAATGGGTTTGTTCAATACAACCTCAAAGCCTATCCCCCCCCCAGTGATGTACTTCCTTCAACAAAACTTCATTTCCCAAGTGTTCCATAACCTTCCCAATGCACATAACCTGCTGTAAAAGTGCTCAAATAACTAACCTATGGTGGGCATGGCATTTCTCATTTTAACGATTACAAATGGTATATAGCATTAATAATAGTCTTAGTGGTTTCTAATTGAAAGTCATTGAACTAACCTCAATCAAATCAACTTACTTTTCATGTCTTTAAGCAGATTTGTTTTTTTATACAAAATTTCTCAACTTAGTCTTTTGGTTTTTTGTTTTGGTATTTTTTGGTAGAATTCTTTTTCGGGAAGCTAACATGCCAGAACTAAATGATTTGTCTTTTTCTCTGTATTCTCATATTATTTCCTTTGTTTGCTAAAAAATAAATGCTGAAGTTAATGAAGCAGCATACAATGCAGATAATCTAGAACTTAATATTCTTGTCAACTGGACCCTGCATTCTATGTTTAGGTCATGTAGTTAGCACACATCTCTTCATTTTTCTCCAATAAGTCACAATCTTTTAGGTTCATGTGCCTTGAAGCTGCCTTCCCACTGTGATCGGCAGATACCTTGATTTGCCTTCTTAATTGGTAATTGGGTAGCTTATTTGCCCATTGAGGCATAATTTCAAACGTCCTTCACTCCACATTGCCAAGAAGACTAAATTAACTCAATCATAGTTAGATTTATTAGACAGTCTATAGAATTCTTCTAGGAAAGCTTTTAATATATATGTATGTGTGTGTGTATACACATATATATCACATTTTATTGTTTTAAGTTAAGAATATTACTTTAATTCTACTTACATTTCACCTCTCCTTCTGTGGTGGTTTGAAAGAAAGTGGCCCCCAAAGGGAGTGGAACTATTAGAAGCTGTGGTCTTGTTGAAGTGTACCACTGTGGAGGTTGGCTTTGAAGTCTCATATATGCTGAAGCCATGCCCAGTGAGACAGACTACTTTCTGTTCCCCGTAAACCAAGATTTAGCACACCCAGCTACTTCTCTAGCATGTCTGCCTCCACACCATCCTGTTTCACTATGATGAGAATGGACTTAACCTCTGAAAATGTAAGTCACCTCAATTAAATGATTTCTTTTATGAGTTGCCATGGTCATGGTGTTTCTTAACAACTGAGACCCTAAGACATCTTTGTTTCCTTCTTTCCTTCCCTGAGGAATGACTCATACATATACATATGTATGTGTGTGTGTATATATATATATATATATATATATATATATATACATATATATATATATATATGCATATGCTAGGCAAGTTGCCCTATCACTGATCCCTAATTTAAGAAAAATAAGGTTTTAAAGAGAATGTTTCCCTTATAATTATTATATATCCATGTATTTGGCTCTACAGCAACAAAATCCTTGCTAGAACTCCCCCCTCCAACCAGTGTCTATCACACCATCCCCTCCGCATTTTCCTAAGCTCTTTGTCTTTATTATATTTTTTAATGTTTACAACAATCTTAGAATTTAAATGCATTTTTGATTATATTCTTCCCCTTTCCCAAGCCCTTTCAGATCTCTCCCCATCCCTATTCAGCCAACTTTAACTTCTTTCTCAAGGAACAAAAAACCAATACAACAACCTCCCCCACCACTACCATAAAAAAAAGCAGCCAAGAAAACAAAATAAAACACACATCTATCTCTAAAACACCAAACTGTTACCAAACACACATACACACACACACACACACACACACACACAGACACAGACACACACACACACACACACACACACACACACACACACACACAATCAAAACAACAACATCAAAAACCTGTGGAGTCCATTATATGTTGGTCAGCTACTTCCAAACGTGAAATTTGCCCTGGTATTGTTGATATACTCAGTGTCACTCCATTGACAAAACTTTCCTTCTCCCATCTTCCAGAAAGTATCAATGACAGTTCAGTTGCTGACCTATATCCCAGTAGTTAGGATTTTATCCATTCATCCATCCATCCATTTTTTTAAAATGTAGCAAAATAAAATATGATAGTATAAAACAAAATCTACCACAATAAATTGGACAAGACAGAGCAATAAAAGAAAAAGAGCCTGAGAGAAGGCACAAGAATCAGTACTCATTTGCATATTCAGGAATCCTATAAAAGCACTAAACTGGAAGCCACAGGACCTGGTGCAGACCCTTGCACACCTTTTGCATGCTGCCTCGGTGTCTGTGAGTTCATATGAGCTTTGCCCATGTTGATTTAAAGGGCCTTGGTTTCTTGATGTCCTCCATCCTCTCTGGATTTTATACTCTCTCTGCCTTCTCTTCCATGGGATACCTTAAATTCTATGGGGAAGGATTTGATGGAGACATCCCATTTATCGTTGAATCTTCCAAGGTCTCTTAAAATATGTGTTGTTTCTGGCCCTGGTTTCTATATTTGTGCCCGTCTTCTGAAGGAGGAATCTTTTCTGACAATGGTTGAATAAGGCACTACTCTATGAATACAGCAGATCATTAGGAGTCATTTTATCACTACAGTTTTTTTTTTTTTTTTTGAACCCAACATTATTTGGCTTTAGTCTAAGTCCATTATTCTGCTAGGTAGTCTTTCAAATTTAAAATGTTAATAACTCTGTTCTCATTTTTCTAGGAATTATCTTGATATTGCAATACAATAAAGCCATCTCTATAGCCGAGTCTATTTTCTATTTGTGTTATTCCTTTTATGTTATTCTTTAACTAGAAACTCTGTCAGAACTTTTTGTATGACTAAAATAAATTATAAATTTATTTGTGCTTTTTTCCCCCTCTCATCATTTGACAGTTTAAAGTCATCAGATATCAAATTTTTCCAAAAGATAACAAAACAAAAATAGAATGCCTTCTCACGGTTATGTAGTAAGGAAAAGCAGGGTGATTTCACTTCCCCGAGTCTATGGAGGAAGCACAGTGTAATAATGGTTAATACAGAAATCAACTAGTTCTAAAGTCTATCAGTGAATGTTGGGGCCATGTTAGATGAAGTGATGGCAGATTCTGTTGTGATAGGTTTTAAACATATGCATTTCCGACACATATTACACAGAATTTAGAAGAAGTCGACCATTAAGGAGCTTCATAAATTATTGTCATATACAAACGTTCGTAAGAGACATTGCTGTGTTGTGGGGAGATTAAATAAAACAGGTCATGATTCAATAAAAGTAATTTTAAAGAAACACATATGTAATGTGTAAACAAAAGTTCAATTTCCCAGCAGGCCCTGCACCTGCACCTCGTCTGGACAGCACAGCAGAGCTGCCCCTGCTGACAGGAGCAGGGGTGAACCAGGGCCTGGAAGACCTGGCCTTGCCCCTCATCTGCTGTAAGTGGCGTGGGGAAGTGCCTCCACCCCTCTATGGCTGAGGAAGGTGGGATAACGGCCCTGAGTCATAAAAGTAGGAGACCCGCCTCTTCTCCTCACCAGTTGTAGCCCTTGGAAGAGCAGGCCCTGCACCTCGCCTCTGTAGCACAGTAGAGCCAAACCGGCTGGTGGGAGTGTGGGTAAGCCAGCCCTGAAGTTGCGAGTCTGAGAGCTGTCTCCACTAACTCTGTCATAGCGGTGTGGGCAGGGAAAAGTTGCCCTCCCTTCCTCCTCATTCCCCTCTGCTTGTGACAGACAAGATAGCTGACCTTTCCCTTCCCAGCTGCCCCATTCAGGAAAGCACGCCCTGCTCCTTACCTGAGCAGCCCTGCAGAGCTGACCTTATTGGCAGATGCACTGGTGAGTTGGCACTGAGGGTGAGAGCATGGGACAGCTGGCCACACCCCTAGTCTGTGATGTGGTGGTGAGGGTAAAGGAAAATGCCCTCTCCCCTTTGCCTATGGTGGGAAAAGGTGCTGACAGCCTCTACCAGCTGCAGGTAGTGGGCCCTGCATCTTGCCTAGGCAGCACAGTAGAGCTATGCCAGTGCCCTGACCCCATGGAAGACCTGGCCTTGCCCCTCATCTGCCATATGGTTGTGTGGGTAGGGAAAGATGCCTTCTGCCTTCTCCCCTCCCTCCCTCCTCCACCTCTCACCACCTGTTCCCTGTGGGAAGAGCTGGTCTTAAAGGTATAGCTGTGGGACAGCCAACCCTGAGGGCAGGAAAGCAGGAGAACTGGCCCCGCCCCTTGCTCATTGCTGCAAGGTGTGAACTAGCCAGGGCGGAGCTGGAGAACTCACTCTGGTGCTAAGGACAAGGGAGAGATGGCAGGCTGACTATGCCTCCAACTACTCAGACCCAGAAGCAGGGCTATGAGTTGACCTACTCCAACATCCACCCCACCCACCTATGATCTTCTAGAGCATATGAAGTGACACAAAGCTTCAGGATCTCCAAGTCAAAGAGCAATAACAGGATATCCAAGAAAAGTTCTAGTGAGGGCCTAGTATCAATAGTGTATCAAAGACCAGAGGCCTCAGACCACACCAATGACTCTTAGCAAAGCACCCTTTTAAGTAAAGATATATGGATAAAATGTATCCAAATATATTTAGCATGGCTCTTTGAGTCACACTACAGATTCCATGAGGAGATTAGGAGACTAATTTTCTTTTTTCCTTTTTTTTTTTTTTTTTTTTTTGTCTTAAATTTTATTTCGGGGGGGGAAAAGGGCAGATACAAATGATGGGGAAATGAATAGGATTGAGGTGCATGATCTGAAAAACACAAAGAATGAATAATTAGCTGGAAATAAGCTCCTTGAATATGGAAATAGTTTCTGGGTCTCTGTTACTTTCCCTGCTGAATGAACCAATCAGCCAAGCAGTCATGAACCTGTCATGTTGTTGGGATACAGTGTATCTGAGCAACACAAAGGGAAGCAAAGCAGTTAAAACAGGAGTCAAAATGTAAAACTTATAGCTAAGATAAAATCTTATCAGGAGTTACCCACAGAATATTCCAGAGAGACCTGGTGGTCCAGAAAAGAACCCAGCTGGAAATGGGGATATATTTGATAGTCAAGGTCTTGTATTATTTTCAGACAACTGAAAAGTATCAAGGAAACAGAGAACACATGATGTGAAAAACCATCTTCTGAAACATAAAATATCAATCATTTGACCACTTGGCTTATACTGTATTCTGTACATGTTGATAATCTGTCACCCTGAAGTTCAGCCTCCCATCCACCCCTACTTTCTTCACCATTTGCACCTTTCTTGATTTCCACATATTCCTTTCTTCTGTTTTCAATATATGTATCGCCTAAAGGAGTAAAAACTAGAAAAGTCTGTCTGCCAGGATGTAGATTATTGTAACTGACTCCATTATATTTTAACTGCATTTGCACAGTTCATTTAGACTTCAGTAATACTGAAGAAGAAAGTTAGCCCAGAAAAAGAATGGAAAAATAAAAATAAAGTTTATCATTAAGTTGCACTTAATTGGCATTTTTAGATACTTTAGTTTGTAAGTTGCATAATTAAGTTATTCTAGATAAATATCAGAAATTTATAATCTATCATTTGAAATATTGTTTTAAATGTCTAGACAATATTTTACAACCCTTGTAAACAGATACCATAATTTACAAACTGTGACTTGTTTCCCCCATGCCATATGAGTTTCCATAAAATTCTGACTCTTGGCAATGTGTTTTAATGTATATATTTATAGCAACACAGGTATTGCACAAGCTGAGAATTTCTGAAATAATGACCATGCAGTGACATAGTGGTTTCTAATATATAGAATTAGAACTGTGAGGCTGAAGCCAAAAAGAAAAAAAAAAAAGAAAAAAAAAGAAAGAAAGAAAGAAAGAAAGAAAAAGCCATAATTAGCAGAACTTTAATTGGTAGAATTACAAAAAGAAAAGAGGAAGAAATCCAAGTTACAGAATATTGTCAGCCCCATAATCACCTGAAGCAAGACTGAGAAAATTATGAGAGGAGAAACAAAACAGAAGCCCCATGCCACAGATAATGAGGTAGTACAAAAACCAGCTTCCTCTCTTCTGGGCCACGGAGTAGGGAGTAGTGATGGAACTAACTCAACGTATCCCGCCCTTCTTTGTGGCCTGAAGGGGTAGACGAGAATGTCTGGAGAAAATGACACATTCAGAATCTGCTTTGGAGCTTTGTGAAACAGAATTTTAAACTTCTCTCTCTCTCTCTCTCTCTCTCTCTCTCTCTCTCTCTCTCTCTCTGTGTGTGTGCCTGTATACATATGCGAGTGTGACTTTTGCATGGTGTGTGCTCTTGTGGAGGGCAGAAGATAGTTTGGGTGTTGGTTCCCAGCTTCCACTTTGTCTTGAGGAAGCCTCACACTCCTGCTGCATTCTCCTTGCTATGGCCCAGGACTTGCAGGGGAGTCTTCTGTCTCTGGCCCCGTGTAGGGTAGCTGAAATTGCAGGCACTCACTACAATTGCATTCTCACTACAATTGTGTTCTGCTTTGCATGTATTCTGGGGACCCAAACTCAGAACCTGACCCTTATATGACAAACGCTTTACCTTCTGAACCATCTTCCTAGCCCAAGAGTTTTTAAATGAATGCATATTGCTTTCTAAGTCTACGAATGTAGATAGGCAATAGATAGCTTGGGTTTAAATCCTACTATAAAAAAGGAAACGAAGGAAGAGAGTGAGGAAGGAAGAAAATAAAGGAGGGAGGGATGGATTATATATTGTTCCTAATGAACCAAATACATTTTCAAAACCCTGGTCTGTCTTAGTGTTCACTAAGTATAATCCATACTATCACAGCCCCTCACCATGTGTATTGAAAGCATCTATGAATTAAACAATTGACCTTTAAAAGAGAAAACATGGTGGGCAGAAAACTCAGGTTCATGTCTTACTGTGCCAATTTACCTAGTCTTAGATGAAATGAGGGGAAAGCTGCTTGTGCATAAAAAGCCTTCATTAGCCAGAATGTCCGCATGTTTATGTTTGAGTACAGGCTTCTATCAAGGATTCGGAGGGAAGTGTGACAAGGCAAGTGTTTAAACAATGCCTGGATCTCAGAGACAGAGAGAGACATCTACCGGTCCATCTCCTACTGGTCCTAAGCACCTCCGGGTTCCTGCAATTAATGTAACATTTTCTCTTACAGCTGACAGCCAAGAGCATAATTAGACTCTAATAAAACACGGAAAAGTCACAAATGCAAAGTGGAGTAAACAGTAAACGGCGATGGGAGAGGGGACCCGGGAACGTGATGACTGGGTAATGCCTCAGATAAACTGTGTGCACACCGACACTGTCACGCTTTCTGCAGCCCCGAGTGTGCTGGTAGCCTGGTGCAGACAGACAGCTCGAATTAATCCCAAGAGAAGCGCATGACAGGCGAGTGAAGCAGACAATTAGAATGAAGGAGGAAATTGGAAATGGCAAAGGTGTGAACATATGTCAAATTACAACTAAATGATAAATTACAATTCTGTCATCGGAATAAGCGGTAATTAAGAAAGATTTCAGCTATCCCTCTTGGAAAAGAAAAAAAAATTAGAGCGCCGTCTTTGGCCCCCAGTTTAGATTTGTTTGCAGAATTGTTTCCATCCATCTCACACGCCGGGCTCAGGCTTCCTGACTTTTGAGCTGCATTATTTGTGAACATTAAGGATAATTCTTCTCTTTCCTCTTCCCGGTTTTCCAGGCTGGCAGAATGATAGTGTCAAAAATGAACAGGAAACTGATAGTATCTGCTATGAAAACCTACATCGAGGCTCGCTGCTGAGGCTGCTGCTGCGGCAATCTAATTATTTTAAACAAGCCTGCACAGTCCAGCTGACAATTAGGAAAATGCTCTATGGCTTGGGGGATTCAGAGGAAGCCTGGTAATCACTGTACACTCGTCCCTTTCGTTTAGGCAGTAATGAATGTGGGTGTGGCTTCTTTGCAGTTTTCGGCCACTTAACCGCAATTTAAAACAGCTGTGTAATTAGCGCAGGTTTCTGCGTCCAATATCCAATTCCAATTTAGAGTTTGTAACACCTGTGGTTTTGTTACAAGCTCCAAGACCACGGCAGGGGGATGACAAAAGCAAAAGCATAGAACTGGAAAAGACAGCCCCAGGGAGGGCATTCTGCCCCCATGGGATCCTGTGTGCCCAGATTAGATGAGGAAGGGCCCTCATGTGTAAACAGAAGGTGCCCCGTGAAGGGAGGATTTCTATAGCAAAGTCAACACAGAATATTCTGGCCTTCAATTCCTTTAGAAAGCAGAATTGTCTCTTACTTATGCAGCCCTTACAAAACTATTTAAAAGGAGAAAGGAAGGAAGGGGGAGAGAGAGAGACAGACAAACAGAAACAAACAGAGAGAGAGAGAGAGAGAGAGAGAGAGAGAGAGAGAGAGAGAGAGAGAGAGAGAGAGAGAGAGAGAGAGAAAGAGAAACTTACAATATCATTGGGAAGTACTGCGACATGAGCTCAAGGTGACACTCTAATTTAGCATATTTCAAAAAAGGTGACATTAAATTAGTTGGTCTTCCTCATCTGATATTTAGTGAGCATGAAAGCATTGATTTTAGGAATGCAATGAGAACTATAATGTTAATAGTGATAAATTATGGGAATTTCTTAATCTACAAACATCTTCCAGTTGTTTGGATACCTATAAGACAATGTTCAAAGTCTTCTGTGCACCCTATTCATTGCCAAATGGGGAAAGCGTAGAGAGCAACAGTCCACCATGCTAAATAGTGACAGCACAATGATAGCATTTTAAAAAGAGATGGGAATACTCCAAGTTTCTCTCAGGTCTTATCTATGTATTTACATCCTTCCTTTTACACCCTCCCTTGAGGGCAAAAGAAACAGATATCTAAAGAGCTAAATAAAATTCTCTAACTGGGCTATCAGAAGCACTGATGATTTCCTGGGATGAATCAATTTCTAGTAGCTATGACCTCATAGTGTAGTTCAAGACTTCAAATGCTTAGTTGGGGCAACATGCTAAAAGTTAAAGGGCCAGTCATGTTAATTACATTAGAGTTTCCTTTAGAAAACCCACTCAGTTCAGGAGCACCTGCCCCTCCCCCAGACAAGGTTGTGCTTCTAACAAGCCACTGTGATCTGATGAGGCTTATTTGAAAAGAAAATCATTTATAGTCATCTGTATGCTTCAGGAGTAACACAGCCTTGTGTGCCCAACCCTCATATTCTTATGGCTTGGGGTGGGAAGATTCTAGTATTGTATGCCAGGAGTTTAGATGGATCTAAGAAAGGACAAATGACAACTGGGTTTCAGCTCTTCTGGCTTAGGGGTTGATGGGGGAAAGCTTGTTGAAGTCATGTGGTTTGCTCATCAAAATAGAAGTTCTCTTATACAGAAACTAGAATTTGGGCACGTAACTTGCAAAGGTATGGGTTCTTACTTCATTTGGGGGAGACATTTCCTAAACTATGTTCTGACAAAAATAAGCTAAATTGTAATAACTATAATCTAACAATTTAGACATAGGTTATGTAATTTAAACATAGGTTATAGAATAGATGTTGCAAGTGGAATGGTGTGGGATATTCAGATTTTAGACTGTGTGCATGTGTAGAAAAGCAAATACTGAAGGAAGTATTAGAAATTTTGTGATCATGTGGTTATATTCTACATTCATTTCCATGATGTATTTATTTACCTGTCTATTACAGGTTAGCAGAGAGACCTAAGAATGACTCAGAGTTAAAGGCAGAACAAAATACTCCTCCAAATAATGCTACTTCATTTTTTCTTTATTGTATGTGTGTGAACCACATACATGTGAAGACCAGAGGACAGCTTGAAGAAGTAGGTTCTTTTTTTCCACCATGTGAATTTCCAGTATCCAACTCAGACATCACATCAGACTTGGAGGTAAGCACCTTCACTAGCTGAGCCATCTCACTTGCCTCCAAATAATGCTTATTTGTTTTTTGGAGAGATATTGTGTTTTTAATAGCAAACAGAATCCTTTTAATTGCTGTCTCTTAATTTTCAAAGAGAAAGCTTTGCTCTAACAACCATAGAAGTTATAGAATTATGACTGGGGATCTTTTTGTGCCACATTTTGCCTTAAATAGATTTTGAAATGGATATTGTATAAGACAGTACTTTCTACAGAGATACCCGGTCTTTAATCTAGATAAGATCTGAGTGCAAATGACAAACTTTGATTTTTGCCAAGCATTACAGGTAGCGTTTGAGTAGAGCTGGACTCTAGTCCAAGCTGACACTGTACTGATGCCAAGAAAGATCAACACAAGAATGTGTACCAAGACAAAGTTGATACCAGTCTTTGCACATCCTAACAAAATGTCTTTCTATGCAGTCATCCTCTTGAGCAGATGACAGATTTAAAAATTATAGTGAGCACAGCATGTTCATAATTTATATGTTCAGTCACTTGGTTAATATAAACACAATTGATGATGACAATTTCTAAGAACATTATCTCAATTGTAAATTTTAATGTCAGAACTTTCAAAATCAGAAACATAGCCAGGCTTGATAGCACATGCCTTTAGCTAGCAGTCAAGAGAGGCAATGGCAGGAGGACCTCTATGACTTCAAGGTCAGTCTTGTGTACATAAGGAGTTACAAGTTATCAGGGCAAGATAGACTCTGTATTTAAAAAACATCAGCCAGGTGTTGGTGGTGCACCCCATTAATCCCAGCACTCAGAAGGCAGATCTCTGTGAGTTTGAGGCCAGCCTGGTCTAAATAGAGAAACCCTATCTTGAAAAACAAACAAATATAAACTAAAATTTAAAAATCAGAAACATATGGCAAATCATAACCAAAACAGTAGCTGATTTTAGTTTCTAGACAATACCCCCAAAAAAGCAAAGTATTACAGAATTGTTGTTCAAGTCAGACAAGGCAACTGGGACTTGAAAGCAGAGTCCTGGATCAGAGGGTACAATCCAGTCACAGGAGAACCTATATGAGGGTTGAAGACATGAACAGTCACCAAGATCCAGCCTTGGAAAGCAATGGAAAGACTAAACTATCAGGAGTAATCAGATATGTTTACCTAAGCTGAAGAATGACAGCAGAAGTCATCAAGTTGGCATCTAACAAGTCCATACCTTTTGGTATAAGAAAACGCCTAAGAAGAGTGAAGTTGTAGACTGATATGGATCCTTCAAAACAGATAATAAAAGGGAAGTGTGCTGCCACACGCCTTAATCCCACACTTTGAAGGTAAAACTCATCCTTTGTTCTATAGATTTCAGGGTCAGCCTGGGTTACAGGACTTGTTTCAAAGATAAACTAGCAAACGAACAAAAAAAAAAAAAGAAGAGGAAAAGAAAGAAAGTAAGGAAGCAAGGAAGGAGGGGAGAAAGAAAGAACAAAAAAGAAGAAATGCCAATAGTCAAGCTATCTTACACAATGGCTGCATTTTCAAATACAAAACAACAACAACAAAAGAAAGAACAAAAAACAAAACAAAAGGCATCCAGAGGGGAGGAAGGACACAAATGAAAAAAGGACTGGTAAACACAGCAGGAGCAATGCATGTATGAACCCAGAGAGACTCAGCACACACGGGGCCTGCAAGGGTCTGCACAAGATGGCATTCCAGAGCTGAAAGGGGAAGTGGAAGTGCCCTGTAACTCTTTAATTGATAGCCACTCACAGGTGAAAATTTAGTTTTCTCCAAAGGGGTCTCACTGATGGAACAAACCACTTAATTTGGCCAACAGTAAATGGCCAACTGAAAACAAACTCAGTGGCATCTTCCTTGCATTATAATGTGACAGAGCTCCCCCCCCTTCTTAAAATTTTATCTTCTTTGTTATTTATTTTCTCCTATTTTACCCTACAGAGCCCTTTACATATCCATTATGGCTTTTCGGTTTTGTGTTTTTTATGGGAATCTTGAGTGTGCGAATGAATGGATCTCTGTGTCTATATCTGTTTCTTTTGCCTTTTTCTTAGGCTCCATTCTTTCTGTTTGTTTGTTTGTTTGTTTTTTCCTATCCCAGTGTGGTTTTGTTTGTTTGGTTTATTTTATCTTACTTTATACTTTGCTTTATTATTATTCCTTGGAAACCTATTTGTTTTCTAAGGAGATGGATGGGGGAGGAGCAGGAAAGGAACTGGGAGTAGTAGAAGGGAAACCTTAATCAGGACATATTATATGAAACGTATTTTCAATACAATAACAAAAAAGTACAGCAAAAGAGGAGTTAAGAAAAATGCACTCTACAGCCAAACCATATTGCTTTGTAAGCAAGTTTATTTTGGAATATAATTGTGTCCACTTGCTTTAAGTATTTTATGTTATCTGTTTCTCACCATAGTAGTAGAAAAAGGCAGCTACGAAAGACATGCTGCAATCTACAGCATAAAATACCACCTAGCATTTTGAGAAGTGGTTGCACATGACTCTCTTGAAACATGCATGTCTACACTTAGGTAGGGTTTTTTTTTTAATGTATATATGTATATAAATATGTATTTATTATTTTTCTTATTTTACATATAGATCCAGGTTCTCTCTCCCTCCCTCTCATCCCATTACCCCCACTCTATATGAAGGGTGATGCCTTCTAGGAGGTATCATCAAAGTCTGCCAAGTCATTTGGAGTAGGGACTAGGCCCTCCCTCCTGTCTCTAGGCTAAAGGAGCATCCCTCCATGGGGAATGTCCTAGCTAAGTTCTTGCCAGGGATACATCTTGATTCCACTATCAGAGGCCCCAAAGATTGCCCAGGCTTCCTAACTGACATCGATATTCAGGAGTTCTGGGTTTCCCAGCTATCAGCCTGGGGTTCATGAGCTCCACATTATTCAGGTCAGCCATTTCTGTGGGTGTCTCCAGCCTGGCCTTGACCCCTTTGCTCAGCAAACCTCCCTGTCTTCAACTGGATTCCAGGAGTTCTGCACAGTGTTTAGCTGTGGGTTCCTGCTTCTGCTTACATCAGCTACTAGATGAAGGCTCAAGAATGTCATATAAGATAGTCATCAAACTCATTATCATGGAAGGGCATTTTAGGTAGCGTCTTTGACAAATGGTGCTGGCACAACTGGATGCTGGTGTGTAGAAGACTGCAGATAGATCCATGTCTATCACCATGCACAAAACTTAAGTTCAAATGGATCAAAGACCTCAATGTAAATCCAGCCACACTGAACCTCTTAGAAGAGAAGGTAGGAGGTACCCTTGAACAAACTGATACAGGAGACCACTTCCTAAACATAACACCAGTAACACAGACACTGAGATTGACAGTTAATAAACGGGACCTCCTCAAACTGAGAAGCTTCTGCAAGGACAGAGTTGACAAGCCCAAAGAATGGGAAAAGATCTTCACCAACCAACCCCACAAACTGATCTCCAAAACAGATATACTGATCTCCAAAATATACAAAGAACTCAAGAAACTAGTCACCAAAATACCAAATAACCCTATTAAAAAGTGGGGTACAGAACTGAATAGAGAATTCTCAATAGAGGAATCCAAAATGGCTGAAAGACACTTAAGAAAGTGTTCAACATTCTTAGCCATCAGGGAAATGCAAATCAAAACAACTCTGAGATACCATCTTACTCCTGCCAGAATGGCTAAAATCAGAAACACCAATGACAGCTTTTCCTGGAGAGGATGTGAAGAAAGGGGAACACTCTTCCACTGCTGGTGGGAGTGCGAACTCGTACAGCCATTTTGGAAATCAGTATGTCAGTTGTTCAGGAAAATGGGAATCAGTATAGGGCCCAGCAATTCTACTCTTAGGCATATAACCAAAAAATCCACATCCGTGCAAAAAAGACATCTGTTCAACTATGCTCATAGCAGCATTATTTGTAATAGCAAGAACCTGGAAGCAATCTAGCAGCCCTTCAACTGAAGAATGGATAAAGAGGATGTGGCATTTTTACACAATAGAATACTACTCTGTGGGAAAAAACAATGGAATCTTGAAATTTTCAGGCAAATTGATGAAACTTGAAGAAACCATCTTGAGTGAGGTAACCCAGTCACAAAAAGAGGAACATGGTATGTACTCACTTATATATGGATTTTAGACATAGAGCAAAGGATGACCATACTTCCAGAGAAAATAAGATACAAGGAGGAATCTAAGCAATTCATACAAGGTTTCTCACAGAAGGGGAAAAGAACTAGACCTCTTGAGCATATTGGGAGTCAGGGGGCAGTAAAAGGAGAGGGAGTTAGGAAAAAGAGAAGGTGAGGAGAGGAGAACATGTGGGTCTACTTAGGTGTGTCTTAACCTTTCCCTGGACTGCTCTCCCTTACTCCTGGTGCTTAAATCTATGTTAAAATTTCTTCAAGATGATGTGTAAATCTGCTTGTGATAGGAAGAAGTGGGAGATATAGGGAATGGGAGAAGGGACAAAGGACAGAAGGCAGACAAGCAAGAAGAAAATAAGGAAGAAAGAAGGTGAAGGAGGGAGGGAGAAGGGCGGAGGGAGGAGGGAGAAAGGAATATCCATGAAGCACAGCTACAAGTGACAGTGAACCTCTATGTGTGGCATACAAAATGAAATCACTAGGCTCATCAGTGTTCAGAGTGACTAACTCTAAAATAGCAACCGACAGAAAAGGAGCTGGAGATGAACCAGAGATAGAATTACATATTAAGAAGTTTTATACCAGTTATTGAAGATATGTGTAAAATCCTGAAGGATAATATTAAGAGCAGTTTTTCTCGCTGTGCCAGCCCCAAATAACACACAGAGACAGATGCTGTATTAGATACAATACTGTTGGCCTTTACTAGCATTTCTTAATGGCTAGCTATGTCTTAAATATTAACCCATTTTTATTAATCTAAGTATTTCCATGTGATCTTATCTTACCAGAGAGGGAAGAGCCCAGTGTACTACCCTGTTGGTCCCCCATCTTGAATCCCTTCCCTACTTCTACCTCTCTCCTCCTACTCTCCTAGCCCCTCCTATTTTGCTTTCCTATTGGCCAACAGTGCTTTATTCATCAACCAATATGAGAAACATATTTACAAAATGTTATCTCCCATCAAGATAAGACCTTCATTAGGAATCTCGACAGATAAATGGAAACTCTTGAATGAGCTGAAAATTCTCAAGCCAGGAAGTGTATCTAATATAGTCTATCTGTTAGGTAGGCTTAAAAGAAGGTAGAAGACCTAGAGAATTACTGGTTTTAAAAACAGATAAATATATAATGAGCATTATAAAAAGGCAGAAATAGAAAGCAGACCAAGAAATATTCAGGAGACCGTAAAAATGAGTCTGTTTAAAACAATATAACTAGCATACTTACATATATACATTGATACATAATATGTAATGCATCATATGATATAGATACACACACACATACACACTCGTTTCAAAAAGGAAAAATAATTGAAGAGATAACAATTTCAAGTTCTCAGATTTATGAAGTGCAACTTAGCAGCGCAGCTGCCTAGATGACTATGCTTAGAAATGGTCTAATGAAGCAGAAGGGAATGGAAGAGGAACAGGAAAATGAGGCGTGGGATTACCCTTGTATGAAAGAGATGCATTATGCACAATGTAACAATGAAACCAGCAGTAAAATACAGGAGACAAGGGAAGAACCAAATGCTTTTCAAAGCCTAAGGTCACATTCTCATAAAAACAAAGGCTGATTTCTGTCATCACCTGTAGTGCTGCAGTGCATGGTAGACATAGGGAGCTGCTCACCTTAGCAACTTCTCTAGTCGCTGCTTACATCTAGAAAGAAGAATAAAGATAATTGGGAACATTAAATACACAAGAAATACTAGCGGTTCTCTCTTAAGTATTACCTTTATTTATTTACTTACTCAATGAGTTGCATTCAAACACACACACACACAGTTCTGAGACAAGTAACCAGAGAGTTTTTCACCTTTAAAAATGTGGGCCATGGGGATGAAATTCAGGTCTTAGAACTGGTAGCATATTGTTACCCACTGAACCACCTACTATACTTATTCCATGTAAAGAAGACTATCTGATGTAAAATTGGTAAGACTGAATTCTGATATTAAAATTATATATTAATCAATATAATATGATACAAACAACCTAAAACAGAGCAGTTCATATATTATATAGTATGTATTCTATTATATAGCATGTGATATGACATATCAATATAATATGATCAACAATGTTATATTAATTGATATTACTATTTAGATATATAGTCATGAGACAGAGGACAAGTGAATTCAGAGTGCATGTCATTACCTAGCATATAAGGAAATATAACTAAATACTCAACACTAAGACTATTGTGATATACCGGTATTTTCATTTCTAGATAAAATAGTAAATGACAGAACTAAGCAAAAGATGACTTTAAAAGCATACTCATATGAATTGTAGAAAAGGAGAAATGAGTAAACCATTAGAAAATGGTTTTATAAACAGCTATAACTGAAGAGCTAGTGGGTAGATCTCAGATAAATAATTATTATTAGATACAAATCCATTATATTTTATATTTAAAATTCAATGGTACCCAGGACAACTTTTGTCAAAGGAAAAGTCCTGGTTAGACAAAGGAAGGGCCACCTGGTAAAAGAAGCCTTAATTGAAAGGTTGCCTGTAGGCAAATCTGCAAGATGTTTTCCTTTATTTATTTTTGTTTATATTTTTAGAGTTTTTGTTTATATTGTTAGAATTTTATACAATGTATTTTAATCATATCCTTCCTCTACACCACCTCCTCACAAATCCTCCCTCCTTCCCTACCACATAACTTCAACTTTTTTCTCATAAAAACAGCAACAAAACGCACACACGCACACACACACACACACACACACACACACACACACACACACACACACAGAGTCTGATTTGTGTTGGCTAACTACTCCTGAGAATGGGGACAGATTTAGAGTATGTCTCACTTCCTTGAAGAAAACTGTTTTTTTCTGTCCCAGAAATACAAGGAAGTTGTTGGCTACAAGCATAAGGGACATTGCCATTATCACCAGTGAGATAATCTTAACTTGTTCTATGTTTTTCTTATTTATTAATGTTAGCTTTCAATCTTAAGAAATGTATGTTTTATTGAGAATAAACACAGAGGTTAGGTAGCAAATAAGGGATGGGGGGGAGGTATCTCCTACAGATAGGTTATTTTCTTGATTAGTAATTGATGTGGGAAGGTCCAGATCACTGGGGTGGTGCCACACCTGGACAGCTGTTCCTGGGTTCTACAAGAAAGAAGGGTGAGAATGACATAGAGAACAAGCCAGTAAACAGCACTCTTCCACAGTATCTGCTTCAGCTCCTGCCTCAAAGTTCCTACTTAGAGTTTCTGCTCTACTTTCTTCAGTGATGGACTGTAGTCTTCAAGGTGAAACAAACCCTTAGTTCCCAAAGTCGCCATTGGTCATGGTCATTATCTTAGTAACAGAGAGGGAACTAGAGTAAAAAGCAATTTATACCTTTCTCAAGGTATGTTATATAAATAGTGATATACTGATTTATTTGGAAGTAGAATGGAGCAAACGGCTGTATCACAAAGATTATCTATGTATAGATAGATGGATAGATGGATGGATGGATAGATGAATGGATGGGTGGGTAGATAAATAAGTAGATAGATATATAGCACTAAAATAATAACTATGTGACAAAAAGAGTATTTCAAAATACACAAACATTAGAAAACAAAAATTATCAAATACATTTGAAGTGTTAACTGCTATCTGGAATAATTACACATATGGGCAACACCATTAACAATGTTGGAAATTTCAATAGCACTACTAACAATTTGACTCAGCTGACACTTATGAATTGTTATAACCAATATAGTTAAATTTTAATATTCATGAAATGAACTATATGCACAACTCATAATGCTGGCCCATAAAACATGTATCTGTAAATTTCAGTATAAAGAAAACATATAATATGCTGTCATCCTGTACTTGTAATTAAGTAAGTATTTTTTTTTAATTTTTGGCTTGCAGAAATTAAACTATATACTAATAGGTAGCATGGTCAAAGAAGTAATTTTTAAAGTAGAGATGTTGAGTGCTTGACTCAAGATCAAAAACAAGGCCAAGATTTCTTTTCTGCAATTTCAAATTTGGCGTAGAATACAAGCTACTTAGGGAAAACTGTGAGAAAAGGATGAAAAGAAGCCAAAGCACAAGAAATGGAAAGATTGCTGTTTGTGTATACAAAGGCTCAGTTTTAAAATTGCATCCATTCTCCAGATGTTTGTCTGTCAATTGAACACAATATGAAAAGTCAAAATAAACTCCCTTATGAATATTGGTAAACTAATTCTGAAATTCTTGTGGGCAGTAAAAAGAATCAGACTACCAAACATGACTTTATTTATAAATGCCAAACAATAGTGGGTGTTTTTCCTATGCCTAATGAGATGGTATTTATGCATTATTAACTAAAGTTATTATGTTCTTCAAGGTTTAGTTTTCATTGGACTTTTACAAATGATAAAAGCCATGAATCCATCATTAAATATCCTGCATAACAGCTTCACTTCCCTAAAAAAATACCCTATATGTCAACAACCCATCCCTTCCCATTACCTTAATCCTCCAATTGCCAGAAACCACCCATCACATTGCTGTCTAGGATTTTGCCCTTGACAGAGTGTCTTGTAGTTGACTCGTACCTGGCATAGATCTTTCAGACTCTCTAGGGAAATGGTTCATTTCTATATTAACAGAATTTATTCAATTTCATAGATATAAAACAGTAGACACATTTTTTTTTAATTTTTTGAGACAGGGTTCCTCTTTGTGACTGTTTTAGCTGTCTTGGAACTCACTTTATAGACCAGGCTGGCTTCCAATTCACAGAGATTCTCCTTCCTCTGCCTCCCAGGTGCTGGGGTTAAAGACATGTGCCACCACTGCCTGTCAACAGTAGATTCTTTTAACCATGGAAAGATATTTTGCTGGCTTGAGGGTTTTGTTAAATTTAATGTATTTTTCACAATTATGAACAAAGATTTTTGTAAATATTTATATTTAGCTTTCAGTTCTATGGGAAGTAAGGTGATATTTAGCATCATGAGACTCTAACTGTCCTCCAAAGACGCTGTATCGTTTGCATTGTGTTTCTGATATTGTACATTCTTGCCAGCAGCTGTTATCAGTGTTTTCCATTTCTGTCTCTCTACAGGTGTGTAACTACCTCACATGGATGTTTTAGTTTATAGTTCTGTGATGAGAATTAAATAAAGCACATCACATGTATCTATTTTTCTCTGTGTACTCTTTATGTGTAGGGAGCCGTTACAAGTACCGTTGGTAGACAGGAGAGATGCGCATGCGCTGGGTAACTGTCAAACCCTGGGTCCCTGCCTCTCCCGTGGCGTCATATGGGCCGATGAGCAGCAGCCAGTCAGGGGGTGACACGTCCAAGGCAGAGGCTGCTAGCCTATATAAGGGATGGGTTTTGTGTGTTTGGGGTCTCTCTGTCCTGTAAGCTTATGCTCTCCCTCTCAAGAGCATTAAAGCTTTACTGCAGAAGGATCCTGAGTGTGCCGCGTCATTCTTGCTGGCGAGAGGGTAGCGCGGGACATTTATGGCAAGATGTCCATTCAGAACTTTGTCTTACTCTTCCAGACAAAAATTCTTTGTTTCTATAATCATGACTTTTCAGACATATATTTTCCAAATATGTTCTTTAAGTTTGTGACTTCCATTTTTATTATTTTAAATATCACTTTTACAGAGTAAAAGCTTTTAATAGTGATGCAGCTTTTTTTGCAATGACCCATAGAGTGTTGAATGTAAGAATTCAACCAACTTATTGCTGTTAAGATGTGCTCTGCATGTTTCTTTCAATGTACAGTACTATATGTCAATTTTAAACGGATAGTGCAACCTGTGCGATCTGGGCTTACATTCGTGATTTTGCAAGCTCATTCCAAATTTAACACTTTTATTGATGAGTGTCTTCATTTCCACAATAAAAAGTGGGGCCTATGATTCTACATCACTTAGGTATAAGACTTTTTGTATATCCATTGTCTTGGGTATTTGAGATTATATTGCCTAGACTATATTGGGAAAAATAAATACCTAAATTAGCCACAATTGTTAGACATTTGAGCTTGGATAAGTAATTCCCATATTAATTCACATAGCCATTTCTTTCTACATATGCTTAGGGTGAACTTAAAACCCAAATCAGCACTTGGTTTTCCTTTCTGAACCTCATACTTAAATTTGGAATCAAGCTATTGGCTCAAGAGCAGGAGTAAGAGCAAAGCAAGAACACTGGTAAGGCTCTCTCATAAATAAGCTAACACATAACTGCAACACACTTTAGGCTCCCTACCTGGTTCAGCACCATCTGCTAATAGTACAAAACCCTACCTGATACTGACCTTTAAAAGAAGCCAAGGGCAGTCTTTTTCACGGATCAAAAGAGTATAAAAGTGATGGTCTGCTATTGCCAGAAGCGCCAACTGAACCTCTGCAGAGAATTATTTGCTGAAAGGGAAATGGGGAATTAAAAATGATCCTGTAATATGCACAATTCTTAATGAAGGGGCTAGAAAAGAAATCAAATCTTCTATTAGGTGGGAAGAATTAGGTAGAAGAGATGAAAGCTGTACTGGCTGAGCAGTGTTGTGCAATTTTGCCTTTAAAAAATATCTTTATGTGCGGTCAGCAGGACCCTTGACTTTTCCCTTCTAACATGCTTCTGTAGTTAAGCGGTTCTGGTCTGCACTCAGCTAGCTGTCCACAGCTGCTACAAATTGATTTATCCCCAGATAATGGCTGAAGCTGATGACCAAAATGTCACTGTGAAACTCTTTAGCAATTTAAGGTGTTTTGGGCCTAATATAACCTGATATTAACCCTGTTTTTAAATGTATTAGCATCTGCACAAATTCGTAAAGGACTTTCAAATTCTCCTTAATACATAAGATCTGTTTTTCACCCCACAGCAATTGCAGAAAGTAATGTTGAAGCTGAGGGAAAAATGCTGTGTTAGGCAGAGCTGAGAACACACAGGATACAGAGAATGCCAGAGCTAGATTTTGTGCACAGCATCAATTCAGATCACATTGAGGACTCTGTAAATACTACATGAGTCAGTACAGTGCCAGGAAAACAGTCTAATGTGAACGAATGTGCTCTCTCCATTTTTAAACCATTTTCTCTTCCTTAAGTAATCTTTAAGCATTACAAATATCTCAGAGACCTGTTAAGAGAAGTATAATGGTAGGAATAGATGGAGGAACATTTTTGAGGTAGGAATATGTGTTATTGTTTACAAAATGGCATACTGTCAGTTCAAGTTGATTCTCACTATAAATCTAGGAATGTTTAGTAAAGATACTTTTCTTTAATATATAACCCTTGCAGAGTAGAATCATATTGGTTCATTGTTGGTCAATGAGACCATTTCAGGTCCATGGAACATACTTATGAATTAGTCATATATAGCTTGATACCAATGAGTGTTCCTTTAATATGATGCTACATGCAGTAGGGAATATTAATCTGACTTGCTAAAAACAAATCTAATCTAGATTTCAAATGTTTTCTGTAAAAATTTATAAAAATGTAGATACTGAAATGCCATGCTTCTGTTATTCACCAATAATTTGCAGGTCCCCATCAAGAACCATCAGTAATAATCAAACTCTATACTAAATGAAATCTGATAGTTTGTACAGACTTGATTTACATGATCATCAAAACAACGCAGTGTGAAGTAAAAAAATGGATTTATTTATAATCCTTTGTATAAACTGGCATTCTTATTTGTTCAGTGGATTCTGAGTTTCTTAAAAATTCAATGGCTGACACAATTTTAAACATAAATTGAATTCAACCACACTTAATGCTGAATAATTTTATGGCATTATTCAGCTGTGTTGTATATATATATATATATATATATATATATATATATATATATATATATTTACTTCATATGTGCTTGTTTACATTTTTTGTAAAAATAGCTCTCATTAACACATTATACTCCAGACAGATATAAATATTTTCTAACAGCACTTTTTTTATTTTTAGGTAAACTATTCTTATTTGTAGAATGTTTCAAATACAATGAATCAGTTGTCAGCTGATAAAACACACATAAAATTATAATCTCCTAACAGTAAAAATTATCACCAGGTTTCAGTCATTATAGTAAGCAAAACTGTAAAAAATAAATGAAATAAATATTTGTAATGATGGATGCTAAAAAGGGAGAAAATTAGGTCACTAAGTGAAGATATGTAATGAATCATTTATTTCCTATGTACAGGAGTAGTCAGTGTTTATTAAAAAATGATCTGCAGATAGAAGGTCCATATACATACACACATTTGTTTTGGTCTGAGGAAAACAAGTGATCTTGCCATAATTAACATATCTGCATGAAAACCAAACCATAATTCATTCTGTCTGTTCATCGCAAGAGTGACTAATACTCTGCACATTGAATTTCTAGACTCTAAATAGAGATGAAAGAAACAACACAATGAAATGAGAGTTCTGAGTTTAATGGTAATGTGTTAGAGCCAATCAAATTTCCAAGCACTGACGGATGGACTTAAGATAGTCATAATGCAGTAAACTTTTTTCTTGAAGAAAAAAGGTTTCTACAGGTAAAGATGTATTAGTTATGGGCTCTAAGTAAAATTTGCTGTAAGTTTAGTTAGATAACAGGTGTATTTAAATTTTAACATATTGAGATTGTAATTATTGTGTATTGATATACTGAAGGAAAATAAACCCTTTTCTTCTACATTGTAATCTATCATGAGCCTTTTAGTAAAAAGTAGTAAACAACAACCTCTATTGAGGCAACACATATTTAACTTTTTAAGTAATTTATTTTATTTTATATAAATGATACAAATAAATCATTTCATGATTTTGAAAACCAATGCACTGTAATTCTGAGATTGGTAGCATTTTTTCCTTTTTAAATTTAAATTTGAAACAAAGTTGTTTTACACATCAATCACAGTTTCCTCACCCTCCCCTCTTCCGCTATCACCCCCACCAAACCCCAGCCCATCCCCTTTCTGCTCCATGGGGAGGGTAAGGCCTTCCATGGTGAGTCTTCAAAGTCTGTCACATCATTTGGGACAGGGCCTAGGCCTTCCACATGTGTCTAGACTGAGAAAGTATCCCTCTATGTGGGATGGGCTCCCAAAGTCCATTCCTTTACTGGGGATAAATACTGACCCATTACTAGAGGCCCCATATACTGCCCAGTCCTCCTTACTGATACCCACGTTCAGGGTGTCTGGATTGGTTTCCCAGAGTTTCCCAAATATCAGACTGGGGTGCATGAGCTTCCCCTTGTTCAGGTCAGCTGATTCTGTGGGTTTCTCCAGCCTGGTCTTGACCCCTTTGCTCATCATTGCTTCTTCTCTGAAACTGGATTTTAGCTATGGATGTCTGTTTCTGCTTCCATCAGCTACTAGGTGAAGGTTCTAGGATGGCTTATAAGGTAGTCATCAATGTCATTATCATGGAAGGGCATTAAAGGTAGCCTCTCCACTATTACTTAGATTGTTAATTGGGTTCATCCTTGTAGATCTCTGGGCATTTCCTAGTGCCATATTTCTTCTTAAATCTGTAATGGCTCACTCTATTATGGTATCTCTTTTCTTGTTCTACTCTATTCTTTCTCTGTCTCAATCTTCCTGTTCTTTTGTGCCTGCCTCTCTCCTCTTCTCTCCTTCTCTTTCTCCTAACTCCCTCTCCCTCCCCCCCATGCTCCCAATTTTTTCGGAGATCTTGTCCCTTTCCCTTTTTCCCGGGGACCATGTGTGTGTCTCTCTTAGGGTCCTCCTTGTTTCCTAGCTTTTCTGGTAGTGTGAATTGTAGGCTGGTAATCCTTTGCTTTATGTCTAAAATCCATATGAGTGAGTACTTACAGTGTTTGTGTTTTGTGACTAGGTTACCTCACTCAGAATGGTTTTTTTCTAGTTCCATTCATTTCCCTCTGAATTTCAGGGTTGCACTGTGTTTTTCTGCTGAGTAGTATCCCATTGTGTAAATGTACCACATTTTCTCCATCCATTCTTCAGTTGAGGGGCATCTACATTGCTTCCAGGTTCTGGCTATTACAAATAATGTTGCTATGAACATAGTTGAACAGATATCCTTGTTGTATGAATGTGCATCTTTTGGGTATATGCCTAAGAATGGAATTACTGGATCTTGAGGTAGAATAATTCCTATTTTTGTGAGGAACTGCCATACTAATTTCCAAAGGATATATATGAGTTCACACTTCCACCTGCAGTGGAGAATTGTTCCCCTTTCTCCACATCCTCTCCAGCATAAACTGTTTTTGGTGTTTTTGATTTTAGCCATTCTGACAGGAGTAAGATGGTATCTCAGAGTTGTTTTGATTTGCATTTCCCTGATGGCTGAGTGTGTTGAGCAATTTCTTAAGTGCCTTTCATTAGATTCCTCTATTGAGAATTCTCTATTTAGTTTTGTACCCCACTTTTTAATTGGATTATTTGGTGTTTTGGTAACTAGCTTCTTGAGTTCTTTGTATACTTTGGAAATCATCCCTCTGTCAGATGTGGGGTTGGTTAGTATCTTTTCCCATTCTGTGGGCTGCCATTTTGTCTTGTTGACTGTGTCCTTTACCTTACAGAAGCTTCTCAGTTTCAGGAGGTCCCATGTATTAATTGTCAATCTCAGTGTCTTTATGTCAGTCACATGAATTTTTTTAAAGAAGTCTTAATGTTTAAAATGAAATTACTTGACTTCATACTTTTTTCCAATTGATGTTTAATTACAGTTAAAAAGAAAGGGTGTTTACTCTGTGAGAAGAAACAAGATCCCAACTGTATTTTCCTATAGCGATTGTTTTCCTTCTAGGTTATGAAAGACAAGGACAAGGGGGAAAATCCATTGTTTCCCATTCATCTAGTAAACACATTGACCTACAATATGATTCTGTTGACCCTTTTCTATTTCTGTTTCTCAAGACCAAAGAATTCACATACATAAGTACCAACACCTTTGTGTAACAGGATTTGATGTGCATCTTTGAGTAAATGCAGTGCCCATGACCACAAGGGGATGGTTGTGTAATATCATGCTCATACCAGCCAGGTAAAACAATGTGGTGCCATTAGGAACATTATTCATATTTGATGAACACATATCTTTTCTTATGAAATACATATATGTCAGTAAGAAATGCATAGATCATTTATTGAAGCACATTTGTTATAGCAAAATGTGTATACCTCGACTAATGAAACACATAGATCATAGAGGAAAATGATTATACTTAGAGTGAATAGATTTAACCATTTATAGATATTTTGAGGACAAACCAATTTAGTTAGCAGAGAAAAATGAATTTAGAAAGAGAAAAAATTTTATGGGTTAATTTGCTAATACTATTTTGTGTTTGGCATGTGCTTCAAAATAAAGCTATTCTTTATGTCTTTAGATTTACTGTTTCTTCTATGATTACATATGCATATATGCAATCATATAATATAATATATCATTTAGCATCTTTTCCAAGATGTTAACCAGCATTGAATATGAGTAGCAAGGAAAGTATGAAATATGATGTTTAAAAAAAAGACAAAAGACATTTGAGGGTGCCAATTTATTGCTTCTTTTCAAATAGAATTTAGTACTTGCACTTTGACACAACTCTATTCTGAGACTAGTAGCATATCTTGACACATCTACCTTTATCTGAAGTAACAAATGCAAAGGGAAGCCAGAAATAGGGCATGAGCCAATGCCCCTGCCCCTGCAGGGTCAGCAGTAAGCTATCAATTCCCACTGTATAAATTCTATCAGTTGAGACCCTCTGATACCCTGAGGAATACAGTAGGTAAAACATGTTGTTTATGACTAAGGAATCTCTCCATACACCCAGCTTGGACCATAATCCTAACTCAGCAAGCTGGGAATAGATGTGAATTCCAGGCTTCTGCTTTATTGAGAACATAATTCACATAGACAAACATTGGGCTGAAAAGCTTTGGAAGATTGATCTGATTTGTTCATTGCTGTGTATTGCATAGGAAAACCTGCCTTACCCTGGCCTCCTCTGGTAGCTATGCACAATGGCCTCTGACAGCTTCAGCCATTGTTTTGAAAGGAGAAGTTAAGGAATCAGACCCTTTGTTTTGCTTCTTTTTGATGCTGTTAATACAATATACAGAGAAGAGGAAGGGGAATATAATATCAAATATGAGAAACTACAGCAAACAGGGTCTTACTATGCATGTAATAGAAAATAAATGTTTGACTTCACTGTTCAGTGCAATGCATCAGCCCCAAATTATCTGCTGCGTAAGAAATCAATCTTCCTTTTTGTCCCTTCAAGACTTTCCCCTGAAATTCAGGCCACTCTTCCTTTTAGAAGGAGGGGTTGCCCTGTTGTTTGCATCTGACTGTTGAACTGCCACCCTTGCCTTCAACTTGCAAACCTGACTACAGATGCTTATTGTATTTGAAGGCTGCTGTTTTCTAAAATTTACTGACAGTGCATCATCATTCAGTCTTTCATTTGTAGGTGGTTTGTTTATTTCCCCTCCTCCATGCTGTGCAGAGCAGCGCTTGGATACAGAGGTGTAAGAGATAAAACTGGATTAACTGGAATATTCAATGTGATACACAATGGGTTTTTCACTGAGATACTCCACTCCTCCTTAAGTTATAGACGCTCATTTCATTATTCAGTGAACTCTCCAGTGACCCTGCAATTTCACTATATAATTTATGTTTCCTGATACAATTCAACAGTGTAATCTTATGATTTATGTGCTTCATTTATAATTTGATCATCTCAGTATAATGCATGTTTTTCTACATGATTTATGTACTTTATCCCATAATATATGTGTTTCTCTATGTGATATATGTTTTCATCAGCTATGTATTGTGGCTTTGGTGACACATTCCTAGCAAAGGAGGCAGACTATCACAGCCTGAGGGGAAGTCTGGGGTTAATTGCAATCAATTCACCTTCCACACAATTACACTTTCATCTGTGAGGGCTTGTGAAGTGAGTAAGCTTTACATGGTAGCAGCAGGGAGGCACCTGTGCCAGTGTCCTGTTCCCTAGATCCTAGAGAAAGAAATATCTCTGCAACAGATCAGACCATCAGAGCCTTTGGTTTTCTCTGGAAACGAAAAAGGTCATTAATCACAATTCAGTCCTTGTGATAGGATTTGATTCGTGCTATACCAAATGCATTTATAGAAATACTGGAAACAGTGAACTTACATAGCAAATAAGCAATTTTTGAAAACTAGTTATTTAGAAATCATATTGCAACAACCACAAATCTTTGCAGAAAACATGTTGAGATAATCATTCATTAAGCTCATTATTATAGCAAATATCACCGAGTTGTGTGTCAGGCATTTTCATTTTCAGAAGGCTTCTTTTCTGCCCCAGTCACTCATTGAATACTCATATATTCAACAGACATGAATTAAATAATTAATTTGTTGCACACTAATACAAAGCAGACCAAAAGACCTGTCCTCACAATACTTACATTCTATGGTGGGAAACAAACAAGTGTAAACTGGGTAAAAGAAAAATAAAAAGGAAAAGAACACAGTAGATTATGCAGAAAGCTGAAACACGGAGGTAGAATAAAAACTCCTAGGTAGGTGGTGATGCCTTTGTTTATTAACGTAAGTCTGCATTTTATTTATATCATTTATTTCCGTAGTTTTTCATCATTCTTGAGAATGCCATACATGTATATAATGCAATACATTCATATTTATCCACCTGTTTCCCCCTCCAACTGCCCTGTACCATCTCCTAAAATGTTCTTCTACTAGCTTTATGTCTTACTCAGATATGAGCCCCTGTGTTTAGTTGCTGCTGCCTATACGTGCATGGGTGCTTGAATGCTTTTTCAACTACTAAGTCGGGACTTGATAAAGCGTTGCTAAGTAGGAAATATGTGACCAAAGAATTAGCAGGTGAAAGAAGCATGGCTTTTAGTATGTGGAAGGGGGCAGTGTGTACAGAAGCCTTGAAGTTGAAGTGGATCTAATGTGATCTACAATGAATGAGGAGATCAACATGACAAGAACAGGATGAGCACAGGTGTAAGCTGAATTTTCAGGAAAGCATTAAGTAAGAATAGATGAAGAATGGCTGTGTAGAAATTATAAATATCTTGACACTTACTCTGCAAAAGACTGGAAGCCAGTAATAGAAAATGAAATAGTAATGATGACCTGAGCGGCCTTTGCTTTACAGAGGCAATCTGGGTGTGCTACACAGCTATAGACAAATACAGGAAGGTGGGCCAAGGGACAGTGTAGGGTTATTGAAAAAAATCTAGGCTAGAGTGTCAGTGGGTCAATTAAGGATGGTAGCCATGGAGATAGTGAAAATTATTCAGAGTCTGGATATTATTTCTAGTTAAGCTGACAATATTCTCTGAGGGATTGACTGGAGTGTGAAAGAGAGGCCAACTTATTCATAGGGACATTAAAGTAGAACATTAAAGCAAATACTTTAGACCTCAGTTAATATATTTATTTTACTGTTACAATTAGTTAAAGGGGATGGGCTGCTCAGATTTTCACATGGCAAGTATATATTGATAGCAATTATTGAGTCGGATCTGTGCTTGTTTTCCTGATGCATAACTCATACCGAGTTATTCCCATCTCTTTGTTTAATGATTTTCTACTGCCTTACTTTCTACCCTGATTACGTCTCCAAAAAGATTGCTTGTATGCATGTGTGTGTGTTGACATGCGTGATTATTTTTAATTTAAAAAGACAAATACAAAATAGATGGAGAAGCCTAACAGTGTTTATAGGTACCATGTTTTGTCTAATACATTAAAATAATTTCAAACAATTCCAAAATTATTTTTGTTCTCACCAATACATATATCAAATTCCAATAGTTTATTATCTATATAAATTATTTTCAGATATAAATTTAAAAGTTTTATAAAAGGAATTATGTTAATTTTCTTCTTAATATAGGATGGTGTTTCTTTATAATTTAAAAAAATTGACTTGATTTGTATGTAAGTTTTAAACAACAGATAATTTCTGTTTATTGTCTGTGTAAAAACCCAAATGACAATGTTTAACTTGATATTGCCATCTAAGACAATTTTTTTATTGTTTGAGAATTTCATGTATACATATAATAAGTTTAGATAAAATTTATTCCCATTTCTGTTCCTATGCCCCTACATGCAAATTTTCTATTTCAACTTTATATACTTTAAAAAAAATTAAAAATTACTTTTCATTTATCCATTGAGATATGCAGTACATTTTTATTTTAACCTTTCTGGTTCCCTAACTTCCCCTAAATTCTCTTGTCTCCCTGCCCACCCAAGTTCATATTCTTAAGGAAAGAAAGAAGGAAGGAAGGAAGGAAGGAAGGAAGGAAGGAAGGAAGGAAGGAAGGAAGAGAACCACTAAAAAAATATGGAGAATAACTTGTGTTGGCAAACTAATGAGAATGGAGCCTTTCCCAGAGTGTGGTTGATATACCCAGTATCATTGCATTGACAACAGATTGTTTTTTCCTCTCCCAGCAGCTATCATTTGCAAGCAGCTTGTTGGCTAGAGATAAGATTTTGTGGTACCTCCTCTTCTTTATGCTGGGTTTTGTCTGGCTTGAACTAATGTAGATCATATGTATGATGTCACAGTGTCTTTGAATTGATTTGTGCGTCTATCCTCTTGTGTCTGGAAATTGCTGTTTCCTTAAACTCATCTACCACCTCTGGCTCTTAGAATCTTGCTGCCCTGGTATCTGCACAGAATTCTGAACCTTGAGAGCAGAGAGATTTGATAAATTCAGGAATGAGTGCTCCAAAGTCTCTTACTCTATGCATATTGTTGGTCTTTGTGTCTATTGCTATCTACAGGAAGAAGCTTTTCTTATGAGAGTTCAGCAATGTACTGATATATGTGTAAAACAATAAGTCTTTAGAAGTTACCTCATTGCTATGTTCATTAAGCAGATAATAGGTTTCTCTCTAAGCCCCTGACCTATCTATCTAGTCTCAGATTCTTGCCCTCATTAGCAATATCAGGAATGGGTTCCATCTCAGAAAGAATGCCTTAAATTCCATTTTAAAAAAAAGTTATTGCAATAGCATCTTACCACTATAGGTCATTATCATAGCTCACAGGATTAGGGGAGTTAGTGTCTAAAAGTACCAATTATTTGAAAATGTGTAAGTCACTCCACAAATCCTTAGAATAAAATCCTTAAAATAATTCTAATTGTGATCTTTGAAATAATTAGTGGTGGCACTATAAAAGTCTTTCTCAATTTTTACACAAAATATTAAATTTCAATGATATATTATCTCAACTTTTATTTAGTTACATTAAATAATATATTCAAGAGAAATGAGAGAGTAGGTATTTGAAAATAATTGTTTCCTTTTGTTATCTAACACAAAAGTTTGTTCTATTATAACTTGAAAATTTAGTTTTATGATGTGTATTGATATAAAAATCCTATTAAAAGCAAAACTCCCCATTTTGCTGGATAAGAATACAAAATTTCTGAGATACAATCTCCAGTCTTTATGCTGCATCTCCAGGGCATATCTTTAGTCCCTTACTTCTCCCTCTGTAAAATAACATAAAAGGCAAATGTCCTGTAGGGATAGGAAGTGGTCAGGTAAAAAAAAAATCCACTGCCCTTCATTAAGAAAGATAATTGGTAAAATTAAAAGCAAAGAATCCAGGCACACACAGTTGCACTCAACTGACCAGTTTGGGTACTTCTTGTATACTAGTCAGTATCCTGATTATCAGGGGTTGAATAATGAGTGTGACATCCGATCTCCAGAGCAGACTCTCTACTCCACTAAGGGAGCTGTGACTAATGATACTTAGGTACCAGAAAGTATGAAATAAAGTCATGGAAGCAGCTAGGTTACATTGGCGCAAGAGTTTTCTGTGGCAGTTCTTGGAATAGTTGAGACACCAACACAGACACAGAGGATGATAGGGGTCAACCAACTCAGAAGAAAGGGGTTGTGAGGAAGGCTAGGAAATTAATGGAGTGAGGAGCTGCTGGTCATCAAAATGCCAGGACTTACATAAGCATCAACTCTCAGGGCTTGATCTGAAAGGGTGGACAGGGAGCAGATACCCAGAGAATTGGGAACCAGTAGGTCAGATTTACCCTGTGGATCAGAACTCACCTTCCTGGTTGCTGGATACACAGGTGTGTAGATGGGTCACAACTAGGATTATTGCAGTTGTATGTGATAAGAGGGACTCAGGTTTGTCAGAGACCCAGAATAAGGCACTGCAAACCATAGAACTTCATGCTTATTTTTCTCACTGTATCCTGGCTATTACAGTCCCCCTGTAATGATGGGACATGCAAGTTTGAAATATTGTCTTCCCTGCCAAAGGTCTGGTTCAGAAGGAATGGCCTGCTTGCTTAAGGTGTGGTTTTTCTCCCAAGCTGGACTAGTCTGTCTTTTTCCAGAGAAGACAGAGGTGGCAGAGCAGAAAGGAAGGTGCAGGATTCACTTTGCTCAGCCCATTTGTTTCTGGGTAATAAGTGCAGCTGCAGCAAAGTTTAAGCACACCAGAAGCCTCCTAATACTACTAATACTACTTCTCACACACAAAAACAGTAGGAACTGGAGAGAATTTTGGTGTACCTGCAGAGAAAAAAAAGAGTGAAAAATCTCACAGCTGAAGACAATTTCTTGTACTGATCACCTGGGACACTCAGAGACGGCATCTAAATCTGAGATCTCAAGAAAAGAGAAACCCATCTTTCATTCAGCTTTCAAAGCTTCTCCAGAAACCGTGATTGTACTGCATTTAATTGAGGTTAGCTGACAAGTGTGTTTATAGCAGGTTCAATAGTCCAAGAACAACTCTGTCTTGAGAGGAAAAACATCTTTGTGTATTTGAATGTATGTGTGGTGTGGGGGGGTGGGGGGGTGGACTGTGGAACCTGTGTGTCAAGGCAGGCATGTGAAGCTTGGAGGGCAACATCTGGTATCAGTCCTCTCTTCCATCTTGTTTGAGACAGAGTTGTAGCTAGGCAGGCTAAGACAGTTCATAGACATCCAAGGTGTCTCATGGTTCCACCTCCTACTTAGGAGTGCTGGATTTACAGACTTACACATTACATGAGTCCTAGGGATTCAAACTCACATCCCCAGGCTTATCCAGGAAGCATTTTACCAACTGAGCCATCATCCTGGTCCTATTCTAAGTTTGCTAACACATTTTATACCCTATATCAACCCAAAGAAGTTGGGTTGATGGAATCTAAAATTCTTCCAATTTTAGAAATGAATAAGCTGATTCAGGGTGGTTAGTTTGTTGCACAGGATTGCACAGCTTATAAAGTTATGTTTGGCTCTAGAATCTATAACTATGTATTGTCTCATAGAATGCCAACATCTGTAAAATGTGATTCAAACATAACAGAGGATATAATAGCATCATATTTAATATAACTTGAGATGCATGTTTAGATACATGAATCTTTCAATTACTAGTGTTTTCACTTTCAGTCATGTTCACTCTTGGAAATCTCATCCAGACAGCAGTAAGAAGATTCCCTTAAGTATTAATATTTATACAGAACCTGCCTTAGCCTACATGAAATCTTCCAGAGGTTTCTCATAGCTGATGAAATTAAATGTGCAGTTGCTATTATGGTATGTGAAATGACCTGCCCATCCCAGCCTCTACTTTCCAGGTTCCAGGGTCTTTCATTACACATAGCACTCTAATGCATGTGTTTTCTTCCTGCAGCAGGGACTTTGATGGTTCCCTCTTTATCATGCAGGTCAGCATTAACACTACCTGTCAGAATTTTCCTGTGCCCGCTGAATAGATCCTTCCCACATATTCTGTTTAATGTTGACCATAATATTTATCTCTAAAGCCATGCTATATTTGTTCACATTTTATAACTATTCGTTTTTCATGCCTACAGGAGAATGCTGACACAATAAAGGCAGAATGTCCTTCCACTGCTCATTAAAGTGTGAGTGTGATAAAACCTAGAAAACATGGACATTCTCTAGGACATTAGTACTCAATACTCTGCCTTTAAATAAAATGAATGGATTATCAAGGAAATAGATTAGCTGAAAGCTCCCATTCAGTCAATAATAAAATTGTGTTTATTTTCTGAAAAAACTTCACTCTAATGGTGAGCATAAAAATGAGTGATTTATGAAATTCCCTAACCAGTACAGAGTCGATATGATACAATGCACAGAACTTTGAAGTAAAACAGACCTGCTTAGAATCCTAAAATCCTTAATTAGAGGGTTTATGAATGAAAGCAAATTATCTGGTCTATTTATGCCACACATTCTACAAATTTTAAATTAGGATAATTATAAAGTGTGCAATGTATAGATTAAGTAAAATAATTTATAGTAAACTTATCATAGAACTTGGTGTTCAAAAAAAATGCTAACTATAGCTATTACCACTGTAAGGAAATTAAAGTCAAATTTCCCTTCTTTTACATTGAATCCATGGATAACAAGCAGACAATCTGAACTGTCAGTTTCAAAGCAAAATCACTCTTTTTGTTGCCTGTATATTTTGTGGTTGTTTGTGGGGAGGGTAAAGGTGTTTTCTGCATGCAGGTTGGCATTTTACTGTGAACGTGAAAGAGTAAAGAAATAATTGCTCAATTTCAAATGTTGAAAATTTGAATCCAATCAAATATACTTTATGGATGGTGTTCAAATAAAAACAAAAATTAAATCATAATGGCTTTCTCCAGCTAAATGCAAGCATATAAATATTAGCTAACATTTTCAAATGTATGAATCCATTCTTTAAAACTATCTAAAACATTCCTATTTAACATGCAATCCATGTCAATATTCAACTATAAAAATTCATAAGGCTACATAATGCATAATCATAATGTCATGCAACCATATCAACTTGTCAGTTTAGTGACAACTATATGGATATCATTATTTTGGTGACATCACAGTTATGTAAAAGGAGTAAAAAGAAGTATAAACTTTTAAAAGAATTGTTTACTCCTCACTTAAGGGACAAATTATATCATTTAACTCTCTTAATAAAATTTTACCTAAAATGGCCATCCTTCAGAAAGCTTAGGTTTATGAACTATATTTAATAGGCCTGAGGATTCATTTCTAATCAGTATGGCAATGGTACTTACATTATTCCCAAACTCATAAACACCTTATTGGCCAGTACTCCATGTAAAATAAACACAGAACTTTGTCTTACAATTCCCTGTACTTTTAATCAATTTGAGCCCATTTGTCATTTTCATCATAATAAAAATAAAATACCTCTTAATTTTTTTACAAAGTAAAACTTCACAGAGACAAGTTACAAAGAAAATCTCCTATTATGGAACCTGAAATATGTATTGACATTTAGTAGAGTCAATTAATTCTAATTGGCTGATGTCAGCAGAAGGTAGAAATGGGTAGGCTGTTTAGGGATATTAGTGTCTTTTATTAGTGTCCTTGGGCAGAGACTGGAAATGCCATTGATTCTGGCCATAGGCCAGAATTGCCAGAATAAATTCTGGTTCCTAGGTTGGATTCCTGTTATTTCTCTTTCTCTAACAGAAAACGAGGACTTGAGGGTGTGACTGAAACTCTAGTTCAGGAGCTGGAGGGGTGGCTTAGCTGTCAAGCACAAGGCTTCTATTCTGGAGGAACAAAGTTCAATTCCCAGCAGCTACCTGTCAACTTAGAACCATATGTTTGTAACCCCAATTCCAAAGGATCTGATGCCCTCTCTGACCTTCTAGATACCAGGTACAAATGTAGTTCACAGACTTACATGCAGAGGAAATTCCCACATGCAAATAAATAAATGAAAAATTGAAAAAGAAAACCAAGAATCTCCTGTCCATGCCCTCATGGAAAACGACTTTGGATTTGATCTCTGTATCTCCTCTATCGTCATGGTAAAAATGTGTTATATGGATTCTTCAATTTTAACCCACTTTTAAATAATTTTAGGGTCTCAGCTCTTGAGATAAATTCAGTAGTCTATGGAGTATGAACTCCTCCCTCAAGGTCAGCTTTGGGCCACAATTCTCATTGCCCTGGTAAAACTAGAAAGATAGACATCACCTTCACCACTTCTTAGGATTGCATTTGCTTCTGACCCTGGGTGAAGACATGGCATTCTTGTCTGCTTCAAAGATGAGTACAGCACATGTATGGTGTTCAAGAGTAATCCAGCTAATCCTGTCAACCAGGTGGCCAGGAGTCCATAGCCCCCATCTCACCCCCTCCCTATAAGAAATCTGATTCACCTGAAGTCATGCTTAAAGAGACAGGAGGAATAATTTCCCCCTTAGTGAGATAGTGTACTAAACTGCCCAGAACTCCTCACCCCTGTAACTGCTTGCAAAGCTTCCATTGTGCGGTATTACAGTTTCCCCCCTCTTTTAGATATGGCCCAGCACTGGTTATGCTTCCTGTAATACTCTGGGCTTTCTCATTTTACACTGACACTCTCCCTGCTCTCTGCCATGGGTCTGCTTGCTGACCATTGCTGAACTTGCCTGCTGTCTTGGACTAGCTGGAAAGCCAAAACTTCCTCTTTTCCATCTCCTTCCTCCTGGTTGCTGCTAAGACATCCTGTCTACCCTGGTGTTTTCCTCTCAACTGCCAAATTTTTCCTCAAGCTTTATTCTGAGTCTGTTTCTCTAATTTCATTAATAACAATAGACGGTCAGGGAATGGAATCCCGATGTCCCCTCTGAAATGTTTTTTTATAATAAATCACTGAGTAACAGTGGTAAACATAACTCTTTGAGAGCACATATCTAGGAAAGTCACTGAAGTAAGACATGCAGGATGACATACCCCAGCCTAGCTGTATTCTAAGAAGTGATCCAGCAGTATGGCTACCTATATATACAATGTGGTCTTACAGCAACTCCGGAGCAGGAAGAATTTAGAAAAAAAATGTCAAAACCAAGGGAGGAAATGGATTGGAGTGAATTTTCCATGTCTTTGCTTATTAGTCTATTTTGGGAAAGACATGTCATTAGATAAGCTGTATTTCTGCAGAGCAAAATTTCAGTGGAAGAGCTTGCATGCAAAGGGTAACCAGCTATGTTCAACATTTCATACCTAAGGAGAAACTTGTCCTTGGCTTGTTCTCTGGCTTCGGGAGACATGGTCACATTCACCACTAGCTGACCTTTGACTAAGAAAAAAGCCTTTCTATATGGATAGCTTCCTCTACAAATTAAAACTCACAATATACATGGAAAAGGTTCTTATTGGCTGGGGGGGGATTTTTGTTTCTTTTAGAAAAAGAAAATCTGTGGTTGGTGGGTTACAGTTATCAAGCTAGCTATGAAAAATTCCTCAAATATAAAGCCCTCTTTGCTGTTCCTTCCAGATTTCCCACTCTGGCAGCTGTGTGGAGTTTATAACTACAAAGGCTTCTGGATTGTCTTGCCTTTATCAAATTGTCTTCTTTTCCTTGCCGTTTTTTTTTCCATTGATTAGAAGTGTATGTGAAAAGGAAGTTTTGATTTTTATTCACTTGTTTTAGAGTCTGTCCAGGAAGGAAGAAAATATTTAAAAGGTCCAAGCAAGCAAACTGTTAACTGCAAGCAGTGAGATGCAACACAGCTCTCTTTACACGAGGCTTGGGAGGCATTTTCCTGAACTGTCTGGGAAACAGCTATGTAAAGCTCAGGGATTGAGGGAATTGAAGTGAGAAGGCACAAAATTGTAATGCTTCCCAGAGTGGTCGAGCTCCGCTCCATCCCCCAACACGCCTCCCCCTCCCCCTCTGCCCCTGCTCCTCTAATGAGAACACATTAAACCTTTCTCAATGCCCTGATGTGCTCTTACACCGCAGAATCCTTGCATTGCAATGCACACTGCCGTCCGAGAATTTCTAACATTATAAAGTGAGAGAAAATGCTTTCTAGACAGCTCATCCAGCCCTCCCTGGCTCTCAGCAGGGATTTAAGTGTGTCTACTTCCACTGAAAGTAAATGCATGCTTTTGCCCCCAACTAAAAGGGACTTTTTCCCTGTTATTTTTCCCCTTCACAAAGGCATCTGTATATTTTTCCTGGATCTCACCCATGCACTGTGGACACTGTCAGATTTTGGGATTATAAACCACAAACACATAGCTTGTGTAGTGGTTTATAACACCTCCACATTTTATTTCCTCGAACATGTTGTAAATTATTGTGAAGCTCTTTGTGGAGATAAAATATTTAGCACAGCTGGGAAGCCTAGGAGTGCAAATTAATTTTGGAAATAATTCCATTTAATTTCAACTTTAGTTTTGTATTGACTTAACTGCAGGAATCAAACATTCTGTTTCTCAAAAAAAAATAAAAAATAAAAACATTTTTTAAAAACTCTATGATCACATTTCTTGTGACTTCAGTGAAGAGGCTGTACAATTAATTAACACGAAGGAGCCTGTTCTTAAGGACTTTTTAAGATTACATGGTCTGTTCAGAGTCCTGCATCTCCTAATTTTACATCCATAGGAATGCCTTCTAAAGCCTCGCTCTCCTCTGCTACTCAGCCTTAGGCGTTTCAGGGGCACCAAGGAGGATGAAACATAGCAGGCAATAGCATCAAAATTCTACTCTGACCAGCGGTTCAATTCTGGGAGAAAATCAGGCCAACACTAAGGCCCCTGCTCATGTCCTAGACCACTCCCCTGCTGTCAGAATTCACCAAAGTCCGAGAAACATCGACCTGATAAAAATGAACACCCCTAATCGTTGAGTTTAAGCCTGGCTGGAGGAAGTGTAGTTGACCTGGAGTGGCAGGACATGTTCAGGCTTATAGTTTCAGATGGGCTAGGTGACTCCTGTGCACCTGTTAGAAATTTAAAAGGCTTCCCTACTCAATAAGCAACACATCCACTAAAGCGAGCCTAGAGCTGCTAGTAGGAAGAAGTGCAGTATTCGCTTTCTAGGCTTTCAGTGGACTAGCAGCCAGTGCATGCTGGGATCATATGACAGGGACATGAGTTGGCTTAAGGTGAAGGAAAAATGGAAAGTGAATTTTTAACTGACATCTGGGCAGTGGAACTCCAATCAAAATCAGGAGGCCAACCATCAATACTTGTACTTTTCCTTGCCGTGCGCTTCCCTAGGCTTGTTTTTGAGAGAGAAAATATGCCCCTCCCCCTCGAGCAATAAATAAACAGTTGCATCAGTTCAGACAATCTCCCTGACACTGATGGGGCCAGTCCAGAGCGATGCAATCAAGCAGAGTGTTGGCTGCCTGGAAGACAGACCTGCTGAATGAATGACTTGCTATTTTTTGTTTGTTTGTTTCATTTGCTTTTTTGCCAATTACTTCTTGGTCTCCATCCTGTAGGTATAACTTCTATCTAATGTAATTTATTCAAGCCAACCCAAACTATCGACTATCATCTGTGAACAAGGAAATAAAGAAATGTGCTGACAATTAGGAAAGGTGGATAATAATATAGTCAAATTCTTCTTGCCCTGGGTTCAACAGGGATTTTTTTTAACCTGGTCTGTGATGATTGTGTGATTGACTCTGCACAGAGGGCTAATTCTTGTCCCAGATGTTTCTCCAAGATGAGTGTGTCCTTGGTTATTCTAGGCTCCTAGAGTACAGTCCATCTCTTATTTTGCTAAATGAAGAAAATTTAGTGAGCCCAAGACCGTAAGAAGAAATATAAGCTCTCATACTCGTGCATTATAAAAGTCAGTACAATCTGCAGAAAGTTACCAAATGAAGTGGTTACTTCTATCCCAGAAAACAAGGGAAGAGAAGGACATGAGACATGTTAGACACCTTTGCTGTTCCAACTCTTCCATTAGATCTCTTTAATTTGCCATCCCAAACTTGTGCGCGCGTGTGCGCACACACACACACACACACACACACACACACACACACACACACACACCCCTTTTCTAGTGATAGGAATGCCCAGCTTCTGCAGAGTCCTTTAGGTTTCTGCAAATGGCTGCCTCATTAAATCCTCCTTCCTGGTCCAGCATCCTTTAGATTCTGGCCTCTATTTTCTTGAATCTGAGTGCTTTAGTAGACTGAGTGAAAAGTGTATAGGTCAGCCAGTATCTAGGTATGTCCCCCTTTACAACCTCTGCAGTTGCTAAGAACCGCGCTTCTCAGGGCCTTCATTTTAGGAGAGTCATCTGAACTTCAGGAAAGAATCAGACAAACACTCTGACAAAGGCATTTGCCAAAAGAAGGCTTTTCAGTTTCCCAAGTTTGTTTGAAGTTGATTTTGAGATTTTACTGCTCTTTACTTTCCTTCCCTGAATATAGTGGCTTTCCCTTCTTGGCTGGTGCTCAGAGCTTGAACATATTAGAAAACAAAAGTAAATAAACAGGTATTAAAGGAGACAGGCCTAAAAGTGTAATGTGTTTGGCATATTTTAGTTAGATGATTTGACAGGAAAAGTTCTAGTCTTAACTGGATGCTGTAATCATTTCCTTTTTGCTAAATTAAACCTTTATTGATAAAACACCACTCAGATGTACCTTCTGCTTGCTGTGACTGTTCCTATGTTGCCAAGGCTAAATCATGGTAGCTTGTTCTTCCTATGTGTCTTTCCATTTCTGTCCTCAGCTTTTATGCCTGTTTAGGATGCCAGAGAAAAATCAGATGAATTGAAAAGGCACTCCACAGATGTAGCTACTTCTTTTTCTGATTATTAGTAATCATGGGAAGTTTTTATGGAGCACCTACAATTCAAATGCAGCCTTGGGGAGACAATAAGCCTTTGTGCATGTTGAGTGAAACCACCCATTCCCCTTTGTTGTCTGAACGTATTTCACCCTTCTGTCAAAGTGCGGCCACTCTAACCTCTCGCCTGGCACTCTCTCCAGTCTCCAAAATGTGTGTTTGACTCTCATCTGACACCTTTATCTGGTACAGTCACAACACTTCTTTGCATAACAAGCAGGCATTCCCTCCCCAGCAGAAAGGTAATTAAAAAAATGTTTAGATTTTTGTTTTCATAGCTGTAACAGTATAAATGCAACTTCTGCTCAACTGAGCTCCAGTGTCTGTGAGAGGGGGAGGGGAGAGACAGGTCTTTTAATAGGAGAGCAAGTTCTGTGCATCTGTCTCAGCCCTTGAGATCCCAGTTTGTGGTTTTTCCCTCCCCCACGGAAAGGAATCTTTAAATAAAGATGTCTTCATCTGAATTGACCACCGTTTGTAAAAGCAAATCTGGCTTGGGCTGGGCTGCCTGTGCTGAAGGGACACTCCCCATTACAACAGCATTTGCACATTTACAGGGAGAATAAAGGAATAGATGCATGATACATGGGAAGCAGCCTTCTCTCTGCCATGCAGAGAAAGAAGAACTAAAAGGATTATAAAAGTTCAGATTAAAATGATATAAAATCTAGCATTTGGCTCCAGTACTAGCGCCTCGGTCCTCTGAAGCTAATCTGTATGCACCCTGTGACCTCCTCGCAGCGAACCCTGCTAAATATATTATTCCCACGGGGACTTTCACTGCTGCTTGGTGTCAGAAATCAATATGTATGAGGCGCGTGGATGGGAATTTCTAATAGATCTGCCTGGCCCTGTGCTGCTTTTCAATATCTGCCTTGGACTATTAGTGCCGGCTCGGTGCCTGTGAAATAACCGAGATAATCTTTTAAGGTGCACTGTTAAGGTGGAACCTAAATGTTGCTGTTTCAATTAAAACAAAAATTATATTCATAAATCAGTCAGTCACGTCTGTGTAACCTTGCATAGTCACTCTGGAAAGCTGATTAAAAACAAGGTGGGATTTAAAGCTTTGGGGAATGAGATGCTATTTTTAACTTCTATTTAGAGTTCAGAGAAAGACTTTTGCAGTTTTAGGCTAATGATGTGTTTGGGGGAGGGGTATCAGATCCGTAATGAAATTTAGAAGGCACAGAGTTCTCTCACCTAAAATGCTTGTTTGGTCACCTTGTGTAAAAAGGGGGGGGGAGCCATATAAGGGATAGCAAAGCACTTCTGCCATATTTGATGAGGATGCATCTGTATATTTCTGTTT